>JAWWNH010000224.1:13145000-14345000 GCA_034641385.1 Darevskia mixta | reverse complement strand
AGAATCCCTGGTCTTAGGTGCCCTTTAGATGTCACTCCAGCTGTGTGTCAGCTACGTGCCAATTCTGTGGAAAAGATGACCCACCCAGCGCCCCACATAGTTGTATCATACAGACACAGCTGCAAGTTGAAGCACGTCTCCAGCGCTCTTGAGGCTACGTCTAACACAAATGCAATATCGAATGAACTGGGAAGGGGCAATTCATAGTGCAGACCAGGGGTCCTCAACCCTTCTATCCCTAGGGCCCAGTCGAGACGGCTGAAAAGACCCACAGCTCACAAAACGGTGGTGCAGGCAGATACAGCCAAATAGAAACCAGAGTTGGAGGTCATACGTTTCCTATTACTGGGGAAAGATCAGGAGCTCACCAAGTTAGTGGCTAAATATCTCTATTTGGTTTTTTGTTGTCGAAATGCACTGCAGACGTCTGATCTCCCTGGAGACCTAGAGATGGGACGATAGACTGCGCTGCCTCCTTTCTTTTAGCAAATATTTTGTGCCACTGGGGAAGTGGTAATTCTGTATTGATTTGTTTTCAATGTTTGCATGTGATGCCAATAAAAGGTTTGATGACGATGAAGATACAGTCACAAAATACTGGCACGTGGAGGTAGATTTTGGCATAATCAGCTGGCAGTTACTGGCTTCACTTTCTACTGATATCTAATCTACCTTTGGACATTTACTTTAAAATTTGCCACAGTGTTTTCCTTACTGGCAAGGTGTCCCATAGTGCAGCTTTCATCAAGCTTAACTACAGACATTTGCCCTGGAGCTAAGGTGACTCAGACTCTCCATTTTAGCCAGGAGCTGCTGATCCAGAAACTATAAGCAGAGAGAGCCTTTTCTTTTATATTTTCCCTTCCTCACATGCTTCTTACCAATCTCCTGTAATTTCTTCTCCTGTTCTCCTTTCACACTCAGCTTGCACCTTATTCCCACCCTCAAACTGCCAGATTCTTTCAATAATAAAAAGAACAAAAGCCATTCCATCTCACTTGCCAGATTCCTTCAGCACCTCCACTGACCCTTTTCCCTCAGAGGAGGAAGACCTTCCTTTCTGTCCTTCCCTGAATTTCTCTGCCTCTCAGACACCCTCACTCAGCATGCAAGGGGGTTCTGGTGTTGGCATTGGCTTGTCCACATGGTAAAAAAAAAAAGAAATGGGTCCCCAAACACATGTTGGTCCTAGGTCTGAAAAGGTTGAAAATAACCAGGTTTAAATCAATTTATTTTGTTTGTATAAATTAGGAACCACTCTGTCTTTTCATAAACTAACTGTCTCCCACTTTCACTTGGCCTATAATTAGTGCCCAAAGGAACCATTGGAACAAATGCTAGTTTAAGAGTGGACAAATCTATCTCATTCTCGTGTATGTGTGTGTGTGTGTGTGTTCACAGTTTTATTTTGTTGATATTTTATGGTTGATGTGAACTTTCTTGAAGAACCCAGGCTGCATTCACATGGCAGTTTATTCCATTTTCATGGTGTTTCCCTAACTGTAGGGACTCTAATGGAATATAGGGCAAGTTTAATGCCCCATTTTTGCTTCCACAAAAGAATGCTTGCAAATAATATTGGAATGAGTGCTAATCTTGTAGCAGAGCAGTGCAAAAGCCACAGGTTCTTTAGTGCAGCATTCTTTTATTGTGAGCTATATACATACAGACAGTTCATGCAGCAGAACACCTGGCTGCACCAAAAGGCAAGACAAATAGGACTTCACTCTCTCTCTTTCTCTGATTACACTCTACACCCACACACCCTGCTTAACAGGTTTCCCTTTAATACAAAACAACAGCCAATCATCTGTCGGCACACTCCTGCTGAGTCACTGCAGGCCTGTTGTATCAGCCTCAGCTTCTTTTACTTTACAAACAAGCTCAAGCCTGCAGACTTACTGTGTTACACAGCATTCTTGTATCCCAACAATTAGGGCAGCTTTGCTTTCAAGGGTGATCTTAGGAGTTACAGGCAAGAAAGAATTCCATACAGGACATTGGGCTGGCAGAGAAGAGAGGGAGCGCCTTCTCTATTCCCAACCTAAAAATCTAGCAGGCTACTGCAGAAGAGAGCAGCGTCTAACTTGCCTCTTCTGCCAGCAGGCTAATAACTTCTGTGGACTTATTTACAAGGCTGTGTTTGAGGCAGGTGGGTGGAGTCACTGCACATAAGGCATTTGAAGGTGCTGGATTCTGTTGCTTTAGCAATTTAAAAAAATGGAATATAATGAAATGATGACAATTATTAATACAGTTTTTTTAAAACAAACAAACAAACAAACAAAGAAATCTGTAGTTGATAAGACTTTCTGTACTGTAACACAAAACTTTAATATGGGGCATAGCAATAGTTGCCCGACCAGAGCATCATGGTACGTACTTCAGCACTTACATCAGCTCACTGGTATATCACTCGCAACGTGTCTTTTGAAGTGGGTTAAAAAATAATAATCTCATTTTGTCATAAGAAATACTCGGTGAGGTTTTAAGCAATTGTGCAATTTCTGTTTCAGAGTCCAGAGACTGAAACTGAGAGATGATTGAAACTTGGCCTTGATGTCGGTTGAGCTAATAGTTAAATGTATGGGAATACGCTATTAAGAATGTACGGGTTTTGAAGCCAAGGTCACAAGACTTAATTTTTTCTGTTTTAGTAGCTCCGTGATGTTGTAAAAACACACACCCACCCAACTTATTTGTTAGCTATTTTAGCTCTGGCCCGTTCTTTTGACCTAAGCTTTACTACCTCAAAATGAGGGCATATGTTTTCCCCTTCTCAATTAAACTACACATTTGGTTTGTGTTTGCTAAGCTTTTTCCTTCGACTGTATCCCTGACAGTTTAACTCACCAAATTAATAGATTTGCCTACCAAAAAGTAAATAAATATTTACTGTTCTTCAGCTGTGGCATAATTAAGCTGTCTCCCATTGCAGGGCTCCATGATTCTCGAGAAGAAATATCAGAATTGCTCAGTTGAGCTAGTGTCTACCAGGTTTTGTCCTAAGTGCCTCATATTTTGCAGGGATATTGACTTTTAGCAATCAGATATGCCCATTAAATGCTGAAGGCCAATGTGTGGGATACATTTCTATAATTGCATATAATTACACACTCTGTCCTTGCGGAACTTTTTATGAGATGTACATAAACAAGAATATTTCAAAATTATGATGGGAATCTGCCTTCCTTTTGAAATGTGACTGCTATAGAATCTTAATTATCTCAGCGAACATTAAATAAGCCAAAAATTACAGTCAGCTGCCCAATATTTTAAGGGTCTCCTTGTTTGGTTTTTACTGATGTACTATGTGGATGCTGGACTAATTTATAATAAAGGCAAGCCTCTGGGGGAAGGGGAGTAGAAAAATCTTTAGCAGTTCCTGTTTGTATTCCTTTAAAGCTCCAGTGCATCTTGACAGAGATTTATTAAAAAAAAAAAAAACCCTTTGGAAGAGCCACCTTTCAGTATTAAAACCAATGAGAAATTTGCATAGAGTAAACCGGAAACAACAAGAGCACATGCAAAAGGTCTAGGCCTGGGTGATGTATCAATATGAAACCGAAATTGCAAGAATTTCCGGTCACGCAATGTATCGAAAATCCCCAGCACGTCGCAATGCCCACCCGGCAGCCTGCAAAGGCAGCTTGCGTCTCCCGTGCCTAAAAGTGCAGGCTATAGCAGTGAGGTCCGGGCATTGTGTTTCCATTTACCTGCCAGGGACAAATACAAAGAGCGCCAGTCTCCAGAGCGGAGGGCAGGAAGTGGCGCACTCACGGACGGAACTGTGGCTCTCGGTAGCTGCCGCTTGCATGCTGAGAGATTGTCGCGGTTCCAGGGAGGCCAGAGGCTCCACGTTGCCCGGCCGTGCAGTGCCCCAGCCGATGCACTCCGCCTGGATCTCTTAGAGGGTGCTGGCATTAGTCTGTCGTAGTTTGTATGTTAATATGTGTTAATTGTGCCTGTTGAAGGATGGGATTTCTACAATAGAGAAATAACTGGCTTGCGGGTCAGGCTAGCAGCCATCTTGAAATGTAGTTCTGAATATTGCATGCCTTTAAATGAGGGGTAGCCAAAGTGGTGCCCTCCCGATGTTAGTGGACTACAACTCCCATTATACCATACTCTCTTGACCATGCTATAATAATAATAATTTATTTATACCCTGCCCATATGGCTGGGTTTCCCCAGCCACTCTGGGAGGCTCCCAACAGAATTAAAAGCACAATAAAACACCAGACATTAAAAACTTCCCTAAACAGGCCTGCCTTCAGATGTCTTCTAAAAGTCAGATACAGTGGTACCTCTGGATACGCACACCTCTGGTTGTGTATCCTTCAGGATGCGAATGCGGCAAACCCGGAAGTATTTTTCAGGGTTTCGCTGCATGCGCATGTGAAGAAGCACTCTACCGCACCATGCGCATGCGCAGAACAGGCACCTCCGATTGTGAATTCCTCGGGATCCGACCAGAGCTCCGGAACAGATCCCGTGCACAACCGGAGGTACCACCGTAGTTGTTTATTTCTTTGACATCTGGTGGGATGGCGTTCCACAGGGCGGGCACCACTACCGAGAAGGCCCTGCAAGTTGAGACTGATGGGAGTTGTAGTCTGGAGCGCATCATATTGTCTATCTCTGCTCTCCATTAAGGTGCATGTTTCAAGTCCTTGTTCATATTTAAACTCACTTTTGTGTTTCTCCCTATCCAGGTGGCGTCCCTTGGAGTAACTACCTTCACGTTATGTGCCCTCTGCATAGACCGTTTCCGTGCTGCCACGAACGTGCAGATGTATTACGAGATGATTGAAAACTGTACGTCAACAACCGCCAAGCTGGCTGTTATATGGGTCGGGGCTCTGCTGCTGGCGCTCCCTGAGGTGGTTCTGCGCCAATTGACTAAAGAAAACTCCGAAGCCAGTGGGAGCCCTCCTGTGGAAAGGTGCGTGGTGAAGATCTCTCCCCATTTGCCTGACACCATCTACGTTTTAGCCCTCACGTACGATGGCGCGAGGCTCTGGTGGTATTTTGGCTGCTACTTCTGCTTGCCTACCCTTTTTACCATTACTTGCTCTTTGGTGACGGCAAGGAAAATCCGGAAGGTGGAGAAGGCCTGCACGAGGGGAAACAAGCGACAAATTCAGCTGGAAAGCCAGATGAACTGCACAGTCGTGGCTTTGACCATTTTATATGGTTTCTGCATCATTCCTGAAAACATCTGCAATATTGTCACCGCCTACATGTCCACGGGGGTGTCTCAGCAGACTATGGACCTCCTGCACCTTATTAGCCAGTTTCTGTTGTTCTTCAAATCCTGTGTGACTCCGGTTCTCCTCTTCTGTCTTTGTAAACCATTCAGCAGAGCCTTTATGGAGTGTTGCTGTTGCTGCTGTGACGAGTGCATCCAGAAGTCTTCAACTGTGACAAGTGATGATAATGACAATGAATATACTACAGAGCTTGAACTCTCCCCTTTCAGTACTATACGTCGTGAAATGTCCACATTTGCCTCTGTTGGGACTCACTGTTAGCTCGCCCTTTTGATCAACACGCAGGTCCAACTTGCAAAATCTGCCGGGGTTGTTCTGCCGACTTCAGTGGGAACCTGGGTTTTGCAATTTGATTTGATTTCAACATAGTATGTGTTGAGAAACGAGAAGCAAATGGAAGTCCTGTAAGGCCTACTGTAAACTGGTTTGCATATTAACATATTTGCTTTGAGAATTAAGTTTTAGTCACTAAAAACAAAGACATACTGCCAATGTGGAGTAATAAATCATTTCATATATGGTGCTAGCGCTCTGTGTCTGAAGGGAAGGCAAAGGCCACTCCTATGTATCATTTAATTTAATTATCTGCTAGATATTATTTTGGTTGCTAAAAACAACAGCAGCTACATTGAGAATCATCCAGTTTATGGTAAGCGTTTCTGATGTCCCAAGGAATGGCGAACGAAGCCATCACCTTGGTGAAGCTATGGAGGTCTGATTCTAGTCAGTTCCTGGATGGGTGGCCATGTGGGAGCCATACTTACATTGCCTTCAGTTCCATGTTGGGAAAAAGATGGGATATAAATGAAGGAGAGGAAGAAATAATGCTTGAATCCTAATCACAGTTAACCTAAGAACCTTCACTGAACACAGTGAAGTTGCTTGTGAGTAAATGTGTATAGGATTCTGCAGTTGTGCCATCGGTTCCCCTGTAGCAATTAGTGGTCGACAAATACTAATAATCCCATTGATTTCAGTGGGAGAAAGTGAAGCATATTCTTAAATCTCCTTCAAAGTCAACGGGACTTGAAATTGTTTAACGTAGGCTGAACCAGGCACATTGTTCTCCCTATTTCCCCCCTACCCCCACCTCCCAACAAATAAGTTTTATGAAAATATATGGTTTGAAGTATTTAAGAATAGTTTGAAGCCCCTTTTATGGGACATTAATTTGTTATTTTAAAAATAGTATAAAACACTCGAGTTTCGTTCTTTGCTGAGCAGCTTTTTAACGGCTCTACCAAATTATTTCCACAATGAGGAAAGCCGTCATTTTGTTTCTTTGCATTAACTGCAAAACTGAATGAGTCATAATTGCATAGCACTCTTGGCGATAACTTGTCTTGATAGCAGAAGGCTGATTCCTATATGAGTAGCAATTGTTTATTTTTATTTTTAAACAGCACTAGTGCAGACTATATTTACAAATGTATGCCTGGCTTTTTGGTGCCTGCCCCTTATTGGATACCTCTAGTTGCACATTATTGCACTGAATTGGAAGTCAAGAGATATCTGCACAGTGGCTTCCCAATCTTGTATATCTAAAGGAAATAACCTGCGTTATTAAAACGAATCCCATAATTTTTCAATGTACAATGTACAGTCAGAAGATTTGATATTTCTACAATGGGTATTTCCTTTCTAACACATAGATGTAGACTAAGTTATTATGTTCTGTTCGATCCATGGAATTTCCACTCACGTCAGGGTGTATTGCCTGTAATTCCATTATTTTCTTTTTACAGTGGTTTTTTTTTTTTTACACTAAGGGTACGTCCTCAGTCTGTGTGTATAATTCCTGCTGTAAGTGATGGTGCTGTTGTAGGAGGTGAGATGTAAGACTTTGCTACAGAATTAGTGACAATAAATTTGAAGGCTTGCAATGTGTGGTGCGTAATTTCTGCCCTTCAGTCCCGATTTTCATTAAAAACATAAATTGAGTCAAATTTCAGAAAATTTGATAGACTGTTTTGCTGGCTATCTCATGTCTTATGCAAAATCCCTACTAAGCTGGCATCATCTATTTATTACTACAATAAAGAGAAGTGGAGAAAGTCAGGGTTTTTTCATTCTGTAACTGGATACAACTTGAGTGGAATACAAGCATTCCACCTGTGCAGGAATATTAGCTTGGCAGACAGAAAGATCCCCTCTCCACTCCTCCTGTGTGCTGTTCAGAAAGTTCTTCCAGCCCCTCCAATCCAATTTGGGGGGCAGACGGGGAGGCGAGACCCATTACACAGGACTTCTGCTGATGGGGCTTGTTAGCTGAATTCCACCTTTTATATTTGGGCCATCTTGAAATTGTGTGTGTGTGTGTGTTGTGTATTGTTGTTGTTGTTCAGTCGTTCAGTCGTGTCCAACTCTTCGTGACCCCATGGACCAGAGCACGCCAGGCATGCCTATCCTTCACTGCCTCTCGCAGTTTGGCCAGTATATATATATACAGTGGAACCTCGACTTACGAATTTAATGCGTTCCGAAAGCACACTCGTAAGTCGAAAATTTCGTAAGTCGAAAAACGGCATTCCCATAGGAATGCATTGGAAACGTAAGTCGAAAAATTCATAAGAAAACCCTATGTAAACCTTCGTAAGTCGAGTAAACCCCATCTAAAACTTTGTAAGTCGAGTAAACCGCATCTAAAATCCAAGCGGATTTCCTTTCGGAAGTCGAAAAATTCGGAAGTCGAGTACTTCGGAAGTCGAGGTTCCACTGTGTGTGTGTGTGTGTGTATATATATATATATAACTTAACTGAATTTGTGAATAATACACCTATCTTTTCTATGAGATGCATTTAATGTTCACCTGGCAAGGAATGGGGGGATCATTGTCCTTTGTCCTTAAGATTAGGGTTTTTGAACTATTTATGTTCCTGACCCACTTCATTCATAGATTTGTTATTCAATCACTTCCAGATGTGCTAAAAAAATAACTAAAAGGACATGACTTCAAGGAAGTCAGAATAATGTGAGTCAAAATTAGGCAGAATCTAGTACAAAGTTTTACAAAAGACTGTCAGTTTTTTTAAAAATTCTGCAGCCTCTGATCCTGCTCCTAAAGGACAACCAGGCACACAGCAATTAAACTGGTGTAACTTTTACAGCTTAAATCCATGCTGGGAAAGGCTTCTCTGTGTCGCTTTGCCATTAAGAGCAAAAAATAAAGGCCACTTATTGTTGAATTCAGTTGGTAGTGGAACAAGATAAAATTGGGTAAGGTTGCACAGTCAGCAAGAGGTACTTGAAGCATAGTATCATGTTTCATGAAGCTTGGGGCTCTGGGAGGTGGTGAATATGGTCAGTCCGACTTTCTTCTGGGCAAGCCAAGTCAGGTCATAGCTAAATGGTAGAGCACCTGCTTTGCATGCAGAAGGTACTGGGTTCAATCCCTGGCATCTCCAGGTAGGGCTGGAATGCTCCCTTGTCATTGACTCCATATAAAGCAGCACCCTATGTTCCCATGTCATGTCTCTTTAGCAGAGGGATTTCAGGACCATGGACAGCTCTTGGTGGGTCCTGCCAGCTGGAGCTCTGGGGTCTTATTGCAACTAACAGAGGAACGTTGCCTCTGCAGACATCTGAAGCTATCTGAAATCCTTTGTAGGCTTTTGGAAGCCTGTTCTGTAACTGGCCCCACCTTTCTGAGGGAGGTGCTGGCTCTGTTTACTAAAGGGTATTTGCCTGTATCCATTGGCTTCTGTGAGGTTGTGGGGTTGGAGGTGTTGTCTGGGACCCATATTATGAGTCCAAGGTTAGAACCATATCCTCTGGCAGATAGGGGATGGGAGAAAGTACAGAAGGTTCTCCCCTCAGTGGAGCAGCCTGCACCTCAACCTCCGAATCTCTCTGGGTATTAGATGCCCCTAGCATTGGGGGCCATGATACGTAGAAGCCATCATACAGTAGTACATATAGCTATAAACACTTCAGCTGTACCCAGGAGACACATCTTTAGGGCAGGTCTGTACTTAGCTGAAAACTGAGTTGCTTAATAATAATAATAATATATTTTTATTTATACCCCGCCCTTCCCGGTCCAAAAACTGGCTCAGGGCGGCTAACAACAAATACAAAACAATGATTAAAAACAACTTTAAAAAACAGCTAAAGACGGCATAAAAAACAAACATCAGTGGGATCACTAGGCCTAACTGGCCAAGTTAGTCTTGCTAGGCCAGTAGGGAGACCAGGGAAGAATTTTAATATGGGGACCCAGAAGGGTTTCTTCAGAAAAAAAGGGAAGGGGAAAAAGAAATAGGGGATCAGGCTAGATTGAAGGCCAGGCGGAATAACTCTGTCTTACAGGCCCTGCGGAAGGAGGTCAGGTTCCGCAGGGCCCTAGTCTCATGGGACAGAGCATTCCACCAGGTCGGAGCCAACATTGAAAAAGCCCTGGCCCTTGTGGAGGATCTGGCTTCTTTGGGGCCCGGGGCCCTTAAGCTATTGTTATTCATGGACCTTAAGGTCCTCTGTGGGGCATACCACGAGAGGCAGTCCCGTAAGTACAAGGGTCCTAAGCCGCTTAGAACCAGTAGGTATACATGTGCCCTCTTAGATGAAACATATATGTCACACACCATTTCTTATTTCCTGTTGTCCTTTATGAAGTTCAATGATGCTTTTACTTTAAGTCCTATATGTCTTTGTAACAAAGACTTGGGATTATTTAGGTCCCCCAGTGCTATATGAATCACATTTTGGAAAGAATTCTTTAAGAAGGAGAACGTGTCACCTTTTCCTAATCATAATCCTGCTATTGTCCACTGATGTTGTTATTATTATTTTATTTTTTTAAATATGGGTGGGATATATTATCCCCACTACAGTCTGTGAGAATTGGTTGTTTCTAAGGTGTGTTAGTACTTAATATGTGTGACTACCTGGCTTAGTCCATTTTTTTTTACCCCAAATTAATATTGGTTACTTTTTAAGCTTAATACTGAGACAACAGTTTCAACAAGTGAGAAGGTAAATTACCAAACTGCTGTGAACTGTTAATACTAATGTTTCATCAGCTAAAAATATTTGTGTTGTGAGTCTATGCACGGCTTGTTTTTCTTGCCTCCTTGAGCACCTTTGATTTGTTCCGGGCGAAAAGATTTTCTATCCGCCCCCCCCCCTTTAACACATGATGCTTTTTTAAAAAATGAAACGAGAAGCCTTCCCACTTTTGCACACTCCATTAATTAGAAAGTGCACAAATCTAAGAAATTATGCTCATTACCCAATTTAGTTACAAGTACATCAGTAGCCAAATTGTTTCCACCTTAGTAAACGGGGAAAGTTTAAAACAGTTGAATATTGCTGAACCAAGCTCTCCCTTGATTCAGTGATGGCTGTCCATTCAGGAGGGGAAATTAATGGCAGATGCTGCAGATTGATATCACAAGTTGCTTGGAATGTACCTTCAGCCTTACTCAGAGTAGTCAAGGTGGGGCTCTCTAGATGTTGGATCGTAACTCCCATCATCCCTGACAATTGGCCATGCTGGCTGGAGCTGAGGAGACTTGTGATCTGACAACATCTGGAATGATATTGGCTACCATCGTCCTGGGACGCAGGTGGCGCTGTGGTCTAAACCACTGAGCCTAGGGCTTGCCAATCAGAAGGTCGGCGGTTCAAATTCCCGCAACGGGGTGAGCTCCCGTTGCTTGGTCCCTGCTCCTGCCAACCTAGCAGTTCGAAAGCACATCAAAGTGCAAGTAGATAAATAGGCACCGCTCTGGCGGGAAGGTAAACGGCGTTTCCGTGTGCTGCTCTGGTTCGCCAGAAGCGGCTTAGTCATGCTGGCCACATGACCCGGAAGCTGTACGCCGGCTCCCTCGGCCAATAAAGTGAGATGAGCACAGCTACACCAGAGTCGTCCGCGACTGGACCTAACGGTCAGTGGTCCCTTTACCTTTACCTTTACCATCGTCCTAGATAGTTGAGGACTCAGACTGCTTTGTGCAGCCTAAGATTGGTAAAACAACAACAACAACCCAGGACAGCTTTAAACTTTTCAATGTGGGAAGAGAGCTGATTTAGGATTTTGGTATACAGATAGTGTTTGGGGACTAGCGGTGCCTCCCTTTGTATGTCTGCACTCTCGTAATGTATGCTTGGCCGGATTATATGTGAACCAAACAGATTGTTGTAAAGGCACTGTAAATCTTGAGTGCTTTCTCTCTTTACATTATTCATGAGTCTCTCTGCTCAAGGAAGCACAAAAATGCTTGGGAAGTGTAGCACCATGCTGTGTGTGTAACCACCAAAGTTTTCTATAAATTTACCGGAACGTCAAGGGTAAAAATTACACTATTAAGGGAGTAACGGTAACACGGTTGTGGAGAACCTCCTCTGCCCTCCCCCACAATGTTGCTGAACTACAACTCCCATCAGCCCCAGAAGGTGCAGCCAATAGCCAGAGTTTATGGGAGTTGTAGTTCAGCAACACCTGGATTGCCACAGGTTCCCCGTCCCTGCAGTATAGGCCAAAACTGACCTGTGAGTAGATAGGATAAAACCATGAGCAGAGAGAATGAATGTGTGCATTGGATTTCTATATAGTTAATCAGCACAGTTCATGAGTGTGGACAAAATTTGACTCACTTTTGTAGTGCCATATCCTGTCATTTGAATGCTATGGCACATCACCCCTCCATGATCATTATTGCAACGGGTGAGGAGGACTTGCTCATGAAGCATCACAGATGGGACTTGGATTTGACTATGGTGTGCGCATTACTAGGTTATGGCCTAGGTATCTCTTAATTTTACAGTGGAACCTTGCTTTTTGAAAGTAATCCATTCCGGAAGATCGTTTGACTTCCGAAACATTTGAAAACCGAGGATCAATGGGCGGTTGTCAAAATCCGTTGAAAAAATGGAAAAAACATGCAGCGGAAGCCGTTCGACTTCCGAAGCGCGTTTGAAAACGGAAGCAATTCTGGGTTTTTGGCGTTCGGGTTCTGAATCGTTCAGCTTCCGAGACGCTCAAAAACTGAGGTTCCAGTGTATTGGCAAAGAATACCCAGCCAGATGGGTGGGGTATAAATAATAAATTATTATTATTATTATTATTATTATTATTATTATTAATAATAAAACCATGAGGGGGAAGAGCAAGGCAGTCAGGAGAAGGTTGGGGTAGAAATGCAATAAATAAATAACACTTTGGTTGGTCCTTGGAAGAAGAAGAAAAGTCTTTGAAACAAACATATAAATAATTACAAATAATTGCTTCCTTGGTGATTACTGGCAACAAAGTAGTTAACAATGCTAGCATTTAATACTGGTACCACTGACATTTATAGATGAATGAGTGTAATTCATGACTCTTTCAGTCCTATTGTTCCGCTTTTCCAGGCTCAAGGCAACATTATGAACAGTGCAGAGCCTTGAGAATCGAATTTTTGCAGGGAGAGGGGGGGGGAGCTCTTTTTTCCCCTGGGGAAACTTTCTATGTAAAATATGCGGATTTTTATCAATATCATCAGTTCAATTTAATCCTGTGGCCGCTTAATTTGTTTAGGAAATCTGCTCTCTGTTAAAACTATCCCAGAGAGGGTTACACTGCTGTTTTTTCACAGGGCAAAGTGACCCCCAAGTTGTGTTATGTTTCTGGATCCTATCTATACTGTACTACAAAGCTTGAAGTCAGCAGACTCAGTCAGACAGAAACCACATTTAATCCCTTTGATCACAGCTATTAAAGGTGACTTTTTCGCTTTGTAAAATGGCTGAAAAAAGATGGGCGACAGTGTTATTTGTTTATTTTATTTATTTATTTCATAAAACATTTACACTGCTTGATTGTTGTTTTTTTTTAAAAAACACACACACCTCAAAACGGCTTACAAAGAGAAGAAAACAATAAAATTATCAGTGAAGAACCATAAACAACTGTAAATCAATCAAAATATAAAAACAGATTAAAACATACGTTCACATTCTAAATCACTGAAAACCACATTAAAATATATTCAGCCTACGGAGGCCTATGGAATCGTCCTCATCTGAAGTATATTAGCAAATAAACCTAGGAAAACTGGGCGTGATTCTGTTCATGTTCATGTAGCTAAGAGTGGGTATATTATATGGGTTTACTCAGAGGGTCCGTTGTGTTCAGTGGACCTCCTCCCATCAAATGGATTTAGCATATGAACCAACCCAGACCCCTGCAATCATAATCTGAGGCCCTTCTGAGAGCCAGTGTGGTGTAGTGGTTAAGAGCGGTAGACTCATAATCTGGGAAACTGGGTTCGCATCTCCACTCCTCCACATGCAGCTGCTGGGTGACCTTGGGCTAGTCACACTTCTTTGAAGTCTCTCAGCCCCACTCACCTCACAGAGTGTTTGTTGTGGGGGAGGAAGGGAAAGGAGATTGTGAGCTGCTTTGAGACTCCTTCGGGTAGTGATAAAGCGGGATATCAAATCCAAACTCCTCTCCTCCTCCTCCTCCTCCTCCTCCTCCTCCTCCTCCTTCTCCTTCTCCTTCTCCTTCTCCTTCATTCTCTTCCTCGCTTCTGGCTACATCTCCCAATGCATTCCTCTATCTTCCTTTGCTCCTCTGCATTCTGTTGCTCATTCTTCCTCCACTTGTCCTCTGTTCTCCTCTTCTCTGCCTAAATAGTCGTGCTGGTGGAAGGTAGTTCAGCATATTTCTGAGGCTATTGCACAGCCCACCATTGCCTTGCCACAAATCCATATCTTCCTTGAGCTAAACTACTGGGCTCCTTACTTCACATTCATTTGCCACAGCTGATTTCTCTGCTTGCCTCTTCGGCCCCCTCAAACTACGAACGTGAACTCAGTGAGATATACGAGACACTGTCCGTGGAAGTTATTGATGATGAAATATTTTGATCTTGCAATGAGCAGCGATGAAAGTCTGGTTCTCTTCCAGCCGATTCAACCTGCTGGGTGTGTAGATTATTTTGATTTTGAGTTGTCCTCCCCAACCCCCTCACCCCATTTCTAAAAAGCCATCCATCTCATTTTCTGTTTTCCCATAGCAAAAATTCTGCTTGCAATGCTATATCGAGATGCTTGTTAGTGTAGAATAATTTAAGGCAAGCAAATACATCCTGATGTGAAGCCAGCCAGCTCTGTCATTGTCGCAGCACCTTTTGGTTTTGTCTTAATTTCCCTCCACAGTTCACTCATTCAGGTGATCTCACCAGCAGAACAAATATTCCAGTCCTGTGGGAGATGCTCAGGATGCAAAGAAGGAGAAGGCAGCTCAAATAATATTAAAGTGCCGCTTCTCAAAGGCAGCCAGACCGAGGAGGAGGAGGAGGAGGAGGAGGAGGAGGAGGAGAAGAAGAAGAAGAAGAAGAAGAAGAAGAAGAAGAAGAAGAAGAAGAAGAAGAAGAAGAAGAAGAAGGCAACTTTGGATTTGATATCCTGCTTTATCACTACCTGAAGGAGTCTCAAAGCGGCTAACATTCTCCTTTCCCTTCCTCCCCCACAACAAACACTCTGTGAGGTGAGTGGGGCTGAGAGACTTCAAAGTGTGACTAGCCCAAGGTCACCCAGCAGCTGCATGTGGAGGAGCAGGGACATGAACCTGGTTCACCAGATTATGAGTCCACTGCTCTTGACCACTACACCACACTGGCTCTCAAGCTTTGGGTTTGCTCTGAAAATGTAACCAATTTGGGTAACAAGTGGCAGCTCAACTGAGGGCTTCTTTCCCATCAGTGTCTGAGCTGTTCTGCCCTGTCCTTCTGGAGAACCTGAACCATTATAGTAATAAGAACAATAATTTATTATTTATACCCCACCCATCTGGCTGGGTTTCCTCAGTCACTCTGGGCAGCTCCCAACACATTAAAAAGACAATAAAAGATCAAACATTAAAAACTTCCCTAAACATGGCTGCCTTCAGATGTCTTCTAAAAGGCAGATAGTTGTTTATTTCCTTGACATCTGGTGGGAGGGCGTTCCACAGGGCAGGTGCCACTACTGAGAAGGCCCTCTGCCTGGTTCCCTGTAACCTCACTTCTTGCAGTGAGGGAACCACCAGAAGGCCCTCGGAGCTGGACCTCAGTGTCCAGGCTGAATAATTGGGGGTGGAGATACTCCTTCAGGTACTATCAATTGCCAGGAGACATTTCCTATCCATAACTCTCATGCATCACTTTGATTTGTTTGGTAAGAGCTGTTGGACATAGGAACGGTCTCCCTCGGGACATAGTGGACTCTCTTTCATTGGAGGTTTTTAAGCAGAGGTTGGATGGCCGTCTGTCATGGATGCTGTCGCTGAGATTCCTGCATTGCAGGGGATTGGACCAGATGACCCTTGGGAGTCCCTTCCAGCTCTATAATTCTATGATTTATTTTGCTCATGAATTTCTTCCAACTAAACATCCGGGAGCAATTTAACAAGAAAGAAGAATCAGCATAATAATAATAATAATAATAATAATAATAATAATAATAATAAAATCAAATAAGACCGGAATAAAAATCTCTGCTTAAGAGACTTGTTGGGAAAGGAAAGTGCAAGATAATAGATGCAGCATCTATCTTATTGGGTAGGGAATTCTAAAGGGCAGACGCTCAACGTTCAAGGCCTCTTTCCTGCATTGTATGGAATGGAGGTCCTGGTGAGATGGTATCTGCAGGAGGCCCTATTCCACAGAGCTCAGCAATCAGTTGGCTATATAAGGGGCAACAGGGTCTTTTAGCTATTTTGCTCTCAGGCCGTACAGAGCTTTCTACGCTGCTACCAAGACCTTGAACTTAGTCTGGTAGCTAATTTTATATTGGTATTTTTGTGTGCATTTTCACTCTAAACCACTCTGAGGGCCAATTTTTGCTTTAAAAAACCAACAACACGAGGATCACAGATAGGAAGGAAGGAAGGAAGGAAGGAAGGAAGGAAGGAAGGAAGGAAGGAAGGAAGGAAGGAAATGGCAATTCCTTGGTCTTATGAGGTGGAAAAGAAAAAGTTCCCCACACTTGTCTAGTTCAGGTGCCTCTCTCTCCTCACATTAATTCACACACACATCTTTCTTTCTTTCTTTCTTTCTTTCTTTCTTTCTTTCTTTCTTTCTTTCTTTCTTTCTTTCTTTCTTTCTTTCTTTCTCCCCCCCACACCCAAACAAACTCTCAGTCTCAATTAGGCTTGTATAAATACATTCGGGAATAGAGGGGAGTGACACTAGGGCAGAACCATTATAGTAACAAATCAATATCTGGACCTAACTGACAGCTCTGAACAAGGCCATAACAGCAGCTGTTGGCCCTGTGTCACCGCGTATGAAATGGATATGTAGTCTTAAACTGAGGTGTAAATTATTTCTATTATTCACTATGCATTCACTTGAGTTTTCTGCCTTATTTCAAGCACTCAGGTGGGATACAGTATGAATAATGATCAATAACACTTACGGTATTCATTCATTCTCTCTCCTTCAGGCTGCAGAAGGCTACAAAGGAATAACTCATCAGCTCCTATCACAAAATCCAGCTGAAGCAATCTTTGAGCATAAGGGAGAGAAGGTGCCTAATAGAGGATTGGGCAGCCTAAATCTCATGAAACACAAATATATCCTAGCCCAACTAGATTCTGTATCTGTCTGAGATTTTTTTTGTAAATTATGGGGAAAGGAACTGAAGTCCAGACGAATCCAGTGACACATGCCTAACTATCTATCCAAACTGTTCTCTTTGAATTTGTGAATTTGTAATATCTCGCCCTGCCTCTGTGATGTGCCATGCTAGGCCTCTCCTTGCTTATTGTTATGTCCACTTATATGTGGAGTTCCTTAAACATGAATGATGGTTGTATCCAAAGGCTACAAAGCTCTGTTTTGATTTCACACTTAAGGAATTATTCATGTACTTCTCATATGGCCAAAAGGAACAGAATCCAGAGTTCCACATTGTGCCTTTCCTGCTCTCCTATGTCTGTAGAGTGTTTGGAAATCCTGTTATCTTCACAGTCTTACTGGAATGGAGAGAGCTGGAGTAACTGAATACTGACTAACGTCCTAATAGACTGTCAAGGAACTGTCAAGGAGCCAGGTCATCCACAGGCATGCACACGGAAGGCATGGAAGGCAATTAGCTTTTTATTTGCAGAAAAACAACAGTACAGCAATGTCCATGGTTCATCTTAACTCAGCAAAGGTGTTGCTGAAACGAAGCTCTAGGTATCCCTCTCCCCTCTAGCCTCTCACTCTGGATCCCTCCTAAGCCGATGAAGGCTGCATCAAGCGGGTGAGCTCCTCCTCTGGGCTTGTCTGGAGTGTTGCTCAGAGGCAGTGGAGAGGCAGTAGAACTGGGATTGTTGGCACACACGCTGTGACTCTCAGCTTCTAATCCTGATCTGGAAGGCCCTGATTCTCCTGACTCCCCTTGATCACTCAAGTCTCCTGCTTTGATCAGCTCCCAGCTCGTCCCTTCTGCTGACTGCTCCTCAATGTCCCACCACCAGGCTCCGAGCTCTAAGGTGTCATCTTCAGAGCCCTCTTGGGCTGGCGGCTCCCTTCTTCATCCAGCCAGTCCCTAACATGAACCAGCCTCTATTGTGGACTGAGCTTGAGGCAAAGGACAAAGGCATCAAAGGACTGAAGAGGGAGAAACCTGACAGCGCTGAAGATAAGGAAAGGACATATGCCAATATGGTGTTCTCCAGAAGTTGTTGGATTACAACTTCCATCAGCTCTGACCATTGGCCATGCAGGCTGGAGCTGCTGGGAGTTTTAGTCCAGCAATATATGGAGGGCAATATGTTGGTTATCCCTGATGTACGCTAACAAGAGTCCTTGTTCAAGAAGGCATAGATAAGAGCTTAGATCCACGTTTATTTTAATTGCCATGGTCTAGACCCGGGTGGCACTGTGGTCTAAACCACTGAGCCTAGGGCTTGCCAATCAGAAGGTCAGCGGTTCAAATCCCTGCGACGGGGTGAGCTCCCATTGCTCGGTCCCTGCTCCTGCCAACCTAGCAGTTCGAAAGCATGTCAAAGTGCAAGTAGATAAATAGGTACCGCTCCGGCGGGAAGGTAAACGGCGTTTCCGTGCGCTGCTCTGGTTCGCCAGAAGTGACTTAGTCATGCTGGCCACATGAGCCGGAAGCTGTACGCTGGCTCCCTCGGCCAATAATGCGAGATGAGCGCCACAACCCCAGAGTCGCTCGTGACTGGACCTAATGGTCAGGAGTCCCTTTACCTTTACCTAGACACAATGGATCCCATCCCCCCCCCCAAAAAGCATTCTACTCGGATTGTAAACCTATCTCTGCAGATAACACACTTTTTAAAATTGCCTTCAGCTTCCCAGGTGCCAGATGACATCATCTTTAAAAATCTGTGCTCTTTGAGCAGTTATGTTCTTTCTACAGATTGCCTGACATTTGTCAGCATTAGCGATAAACACACAACTCTTCCTCTGAAAGCTGGTAACCAAGAGCAAAAATATGATATTAAAAATGGACAGCTACGCAGTAGAAATGAAATTGTAAAATGACTCAGTAGCTACTAGGCAGTCAGTGCAATTCTTTCAACAATGATGTGATAGCTGCATAGTCTAAGACTCTACCCAGTATCCAGATTTCCCACCTGCATCCCAAATAATGTTTCTAAACTTTGCCTTGTTTTACAAGCAATGTGAACTTCAGAAGCCAAAGTTAACATTTCAACAAACCAGATTTCAATTTCCAGGATAGTGTGTGTGTATGTAATCTTTGGCTTTTTGAGCTTGTAGTACCAGACAGTTGACAATATGCATGATACAACTAAGCACACCAAGATTCAGTCAATGCTTAAACACTCTTTGGAAATCATTGAATTTGTGGATTTTAAGGAACAAGCATGGTAACATTTTTTATTTTATTTTTAGCTACTTTCAACCAACAATTTTTCAGGAGGACTGCACAGCAGCACGATCCGTGTGTGAGATGAGCCTCAACCTTCCACAATCTGAGTGAGTAGAAAAAGGTAGATTAGCATGAGCCATTGATATGCAAGAGAACATCTTGTATCTGTTTTAGGCTCAGATTGTCTAATTATTTAGGCATATCTCTTAAGACCAGGTTCCAGTTCGGAGACTTGATTGCACTGTCAGATTCTGAGCTTCATTTACACTTGAATGAATCTCAACATGATGCTTCCTCTTTCATTAAAGAAGGATATGGAGGAATTGTCCTCCTAGTTATGGTGCTAAAAATTGGGAAATAAATGACATCAACCAATCAATTGAAACTGAGCAGACATCCGCCCTAAAGGGATTGTTAATGAATGGTGCACCTGAATGCGCTTGCAAATTTGATTAGCAGTAAGATCATATTTTGTTTATAACTTTCTGAAAAGTTCATAGGAGATCTTGGGCGTTCAAAAAGGTGACAAAGTCATAACACCTAGCTTTCCTTCCCAGATTTTCATTTGTAAAAAGGAGACAGACCAAACAGATGGCCTCTAGTGTATAAAGGGGGACGTGGGTGGCGCTGTAGTCTAAACCACTGAGCCTAGGGATTACCAATGGGAAGGTCGGCGGTTCGAATCCCCGCAACAGGGTGAGCTCCCATTGGTTGGTCCCAGCTCCTGCCAACCTAGCAGTTTGAAAGCACGTCCAAGGGCAAGTAGATAAATAGGTACCGCTCTGGAGCGTTTCCGTGCCCTGCTCTGGTTTCGCCAGAAGCAGCTTAGTCATGCTGGCCACATCACCTGGAAAAACTGTCTGTGAACAAACGTCGGCTCCCTTGGCCAGTAAAGCGAGATGAGCGCTGCAACCCCAGAGTCGTCCACGACTAGACTTAACTGTCAGGGGTCCTTTACCTTTACCTTTACCTTTACAAAAAAAAAAAAAAAAAATTCCAGTGGAAGGAAAAATTTTTTTTATTTTGTTTTGACTATGACAGACCAACACGGCTATCTATCTGTAACTTTACCTTTACCTTTACCTTTACCTGGTGTATAAAAGGATCAAAGTTTGTTAACCAACATTTCTCTAGATGTCCATTGCAGAATTAATTGGAAGCCAAAAAATAAACACATGATGGGGATTTTGACATTGCTTCCAGCACTGAAACGCTATGCAATTGCAAAAAGATAATTTCCAAGGTAATCAATCCATCTCCTTTGCTTAGAAGAGGCCACTTAGGAGCTTATCTGAGTAAAAAGACTGCAGGCCAAGGAAAAGATAACTTGGGAATCATTGGATTAGGATCTTTTTGCTTTGCTTTGCTTTGTTTTGTTTTGTTTTAAGCAGCCACAAGGAAGAGGGAAACCCCCTTCTTTTCCCATTTTAGCATTTTCCCAATACCCCACACCCCATTCCAGCAGCTACATTCTTTTGCATGGGAAAATGTGTAAGTATTTGTAATTTTCCCCTATATGAGGGATGAGGAATCTCTGGACTGGGGTACAAAGAGGCAGTTCAGCTGGTGCAATTTTTGCTGATTTCCCCTTCCTGCTGGAGGTTCCTGTTCCTGAGCATGTGTGTGTAGCAGGATTTGGGGGGGGGGCAGCCAAAAAAGCTTTTTTTTCCTTTTTTTTAGGAATTCACAGGTAAAATCACAGGCAAGCTTTAATAGGGGAGGGGGGAGGAAGAATCTACTGAGGGGGCAGAATCACAATTGATTGAGTACTTCCTGTGCTTTTCAATATTTTTTGTGGATCTGCGGGGGGGGGCAGATGTTGGGGGCCCACCCACAGCTGCACCCATGTTCCTGAGGCAGGGCCGGATTTAAGCTACTGAAGGCAATGGGGCCCTTTATATATATATATATATATATATATATTTATATATAATATTTTTTTTTATAACACAAAATAAACCAACATACAATCAAACATTAAAACACATACACATACACCTAAACTATACTAAAACTAAAACACTACATTACACTACACCACACTACACATTTATCATATATTCTTATCCTGTTTCCTTAACATTTCTCCTGACTTCCTCCATCCTATCCCTCTGTGTCGATTCTCCTTATCTGTTGTCTACCAGCAATTTCTCAATATTTATCTCTTTTCATTTCTATTACATTTTATCTTATTTTAATTACATTCTTTAAATCTAACATAACTTCCAGAATCTTTTTCAGCAACCTTATAATTCCTAACAGCTATTAATATAAAAGAAACTTAAATTCAATAATGCTTGACACTTATTCATACTATATATCTACCATACTATTTACTATTCCAATCTTTATAAACTAATTTTGTACATTGACATTTCTATTTATATTTAATTCTGTACTTTGTAATATTTTTTAAGATAGTCTTTAAACTTTCTCCACTCTTTTTCCACTGCATCGTCCCTCTGGTCGCGGATTCGCCCGGTCAGTTCAGCGGTTTCCATATAGTCCATCATTTTCATCTGCCATTCTTCCAATGTTGGTAGGTCCTTAGTCTTCCAGTATTTTGCAACAAGAATTCTTGCTGCCGTAGTGGCATACATAAACAGCGTGTGGTCTTCTTTTGGTAATACTTGGTGAACCATTCCAAGGAGGAAGGCCTCTGGTTTCTTCAAAAAAGTGCTTTTAAACACCTTCTTCAATTCATTATATATCATCTCCCAGAAGGCCTTCAACCTTGGACAGGTCCACCACATATGATAAAAAGTTCCTTCCGTGTTGCCACATTTCCAACATTTATTGTCCTGCAAATGATAGATTTTTGCTAGCTTCACTGGGGTCAAGTACCATCTGTAAATCATTTTCATTATATTCTCTCTTAACAAAGTACATGCTGTAAATTTTATGTCCATTCTCCATAGTCTTTCCCAGTCTGCCATCATAATATTATGTCCCACGTCCTTTGCCCAATCTATCATTGCAGATTTTACTAACTCATCTTGCGTATGCCATTCCAGCAACAGATCATACATTCTTGATAAGGTCTTATTCTTTGGTTCTAGTAGTTCTGTTTCCAATTTTGACTTTTCCACTTGAAAGCCAATCTTTTTGTCCAATTTAAAAAGTTCATTAATCTGATGATATTGTAGCCAGTCTCGAATCCTTCCTCTCAATTGCTCATAGGGTTTCAACCTGACTTGTTCCAATGGGGCCCTTTATATGTCCAGCTGTCCTTTGTCAACAACAAATTGTCGCTGTTTTTGTGTTGAATATATGCTATATGGTAATTTATGCACCTGATAGGTACCTAAAGCCATTTGCACATAACAAAATATGTATTTTATCAAAGTAATTGTTGAAGTGCAATACAATTAAGAAGTATATTAATAGTGAAATAATTATTAAGCTCTAACTTAAAATGATTTTTTTATTCATAACAAACTTAATAATGCAAACAAATTGGCATTTGGCAATAACAAAAGTTCCTTTAGAAACACAATTTACAAAGACTTATAGTCTCTAGAAACTTGCTATAACATGAAATAAATATAAATAATAAATATATGATGCAAACTACTAATAATTATAAATAGCAGAATGTAGGCACCCTATGTATAGAAATAAGCAAACCAGTGATAATTTAGGGAGCAGGCTAGCAGGCGGGGCCCATTACTTACATCATAGGAGCCTACAACACAAAACACTGTTGTATGTAGCTTTCATTTTATTTGTTTTTTATCTTATATTTTGGAAATGTACATCCAGTTTTTCCCCCTTTACATTTTTTTGGGGCCCCCAAGAGAGGGGGGCCCTAAGCTATAGCCAGTGTGGTGTAGTGGTTAAGAGTGGTAGACTTGTAATCTGGTGAACTGGGTTCGCGTCTCCGCTCCTCCACATGCAGCTGCTGGGTGACCTTGGGCTAGTCACACTTCTCTGAAGTCTCTCAGCCCCACTCACCTCACAGAGTGTTTGTTGTGGGGGAGGAAGGGAAAGGAGAATGTTAGCTGCTTTGAGACTCCTTAGGGTAGTGATAAAGCCGGATATCAAATCCAAACTCCTCTTCTTCTTCTTCTTCTTCTTCTTCTTCTTCTTCTTCTTCTTCTTCAGTGAAGTTACAGGAGACTTCTGCAGTGGGAAGGTGGCAGTGAATGAGCTCAGTTCCGTGAGCACAATTCTGCTCACGGAACCAGGAATCCAAGCCACGTTTATCAAACATCTTGAATCACCTCCTAGCTCTGATTGCCCATTCTGATGGGTCCTAAGTGGAGAAGAAGTGGAGAAAACTGGCAGCCCTGATTTTGTTAATAAGCCACTCAGACATGCTGAATTGTTTGAGAGCATCTCAATCTATACTTTAATGTGTGTCTGTTGCAAAGGTGCATAAAAATGCAGAGAAGCGTTGATGTGGGCAGGTATAAAACTACAGCCTGGGAATTATCAACACGGATAAAAATACTATATGGGGTTTAGAAAGAGAGAGCTCTTAATGATCCTAATGAGGAAAGTAAAAGCGTTTAATGCAAATATCTTTTAGATTTCTTTGACCCCCGAGCATTAATCCAAATGGTATACATCAATTTAGAAGCTAAAAGATGGTGGTCTTGCATATCAAATTTGAAATAAAATGCTAAGGATTTTACTAATACATGAGTCTGCTTGACTTTAATTATTATTTAGTCTCTCTTTTTGAACATGAGGTTAGAGGCTTTCCTTTCAAGCTGTTTTTGAAGGATGTAAATTTGGTGTCTAAAGAGCTCCGTTTGTTTGGTTACATTAAATATATTTCCCCATCGTCATGTTTATTATGGTTGTCTTGTTATATATTTGTCATTTGTTTGAACTTTCAATGTAATGTTTGATCACTTATCTGAAGAAGTGTGCATGCACACGAAAGCTCATACCAATAACAAACTTAGTTGGTCTCTAAGGTGCTACTGGAAGGAATTTTTTTAAAAAAAGTTTTACTTAGTGGTGTGTGTGTGTGTGTGTGTTGCACATTAAGGTTGCAAGCCAATATCCGCTTACCAAAGGGTAAGCATGACTAAATTCAATGGAAATTCACTTACTTTGGTTTCTAAGTTTTTCATTTTCCCTATCTTAAATTCAGTTCTCCAGTTCTCCACATTTCTGCAGCAGGAGGAAAAATCCCCACAAAAATTTGTTGGCATTTTGGTGTGACGTTTTTCTAATAAGCCTATTCACCTTGTTGTAGTTGTTTAGTTGTTTAGTTGTGTCCGACTCTCCATGACCCCATGGACCAGAGCACGCCAGGCACTCCCGTCTTCCACTGCCTCCCGCAGTTTGGTCAGACTCATGTTGGTAGCCTCGAGAACACTGTCCAACCATCTTGTCCCCTGTCATTCCCTTCTCCTTGTGCCCTCCATCTTTCCCAACATCAGGGTCTTTTCCAGGGAGTCTTCTCTTCTCATGAGGTGGCCAAAGTATTAGAGCCTCAGCTTCAGGATCTGTCCTTCCAGTGAGCACCTACCCATTCCAGTGATTCACCTACCCATTCATAATGTGCAAATTAAGCAGTAAAATAATTTTTAAAAATATTTTAAAGTGAAAATGCAAACAAAATCGTATTTCTCCTCTAGCTCTTCTCTAGAGTAGACATGTGTAGGATTATAAAAGTAAAGGTAAAGGGACCCTTGACCGTAAGGTCCAGTCGTGGACGACTGTGGGGTTGCGGCGCTCATCTCGCTCTGTAGGCCGAGGGAGCCGATGTTTGTCCGCAGACAGGTTATGTGGCCAGCATGACTTAGCCACTTGTGGCGAACCAGAGCAGCGCATGGAAATGCCGTTTACCTTCCCGCAGGAGCGGTACCTATTTATCTACTTGCACTTTGACATGCTTTTGAACTGCTAGGTTGGCAGGTGCAGGGACCGAGCAACGGGAGCTCACCCCGTCGCGGGGATTCGAACAGCCGACCTTCTGCTACTGCCAAATTGAAATAGATAAATGGAAGGTGACAATAAATATTACTTGCGGGACTGAGAGATTCAGCTGCTCTCGTCTTCATTTTGGTAGTAGCAGGCTCAGTACCATATTTTTGCACAGCTACAATTGTACAAATAATACTGACTGCAACACTGACTGTCATAATACTGACTTCAGAGAGGGGTTATTATTGATAATAAATCATATTCCATTCATATTACAGGCATTATTTTCATAAATCTTTTCAATGGAATCACATCAAAACTGGAGACTTTTAGTCCTGAAGTAAATGTTTTATGCAGACTATAAAATCTTAGAAATGCATAGGGACTGATGGATTGTTCCCCACCTCTACAATGTCTACGTTTTTTTTTTTAAAAAAGGCAGAAATAGAAAGAACAGTTGTGTCGTTTTGACTTTCCTCATATTTCTTTGCCTCCATTTTACATTCAGTGGTACGTGTGGGTTCTAACTATTGGGCTGTGATCATGGGCAGCTGGTTGGTGCTGAATGTCCAGAAGTATCCGGGATGCTCTCCAAGATTCCAGTCAGACAGATGGCAAAAGAAATGAATAGGAGTTAAGGAGGAATAGATTGAGAGGGGTACTCCTAATTTAATATAAGCCACTGCTTTCATGCAGGGTTCTTTCAGTTCTTCACTACGCAGTTTCAGAGATTGAATGTTTTCCCTTGTTCATCTTACGGCTTCATGAAAGATTTGCAGCAGAGTGAATCTGTTGGATTGATCTCATTTGCATCTTCCCCCCAAATTCCAGTGCAAACTCGTCTTTTCGTGCATTTCTTACAAGCATTTTATGGAGCAGATTGGATAAACTGCTGACTAAAACACGGTGAAATACGATGTCGTTGGGCTGATGGAACACTAAAGTGTGGCAGGAAATAATGTGAAGGGACTGAGACTGAAACTACCATGCTGAAATTCACAAGCCCAAGAACCAAGACGGGACCAGACTAGACAAGAGGCCATTCACACAATTAGCAGTTGTCACAAATGGGAGCTTTGGTGAAAGCAGCTCCCTTTGGTAAGATGACAAGGTGCAAGTTCCTTGAACACATTAGCAAACAAACACTTTCCAGGATTGTGCTAACTTGCTGCTTCTCGATGTAGCGTGCTATCACAGTTTTTCTCTGAGAAAATGTTCACCTCAATCATGTTTGCTTTTTACCTGGGCTGAGCAAATGATCTGGGAGTATTCAATACTGCTGTATCGCTGAACCTAAGTAGGTGTGGACCTGTTCAGAAAATTGGTTAGGAGAGCAACTCAAACCTTTGTTTAGTTATAAGAATAATGAATAACATATATTAAGAAGTTCAGTATGAATCAACGGCATGGCCAGAAGGCTCTGGGGACAGTGTTGAGAAAGCTGAAGGATATTGAAAGTGATCTTGCAAATGAATCCGTTGACTCAAAACAATAAAGTTGGACGGAATGCAAGGTTTTTCACAGATTTTCTTCTCAGCCCAGCTCAAGCCGTGAAGAGGACTATAGATGACGCATCTGAACTGTTTTGCCTCAGTCACTTTTCTATACAACATTTTACTGGTTGTGTACCTGGCATGACGCACAACCAATTTTATTTGGTACAGATATTTACCACAATATTATTATATCTCAAGCAGTCTCTAAGGTGTTCAGGTTGGCAAACATGGTGTGAGCTCAGGGGTAGCCAATGTGGTGCAGTCTAAATGTCGCTAGACGACAACACCCACCATCCCTGACTATTGACCATGCTCAATTGCCCCAACAGATGTTGGAAGCCCACAACATCTGGAGGGTACTACATTGGCTTTAAGGGTGGTATCTTAAAGGAAGTCTGTGCATTATGTTGAGACTTGGGGACTTGTCCAAGGTCTCTAAGTGAGGTTCCTGATGGAGCAAGGATTTCAACTCAACTCTCCCTGTTTCACAGCCAACATACAGTACTGTCCACAACAACACCTTTGCTTGTAATCATGTAGTGGATATTTAAACAGGGTAAAAGGTAAAGGACTCCTGGATGGATAAGTCCAGTCAAAGGCAACTATGGGGTTGTGGCGCTCATCTCGCTTTCAGACAGAGGGAGCCAGCGTTTGTCCACAGACAGCTTTCCAGAGCGCATGGAAACGCCGTTTACCTTCCTGCCACAGCGGTACCTATTTATCTACTTGCACTGCTGTGCTTTCAAACTGCTAGGTTGGCAGGAGCTGGGACAGAGCAACAGGAGCTCACTCCATCGCAGGGATTTGAACCGCCGACCTTCTGACATAAACATGGTGTGCTGCCATACAGTTATGTTTAAATAAGGTAAAAATAGGGACGTGGGTGGCGCTGTGGTCTAAACCACTGAGTCTCTTGGGCTTGCCGATCTAGCAAGGCAATTCTAGATGTCCACCTGTTCCCTCTCAATCACAGTCACTAAGGCAGTGAGTTCCACCTTTTTTTGTCAGCAGTATGAGACCCAAGAATTTGCAAGGGCTCAGCATACCTTTGAACGTACTTTGAAGCTTGTTACAAGTTTCACAAGGAGAGGAGTGATTCGTACTATCAATGAAAGCAATTTAGGTAGCCCTAACTTTCACGACCAGCTTATTCCTCTGATCCGAACGAGGTCAGGGCCCCTGGAAGCTGTGAACCATGGTAGATAATAGCAGGCTTTTCTTTTCTGCTTGGTACATTATGCTCCTTTTCCTCCATCTGCACATTTTGCATGGAAAAAGTGACACTTTGTATGAATGGCTGAGTTCACTCGACTTCCTCTGTTAAAGGCGGCAAGAGGATGGGGAAACCGGGGAAAGATAACATTTTCACACAAAGAGGGGGAAAGACAAGCAGGAGTTAGCTCAAGAATGTCATCGCAGATTTTGTCCTTCAGGAGGTCGCAAGCTGGTGGCAGGATAGAGTACATCCAAGCCCCCTGATTTCAGAGGGAGTTTAACAGGCCAAGGCATTTATTTCCTCGCCACTTCTGCTCTGCCCTTTTAACACATACACATATTCCAGGGTGGCGTACATTGAACAATAAAATATCAATCAGTACAATAAAACACAACATTACAGCCACAGAACCCAACAGAATGAATTAAAAGCTAATTGAATTAGATGCAAGCCAATGCATTAAAAGTAGCTGTGGCAACATATACTGACACCACGGCCCTGGTACTTGTCATTGGGCTGCTTTGAGAACAGCTCTTTCCTAAAGGGGCTTTATTTGTTTCGTCCTTCTGCAAACCTTGTAATTCCCCCAAGGCTGTTGAAAGCTTGTTTTTTTTGGTTCAGGGACTAGGGAGCCCTTACAGCACAAAGGCCACATGCCCTCAGAGGCAACCTTCTGCTGCTGCATACAGGTGATGGGCATGACTTTTCCAAGCACAATTCAAAGTGTTGGTGCTGACCTTTAAAGCCCTAAACAGCCTCGGCCCAGTATACCTGAAGGAGCGTCTCCACCCCCATCATTCAGCCCGGACACTGAGGTCCAGCTCCAAGGGCCTTCTGGCTGTTAACTCACTGCGAGAAGTGAAGTTATGGGGAATCAGGCAGAGGGCCTTGTTGGTAGTGGCACCCACCATGTGGAACGCCCTCCCATCAGATGTCAAGGAGATAAACAACTATCTGACTTTTAGAAGATATCTGAAGGCCACCCTGTTCAGGGAAGTTTGTAATGTTTGCTTGAAGCTGGTAAAAGGCAGTTGTACCCACTACTTGTACTACTTTGGCCACCTCATGAGAAGAAAAGACTCCCTGGAAAAGACCCTGATGTTGAGAAAGATTGAGGGCACAAGGAGAAGGGGACAACAGAGGACGAGATGGTTGGACAGTGTTCTCAAACATGAGTTTGACCAAACTGCGGGAGGCAGTGGAAGACAGGAGTGCCTGGCGTGCTTTGGTCCATGGGGTCATGAAGAGTCGTACATGACTAAATGACTAAACAACAAAAACAACCCACTGAGGCCACCTGTGCCTCTAGGAATGGAGATGGGACCAGGAGCAACCCCCCATACCATGTACCTGCCCCTTCAGGGGGAGTATGACCCCATCCAAAGCAGGCAATTAACCAGATATCCGGATTCAAGAACCACCCACTCACAGCACTTCCATTTTGCAAGAATTCAGAGTAAGCTTATTGGCTCTCATCCAGCCCACCACTGAGGATAGGCACCAGACCAGGGCTTGTATAGCCTCGTCCCATTCAGATGTTATACAGAGAGATATCTGGGTAACATCCTACACTGATGACATCTCACCCCAAATCTCCTACTGATGGTTTCCAATATATTTGAGGACAAAGTCCAGCCAGGCAAAAGCCCTTGCCTTTGAGAGGTAGAGCAGAACCAGTGAAAGGATGTTTCATGGGAAAGGGTGTGGCCTGGAGAGAGACCAAGGGCTGGATAGCAAGCGCTGGAAGGCTAAGGTTCTCCACCCTTGCTTTAGTTCATCAATGATGTTGCTTTCCCTGCATACAAATCTACACTGGAGAATGAATTTGCCTATTTGAATATAGCAGATAAAAGAGCCACTGCTCATTGTTCCCCTGTTTTGCCTAATTTATAAAGTGAAGTACCCTTCTTCCATGCAATTATCCTCTCTTGATTCTCATTTAAACATCAATTACCTGAAAAGTGCAGGTTACATGCCTGGACTGCTCCTATCTTGCAAGGTACTTAGAAATACCAAGTGTTGGGTTTTTTGCCCATGTTTCTAATTAAAGGTTAGAGTGCAGAAGAGGTGGTGCAGAGTCCATAGCACACAATCATCACAAAAGTTGCAGATTTGTTCTGACGGAGCAGCCTGCCTCCTTGGCAAATCGCCCCATCCCAGGAACACATTCCTCTCTCCGGAAAACTTAATAAAACAGATTACAAAGTCAGCTTGCTCACACTTGGTGGGGTTTGGAGGAGACCCTGTCAATGTGTCCATCGCTTCAAGCTACACTTTCACATTGAGAATTATCACAGCATTCAAATTCAGGTGTTGTATGATTTTAAAAATGTATGAGGATAAGGAAGACCAAAAAAAAAAAAAAAAAGTAAATACAATCTCTCTGTGTGTTTCATTAAATATGAGACAGCCGTATCAGCAATCTTTCTTGCCCTTGGAAGGAGAAAGTCGCATTAGAACAGATAGAAATGGTTGCAATTAAAGCGTGGAATTCTTCACTCACTGTTCTTACTAGAAGTATAGTGAACTTTAAGGACTCAGCTAGATGCCCATTTGAAATGAATATAAATAGAACAGATTGTAACGTACACAGTCTCAACTCAGGTGCCATCTCCTACGTATGTTCAGCATCACCTTAAAGCCCTTAGTTTTCTAATAAAAAGAAAAGAAAAGCATGAACAAGAAAGACAGGATCATTTATATTGAGAAACGTGAGTGCTGGTCATCATTCTTAGCACTGAAAGTTGCCAGGGGGCCTAATTCCTGCTACAGGAAGTTCCACAGAGCAATATCGTTCCTCAGCATTTTCCAGAAGAGTAGCAACCTTTGAACCCCTATCCCAGAAATCCATTTATGCCATACTTTGATTCTAAGAGATCAAGTGCCACTTCCATATCCTCCAGCATTTCTCCGATGAAAACAGGGATGTCTTATTCCATAGCAGCAGCAACAACAACAGCAACAACAACAATTTTATTACTTATACCCGGCCCATCTGACTGGGTTGCCCCAGCCACTCTGGGCAGCTTCCAACATACATAAAAACACAACAAAGCATTAAACATGAAAAAAAAACCTTCCATATACAGGCTTGCCTTCAGAAGTCTTCTAAAGGTTGTATAATTACTTCATACCCTCCAACATCTCTCCATTGAAAAAAGGGATGTCCTAAGAAAAAGCAGGACATCCTGGGATCAAATCAGACTGCTTCTGTAAATCCAGGACTGTCTCTGGAAAATAGGGACACTTGGAGGTTCTACATGTCTTATGTTCACCTAAAATGGTGATGCTTCACATGGTCCCTGTAATGGAGTCAAATATGTATCATTTCCAGGCTGAAAACAGCAGCAACATCAAATACTGGGTAGTTTCCATTCTGGACTTGGGATGAAGCAAACATTGGAAATTTCTGCTCCTGTTTCCATTTTCTGCAGAATTCTTGGAAAGCCCCACTAACAAGTAATTGTAACGGATGTCAAAGCAGACCAATATTTACTTATGAATTATCTTGAGATGATTTCTTTTTTCTTACAAAGACTCCTATGTAACAGAATATCAGAAAAACATCCCATACATGTACTGGATTTCCTCTTATTTGCTGTATTATGCTCTCCTTTCCCCTCCTCACAACATGCATAAAAGTGTTAGGAAATTTCCCACATGTTCATAGTTTCACAAGATCACCTGATGACACAGACACCCCTTATGCTCAACTCTGCCCCTTATGTATGTTCGTCTAACTAGATACAGCAAATGTGCACAAGGGAGCATCGAAATGATGGCAACAGGCTCCGCCCAACTTATGTGCATTCATTTAAATGTTGGAAGAAGGCCTAAGCTCTACCTCTCTTTCAAATCAGAACCAGTGAAGGCGGTGAAGGTCCTGTGTGAGTGTCTGGAGGCGGTTGGAGGATGGATGGCGGCTAACAGATTGAGGTTGAATCCTGACAAGACAGAAGTACTGTTTTGGGGGGACAGGGGGCGGGCGTGGGGGACTCCCTGGTCCTGAATGGGGTAACTGTGCCCCTGAAGGACCAGGTGCGCAGCCTGGGAGTCATTTTGGACTCACAGCTGTCCATGGAGGCGCAGGTCAATTCTGTGTCCAGGGCAGCTGTCTACCAGCTCCATCTGGTACGCAGGCTAAGACCCTACCTGCCCGCGGACTGTCTCGCCAGAGTGGTGCATGCTCTAGTTATCTCTCCCTTGGATTACTGCAATGCGCTCTACGTGGGGCTACCTTTGAAGGTGACCCGGAAACTACAACTAATCCAGACTACAACTAATCCTAGACTGGTGACTGGGAGCGGCCGCCGAGACCACATAACACCGGTCTTGAAAGACCTACACTGGCTCCCAGTACATTTCCGAGCACAATCAAGGTGTTGGTGCTGAACTTTAAAGCCCTAAATGGCTTTAAATATATACCTGAAGGAGCGTCTCCACCCCCATCATTCTGCCCGGACACTGAGGTCCAGTGCCGAGGGCCTTCTGGCAGTTCCCTCACTACGAGAAGCCAAGTTACAGGGAACCAGGCAGAGGGCCTTCTCGGTAGTGGCTCCCGCCCTGTGGAACACCCTCCCTTCAGATGTCAAAGAGAACAACTACCAGACCTTTAGAAGACATCTGAAGGCAGCCCTGTTTAGGGAGGCTTTTAATGTTTAATAGATTAATGTATTTTAATGTTCTGTTGGAAGTCGCCCAGAGTGGCTGGGGAAACCCAGCCAGATGGGCGGGGTATAAATAATAAATTATTATTATTATTATTATTATTATTATTATTATTATTATTATTATTATTATTGCTAATAGGCACATTGGGATCTCCACTGGAGTTTGGGAACCCTTCAAATGCATTTAAAGTGAGGGCAAAGCACACTTCTGTGATGTGTACCCTCTTGAAACATTCATTGTCATTGCTCAGAATATCTATAAGGGGCTCTTGTCCCAGTTTCAGATTCTGGAGACAGAGAAAACTCTGTTAGTATGGTTTTGGGAGGTTTTTTTGTGCTGTCTCCATTGATTTCAGCTACATTTTTTGCCACTTAAAAATCAAAACACTTTTGTGCTGCAGGACAGAAGCAACAAGTACAACACAACATGCGGCAGAAATAGTAGAAAGTTCTAAAGCTGGAGAGATGGAGGAGGAAAAGGTCTGAATGAAAGCTGCTCTGTTACCCTGGCAACACTTCCATCCGCCAGAGTAGACTCTCTCTGCTCCCAATCATCCCCTTTCTATGAACACAATCTTTTGTTTAATGTCATTTTTTTTTTTGAGTTATTCGCATTGCTTTCAAAGTTACCATCTCCCACCTGCTAGGTGGGAGGAACAGAAAACGCTCCTTGACGAGGGCACTGGACGTATTCTGTCCAATAACAAAGAATGAGGGGGAAGGAAAGGCGAGATAGCTTTCTGAAGCCCTGAACTCTGCGAGAGTATTAGATTCAAATTATTATTCAACCATGGGGACTAAAATAATTAAGTGTGAGGAAGACAGAGGCTGTCTGAAGGAGAAAAATGGAAAATGCATGAGAAACTACCGGTAGGCGAAAGCAACAGCAACAGTCTCGTTCTTAAGAGATGTGTTCAGATGGAGGCAAGACCAGCCCTAGCATTAGATGGAGTGATATGGTCACCTCAGGTAGCAGATACTGGGGAACAGAGAGTAGCATGGAGGTATTGGAGACTATATGTGCCATATAGAGACTTAGTTGGTCTCTAAGGTGCTACTGGAAGGATTTTTTTTTATTTTGTTTTGACTATGACAGACCAACATGGCTATCTACCTGTATATGTGCCATGTGACTTGTAGGGATGGAATTCCAGGGGAAATGGGAACAGGAAGGTTCTTATCTGAGAGATGTTGTTTGCAGGTGATGCAGCCTTGAGAGCACACTCTGAGAAAGCTCTACAAAGTCTCACCAACCATTTTGCACAAGACTGCGAGGAGTCTGGCCTTACCACCAGCCTGACGAAGACCAGCACCCTGGGTCAAGACATTGCCAGCACTCCACACATCAGCAATGGTGACCACATCCTTGAGGTGGTAGATGTTATTGTCTACTTGGGTTCAACCATTACCAGCAACCTCTCCATCGACGCTGGACAAGCATATTGGCAAGGCAGCTACCACAATGGCTCGCCTCTCCAGAAGGGTATGGGAGAATGTGATGCTAACATCAAATACCAAGGTGAAGGTCTACCAGAAGTAGAGATTATTGTTAGCTTCCAAGCTACAGTCAACCTGCAGGGAGGCCTTCGTCCTTTACATATGTTCTATACCAGAATCTATTGACCTGGACAACTGACTATAGGATTCATTGAGAAAACTATTTTGACTGCAACAAACGTATTACTAGATGACACACACACACCCTCTCTCCGTGCAGATGTGCCACTATCTGACCTCCATGAAAACAGATCAGGATGAATGCTTAATAAACCAGTTGTCTGGAAGCAGCCCCAGTTGTCTGAGTGCAATTGTATTGGGCTGCAAAGGGATGTTTACAGTCACAATGTCACTTACATTCTCAGAAGACTCTGGTATACCAATGGAAAGCCATACTCTCCAACAATCCTCTGATGAAAATAGGGATGTTCTATTCCAACATCATCATCATTATTTTATTATTTATATCCCACCCATCTTCCTGGTTTGCCCCAGCCACTCTGGAGAGCTTCCAACATATATAAAAACATAATAAAACATTAAACATTAAAAAAAAACCTACCCTATAAAGGGCTGCCTTCAGATGTCTTCTAAATGTCTTTGACTTGGGGGTTGGGTTGCATAACTCCATACCCTCCAAAATTTCTCCAATTAAAAAAGGGACTCCCTAAGGAAAAGTGGAACATTCCAGGATCAAACTAGAAACCGGGATGGCTTCTGTAAATCCGGGGCTGTCCCTGGAAAATAGGGACACTTGGAGGGTCTGTTGGAAAGCTCCAATTACCTAGATGGTCCATTGGTGGTGGCAGTGGAAAAACAGAGTGTTCTGAAGGGGGGAGGTATGCCAAGCTCACCCATGGGCCTGCAGGATCTAAAGTCCTCTTGTTCCCTCAATATGTCCACAAAATTGCCCCAAACTTGACATAACTGTTTCCCTCTCATTTAAGTCATTGGGAAGAAAAAATTTCTCTGCATTATCTTCCAAGCCGCTTTCCTGCCCTGATCCCGGAGTCAGCAGGGCTGTAGGTATAAGAAGTTGTTCCACCGAATCAGGATAGGATTGTTCTGCCTGTGTAGGATTTCCACTTAAGAATTAATACAAGTGTGATTGGTGGAGCGGGAGGGGACACTAGCAAGAACGATTGTAAAGAGAGATGTTGTTGAGGGGAGATGAGAAAGTCAAAGAGAATATGAGCACGAGCAGGAAAATGGAAGTGATGCTGAAGGAAAACAGAAGCAATATAAAATGTAATATGGCGTTCCTGATACAATACACATTGTAATTATAATAATATGAGACACCCTGGTGCCAGACTCTTCTGCAATCATGCATCTACCTGAATTGCTTTCCGGCTCTAAGGAAATTTGACAGTCAGATCACGTTGGGAAGCTTTGAGCAGCCCCTAGATTTGAACTAACAAATCTTACCACGTTGAGAATGAATTTCCAGTTACGCCCCTGCTGTGGTACATAAGTTTGTGGAGGGCTGTGTGTAAAATTTGACTGTGTGCAACAGTCCTCAAATTTTCTAATTTCTTGCCTATGGTGGGGTTGCAGCTGAGATTTACACTTCTCATTAGCTGTGGTGGAGAAATTAGGTCTAGATAAATGAAGGCCAGTATGAAACTTGGTCCATCCAGTTTTTCATCCATGCTTTAAAGCGTGTTCTCCTTCATGGAGAGCACGTGTTGCGGTGGGGGCCAGCAAATCACCCCTCTGGTGCTGGGCGGGATAGTATAGATGGCCACAGCTTCGATTGGGTCCTGGGTTGTTGTTGGGGAGATTTAATTGTTGCAATTTGTGGTGGACAGCCCAGCGGGTATATAACCCTTGGCACGCCCTGTGATGTTCCTCTTTGCTGCGTGCAACGGATCTCCCGCCCTTCCTCTCCCTTTTATTAGGCCTCTGTGTTGACCTTGCTATGCCTGTCATGGGGTCGTCTGCTGTTGGGACAGGGGCCTGGTAGGAATTTTTCCAGTTGGCTGATTGGCTGGTGCCTTCTGGTTTTCGCCTACTGCGTAGCAATTAGTCACAACTTGTAAGGTTGGCGGTTAGGCATTGGTTATTGTGTTCGTTGGTGGAGGGGTAAAGATTGGCTGTGGCTGCCCCTCCAATGCTGCTACTGTGCGGGGAATTCCGTTAAAGGAATCCAGGGGCTTGCCATGCTTTTGTCCATATCCCCCTGTCGGGGGCCAGGGCCACGCAAGAGCCTCTGGGAGCATTTGGGGAGAGACGTTGGGTCTGACCCCCGACCTCTCTTTTTTCTCTCCCCTAAGTGTTTTCCCTTTACTGATGGTCGTCAGTTCTGTCCTCAGTGGGACAGATAGTCTAACCAATTCCTATGCAACCACTCACATATCATGTATTTCAATAAAGTTGTGGCCAAAATTATGCCAAAAACCAAAACCTAAATTACTGTCTGAGGTGTGAGTTATTTGAGGGGTGGTTTGGGGACCTCGACACGCAACTATCGGTAATTATAAGTCATTTTAAGAGAAACTACAGAGAACCATTCACAATTGGAATCACCCAGTAGAACCACTCCCCTTGCTAAAATCAGTCTTCTCCTTATTAAAAATGGTAGAAATGATGTCACCTCAGTAATTTACAACCTTTCTAGTGAACTGACCAGAAGCAGCATGGTTGTGAGTGAATCTGAAGACTGGTTCCAAATTACGTATTATTTCTTCATGGAAGGAGACCTGTAGAGATCGCCTTTGAAAACCAGTGTGGATTTTGTACACCATCAATCCTTTTCACATCTATTCTGTACAGGGGGAAAAATATTGTGGGCTGATGTGGACACAACATGGCTTTGTCTCATTCCTGGTAAGAAAAACATAATAATAATAATAATAATAATAATAATAATAATAATAATAATAATAATAATATTTATACCCCACCCATCTGGCTGGGTTTTCCCAGCCAATCTGGGCGGCTCCCAACAGAATTAAAAGCACAATAAGACATAAGTCTTTTCTAATAAGACCTCCTTAGTTGGAATAAAATAGAAAACAGTGTTGTGCAAGCTTTGGGGGGGGCACCCCACACTTTTTAATAGCTTTTTCACCATTCTCTCTTCCCTCTGCTCTTTTCTTTCTGACTTCTTTCTTCCTCGCTCCTTCTTTCTACCAGGGCCTTCAGGGAAAAACATCTGGGGGAAAACAAACGAGAACTGACTAAGGATAGAACACAGCCCATCTTTTAATCATGGCTGAACGAACCGTGGGATCATGATTCTCCTCTCCAAAAGCCTTGCTTTTCAAGAAAAAATGCCTCCAGTCTCCCCTCACAAATGGTAACCACTTGACTATAGTTCTTACAGAGTATTTTATTATTCTGTTTCAAATTGCCTTGCAAGCATTAAACAAGGGTTATCACAGTATTGAGAGAAACCTTATCTGCAGTAAGTTGCAGATGGGGATAAAGGAATGCCTGATCCCATAACCCATGTCCAATACCTTAAACTATTCATCAGAGACAGGCAATGTTATGTGATGTCTGCACTAAACCTATGTCTGAATCTTTCCTAAGTTTGCAAAGACTTCAATGAGACATTGGTAAAGTCTTCTTTTGTTTAAACACACACAACTCGCTCAAACTGTTTATGTTACTGCCAGAGACCAAAGAGCCCTTTTGAGAATCTGATCCATATAACTTGGTAATATAGATATATATATTTACCCCAGTTCACATTAGTAAAATTTTAAGCAATTTCACAATTTATTAAGTACAATTTTAAGTGGAAGAACTGATTCACAGATCCGAATGAGCAGGAAAACAACATGGCAACATTTATTCATACTTTACTATGCACTATAGTATACTATACACAATATATTTTTGAATGCTTCAGATTATGGAATGGAAGGGTGGGAGAACAATACAATACAAAATACAATGCAATGCAATTTAATACAAAATGCAATGCAATGCAATAAAGGTAAAGGGACCCCTGACCGTTAGCTCCAGTCGCGGACGACTCTGGGGTTGCAGCGCTCATCTCGCTCTATAGGCTGAGGGAGCCGGCGTTTGTCTGCAGATAGCAGATATATAAGGGTCTGGTGACTTCTGTTTCAGTGTATCTGAAGAAGTGTGCATGCACACGAAAGCTCATACGAAGAACAAACTTAGTTGGTCTCTAAGGTGCTACTGGAAGGAAAAAATTTTTTTATTTTATTTTGCTTTGACTATGACAGACCAACACGGCTATCTACCTTTAACTGGAACTATGGAAGGCACCACATTGAGCCGCATGAAATGGAAGTCCATCAACCTCACCAAGAAACTTGCACAAGAGGACTTGTGTATAAGATTGCAGCCTGAGTCAGTATGCTACACCAGCTCTTCACCTTATAGAGTCATCGTAAGAATCATTGAGATAATATATCATATGAAGCACCTTGGACACACTGAAGTGCTATCAGAATACTTTATCATTGTCATTCTCATTCAGGTGGGCAATCTTAGGGAAGAACTATGTGCAAGCAATGATTCTCAGTTGCTGTCATGGCAGGCAGTTGGATGGCTGCACCACAAGGCCAACCTAGACACAATGAGGGAGCTCTGTCATTGGAAATCCCCCATGACTTTCACAGGACTGACCATGGCATTAGGCAAAGTGAGGTGGCTGCCTTAGGCAGCTGATTCGGGGAGGCAATTTGTTATTATTTCTGATATTATTGTTATTATTGCAATTGCTGTTGTCATTGCACTGCCCAGGCTTGCAGCCCAGGGAGGTCACTTTGGTACTGCTAACATAGCAGTTTGACTTCACCCCCGGAGGAGCACTCCATTGTCTCTTGAGACAGACAGATGCCAACAACTGTTGTTGTTGTTGTTGTTGTTGTTTTGTACTTCCAGGGACAGGAATGAGTGAGATGTGTGCTTATGGGCTTTCCTGCATCAGGTGCCAAAATAACTGAGTAGCCTTGAGTATTAATACTGAGATATAGATACGTATTTTAGTACACACTCTAGTCTTGACTATAATTTGTTTAAAACCATTTTTAGTCTTACATTTTTTAATTGCTGTAACCTGCTCTGGGATCTTATGGTGAAGGGCAGTAAGAAATCGGATTAATATAGATGGTAATAATCAGTGCTATTTTTCTAGAAAAAGAGGTCCCGGAACTCACCAAGAACGCCTCACTTGTTTTCTTACAATGGCAATGGCGCCCACCTGAGAGGGGCCGGAACAGAGTTCCAGCGAGTTCCGTCTGAAGAAAAGCCCTGATGATAACATGCACCTTAACCTGGGACCTTATGGTGAAGGGGAGGTAAGAAATTGGATTAATAAATATGGTGATATGCAGTTTGATTGGGTGATGGGGTGGGAAGACATTTGTTGCTTGGCTATAAGCAGTAGAATATGTGTTGTTGATTTTGAGATTTATTTCGGCAGTACCTTCATGATTTTTTGTACTTGCTTGCTTTTAACTTGCTTTTAGTGGCCTATATGTTCACAGGGAAAGGAGGGGAAAGGGAGCAGGTGAGTAGACTGAGTGAAAAATTCCCTCCTGCCTCCCGCCCCCCTCTCTCCCTCCCTAGACATTTAGGAACATGTTATTAACATCCCAGGCATGAAGAGCAGTTCAGAAAGTGCTACGGCGGAGTTATGAAGCAGCAAGCGAGTAGGCTGAGCTGCCAAACCTATATTTTAAGGGCACAGCACATAAATTCCCCCAGGAACCACTTCTGCAGGCCACGCTCAAGCTCAGCCCTCAGTGAGATAATTGGGAATTTTATTGGCGTAGCTATAGCAGGGGCGCACCTGCCATGAAAGTCTGCATTACGTTAGGGTCATTTCATACTGCTTTGCTACAAGGTAAAGGTGGTGAAGTGTGAAAGCAGGCTGAGAGTCTCGTTCGCCTCAGCAGATGCCTCATTATACTGAGTAAATAACTTGTCCCTGATATATGGTTTTGTACCAGTGCTGACTGGCAGCTTGTTTAATGAATTATGGGTTATAATGGAGGTGTAGATGCGAACCAAAGTTGATGATATCTGCTTAATTCCAGCCCGCCTTAGGCCTGCCTTCGAGATCACCTAGGCTACCAAATTGCCTCACAAAGATTATCATTTTTTAAGCTGGTCTTTCCCACAGTCACAGCAAACATGAATTCAGAGACCGTGCCATCAAACGGCCCTGGCCTTGTTATGTTAACATAACTGCTCGATCAGCCTCAGCGTACCTTTTCACACCGAGCCATTTAAAACAATAACGTGAGCACAACATTAACTCGAGAGACCTTAAAATAGCTAAATCGGATAAATGTACGCTTCAGGCCCACACCCCACGGCACAGTCAGTTGTTCAGCGGGAGCGGGAGAACAGCAGGATGGGTTTTGCTGCTTCCCAGCCTGCTTTAAATGCTGTTCTCCGACGTTTGCCTACCCTTAAATTAGTCTTCTTGTTAGCATATCATCATTTGATAGCGCTGTGCTGCATTTGCCCATCGCAGTAAAGCTGGTGGGCTTCTGCGCGGAAGAAAACAATGTCGTGATTAGTGTGGCATTATTTCACTAGCTGCTTTGCAATGTGTCTGATCGCGCTTGAATTATGCCTTTGGAAGAATGCACAGCCTCAGCTAAAAAGAAAGAAAGAAAATGAATATGAATTAAATTAAAGCATCTTTCAGAATTCACGCCAAGTGACTTTCAAACAGCAAGGGTGCAAGGCAATTTCCAACGGGAACATAATATGTATAGAGTACCTGATTTTACAATTGCTACCTTGAACAAAATAACACATAAATTTGCAGGCCAGTGTTCCTCCCTTTTTAAACCCTCCCCGTATTTAGAAACAACCCTCTAGAAATTCAGACTGTACCTTTAAAGCAAATTCAAAGCAAATTTCCCGCCTCAAAGAATTCTGGGCATGGTAGTTTGCTAAGGGTTGCTGGAAATTGTAACTCAGTAAGGGTAAACTATATTGTAGTGCCCAGAATTCTAGGAGGGAGGAATTTGTTTTGAATGTGCTTTAAATGTATATCATCAGTTAGAAAATGTTTACAGAATTCGTTTAGGAACCTTAATATGCTAAGCCATTGACCAAAAATAAAAAATAACAAAAAATGATGATGTTTCTTCCTGTTACCCAGCAATTATGCAGTTTAGTAAATTTCCCCCTCCCTGGTCCCAGAGAGAGATCCTAAACCTGTTCACCATTGCAGAGCTTACATGCTTCTACCATGCTGCTGCTACTGGCCATCCCTGGACAAAAATTGTTGTGATGTCAGGTTCCCTCTCCTGTTGGGAGAGAACTGCAGCATGGGTTTCCGGGGGGAATAATCAATGAACCTGAAGACTGAAATGGAAAAACACCAGCCTTCCGCATTCACCTAGAGTGAAACCTCTGACTTAATGCAAACTTCTCTGCTTCGCAAATGCAAACTGTTACATAAGCTTTTTTTTTTCACTTCAGTGCAGACATTACATTTTATGCATATTAAGCATATCTTTAACAGACATGCACAGGATTTCAGTGTTAATGATATTTTCTACACCTAAATCTGTATGTATAATAGCTGTAATTTTACACATACATTGACTACCATATTTCTTAAAGCCAATCTTCTATTAATGAGCTTTCTCATATCTCAAAATATTTTACTCAACTTCACTGGTGCATGGATACTATGAGATATAATCTTTCAAAAACTATCCTTAAGTGTTGCATTAGTATTACAGTTGCATAAATATAAGTCAATTTTTCCTGAGGAATGGCAATTAAGAGGACCATCTTCCTTTGCTTATTAAATATCTTCCTTGGGGGTTAATTTCATCAAAATGATATAGATATATGACAATACTGTTCTATGTAATTTGAAATGATTAAATAAATGATTTGTCACAACATTCATTGTGTGTTCATGTCTTACAGCCTATTTTTCAATAGCATATATTGCTAATATGAAACATTAACTGCTAAGCTCTTTCATTTCACTTCATTTCATCGAAAGTCAGGATTCAGGAACACATAATTATTGATTAAAACATACTTTTCAGTTAATTTAGCTTTTCCTCATTACTGAAAAATTACAAACCTTGCTATATTATAAGGAATGCTCAACATTATGAAACGAATAGCTGATAACATGGATAATGTATCCGCCACTTTTCATGTCCTTAGTATAGATCACTAGGCAGATGAATCTGTCCAGCTTTTCACAGTGTGGAGATGTAATGGAATTTCTACTTATATGCAGTTGTTAATGTGCCGGGAAAACAGGAAAGTGTTCCGGACTCTTAAGGCTATGGATTTATTTATTCATTTACGCTAGGTGCTCTAATTCCCTTCTTCGGGCCTTGGCTCTTACTGACACACTTTTATCTTCGCAGGAGCACCCCTGGAGCGACAGTTTTCCTCTCAGTGCCCCACTGGTATGCCTCATTCATGACCTGGAAATGTCAATTAGAAGCAGCAAGAGAAAGGCAATGCCGTCTCCAGGCCTGTTCAAGCCTTCTGAGGCTACGGACGCATTTGAGCCAAGAGACGATGACTGTCCGTGAACCCCGGCGTAGGCTGTGATGAGTTGGACTCCCCACAAGAGACAGGAGCAGCGTTCCTGTTTTCAAATCTGTTAACAGGAATTAAGTTTTGCAGCCAAGAACAGTGTGTGCTGGCTACATTACAAACATACGAAGGCCAAGCAGTAATTTCCCCCCCTTTTTTCTCCTAGGCTACTTGTCTTTGAAAGAGGCCATTTCTGTCGTCAGCGGTGCCTGGAACTTTGCTAGGCTCAGGGAGTTCTCTTGCAAGATGTTCCAGAGCCTCATTTGATGCTTTTATTAATAGCTATTTACAGGGGTTATTTCCTTGCCTGTAATAGTTGCAGTTACAAATTAGAAATTAGATGAGACATTAGGAGGCTTATAGGAATTTTATTCAATGGTAAAAGCTCCATTAGTGAAGACTGGATTGTACACTGTAGCCTCGGAAAGAACAGTTAAATTGTTATGGGGATTCAGGTAACCATGTGCAGGTTTGCGGCTTTATCATCATTGGCTACTAGCCATACAATCCTTGAATTATAAAAGTCTAGAGTTGGAAGGGACCCTAGGCCACTCCTATGCGAAGGGTATTCCGGTAAAGGAATCAAGGGACTCAATGGTTTGGCAAACCCTGAAAGTGGTTGTGCCCGTGCCAGAGTCTGGGGGACATCAGGGTGGCTGACTGGCGCTCCTGCCATCAGCTGTCCCTGGTGTTCACCCTTGGCTGTCCTACGATAGAGCTCTGGGACAGCGCTGCCTGCAAGGGTGCAGGGAGCTAGTCGAACCAGAGCCTATGCAACCACTCACTTGATTGTAATCAGTAAAGTTGTGGCCTAAATTCTGCCAAAAACCAAACCAAATATCTGAGTCATGTGTGAATTTATTTCTAGGGAATGGTTAAAAGGTCTAAACACGCAAACAATCGTAGCCCACCTACCCTAACAGACTCATGTCTGTTCCTGAGCGTCTCTTAACAGGTATGTTAAACATAGCTGTTGAACTCTCCAGGAAAGAATGGTATAACTATCATTATACATATAGTGCCTGACACACCTTAGTGACAAATAAAATTTAAATATGTATATTTATCACAATTTAGACCCACCAAATGGGGCTCAGATAAGCCTTCAGGGTGGCCTATATGGCATAAAATATTGGTGGTGGTAATAATTACAGTAAATCCAAGCTTACCTAAAGTGTGTATTGAGAAAGCCAATGCGCTTACAGTGCTCTGCCCCAATAATTTCTCACGATTGCTCCTCTATATAATGTTCTGTACAGGTTACAGTATGTTTGTTTGCTTTTATTCTGTAAATTTAATGCTGGATGGTGATGGGAAAACACATTCTGCAACCCCAGGCAATTGTTTTGTGGGATATGGGGGGGGGGGTCTCCCTTGCATTTAGACTCTGCAAATCAGACGTGTCTCATATTTCAGCAAGACCCCTGTTGATTTCATGTGTTATTTGTGTACATAGAGTTTGAATTATAGGTCCACAAAGACATTTCAATCCTTAATAGCTCAGATTTTGAAAAAGTGGGGCACAATGGTTCTTACAGAGGGATATGCGTTAGATGGCTAATTGCTTGGCATGATTGTATGTTTCCTGCATATAATAAATATTCGGTGCGTATTTCCCTCCCCCCCCAAACCCCCACTTCACAATGCTGTAGGCAAACAAGTCAGCCTTGTAATACTTTGGCATAATTGAAAGTGATGAAGTGGAAGACTGGAGATGTTTATTTCAGAACTATACTCTTAAATGAAAATGCCAGAAGACAATGAAAATCAGTGATTTTTAAATAAATGGTCGGGGTGGTGGAAATGAACGGGGGGTGGGGAGATTAAGTATGAGAATCATAAGCGTTTTAAACATCCAGTCATTTTCACTTTTTATAAACAACATATATCTATCTTCTAGATTTCATCTGCTCATCCCATGCACTGGTTCACAAAGTAAACCGATATTGTCTCAGTCAAATTAAAAGATTGCCAAGTGTTTTTGCTTTGTAGATGCAAGTACTGAACTAGAAAACATGAAATTATAAGAGGGCTCGGGTCCATTCTCAAGAACACACCTGCACCAGAATCAGGATTGTGGTATGGAGGAGATGGTTTAACATTTTCTCTTTGCACCATTCCCCTGGTGAAAATCACATTGAACCTGCAATAGCAGGGGTCAGGGCAGGACTTTTTTTCAGCTGGGACTTGCCAGAACTCAGTTCTGGCACCTCTCAGGTGGGTACCATTGCCGTTCTGAGAGAATGAGGGAGGCATTCATGGTGAGTTCTGGCACCTCATTTTCTAGAAAAAATAGCTCTGGAATGAGGATGATTGTCAGTGAGAAAACGATGTAAGGGGAGAGATGTTTGGAATAAAGGCATGCCCCTTTGACCCTACCTTAAAAACAACCCCTCTGAAATCATGACTAGAACACTGTTTTGGAAGGAAAATTGGAGTTCTCTTGGATAAACTTGTTACTGAGTAGTGAAATCCACCCGCAATCCTAGCTGTAAGTAAATTACATCGAAGTGTCTTCCAGCCAGTGCTTTTTTTCTGGGGGGTACGCAGGGGTACGCATACCCTTAAACATTTTGTGAGTCTTAAGTTTTGCCTCATTGAGGGACAGTATTTCCATATGTGTAGGAAAATTAGAGTACCCCTAAACATTATTATTATTATTATTATTATTATTATTATTATTAGAAAAAAAGCACCACTTCCAGCTGAAAAACTATTTCAAAACTGATGGAAAGTCTGATTTACTCTCGTCTTTTCACATCTACAAAGACTGAATCAGCACACTTTGAGGGCTGATTTCAATGATTATGATTCTCAAAAGAGACTTCCACAGCTGGACGCAGGTGTATGAATGGCTCACACATTAATAATAATAATAATAATAATAATAATAATAATAATAATAATAATAATAATAATTTATTTGTACCCCGCCCATCTGGCCGGGTCTCCCCAGCCACTCTGGGCGGCTTCCAACAAATATCAAAATACAAATAATAATAATAATGCCTGTTCAACCTCCGTTCAGAAAGATGGCAATTCGTGAGATCTCTGAGAAACGGATTCTGTGGATGCTCTAAACTGTGACACCTAAAAAATCGAGGGGAAATGAGCCATAAAGCTCCAGACTTTGACTTTTCACTAACTTAAATTTGTAGCCAATTTTATTGTAGTTTTTGCATTTGCGGTCCCTGTTGAAAAGGGATTGCGTGCTTTTGCTTTCTGTTTCTGCTCTGCAGGCATCTATCATCCATTATTTTACTTTGTGGGGCAGCTTATGTCAGCAAGGCCTTGTCCTTCAGGCAATCTGCAATGACACCGGCGTATACATATTTGATGTGTAAATCGGAAAATGCATGAAATGTTAATGCTAGTTATACTACCCCATAGTTCAGTGCTTGTGGACTTGTATGTGCCAGAGTCAATATATTTCCTCTTTTGAGGAGGCTGCAAATTGACAGTGCCATTTTTTTTTATCTTACTTTCACCTCACACAAGTTTCTAGTTGTGGGTAGCCATTTGTTTACTGGCTAGCCATTCATTCATTCATTCATTTCATTGATGAATCACTTCCTATGAGGCCTCACAAGGTGATACCTAATGACATATGTAAAATAGTTACGTATCGAAAAACAGTTAAAAGCAATTGCTCATATATACACACTGAATTAGGACTCAGGTGGCACTGTGGGTTAAACTACAGAGCCTAGGGCTTGCCGATCAGAAGGTCGGCGGTTCGAATCCCCGCGACGGGGTGAGCTCCCATTGCTCGGTCCCTGCGCCTGCCAACCTAGCAGTTCGAAAGCACGTCAAAGTGCAAGTAGATAAATAGGTACCGCTCCGGCGGGAAGGTAAACGGCATTTCCGTGCGCTGCTCTGGTTCGCCAGAAGTGGCTTAGTCATGCTGGCCACATGACCTGGAAGCTGTACGCCGGCTCCCTCGGCCAGTAAAGTGAGATGAGTGCCGCAACCCCAGAGTCGGTCACGACTGGACCTAATGGTCAGGGGTCCCTTTACCTTTACCTTTACACACTGAATTAATTCAGATCCAGGACAGATACCAAGAGGGATAAAGATTTTAGATGGCTTGTTAAAAATTGAGTCAGTGAAAACCAGTTCTTTAATTCCATGTCCATGCACACAAGCAATGCAATTTTCACAAGACTTTTGTCTTTTTGAGCAGAGAAAGAGGGATGATCTGATGCTAGTGTCTTAGCATTCCAGTGCTTGCTATACAAAATGGTAGGGCCAGCAATGCCTCCTGGACAGGATTGCTTGGGTCTGTGTCTTATGATATTTAATGGTTTTATTCTTCCGGAGGTGCTAAAATGGGTGAATCTCATACCCATCAGCTGTCCCACTTTGATCGGGACATACCTGAATTACAGAAGCCACCCCAAAATTCTGACTGGATACTGGGAAGTCCCATTTTGGTTCCTGCGAGAGTGTGCCCATTTTGGGGTGCCATGCTTTCTCATGAGTCACCTGACTCCCATTAGAGCACAGCCCCCAAAGACGCCCGTGCTCTCATGCGAGTCACCTGACTCATGCAGGAGTGTGGCCTTGAAGAACCTGATTTTCCTCTGCAGGACGTTGAAGTGTATGGAATCTGTCAGTTTCAATTTCACCCAGTTTCCCATATTTTTCCAATACCGTACTAAGTTTCGTTTGGCACATTTCTGCATCACTTTGCATCGTTTTCATATCTAGGAAAACTCATCAGCGTCTTAATGTGTATTCTTCCTAATATATACATTTTCTATGCAATTTTGCCTAATATGTTGATTTTGTTTTGTTATCAATTCAATTTATATCTTGCATTTCTTCCCAAAAGAGCTGAGGTGGCAAACACATCTATCTATCTATCTATCTATCTATCTATCTATCTATCTATCTATCTATCTATCATCTATCTAATCTATATCTATCTATCTATCTATCTATCTATCTATCTATCTATCTATCATCTATCTATCTATCATCTATCTATCTATCTATCTATCTATCTATCTATCTATCTATCATCTATCTATCATCTATCACATTCTAGAAACAGCCGAAAGCATGCTAAAACTGCTCAAAATATCCTCACAACCAGCAAGTTCAGGGTTATCAGAAGCAATCCTGAATATATACATTCTGTCGACCAATTTTGCCTGATAGAATGCATTTTTGTATGTTATTTTCACTAATGTATTTGCTTTTATGTGCACACATACTTTTTTTTTTCACCAGTCAGATTGGACTGGGTATAAATAAACAACAACAGCAACAGCAACAAAATAATAATAATAATAATAATAATAATAATAATAATAATAATATGAATAAGATGTCCCTATTTTCATCAGAGAAATGTTGGAGGGTATGGAATTCCTGCACCACAGTATGGTTAATAATATTATTACATGACAGCGGATGCCCTCCAGATGTTGTTGGACTGCAATTCCCATCATCTCTGACCATTGGTCATGTGGTTGTGGCTGATGGGAGCTGGAGTCCTACAACATGATATGGTTATATTCATTGAAACATTTGTTGATTTTTAATGCTATTGTGAGCTCCTTTGAGCTCAGCATCATTGTTGAAAAAGCAGGATAAAAATATTAAATCCAATCCCATCGAACACCTGGAGGCTGCCATGTCTGCTACCCCTGACTTACAGGGTTTCTGCAAGGATGACAGCTACACAACACACGTGAAGTGCTTTGACCTGAACACACTGTACAATTGTGACATATTCTGTCACCAAGCCTCCTCAAACTCATTTAGCGCTTCACCCCCTCACATTTACCTTCTCACGCTTTTTCTATGCCAACAAGGGAGTTCCGCCATTATTATATTAGTTCCCATTTTGGTGCAGTCTTCCTACACACAGAGATCATAATATTGAGTATTATTAAAACAGTGTTATATGAAATAGCATTTTATATAAGGAAGCAGGGATGGGGGGAGGAAAAAACCCTGATGTGCTGTGAAATACCCAGTTGAAAGGGAGCTCAGAGCTGGTGTCTGACAGCTTATGCATCCAATTACTGATATGTCACAAGAAATATGTGGGGAAATTGTAATGAGATGGCAGGCTCGCTAACAAAGGGTAACATTGTCTTTTTACATCTGGATCACTTAAAAAATACACTGCGCAGATCTGCATTCCCATTTAACTCTTTAGTGTGGCACTGGCGTTTTAATAATGGGTAAATGTAGATTTGAACCAAAACTGAAGGCTGTGTTATAAACAGACAGGGCTTCGTTAGATTGTCAGTAACTTCCCATGGCCGGCCCTACCGATAGGCAGTGTGAGGCAGTCGCCTCAGGTGGCTGATTTCAGGTGTCATGTGTTATAGCCACACTATGCATTCAAATCACTCTTAAGCCACTTTAGCAGTCAATGCTTCCACTAAAGACTGCTGGAAACTGTAATTTGTTAAGGGAGCAGAGGGTTGTTAAGAGACACCTAACAACCTACAGTTCCCAATATTCTTTTTTTTGTGGGGGGGGGAGCCATGATTGTATGATATGGATATAGACATAAAAGGACAGTGAGTTGTTATTTAAGGTAAAGGTAAAGGGACCCCTGACCATTAAGTCCAGTCGCGGACGACTCTGGGGTTGTGGCGCTTTACTGGCCAAGGGAGCTGGCGTTTGTCCGCAGACAGCTTCTGGGTCATGTGGCCAGCATGACTAAGCCGCTTCTGGTGAAACCAGAGCAGCGCACGGAAACGCCGTTTACCTTTCTGCCGGAGCAGTACCTATTTATCTACTTGCACTTTGACGTGCTTTCGAACTGCAGGAGCAGGGACCGAGCAATGGGAGCTCATCCCGTCGCGGGGATTCGAACCGCCGACCTTCTGATTGGCAAGCCCTAGGCTCTATGGTTTTTAGACCACAGCACCACCCGCGTCCCTGAATTGCTTGGGTTAAGTACTTAATTCGTTCCGGAGGTCCATTCTTAACCTGAAGTGTACTTAACCTGAAGCACCACTTTAGCTAATGGGACCTCCTGCTGCCGCTGCGCTGCCAGAGCACGATTTCTGTTCTTAGCGGAGTTCTTAACCTGAAGCGTACTTAACCTGAAGCGTACTTAACCCGAGGTACCACTGTATACTCCATGTTCAAATACTTTTACTGGTGTAAACACCTTGACTTGCAGCAGAGAGGCAGAGTGATGCAGAGATGCCATTTTAGGCTCCACAACAGACAGCTAAATGCTTGGAATGGTCTTGGCACCTCTTCCTCAGAAACCAGCATCTACAAAGCTGGAAGTGACCAAGCAGGTAAGAGAATCTGATCCAAAAACCCAAGAGTTTGAAAGCTGGTGCAACACTGTCTTTTCTTTTGGCTATATACCTCCACCTCTGTTTTTCATAAATATGAGTTCCACCATCAAACGAAGAATTCTGCTCTGAAACGCTCAATAACATGTGGAAAGGGGGAGGAGGAACACACTGATATTTTGTCCCACAAAGCCATTTCCGTCCATAGGAAGGAAATGGGGTTGCGGGAGTACACGACCCCTTCACGTGCTGGGGGGGATGGCTGGCCAACCCCCGTGCCATTGGGCGAGTTCTGGCCGCGTTTCTCCTGGGAGCAACCAATCTGGTCGCTCTGGGGGCGGGGCCTGCTGCATTTAAGCAGGCACGCGGTCAGAGCTCGCCCTCTTGCCCCTGCTTCCTGCTCCCAGCCGGATCATCTTTCCCGCCCGCCCACCCTCTAGGTGTATTGCTTCTGACATTGCTATGGACTTCAGTTGGTCGCTGTTGAGGGACCTGGTAGGAATTTTTCCCACTTGGCAAATTGGCTATGGCCTGGTGGTTTTCGCCTACCTCGTGGCAACTTGTCATAACTTTTGGTTTGGCGGTTAGGAATTGGATTATCTCTGCAGGGTTGAAGGAGGGGGGGAGAGGAAGTGCCATCACCTCCCCCAAATACTGAAGGGTATTTTGTTAAAGGAATTTGGGGGCCGAAGGCACGCCCCATACCGGTGGTCACAGGGTGAGTTCCTAGTTGACGTGCATCAGCAGGGGCTCACCTTTGGGTGGTTATCCCTTCCCGGACTTCCAGCACAACGGGCTGGAGTCGGATATAGTCGGTTAGTTCCAATGCCTGAGCCAATACCGCTCATTATCCATAACCAATAAAGTTGTGGCCTCTCTATGCCCATTAACCTTAAGTTTGTGTCCTGTGTCTTTATTTACCACGGGGGGGGGGACGGGAGGGACATCGCCACGCAAACAAGCCCTTCATTAAATGTTTTCCATCTCAGTCCCTCGGATGAGTAGGAATCTTTTATTCCAGAGTCATTAAACTCTTTTACGCCTCAGTAATTGCTACATTAAGCATTAAAAATACACCAAAAGTTGGGACCCGGTGGCTCCAGGCATTATTATTTATCTGGAAACAGAGTGAGCCTTCAGAAATGCCAAATCTCCTAGGGGAATAGGGACCACAATGACTCTCTCTCTCTCTCTCTCTCTCTCTCTCTCTCTCTCTCTCTCTCTCTCTTTCTCTCTCTTTTGCTTATTTGTAACAACTGAATGGGGTCTGGAGCATATCCTTGTGGAAATGTGGACTGTCCTTCTATTACAAACACACACATCTTCCTACAAAAGAGATCTGAAATCCACAGCTGCTCCGCCCCATTTGGTATAATAAAGGATCCATCAGGTCAGAATCAGTTGCTCTTTCTTCCTATCCTCCTCTGGACAAAGCCACTCAAAGAACCTTCCACAATAAACCCCCAAAACATGTTTTTAGCTGAGAGATATGTGCTGCATGGTAACCAGAATGAGACCGCTGCTTGAAAAACGTTGAGGAGAATGCTCCCCTCTTGCCTTTGTCCTGTCCCTTTAGCTAGTGTGTGTATGCTCTATTTATTATTTAGTTTATTCATCTATATCCTGCTTTCAATAGAAATTCTTTCCAAAGTGGCTTACGATAGGAGAAAATCAACAATAAAGAGCTGCCCAAGGTGCATCTCAGAATACAGCAGAACATTATCAAGCAGCGTGTAGCAGTTCACATAGAAAACGGGAAACTACTGTCACTTGTCTAATAATCATGGCAGCACTGCTGAAAAACACCAGGCTCATCCAAGGAAAGTGTTTGGAGCAATGTAGACAACACTGGATCCCAAAAACAGGTCTACCTTCTTTCCCTCTTCTTTTTTCTGGCCTGTCTCCAAAACACATCACAAAAACAGAAATGTGCCATTCGTTCCCATTTTAGTAAGTTTAATTTTGTTGCATTGGAGTAAGGAAAATAAGCGTTAGGGCCTGTTCCAATGTTTCCGGAAACAGCAAAAATGGGTGCAGAAGTGTGTGTAAGAGTAGGAATCAGGGCCGGCGCTTCCATTTAGGCGAACTAGGCAGTTGCCTAGAGCGCCAAAATGGAGGGGGTGCTGGCCACCCTGCCCTCCGCCCGCCGCCGCCCGCCGCCGCCCCAACCAGCGGCGGAGCGAGCAGGTTGGGACGAAAACCGCGGCGGCGGGGGTGCCAAAATGGAGGGGGCGCTGGCCAGCCTGCCCCTCGCCCCCCGCCGCCCGGTGCCGCCCCAACCAGCGGCGAAAATCGCGGCGGCGCGGGGTGCCCGGCGGGCAGGGGGCGGGGCACCATACTTCATGCGCAATGACGTCACGTGCCCCGCCCCCTCGCCTAGGGCGCCAAAACCCCTAGCACCGGTCCTGGTAGGAATGGTTGACACAAGACCTCTGTCCATGCTTCTCTGTGCCCAGCTTCTAACGTTATCAACCATAAAGTGGAATATGTTTTTGTTTCCGCACTCTCTGTTTTTGTTGGGAAGCCTTTAGACAAAGCTTCCTTTCAGTGGGACCCTACAATATTTGAAGTAGTAATTACTGAATGCCAGAATTAATTTTTCTCTGATAATTATTCCTCAGGCAGAGTTGACAATTCCAGTCATTTACCTCATTCATTAAAATTCAATAACAATTTCTCCAAAGGCTTTTGCTCAGAGTAATGGCATGCATTATTATGCATCACTAATTTCCATGAAGAACAATAAGGGACTATTTTCTTGACAACTACCATTATTTTCCTGAAGTAGAAAGTTTACTCTTTTTCTGTTGCTTCACTACTCTGATGGGTCACTTAAGCAATAACATGGCAATGGATTTAAAAACTAGCTGAACCATTACAGAACATTAGAGACAGTAAAATCCCACTGGTTTCCCTTGCTATTTCCCCCCAGACTATTTAAAATTTCTTATTTTAGCATTTATACCCTGTTCTTCTACTCATAACTATGCACATGAACTTCATGATGTTGGCAAACAGGTATCAGCATTTGTGTAAGCTGCTTCAAATATTTCTATAAGATTCTTCAGAAAGTTTAAGGCCTGGTTTGCACATAGCATTAAACCATGGTTTATTCAACTATGGTTTATTCAACTGTGGCTTAGCATTATGTGTAACCCTGCCCCAGCTAGTTAACTTTGTTTTGTTTTCTGCTAAGAAATCAGGATTTGAAGCCGTAGTTTGTTGTTAGCTTATGAGCCTTGCTTTGTTTTAAATATAGCTTTTTGGGGGACGTGTGTGAAGGAATAACTTCTATAGGTGAAGGACTTCTTAGGCAAAGGCCTATTCTCCTTTCTGTATTTTGCTTATGTTGTAAACTGTCACATTTATTGATGCTACTGGATTATAATAAGGTGGTAGACTCTCCTTCATTGGAGGTTTTTAAGCAGAGGTTGGATGGTTGCCTGTCATTGATGCTTTAGTTGAAATACCTGAATTTTGAATTGCAGCTCAGTAATCTTAACCAGCTGAACTTCCCTCTTCTGAAAGGCACAGAAGTTCCATCTACTGTTGGATTTTCCACCTGAGCATTTGCAGGGGCGTAGCAAGGGGGGGCGATGGGGGCGGTCCGCCCCGGGTTCCACCCCAGAGGGGGGTGACACTTTTTAAAAAATAATTTTTAAAAACCTTTTTTTATTTTTTTTTAAACTTTATTGGAAAAAAGAGATAATAGACACACACACACACACACACACACAACCCCCACACCTCACAAAGTGGCACCATCAGAGGGGGGTGACACTTCTTTATTTTTTTATTATTTATTTTTTTTTTAAAAAAATAAATTTTAACTTTATTGAAAAAAAGAGATAATAGACACACACACAAAAAACTCCCACACCTCGCAAAGTGGCACCATCATTTTTTGGGGGTGGGGGTGACTTGCTATGCCACTGGGTGCAGCTCTGCCAGTGCCCTGGCAAAGTGGTGGTGGGGGGTGACAAAAAAAATTCCGCCCCGGGTACCACCTGGGCTGGCTACGCCTCTGAGCATTTGAAAAATCAGGAACAAACCCCATAATGCTTGATCAGAAAAGAACCACTTACACAGCTCTCGTAGATTGTTCTTTGTCAAGCCAAGAAAGCTGAATTCAGGGGCTTTTATATGCAGAAGGCTAAAGGCAAATATTGTGTGAGGAAAGGAATCACATTAAAAAAAGACAACATGGCCGAAAGAAAAGTAATTAGCAGAAATATGCTGAACTTTCTATTATTTCCAAAGGCAGAATAATATGTGGCGTGTTTTTATTAAATGTGCAATTAGTATATTTGCCTAATATATGCCTGTAGACTCTCTTGTGGTGAACCAGATTGTGTTCCCCCCCCCCCTGATCCATTTTATTTCCTGATTCATAAATTGTATTATTTATTATTTACTAAATGTCACAAAGGATAGGAAATGAAAGTTCACTGGGATGGGGGAAATCTTTCGGCTGGTTAACGTAGTAAAAGAGTTGTGCCTGCACACATGACAGAATTCTCTGCTCCATATCTCTCCCTTTAGACCACTCGCGCCCCCAATCTTTTCTGGAGGCTCCCTGAACACTCCACATTTTCCAAATGAATCCACAAAAGCACCAGGCGAGCACTGAAACATGATAGAGTCCCCATTGCTTCAAAAGACATCCGGGGAATTTGCTGTCCCTATAGATTTCTAACCTCTTAGAGCAACTTTTCCCTGTAAAAAAGAAAAAAAACCCACACCATATTTTTCTGTGTATTGGACGAGATTTTTTGACTCAAAAATCACGTCAAAAAACTGGGGTCATCCAAGAGAGTGGTACCTCGGGTTAAGTACGCTTCAGGTTAAGAACTCCGCTAAGAACAGAAATCGTGCTCTGGCAGCGCAGCGGCAGCAGGAGGCCCCATTAGCTAAAGTGGTGCTTCAGGTTAAGTACGCTTCAGGTTAAGAACGGACCTCCGGAACGAATTAAGTACTTAACCCGAGGTACCACTGTACTTGGATAGTGGCATGGGGGGGGGGAGAAGCGATGCGTTGCCAACCAGCTCGTTGGCAGGAGCGCAACTTCCCCAGATGCCGCTGTGCGCGGCAGGCACTCCCTGGGTCATTTCCTGTGCACGGCGGCATGGGGGCAGGTTGTGCTCCCGGAGCACAACTTCTCCCGATGCTGCTGCACGTGGCAGGCGCTCCATGGGTCGTTTTCCGCGTGTGGCGGCATCAAAGCGCCATGGCTTGCAGGAGCGCAAATTCCCCCGGTGCCGCTGCACGTGGGAAAAGATCTAGGAAGTGTTTCCTGCCCCCAGCTGTGTGTGGGGAGAGGCTCAACAACTTTGGGCCATCTCCCCTCATTTTCCAAAAATTGAGTCCGCTAAAATGGGGGGGGGGTCCTTATAGACGGGGGCGTCCTATAGATGGAAAAATACGGTAGATTTTAAAGTCCACCTGGTAAAATACCTTTCAAGGTAAAAAATATTTTACAAACCAAAACACCACATATTTAATGCAAAAACAAGTGGGGTGGTCTTTTTAATGGCCATATCTGAAGCTCACGTGGACCACAATTGGACTGAGCTATGGTTCCAGTTACAGGTAGGTAGCCATGTTGGTCTGCCGTAGTCGAAACAAAATAAAAAAAATCCTTCCAGTAGCACCTTAGAGACCAACTAAGTTTGTTCTTGGTATGAGCTTTCATGTGCATGCACACTGCATGTAGACTCTGTGCTCAACATGCAATGGCCACCGGGAGGTTGTGGGTGGGATCTGATGCCTCCATTTTGCTTCACACATGGATGCAGGCCGTAGAAAGGCTAACATTTTGAACAGTAAACGTTCTGTTCCACATGCAAAGGAGGCCACCAATATTTTCACTGTTTGCACTCAAGACAACATGCTCAGTGTCAATGCTCCAAGGACACCTCTATAATCAAGATTAAATAGGTTGTGTAAGAAGAGGTGGATTTAAGTCCTGGTACAATACCTCAAATTCATGAATGTTACATCATCCAATATAAATGGATATACCTTTTACATGTTGCATCCATAAACCTTGCAGTCATAGGAGCCTTAACCTCTTAAATGGAAATAAGCAATACGTTCAAGGCAATAACTTAGATACACCAAGACAACTTAAACTCTATACACATTTGGGACTTGAATATTTGTTCAACACTCTGAATTATTGAAAAGGCTTTCTCCGTCTCATTTAATATTTCTTGGTGGCGCCTTTTGTAATGCATTACATTGTTCAATCAGTATTACAGGAATGCTGAAACGTTTACGTTGGGCACAAAATCATCACATTTTCAAGCGACAGTCATGCAGGCAGGACACAACTAATACCAATATCATAACAGGCCGTTTACTCACTTTGTAAATCGCTCTTGACATCCACAGCACACAATTAGCATATCTATAACCTGGAAAATAATTGAATAATTCAAGTATAGGTTTAGGCTGCTTAATGAATATGGATGGTCATGTTTACATTTATTCACAGCAACTCCAGATGGATCGGAAAACTCACCTATTCTTGGAATTCCAAATCCCACAAGCCACTGAAAAAAAATGGAACTTCTTCCCCTCAAATTGCTTGGGGAAGCACATAGCCAGAATTGCAGTCCAGGTAAAAGCAGAAGTTTTGAAGATCTGAAAGAACAACATCACAGAGCATTGTTGTTGTCTGGCTTCCCTCACTGGGCATTTTCTTTGTCTCAAGTCTTCTGGCTGATATTTATTTAAAATATTGGTCAACCACTCTCCATTGCCACCAGGAAACCCAGAGCAAGATGCTGCACTTAAAATGAAACAATACCATAAAAACAGAGTTTAAGATACATGTTGTTGTTTAGTCGTTTAGTTGTGTCCGACTCTTTGTGACCCCATGGACCAGAGCACGCCAGGCACTCCTGTCTTCCACTGCCTCCCGCAGTTTGGTCAAACTCATGTTAGTAGCTTCGAGAACACTGTCCAACCATCTCATCCTCTGTTGTCCCCTTCTCCTTGTGCCCTCCATCTTTCCCAACATCAGGGTCTTTTCCAGGGAGTCTTCTCTTCTCCTGAGGTGGCCAAAGTATTGGAGCCTCAGCTTCAGGATCTGTCCTTCCAGTGAGCGCTCAGGGCTGATTTCCTTAAGAATGGATAGGCTTGATCTTCTTGCAGTCCAATGGACTCTCAAGAGTCTCCTCCAGCACCATAATTCAAAAGCATCAATTCTTTGGCGATCAGTCTTCTACCAGTTTAAATTTTAGCACAATGGTGCGGGACCTGTGGCCTCACATATGCCAATGGACATAGAAGCATTAATAAAAGTTACCGGTATGTATGGTTTCTAGGAAAGAAAGACTGGGTTGGAGGCTACATTATACCACTGTGTTATAAACTGGAGAATATTTACTATCAAGTCACAAAAGAGGCTGTAAGGTTTGTGATGTGCATTTGAGCTATGAGGAGCAGAAGTAATTAGATAATAATATTGTGGTTATGATTTGATAGATAGAAGATAGGGGGCAGCAGAAGGGGAGAAACAACAACTCCATGGAAAAAAGGGGTCGGAAGTCAACAAAAATAAGAGAAATGATGAGTTTTGATTGTAAACGTTTAAAATGTTGAAACTTAATAAAATATAATGGGGAAAAAGGTTGTGATGTGCATGGCCCAGAATGACACAAACAAGATTTTTCTCTTCTCTTTGGCACTCAGTATTTCCCTCACAATACTGGTCACTGAGCAGGAAACAATGCCCTCTGTTGTTTGCGGAGATTCACATGGTGTTTTTGTTATCAGACATTCATATTTACAGTGCTCTTTGGGCCAAAGTGTTTCTTTTTCCAGGCCGATGGCTCCCGAGTCTTGCCTGGCAACGTTCCTCCTCTGTCATTGCCATGCTGTCATGCCGTGGTTTCGAAAATGGGGACAACAACAAGGCGATGTCTCAGAGATGTTTGTGAGATGCTGACGATGACAAGTGAATATTAATTGGGTGGTGAAGCATGGCTCCGTAATTGCTCTGTGTGGACGGCGGAGACGGTGCTTTTAATTGGCTGGGAAACACAAAGCCATGTGGAGACTCTGTGTCCCAACGCATTTGCAATCACGTTTTCACCCAGATTCCCTCCTGAGTGTTCACTACGAGATTTGGGTTTGCTGAAATAAAGTGGGCTGTTTGCGCTTTTAGGCGCTCTCCAAATCAATATGATGTCAAATTGCACATTAATTATGATAAATGACAGCTCTGGGTCACATTGATTATGATACATGAAGGCTCTTGATCACATTGACCCAATACCAACATTTTTTTGCCAACACACAATGTGCCCTTGGGCTTCTGCCACGTCTCTTCTCATCTTAGCCAAGGTGCTCTGTTTTTTCATTCTTTGTTTTTACAATGTGCTGCCCACAACTACAGAAGTTCTTTTAAAACCTGTGATGTGATAAGTGTTCATGAAGAGCGAGCGTATTATACTGGCTTGTATCCCTGTGCTCTCTTATGTTCCTATGTTCTTGCAGGGTTCTTGTTTATTTTTAAAGTTTTCAAGTATCTCATCAGCTGGTTTTCATTGCTGGCTTCCACCATTATTTGATTTTGTTTTATCAATGTAATTGGCTTATATTTTATTCTCGATTGCCTTGGGAATTGTTTTGCTGATGGATGGTATTGGCGATGGAGATAGACAGGCTTCTTCCCATCAAACTGTATAGGCATTTTCCATAGGAAATGGCTTAGAAGTCTGAAGAGCAGAGGAAAAGCTTGTCCCAGTGTTTCTGGTGGCAATTTTAAACTACAGTGGTATCTTGGTTGTTGAACTTAATCCGTTCTGGGAGTTTGTTAGACTCCCAAAACAGTTCGAAAACCAAGATGCGGCTTCCGATTGGTTGCAGGAGCTTCCTGCACTCAAGCAGAAGCCACGTCGGACATTCGGCTTCCGAAAAACGTTCAAAAATCGGAACACTTACTTCCAGGTTTGTGGCATTTGAGAGACAAGCCGTTCGAGTACCAAGCTACCACTGTATTTAAGGGAACTGGGTTTCCCTAGGGCAGGGGCGTATCAAAGTGAAATGAGAGCAACCTGTGTAGGATTTATATTCAGACTTTCCTTGGACAAATGGTGAGCATGTTAGTGTTGCCTGTGTTTTCCATTGATATATGGAGGAATGCGTCGCTTTCAGCCTGTAGGGCTGGAGCATAGGATTAAAAAAAAAAAGGTGTAAGAATACATTTTAGAATCACAGACTTCTACATCCCGAATACATACATGGGCATAATGACCTGCTAGAAAATGAGTCATTTTTGTACGCCATTTTCACTGAAATTTGCATTGCTATGCACACTTTATCTGAGTCGATGCATTTTTGTACACTTCACCAGAGGCAGATCTTGAGGCCTCATATTTTAGCAGTGCCCTGCGTGGTGCCACATTTCAGCACCCCTCCCTCTCTCCTTCCATTCCAAATAATAGTTGTGTTGCCCCCTGCAGCACCCCAAGGCCCAGTGTGACTGAACCGGTCGTGCTCCCCACAATCTGCCTCTGACATTACTTGCCTGGAGAATAACTGCATTGCAAAATTCAGAGAAGTGTGAATTTCACTTCTCTGAATGGCCGTGTTTTGGTTCAAAGTATCGTTATGGGAGAAAAGCTTCTTGGGAGAAACGCAATGACAAACCTAGACAGCATCTTAAAAAGCAGAGACATCACCTTGCCGACAAAGGTCCGTATAGTTAAAGCTATGGTTTTCCCAGTAGTAATGTACGGAAGTGAGAGCTGGACCATAAAGAAGGCTGATCGCTGAAGAATTGATGCTTTTGAATTATGGTGCTGGAGGAGACTCTTAAGAGTCTCATGGACTGTAAGAAGATCAAACCTATCCATTCTTAAGGAAATCAGCCCTGAGTGCTCACTGGAAGGACAGATCCTGAAGCTGAGGCTCCAATACTTTGGCCACCTCATGAGAAGAGAAGACTCCCTGGAAAAGACCCTGATGTTGGGAAATATTTAGGGCACAAGGAGAAGGGGACGACAGAGGACGAGATGGTTGGACAGTGTTTTCGAAGCTACCAACATGAGTCTGACCAAACTGTGGGAGGCAGTGGAAGACAGGAGTGACTGGCGTGCTCTGGTCCATGGGGTCACGAAGAGTCGGACACAACTAAACAACATTGTTATGGAAAATACAAATTAGGTAGGTGGGCTTAAAAATGCGAACTGAATCAAATTTCTCACCCATCTCTAATGAGGAGAAATTTCTTGATTTCAATGAGACCACTTACCTGGAGAGGTGATGAACTTTCTCATACTAGTGATCTTCAAGGAGAGACCAGAAACGTCTACCAGGGGTGCTCTAACTATGGCTTTCCAATATTTCCCAATACCCTGCTCCAACTCTATGATTATCTAAAAAGAGCACCAGAGTCAACAATCAGGATATGGGTATCTGTATTTTCTCCTTCAGAATATTAATCACATTTTTGTGTTTATGTGTGCGTATGTATACGTTCGGTTTAGTGAATTGCAAATAACACTTCTATGTGTTGCACTGCTCTTGGGCTATTGTAGTTCTGAGTATGCTGCTGTTTTTGTAAGAAACCACTACTTAGTTTTATTTGTTTATTTATTAAATTTGTATATCACCCTACACTTGTAGATTTCAGAGCGGTCCACAACATAAAATTACAATATATATAAAAAATGCAAAATACCTAATCATCATCATCATGATAATTATAATAATAGTATCATGGGTTGGGCTGCAATAGAAATCAGGTTCACATTTTTCATGCCAGCATGTGTTTTATAGGTACATCCTGCCCACCTATATGACAATCCATCACAATAATTTTAACAAACCTCGCTCTAAGTTTGGCAGCTGTTCTGGTGAACGCAGCAACTTTTTGAGTAATTGCCTTATCTCTTCCTTTAAGGAAGGAAACTCAGACCTTTCAGTTTATTGACCAATAGGGCACTTCAGCTAAAATTATGGGCGATCACTCATTTTTGACAGTTATGTATAAAGGGCAAGTAAGAGACAATGAACCGAATCCTTCGGTGCTGCTTCTCTGTACGAGCACACCCTGATTTCAAGACCTCTGGTTTTTAAACATCTTTTCAAAATCATTGGTTCCATCCTCTGGAGTTTTAGGGCTAGGGAACTTTCCTGTAACTTAGCTAACTATAAACAATCAACCATTTTAAACAACCATTTATACTGATTTTAATGTGAGTTGCTTTTACTGGATTAATCAAAGTTATTGTGATTTAATCCAATTTCATATTTGACCCAATTACTTTTAGTTTAAAATTTGAATTGAGAAAGCTTTACGATAGCTTTACGATAGCAGATCTGGCATTGATAACTTCACAACTGAGCTGCTTTGGGAACCTGTAGTTAGTACAGAATGCTACAAAAATGATTCCTGACAGGAGTGAGACCCTCTGCTCAGAGATCTGCATTGGCTACTGATCTGCCACCAGGCCAGATCTGAGGTTTTACTGTTAGTACATAAAGCTCTCAACAGCTCGAGACCAGTTTATTTGAAGGATCACTTTAGCTCATACGTTCCCACTTGACCACTTCAATTTGCAGACCAGGCACTTTTACGAGTGCCACATAATGTTTTTTTCTGAACATGAAAGAAATCAATGTTTGAGTGTGGCAGCACCTAATCGCTGGAACTCTCCACCTTACTACCTTTGTTGTACTGTTGCTAAAGTCGCCTAAACCTTTGTTTGTCAGTTTAGGCCAGGGGTAGGCAACCTAAGGCCCATGGGCCAGATGCGGCCCAATCGCCTTCTCAATCCAGCCCACGGATGGTCCGGGAATCAGTGTGTTTTTACATGAGTAGAATGTGTGCTTTTATTTAAAATGAATCACTGGGTTATTTGTGGGGCCTACCTGGTGTTTTTACATGAGTAGAATGTGTGCTTTTATTTAAAATGCATCTCTGGGTTATTTGTGGGGCATAGGAATTCGTTCATATTTTTTTTCAAAATATAGTCCAGCCCACCACATGGTCTGAGGGACAGTGGACCGGCCCACAGCTGAAAAAGGTTGCTGACCCCTGGTTTAGGCAACCCTAGCTAGTCATGTAATTTTATTATCTACATTTGTTTTTAAGACTGGCTATTTTTATCTATATATTGATCGTTTTATTATGTCTACGGTTTTAAAGTCTTCGATTATGGAGACAGCTTCGTGCATAAATTTCTTTGCAGGCACATAGCAACACACACACCTCATTGACATGAATGAGTAAGCAGGGACAGTGTTGTGAAATGGTTAGAGCAGCGGTCGGGAATCCTTTGCCAGAACCAAAAGTGGACAGAGTTTTACCTTTGTAGAGTATGCTGCTTGATACACAGGCTGGGTCTAGACACATTTTTTAAATAAAACATTTTCAGGAAAATGGTTGTAAGCCTTGTAATGGGAAATCATGTTGCTAAAGGCTCGAATCCTACAGCACCATCGGGGGTCACAGAGTTATAACGCATTTAAAGAGCTTTTTTTGACTAATGTAGCTGAGTCCACACACTTGCACACCCCTCTCTGTCCTTCATCTGGAAACTCAAGGAGGATGCAAAGTAAGGCTGAGAATGGATGACCAGGAGGACCAGACAGAGTAACCTGGATGGGGCTTGTTTGTCCCTATCCCTGGGTCAGAGTGTCAAACGAGGTCCGGGTTCAAATCCTGTCAGCCATGAAACTAGCAGGCTGACTTTGAGCCAGTCACACACAGAGATACTCTCTCAACCTAGCCCTAGCCTATTTCACAGGATTATTCTGAGCAGAAATCAACAAATCACACCTTCACAATTGGTGGTTTTTTTTGGGGGGGGTGCAATTTTGTACCTTTCGGTTTCTGTGCAGCACAATTATCCATTACTATCCTCCTTGCCTTCCCTCCTCAGTTTAAACAACCCAACTCTACTTATTTTGTCGCAAGAGAGAGCGGAGGGTTAAAAAAGAATTCCGCAATAAATTGCTGCTAACTGCCAGCCCTTAACAAACACCGTGCTGTCTCCCTCCAGTATCAATGGCTCTGCTACAAGAACTGAATGAAAAGGACCGAGAGGGGAAAGCTGCTCGCTAGAGCAACACTGTGCCAGCAATCTTTGTATGCTTTTGATTTGCAAAGAATGGCACGTTTATGTTGCAACTGAACATGAATGCCTTAAAAGTAGATGCAAGCTTATGTCAGAGGAGATCTGCAGCATGGTCAAGCGGGGTGGATGGACACCTGTTTTGGATTTTGTGAAGTGTGCTTAATGAAGTCGATTAGCATAACCTCCAAAGTGTTTGCTGTGTGTAAGTGCTGGCTTGATAACATAGGCCTCTCAATGGCTGCTATGCACACTTGCAGAATGGAGCCTCCAGCACCAGGGGCAATCTAGGGCTGGATCTACATTGATCTTATAGAACATTATGTTTAATAACATTTAAACGTTTAACGCGGTTTCCCATTGCCAGTGGCTCAGTGCTCTGCAGCGCCCTCTGGTGTCACATTCTAATAACACATTGTTAACGTGATAAACGACAAGTGTAGATCCGCCCTATCTCAGATCATCAGGTGCTGAGAACAAAAAGAGGAGGAGCGCTTCCTTCCATATGCCTTTCCCAACTTGGTTCCCTGTAGCACATGCTGACTCTAGCTGATGGGAGTTGTAGTCCAAAACATCTGGAAGGTACCAGGTTCAAGAAGCTGAATTAGATGGCTCCCATCTCATGTCCTATTCTGCTTGAATCCGGGTTAATGTGTTGTATGGATTCCTATTAATTATTATTATTTAACTGGTAAATTTATTTTGTTTTATTTATTCAACAAATTTGTATGCCACTTGATTTTAAGAAATGAATGAAAATGCAGTAAAGATCTTTAAATGTAAAGGATAGCAGCAATCATGCTATACTTGATGTTGTGTATATTTGACAGAACCATTCAACACACATTCAAAACCCATGGCTTCCCCCAAAGAAACATGAGAACTGTAGTTTAAGTTGGGGAAAGTCAAATACCTTAAGCGAGCGATGAACGTGCTTTAAATATATGGTGCAGATCTGTGCTATGTTAATTTTTGAGAAAGAAAATTGTACGTAACCATGTAAGCAACATAAACAATAATCGCATTTCTCAACAAGAGATCATTACCGTATTTCCTTTATGATTCTGCTGTCACCAGAGACTACTGGAATGAATGGGCACAGCCCTAATTTTGCATACATTTATGCTCTAATTGAATTGTTGCAGGTTGTACTTTAGCATCAATTGGACTTCCCCATTATACCCGTGTGTACATATACCTGCCAACTTAGGCTAATACTTGATATATCTGATGAAAGGGACCCTAGTCTACAAAAGCTTATGGCACAATAAATGCATTAGTCTTTAAGGTGCCTTGGACTCTAGGTTGTTTTTTGCTGCAGCAAACTAGCAGGTTTACACCTGTAGAAGTTATGGATTGTATCTATGGAATATGAAGTTGCCCTATTTATGTCAGGACTTGCACTTCCACAATGAAACTACCTTTCCCTCTCTACTCCTTGCTTCCCACCCTCACCCCCCAATCTCTTCTGGAGGTTGGGGGAACCCCGAAATGGATTGGAAGAAACAAGGGAGAATGAGACATCCTTGCGGAAATGGCATGTCTTTGTTAGACACAACCCTGCATTTCCTTCTCACATTTCTTTGCCAAATGCCATGTGTTTGATAAGACAGGAGATTCACAAGTAGGAATGCATGTCTCAAAATATGCAGGAATATTTAAAAGCAGGCATATCAAAACTGATTTCAGTCACTGTAAAGGTAAAGGGACCCCTGACCATTAGGTCCAGTCGTGTCTGACTCTGGGGTTGCGGCGCTCATCTCGCTTTATTGGCTGAGGGAGCCGGCGTACAGCTTCCAGATCATGTGGCCAGCATGACTAAGCCGCTTCTGGCGAACCAGAGCAGCGCACGGAAACGCCGTTTACCTTCCTGCCAGAGCGGTTCCTATTTATCTACTTGCACTTTGACATGCTTTCGAACTGCTAGGTGGGCAGGAGCTGGGACCGAGCAACGGGAGCTCACCCCGTCGCAGGGATTCGAACCGCCGACCTTCTGATCAGCAAGAGCTAGGCTCTGTGGTTTAACCCACAGCGCCACCTGGGTCCCCTTCAGTCATTGTAGATGGCCACAAATAACCCTTGAAATGTGTGTGCATGCAGCAGGAAGAAAACACTTCCCCTGGCGCATCCAGGCGCAATCAGAGCTGCGGAACATGAAATCGGTGACACGAAGAAGAAAATGGTTGGACGGTGAAGCCAAGTCAGTTGCACTTGGAAAATGCTGTTCTACTTGCTAAGCACCAACAAAGCAATTGTGTGAGTCAACCACATCAAGAACGAACCCAAATTTAACACAAGCAAATCAAGGCCTTAACTGACTTTTACTGTCACGGTTGGGGGCATGACGAACAAGCAAAGGCCAGCCCTCTGCTGCTAAACACATTTATTTGGAAGCGAGTCCCATTCATTATCCAGCACTGATGCATAGGACAGCAGCCTGTCAGAAAAACATCCCGTGGCCGATACAAGGGTCATAAATTCAGCCCGAAGGTTTGCCCAGGCCACTGCTGCTTTCACCACAATGTTTCTATAATCCTTCTGATACTTTGGAAGCCAGGGATATAAGCACAATGCTTTGTTGGAGTTTTATAGACCTAGATGTGGTTTTATGAGATGCCTCCTGGCCAGCACTCTTTACAAACCTATAAAAGAGTGTCAGCAAACAACCCCAAGCCGGGGAATAACTAGTGGGCCTGGTTGTGGAAGCATTTCCCCAACAGCATGAAAAGGCACAGGAGATGCCAATTCTAATATAAAACCTTGCATTAAATCAATGAGTCATCAGTAAGACACAGCTAAACTGCACGACGATGGAAGTGAAGGAGAGGCTGTGATCCAAATCTTGCTACGTAGGCTTTGTTTATGCAAGAAAAAAGCTCATCGCTTCTTAAGCCCTTTGTAGGCTGTATCTAGGGATGTCATAGGAATCTCACAAAAACAGAAAAATAAGCAGAAATTGCCGCAGCATGTGTGTTTGGTTTGGAATGGCAATCAGTGAAACACATAGCACAGCTGATCCTGAATGCCTTGGTATTCGGACGTTTTGGCTCCCGAACGCTGCAAACCCAGAAGTGACTGTTCCGGTTTGCAAATGTTATTTGGAACCTGAACGTCCAACGGGAGCTTCCTGCAGCCAATCAGAAGTTGCGCTTTGTTTTCCAAATGTTTTGGAAGTCGAACGGACTTCCGGAATGGATTCCATTCGACTTCAAAGGTACGACTGTATTTGTTCACATGGCTGTTATTCTAAGTCCGCAAATTGTTTAGGGGTACTCTCATTTTGACTCAAGAAAATCACCATTTTATAGTTCAAATCAGGAAAAATAAATACAGTAAATGGACAAAAGTACAAAGATTCACAAAATGTTTTGGGTTATGCATACCCCTGTGTCTCCCCTAGAAAAAAGCACTGATAATGCATATTAGCCAAATGTGCATATTAGCCAAAAATGTGTACAAAAATGTGTGCAAAAGGAGAAATGTGTCCTAAAGTGCATATGTTTTTATTTGTTAATGTTTCTTTTTAAAATAAATAACACACTTGTGTAGTAATGTGTACCGTAGTAAAACGAATATAAGGCTGGAAAAATGACAAACTGAATTGACAGGTTCTTACATCCCAAGTGGAGCATGGGTCCATCAGGCATAATCCCAGCTCCTCATCCCTGCATTTATTGCTAGGGAAATGTACATGTGAACAGGCTTTTTGTTGTCTCTCCTATATTCAAATACATTGCAAATGCACTGGGGCTGGTTCCTTTGTTTACAAAATTATGTAATGCACAAAGAGTGCTACATAAATGCATTTCTAAAGGTAAGCAACATTATTTTGCAGTGACTTTGCCTTCTGAACATAGAGACTCTGAAATTGAAATGGCCAAAACAGGAAAAATTACTTTTCATGGAAAAGAAAAGAAAAGCTGTGACTTTGCTTTTAATGGAACTGCACAACTGTTTGGGTAGGAAGGGGCCTTAACAAGATATTCTGCCTCCCAAACTGAATCAAGCAAAGCCTCTAATCTATACTTCTTACTTGTGTTGAACTCCTACTGACACCAGCGGGATTTCGAGGCACAGAGACCTTGCAGTGTCAAATCCCAAGTCGTTGTTGTGGCAATTTGTTACCATGCAGGTTGTCAAGTTGTATGCTCTATGGGAAATGATAATGACTTCATATACCAGTTCTGCTTGTAGAGACCGCACCCTGTTGCAAGAGTCCAGTTTCCACATGCATTAAAGATGGGATAGTCTACCTTGAACATTATTTGGAGAAATTGGCTTCAATGGAAAGTGAAAGAGGATGGGATCTAAAGAGAAAGTGAAAAAAGATTTGTTTCCATGGATGCAGTTAAATCTTTTTGCTAATACTGGCTATTCAGATAGCAGAATATTTTCTTACTTATAAAATCTCTATTTTATTTGAGTTGTGCTATTTCCTTTGCTACACACACGCACACACACACACCATAGCTGTCAACCCTCCCTTTTTTTGGCGGGAAACTCCCTTATTCCAATGCCGTTTCCCGCTGCTATCCCGGATTGTTGATATCCCTTAAATTTCCCAGATTTCAAAGGAAGCAGCTCCTCTCCCTCCCTGCCGGCCAGGGAGGCTCCTCAGCTGCGTTGCTCGGCTGCCAATAAGGAGTCTGAGACCGACTGGGGGCGGAGCTTGCATGCCTTGTGCAGCCAGACCCTCACGCCCAACCAGACAGCCAGCCTGCCTGCTATCTACACACTCGCTCTTTCGCTCACCCATTCGAGCGCAGCCTCTGGAGCGCAGGGTGGCGAGGCTACTTGGTGCCATTGCACTGCCCTTGTGGCATCCCTTATTTTCAAATCCGAAAGTTTGAAAAAATCCCTTATTTTCAAATCCGAAAGTTGACAGCTATGACACACACACACACACACACACACACACACAGGCAGGTGAGGCTCATCAACCTGGGAAGGTAAAGGTAAAAAAAAAAAAGGCAAAGGACCCCTGGACGGTTAAGTCCAGTCAAAAGCAACAATGGGGTTACGGCACTCATCTCTCTTTCAGGCCAAGGGAGCCAGCATTTGTCCACAGACAGCTCTCTGGTTCACGTGGCCAGCCTGACTAAACTACTTCTGGTGCAACGGAACACCGTGATAAACCAGAGCACACGGAAACGCCGTTTAGCTTCCCGCTGCAGCAGTACCTATTTATCTACTTGCACTGGTATGCTTTCAAACTGCTAGGTTGGCAGGAGCTGGGACAGAGCAAGGGGAGCTCACCCTGTTGTGTGGATTCGAACCGCCGATCTGATCGGCATGCCCAAGAGGCTCAGTGGTTTAGACCACAGCGCCATCCGTGTTGGGAAGGTAGCCCATCTAGGAGAAGGAAAACTCTGTAACTAAACCTCTGCTGCCTTGTAGGCTATCTCTGGGAGAATAAAAGGATATGGAGTAAACCCTACAGAAATCTGGAGTGGATGGTGCCTTGCACTCCTGTATTGCTCTGCTTTCCTTTGGACCACATCAGCGAGATTGAGAGGGGGGTCTTGTCATCTGAGCAGCCCAGGACCTCCATACACCCTGCCCAGGCTTGTGCCCCAGGGAGGTCACTGTTAACACAGTAGTTTGACTTCACCCCCGGAGGTGTATTCTATTTTTTTTAAAAAAAAATAATATTTTTTATTTTTAAACACAAAAATAAACAAACAAACAATAAAACAATAAAACACCGGAGGTGTATTCTATTCTTCTTATTCTTACGAAACAGGGCATCCCTATTTTCACTGGAGAAATGTTGAAGGGTGTGCTAATAAAAAAGGTTTCCAAACAGTGCAAACGCGTCTTGTCATACACCACAAGCATAGTGACTAAAAAGGTTTATTTTGGTATTGTTTAATCCTGCAAACACCAGTCTAGAGCACACACATAACACAAAAGAACCTGCCTGGATATGAAGATCTTCCTCTGAAGTTCTCCATTGCGATTCTCTGAAGTGCAGTTGCCAGTTTGCTAAAACAGGGCCTTTTCAGTGGTGGCACTGACCTATATTTGGCAGCAGGTAAAGGCCCTTTAATTGATCCAGGCCTTTAAATTTTCCATCATCCATTCAGGGATGTGCTCAGACATCTGAAGTAATGCCTGAATAGACCCTATGGCCCTGCAATCTTTGAAATGGGAGGAGGTGGGTTGCTGATTCAGAGACTTCCTGCATTGAAATGAATTGTAGCAAATTTCAGATTACTAATTCTCTGACTAGAAGGAAAGTGGAGGCGGGAGTGTGAAAGCCCAAATTTCAACCAGGTTGAAATTTCTCCCTTGAAAGTAATGAGCGAACAAAGGCCAGTTTCATTTTCTTGAATTTACTTAAATCTGTTTCTGAGTGATTGCTTTTCAGAAACGGTGTATTTGCAACTTTCCCCAAGACTAACGCAAATGTTTGTGAAGCCAAAAGCTAGCAACAAATGAAATCATATTCAGAAAGAGACTAAAAGATCCTCTGCAAAGCTTTAACCATCAAATTATTATTTGCAATTTGCATAGATCTTCAATGCCTGGCTGTTTTCAACACTTTCTGCTCATGCTTATCACTTTATGATAAGCATTTTGTGAGTTATTGGCAGAATAAAATAGCTTTCATTGGCAGAACATCTGCATTTTTTGCCTACACACAGGAATGAAGCTTTAGAAACTCAGAGGCATTTCTCATTGATAAAGAAGATTCTTTGAACCATGAAGGTACAGTTTTGTGAAGAAAGCCAAGCTCAAGGTTTTGTTTGTTGAGTAGAAAAAAACAGAAGAAGAAGACAGTACGGAAATTTTAAATGGTTTTGGAAATATAGCAACATTATTAATAAACGATTGCCTAAGAATATGAGATCTTCCCTTTGGGGAAGGGTAAATGCTCTCAAAATGTTGTATTAGTCTTAGTTTTAAATCTAATGACACCTTAGGTATTGAAACTAATGCATTTTCCCACTGTCTGGGTAATAATGGAAGTTCCAATTCTTTATTCCAATCATCTCTTACAGTCTGCATATGGAACTTGTGTATTGTTAATAGATATCTATAAAAAGTAATTGCTGGTTTTTTATTTTTGATTGAGTTTTCCAATTGCTCCAATATCTCAGGTGTCTCGGAAGCTGAAAGGGCTGATGGCCCAAACACACTTGTTAGGAGGTGTTGTAATTGAAGATATTGCCATTGGGCTGCATCTGATATTTTTGCCTTAAAATAGCAAAAGTGTAAAATTCATCTTCCCCATCTATTAGTTGGTTCAATATCAATACACCTGCTTCCACCCAATTTTTCCATATCACCATCTTTTTTGCAATTCTTGGTGTGGGGTTTCCCCACAGAGTAAGTTTAGCATATGAGAATGGATCAGATTTGTTTTTAATAGCCAATATATTCCATATTGGGTTCCATGATCACTGCAGATGGTGACAGCAGTCACGAAATTAGAAGACGCCTGCTTCTTGGGAGAAAGCAATGACAAACCTAGACAGCATCTTAAAAAGCAAAGACATCACCTTGCCAACAAAGGTCCGTATAGTTAAAGCTATGGTTTTCCCAGTAGTAATGTACGGAAGTGAGAGCTGGACCATAAAGAAGGCTGATCGCCGAAGAATTGATGCTTTTGAATTATGGTGCTGGAGGAGACTCTTGAGAGTCCCATGGACTGCAAGAAGATCAAACCTATCCATTCTTAAAGAAATCAACCCTGAGTGCTCATTAGAAGGACAGATCCTGAAGTTGAGGCTCCAGTACTTTGGCCACCTCATGAGAAGAGAAGACTCCCTAGAAAAGACCCTGATGTTGGGAAAGATGGAGGGCACAAGGAGAAGGGGACGACAGAGGACGAGATGGTTGGACAGCGTTCTCGAAGCTACTAACATGAGTTTGGCCAAACTGCGAGAGGCAGTGAAGGATAGGCGTGCCTGGCGTGCTCTGGTCCATGGGGTCACGAAGAGTCGGACACGACTGAACGACTGAACAACAACAACAATATTCCATATTGTGATTTAATTATTTCCCGAGTCACTGAGATTTAAAATATTTTGATCCTACTATTGTCCAACCAACCAAAGGTGCTATATACATATATTCTAGGGTTGCACACATCAGAAAATTAGGGCCAACTATGGGATTCCAATATTCAGTACTTGACAATAGGTAAGCATAGTGATATAATTCCAAATTTGGGATTCCGAAACTGCCTTCTTTAATTTGTAGCTGCCTTCCCTGCAAGGATATTCATGGTGTTGCTGAGTCCCAAAGGCATTTCCTAAACAATTAGTTTATCTTTTTAAAATATGATCCAGATATAAAAACTGGAAGTCCTCTCAGGATATGAATGAATATGGGAATAATATTCATTTTGAGAGCATTTATCAGTCTCCTTTAAGGTTGTGGGGGGGAAAGGGTTAGCTAAGACAGCTCAGTGTTGCAGATGTGACAAAGGCAATGCCTCTCTGTGTGACTGCAGAAATGGATAAAAGCCCCCCATCCAAATAATGACTATCATCAGTGCAGGTAAGAAAAAAAAAATTTTTTTTAATCATCCACAATACTGTTTTATTTATTTTATAGTACAGTACATTGTTTATTAGGGACCCAGGTGGTGTTTATTTAGGATTTGGATTTTATAGCAATAACTATTAAAATAAAATGCAAAATCAGAAAGAAAGTTAGAAAACCATTAGTCGAGGTTGACGGAAGTCCTAGGCTGTGATAGACAAAGGTTTGTTATATTGTATGGGATGTTATGTTTGGAAAACATGTGTAAAAACCAATAAATTTTCTATATATATATATAGAAAAAAGAGAACCAAGGTACCACTGTAATAATAAAGAGACCTATTTTCATTAGAGAAATGTTGGAGGGTATGGACACCTCATCTAATGAAATGCTTACAATCATTATTTTTGCACGGATTTAAGACCACAGTGGGTGGCGCTGTGGGTTAAACCACAGAGCCTAGGGCTTGCCGATCAGAAGGTCGGCGGTTCGAATCCCCGCGACGGGGTGAGCTCCCGTTGTTCGGTCCCAGCTCCTGCCAACCTAGCAGTTCGAAAGCACGTCAAAGTGCAAGTAGATAAATAGGTACTGCTGTGGCGGGAAGGTAAACGGCATTTCCGTGCGCTGCTCTGGTTTGCCAGAAGCGGCTTTGTCATGCTGGCCACATGACCCAGAAGCTGTACGCCGGCTCCCTCGGCCACTAAAGCGAGATGAGCGCCGCAACCCCAGAGTTGTCTGCGACTGGACCTAATGGTCAGGGGTCCCCTTTACCTTTACCTTTTAAGACCATAAATTGAATAGCCTTGAGGGTCGCATCCACACCAGCCTCATCCTTTGCCTTTACTCCCGGTGGACTCCATTTATGTTCAATGGGACTAACTCCCAGCCAGGAAGTATACAGATAGGGTCACAGCCTTAGTCATTGCTAAGTGAGCTAAACTGTAACCATTTTGTATAAATCCAGCCAAATGGACAGAATGACAGTAGCTGTGGAAAAACAAGAGAGCACATTTGGAGAGGAAAAGCCCTGTAGTGCCTGGAATCACAAGAACCCATTTTTCATAGTTAATGCACAGTTCATCATCTTCTTGTCTACACAAGCAATGAAGTTTCCAGAAGCAGGAGAAATAAACAAACTGTATACCCAGAGATCCCTGACACTGTTATATTATCAAGTGCTCTTTGGGATGTGCTTTCTTGGAATTATTATTTTTTATTGTTCTAAATAAGCACAGCTGGAATCAATACAATATCCCAAGCACTTTTAAAGTAGGACTGTATTGATGTCATTCTATTAAAATTTGCCAACTTGGCCTCTTCCAGTTGAAGCATAAGCCTTAATGGCTTAAAGCTGATGTTAAGAGTTCTAATTTATAATTGATTGATAGCTTTCGAAGCCTGGTTTTTAAAATTTAAAAGCAGGCAAACAGCACTCTGTTCTGTAGGGGCCAGAATTGTGTATAGTATACATATATTTTAAAGGCTTGAGGCACAGCACATAACTTGCATTATGAGATGCTTAGTGATACTTGTTTTTCCCCCTCCTCACACATAATCGACTCTGGAAAGAGTCGCTTGGCTTCTACTTTCTCCCTACATGATATTTCCTACCTTAACTTTATCTTCCAGGTGATCAATTCAATTTCACAATGGCCGACTGACCTTGGCATTTTCAACCAGAATAGCCTCTGCACATTGGGCATTATCTTGATGTCTCCCACTTCACTCAGTTATGAAGGGAAGTGTCCAAAATGTTATCAGCTGGAACATTTCCGGCATTTTATTAATTTCTACCAAGTCTGACATTACGCGATAAGTCACATTTAGACGCTCTACAAGGTAGAAGGAGAGCAACACAGGGCAGCTGTTGCTTAAAGTTCCAAGCTCTGATTTTACCATCTTTGTGGCCACTTCCATTACTTTCAGATGGGATTCGACCACAGGCTGACAAATTCAGCTTGCACGGTTATAGCTAAATGGGAGGCCTTGCATGACGGACCCGCTTCTGGAAAAGACTGGACTTTTTGTGATAAGGAAAGTGAGGTGGGAGATGCAGTGGAAAGGGTGAGATAACACTTGCTTTGACACAATGTTAACCACTGTCAAGGTGCTGTCAGTGGCTCCCGGCTGGTTGCCCGGGAAAGTACAAAAACAAGGAAAAGTTTCTTACTGTCCTTTTTAAAATTTCAATCTTTACAGAGAGAGGCTGTAGAACCCATCCTCTTGGATAATGGCGTTGTCCTGAGTGAATCTCCACCCCCCTTCTCTCCCACTTCCTCATTCATAATTCTCATCATCTCTGTCTTTGAGCTCTTTGCTCTCCTACTTTTAAGGCTCGCCGGGTTCTGGGAGATGGAGGGTCTGGGATGCTTTCTAATGACAACGTGTCAGCTGGGTGTTGTTCTGGCTCTCCCATGATTTCCCAGCTTTCCCCCTCTTCTGCCTCTGAACTGCTGCCTCCTTCAAACCCCTGTTGTAAATCTATACTGTCTTCCTTCTCCCTGGAAGGGTCAGGATGGGGAGGCGGTCTCCACCATTCCTCCTCTGCCCAGTCCCTGTCAGCCGCAGACAGATCAGAATGAACGGCCAATAAACAGACTGTCCAGAAATGCTTTGTTCCTTGCTTCTGCCCCTCACAAATGTCCTTAGTGCTTGCAACAGGCCAGGTCTCTGCGATGGAGCATATCTGAACGATGCTATGGTGTGCTGAGCGAGTATTTGTCTGGCCTCCATGGGGGCAGATACTACTCATGAGGCTTCAGTCTGGGAGAAAGGGTAGTCTGTGTGCTGTGCCCAGCATTTGCCTCATCTGACTGTAGCTGTGGTTGGATGATACTGTGGTGTCCTGGATGAAAGATATCCTAGGTGACAGTTGTGAAGTCATCACTAACCATCTCCTTCCCCCTGAAGCTTCCTGATCTCTGGGATCACCTCTTGGACCATTCTAGGGGAGGCCTTCAATATACCTGGCATTATATACCATGATATCACCACGGGGTGGTCCCATTATTGGACCATTTCCAGCTGGCCCAGTGTGGAAGAACCTAGAAGCCATGGATGGAACATTTCCTGGCAGGTCAATTCTCGTGTTACTTTTCATACCTGGAGTTTTTGCATCCAATGTATTATAAAGTGATATAAGAATGAACCTGCAACAGAATAACATGCCCCAATCCACAGACTGCAACAATTTCTGTCCTATCAGAATCAGCATCCCCAAATAGTTCCCATCCGTGCCTATCAGGACCAAAAACATACACTTAACCAGCTATTCTTATTTATACACTTTCTCATGTGGTGTTGTGAATCCCTGTGGACAAAAGAACAACTTGAGACTTAGCAACACTCAGTTTTCTTAATATTGTACCTTAATATTGTTCATCCAGTACAGGGGTCAGCAAACTTTTTCATCAGGGGGCCAGTTCACTGTCCCTCAGATCTTGTGGGGGGCCAGACTATATTTTGAAAAAAAAAAATAATGAACGAATTCCTATGCCCCACAAATAACCCAGAGATGCATTTTAAATAAAAGCACACATTCTACTCATGTAAAAACACACTGATTCCCGGGCTGCCCGTGGGCCGGATTTAGAAGGCGATCGGCCGGATCCGGCCCCCGGGCCTTAGTTTGTCTTCCCATGATCTAGTAAATCTATTATCAAATGATGGGGAGGTCTGTCTTTATGCATATCTTTCTTGTATGCTTTTTGAGATGTATTTCCAGCCCCCTAAACTCTTGAGATGAGGTTAGACCTCTCTCTTTTTTCCTAGAACTACCCACTCTGGAGTTGAGTGTTTATGAGGATCCTGTCTCAGGCAAGTATTGTTTTGTGGAAGTTGTGACTTGCAGGGCATTCATTTTGTTTTTCTCATCGGCCACTTCTTGTCACCCAGTACATTTTGTACGTAAGGACTTCACTCTGGCACAAAATATTATCTGCACCTAACCAGGCCTTATGATTTTGTGATTACTTATTGTACCTTTGAGTGATTGCTTGGCAGCGAGCCTAGCAAGAGGCACCTGCAGACACCATGCTACAGCTCCAACTGCTTTTGCCAAGCTCTGCCGGGGAGGGCAGCTATTCATCCACATCTTTTTGGATGACGATCAGCTGATGTGACATGCATGGATATTCATAAATCCAGTGCAGGTACCAGAGATAACAGGAGGAAAGGTGGGTGGGCAGTCTGGGTTGGCACATACGGAAAATGGGAACGAACACTGCCAAGCTGGCAGGTATTGGAAAGGCAGCTGCAAAGGCTTAGCCCCAGGAGCAATGCTTGTTTGCTTAGTGAGACATGGGCAGCTCTTCAAAGGTTGAAGATCGATCGCAGTGGGACCCGGGCAACACCTGACACTTGGAACCTTAAAAGAGAAACCGTATTATTTTTTAAAATATGTGTTTTAGTTAAGACAACTGGAATTAAGATGTCTTTATGAAGACAAAAAGGAGCTTAAACAATTGTCATGGACTGGTGGGCAGTCTGGGACTTTTAATCTCGACAACCAAGTTCATGAAGTAGGAGCTACAGGGCATGAGCTGCTGTGCTCATTAGGCCTGAAACCCAGCCAAGTCTGTGAAAATTGTGTTTTTCTAATAAAGAGTTTAATTCCAGTTTTGAAGTGTGTGAATTACTGACCGGATCTCTCTGTGACAACAATATCGATGTATAATAGACTCTTAAGGCAAGGATAGATACCAGAAAATTAAAAATTCACCCAGTTCCCAAAATATGTGTTCAATATAAAAAAAGGTAAAGGACCCCTGGACGGTTAAGTCCAGTCAAAGGCAACTATGGGGTTGCGGCACTCATCTTGCTTTCAGGCCGAGGGAGCGAGCATTTGTCCACAGACAGATTTCTGGGTCATGTGGCCAGCATGACTAAACCACTTCTGGCACAATGGAACACTGTGATGGAAACCAGAATGCATGGAAACGCCGTTTACCTTCCCGTTGCAGTGGTACCTATTTATCTACTTGCACCAGCATCCTTTCGAACTGCTAGGTTGGCAGGAGCTAGGACAGAGCAATGGGAGCTCACCACGTCATGGGGATTTGAACCGCCGACCTTTCGATCAGCAAGCCCAAGAGGCTCAGTGTTTTAGACCACAGTGCCACCCACATCCCCCCATGTGTTCAAAATATATAAATATGTATAGCATACACTTTGCTTTTTGTCTAGAACATAGAAACATAAGAAAAGCCCTCCTGGATCAGGCCAAGCATCTATCAAGCTCAGCATCAGTTGCAGAGCCTAGATGTGCTGAATGGAATAGAAGTTTGCCCACCTCATATTTGGTCCTATAACAGGCCTCTGTCTGATCTGTGACCCATCCTGTTCCCACATTGGCCAACCACACAAGTAGGACATGAGTGCAACATCAACTGATATTCAGAGACGTACTGTCTCCTGTCATTAGATGTATTAGCCTGGGAGTTAGACATAGTTGCTTAATGGCAGTATTTCATGGTATGCAATTAATGAGATCATGGATGAGACTTTTTTTTAAATCACACAGTCATTGAATTAAGCAAGAGAATCTGCTGTAAGCAATGCTATGACTGATGTGGAAACTGAACTTCAGATTAGAAAAATGAAAAACCAAGAGAAACTGAAATGGACAAGATTTACCCATTGCTAGAATCAACAATTCCAACCTTGAGTTAAAAATTTGGCATGGTCAATTTGGTGATCAGCATACCTCTCATGGTCCCCTTTTCCTTTTTTAAAAAGAATCTTTTTTGATTTTTCACAAAAACAACTTTTACACATTTTAACATAGACCAGGCATCCCCAAACTTGGCCCTACAGCTGTTTTGGGACTACAATTCCCATCATCCCTGACCACTGGTCCTGTTAGCTAGGGATGATGGGAGTTGTAGTCCCAAAACAGCTGGAGGACCAAGTTTGGGGATGCCTGACATAGACCATAAATTACTTTATCCATTGACTTCCCCTCCTCCCCTTCCATTGTTTCCATATTTAGCCTTGAATGTAGCACATTTCACATATTCAGTGCATCCATTTTAACCTATTTGTCTTAATAATTCGCACTGTTGCTCATATTTCATCTCGCTATAGCCGTTCTTTAAATACTCAATAAAAAAAACACCTCTCCAGTCCTCAAGGAATTTGCTATGGTCATCTTTCAAGCCATGTGTGGATTAATATTTCGTCAACTCATCCATATCCAATCTTAAGGTGATTGTTTTGATTGAGTGAAACATTTGGTTCAAGAATGGAAAATGGGGGCTGGGTGAAAAGAATAGTTAAAGTTAGGGGTGAATAGAAGGAGGGAAGGATAACTTGGAATAATAAACAAAGTTCTTCCAGACACCAGCTCAGCCAAGGGCTGGCAACTCAGCCAGATGGGTGGGGTATAAATAATAAAATCATCATCATCATCATCATAGCATGAAGCAGCTGGCCTCATATCAGGCCATATTGGCTAGTGAATACAGACGTACCTTGGTTTTCAAACAGCTTAGTTCTCGAACGTTTTGGCTCCCGAACACTGCAAACTTGGAAGTGACTGTTCTGGTTTGTGAAATATTTTTGAAAGCCGAATGTCCGATGGGGCTTCCGCGGCTTCTGATTGGCTGCAGGAGCTTCCTGCAGCCAACCAGAAGCCACGCTTTGGTTTCCGAATGTTTTGGAAGTCGAATGGACTTCCGGAACAGATTCCGTTCAGCTTCCAAGGTACGACTGTACTGCTTCCTAAAGAATGAAAATGGTTTTAGAGCAGCCATCCTTAACATGGCATCTTCCAGATGTTGCTGAAATATCACTTCAGTCACCACAGATCATTCACCATGGTTGACTGTGGCTGATGAGAGTTGGAGGCGAAAATATGTGCAGGATGCCTGGCTGGGAAAGTGGCTGTATGGGCAGGGGGTGGTATTCAACTAAAATTTACTCAGAGTTGGCTCATTTAAATTAATGGACCTAATTAAGTCAAGTTCATTCATTTCGGGGGACCTTTTCTGACCTTTTCTTAGCTACCCATGGCTTCAGAATTATGGTCAGTTACCATAATTGTAACAGAGGGTCAGTTACATTTCCAAGATAAGTCAGTTTCTTACAGCACAGTGCTATGAATTTTTACTTGGAAGTAAATCTCACTGTGTTCAGCGGAGCTTCTCTCCTATCTAGTGTGTTTAACACTGCAGCCTAATAAATGGAACGATCCTTTAATTTAATAATTAAGATCCTATTTGTCCGTGATAAAATGGCGGGTAGTCAAAGTTATTCCACAAAAAGGAAACAATTTCTCACTACAGCACAATAGTTATTTCTTCTTTGGGAGGCAGTGACTGTTGTGCTCCTGTCCCTACTGCTTGCGATCCCTGTCACATAAATAGCTTTATAGGTGTTTACTCATTCTGAGAAAGACAACAATGTATTGACTGTATTGACCTTTTCATTCCCTTTGTAGTTTGACTGACTTGTACCTTCCTCTCTTCCAACCTTGGCAGTTAGTCAAAAGATCAGGAGCACACAGCCAATCACGCCAGTGAATTTTGAAAAGGTGAAAGCTGTAGACCTTAGCTTACAACTCTCTCATAAGGTGAGGAATAGAAAATCAGGTGTTTAAATATAAAGCTGGATTAGGAGGAGGATGTTATGTCTTCAGTATTACTGGATCTCTTTCTGTCACCTTGGTGTGTGTGTGTGTGTGTGTGTGTGTGTGTGTGTGTGTGTGTGTGTTCATCTTTTACCAAGGCACTACAGCTGCCCAGAGGCCATGCTTGTTACATAATTAATCTTTTGCCAGATCATCATCTGACTTCTCATCAGAGTTGGTTTGTACAGAAAATGAAAAATGTGCAGACTTGTAGACAATCTCATTACATGCCACATGCTGGTATTATACATTAAATTCATCTGCATCTTTTTTGGGATGCAAATCAGTTGATGTGACATGCGCAGATTCCGTACTGCTAGTGTAGGTAGCGAGAGGTAGCAAGAGAAAAGATGAATGGGAACCACAAAATGAATGGGCAGCCATTAAGGGGTGTGTGCACCAATTCAATCCTATCTCTTTTAAGTGCTTTATCTATTTTTAATTTTAAATGCTTGGACATTTTAATATAATTGAAGGCTGTTGGTGAGGTGGGGACTCCTACCTTCCTCTTTCTGCATAAGCCTATGCCATAAAATCTAAAAGGCTTCCTATGCTAGCTGCCCCGGTCTTTCCATCCATTCCCTTGTTCATGCTAGCTGTGGTTAATAGAAATTGTAGTCCAACAACATATGGAGGGTCACAGATTTCCCATCCCTTATTATTATTATTATTATTATTATTATTATTATTATTATTATTATGTTTTAATTTAAATTATTTATCTTGCCTAAGGCAACCCAAAGCATACATTAAAACCAAGGGAAAAAGAAGTACATTAAACACCCTCCCCCTTCTAAAAGGCCACAGGATAAGGTCAAAGACCTGGTTATAGAGGGCAGTTTCCCCCCTGGCACCAGTGACATAGGAAGAGGGGTGCAGTGGGTGTGGGCCGCCCCAGGTGTCATCCCTGAAGGGAGTGACAAAATGGCTATGGGCTATGTCAATGGTAGGCAACCTAAGGCCCGTGGGCCGGATGCGGCCCAATCGCCTTCTCAATCCGGCCCACGGACGGTCCGGGAATCAGCATGTTTTTACATGAGTATTTTGATAGCTAAAAACTGGAAGTCAGAGGAATTACCAACGATAGAAGAATGGCAGATGAAAATGATGGACTATATGGAACTTGCTGAGCTGACCGGGAAACTTTGTGACCAGAGGGAGGAAGCGGTGGAAGAAGATTGGAAGAAATTTAAATTATATTTTAAAAAGCATTGTAAGATTAAAGAGTAGAAGTAAGCTGAAAGATAGTGAGGCTGTAGATATAGAAAATAGATTTAAGCTTTATAAGTGTTTGATAAATGATAAGGATAATAGAAAAGAAGAGATGTTAAGGTTAATTTAAAAATGTTTTCAATGATGTAAAGAAATTACTAAAGATGATTTACAAGGTACGCAGGAAGAGAGGGCGGGAGGAAGTCAATCCACAATTATAAGAAAGAATGACAGGTTAAAAGGATTCATGTATGTTTTATTTGTATTACTGTATTATTGTTTTTTGTTTTTTGTTTTTGTTTTTTGTTGTTTGTTTTGTATTGTATTACTTTGTTAAAACCAATAAAAATTTATTGGGGGGAGGAAATACATGAGTAGAATGTGTGCTTTTATTCAAAATGCATCTCTGGGTTATTTGTGGGGCATAGGAATTCGTTCATTATTTTTTTCAAAATATAGTCTGGCCCACCACATGGTCTGAGGGACGGTAGACCGGCCCACAGCTGAAAAAGGTTGCTGACCCCTGGGCTATGTGATGCGGTGGCTCGAGCACCTGCAGGCTCCATGCTGCCCAAAACGGCAGTGTGGGGCTTACACCTGCCCTCCGTCTCTCCCTCAGCCACCCTACAGCTGAGGGGGGCGGTGGCGAGGCTCGATGCAGCACGCTCTGCCCCAGCTTGCCCCTCCCAATGGGTGGCTTGCCCCATCCCTGGGCAGAGGGCACACGCGACGCTCCGAGCGCCTGAGCTACGCCACAATTTGAATCTGCACAATGGGGGGGAGCTCCCGTTGCTCTGTCCCAGCTTCTGCCAACCTTCTGCCAACCTGGGGGAAGATCTGATGTGGGGCAGGTGGTCCCCGGGGCAGCACAGCCTGATCTGGTAGCCACAGATTGAGGGGTGTGTGTGCCTGTTCACACCCCTGATTTCTACAGTTTCATTGTGTGCGTTTGCGTGATTTGCTCTCTTTCTCGATCTTTTCAGATCCTCAGGCAATAACCCGATCTGTTTCTCAATAATCACATTTACTTAGGATCAATATGAGTTGCTCTCCCAGGTGACGTGACGGTTCCCCAAACCTCTCCGTTTGTATGAGATCTACACCCAACCTTTGAAAATAACCTTCAGCTTTAAGTCTGCGCTTGCCAGAACTGTGTCTTGTCTAATGAGTCTCATGCTTCATGCAGTTTCATCTCACCCTCACTGGTACTGCTTCTTCTTGCAGTAGGCTGCTGTCTTTATCTTTTTGTCTTAATGACATTTAGTCCCTTGCAGATTTGACATACAGGTTCAATCACAGCTTCCTACAATTTTCTAGCCGCATGTCCGTCTAACACCATCTTATTTGGACTGAAGGGTGAGCAGTGCTTTAAATATACCGTCTTTCCCCCTTTTTAAGACACCATCTTATAATTTTTTTCCTCAAAAAAACACAGGGTGGCTTATTTTCGGGGGGGGGGTCTTATTTTTATTACGTCAGTATGGTACGGTACAGCCTCCCCCTGCGCGCTGAGCAGGCGGGGCAGAACTCCGCAAGAGGCGCGTTCTCCTCCCGTGCCTCTCGCTGGTTCGCTGGCTCCCTGCGCACGGGGAACAGGCGGGGCAGGAAGAGGCCTCTTCCCCCCCCCCCGCGCCTCTCCCTGCGCGCTGAGCAGGTGGGGCAGAACTCCGCAAGAGGCACATTTCCCCCCCCCGTGCCTCTCACTGGTTCGCTGGCTCCCTGCACACGCATGGGGGGCTGAGGAGGCGACGGGAACAATGGCGGCACCACGGCTTACTTTTGGGGTACGTCTTACTTCTCACAAAGGTAAAAAAACCTTGCCATGACTTACTTTATGACTACGTATTAAAAAGGGGAAACAGGGTATATTTTGAACCTGCCTAGGTCACCCGTATGGCGATCCTATGTGTGTTTACTCAGATGTAAGTCTCACTGAGTTTGAATATGCTTACTCCCTTGTAAGTGGATGCAGGATCACAGCGTAATCCGCCATCATGTATTATAGCTGCTGTGGTGTGTGGAGTGATTTGCACTGGGATAGCTGCAGCGAATCTTTCCTGTGCCAAGCAATCAGGGCAAGGTCATTCTGCTAGGGTCCCTGCCAATTTCAGGATTACTGCCAGAACTGTAGTCCTGACATTGCTGGCCATGTAAGCTATCACAGCCCCTTTATTTCCGCTGCCCCCTGCTACTTTGTGGTCCCCTGCAGTTCAGAACAGTGAAGTCTCTTTTAGAATATTTGACATAGCATTGCATCATACTAGAGACAATGTGCTTGCTCCTGATTTGATAATAGTAATAATAATAATAATAATAATAATAATAATAATAATAATAATAGGTAAAAGGACACCTGGACAGTTAAGTCCAGTCAAAGGCAACAATGGGGTAGCGGCTGTCATCTTGCTTTCAGGCCAAGGAAACCAGAGCACACAGAAATGCCATTTACCTTCCCTCTGCAGCGGTACCTATTTATCTACTTGCATTGGTGTGCTTTCGAACTGCTAGGTTGGCAGGAGCTGGGACCGAGCAACAGGAGCTCACCCCGTCGTGGGGATCGGCAAGCCCTGGGCTCAGTGGTTTAGACCACAGCGCCACCCTCAGGAAGCCTATATGAGCAGAGCAGGCTCCCCACTGCAGAAATTCAGCTTCAAAATATATAGAACGGAACAGGGACAGTAATGGAGGAGATGGAATGAGTGTGTTTGTCCTCACTGCCCTTATCACATGAGGAATTAAAACACCTGGTGAATAGGGCTTAGCAGCAGCGATGGTGATGTGTGAGAGAGGGTGGGGCCAGAGAGTACATCCTTTCTCTCCCCCAAGACAGCTTGGACCTGTGGTCTAAACCACTGAGCCTAGGGCTTGCCGATTGGAAGGTCGGCGGTTCAAATCCCTGCGATGGGGTGAGCTCCCGTTGCTCCTGCCAACCTGCTCCTGCCAACCTAGCAGTTCGAAAGCACATCAAAGTGCAAGTAAGTACCGCTCTGGCGGGAAAGTAAACGGCGTTTCCGTGCGCTGCTCTGGTTTCGCCAGAAGCGGCTTAGTCATGCTGGCCACATGACCTGGAAAAACTGTCTGCAGACAAACGCCAGCTCCCTCGGCCTATAGAGCAAGATGAGCGCCGCAACCCCAGAGTCATCTGTGACTGGACCTAATGGTCAGGGGTACCTTTACCTTTACCTTTACCTGTCACTCACATCTATCTACCTTGATGTCATAACGGTAGGGTCTTCTGAGCACCTTGGTCAGATCCCTTTCAGAGGTGAGGTGGGCAGAAGTCAAAGAAAGCGTCGTTGCAGGAGGGGGGCTGTCTTTGAAGTTCTCCCTTTCCAAGGAAGCTTGCCTCTCGCTGCTGATTCCGACATCTTTTTGGCAATGTCCTTCCATACTGCTGTGCTGTTTTAATATACTTTTTCATCTTTTTTGTTAAAACTACTGTTAGCCATGCTGAGAAGTCTTGGGCCAAATATATCAAAATGTTTATTTTATTATAAAAAATAATTTTATAAGTTATGTGTCTTTCTTTCTCAGTACTATCCTTTTCCATGGTTTTTATGCATTGTGACTTGCAGTTATTCTTATTGATCATAGTTTGGTAACTATTCATCGTAATTGCTAAGAGTGAATTTCTACTTAATTATTATTTGCTGATGTTTTGAGATTTAATTTTATTGTGTACTATTATATTCTAATAGATTATTGAATATTACTTTATTTGATATGTTGTCCATTTTAAACTTATGTTTTGTTATGACTTGTATCGGAACAAATTATTATAAGGCGTGTTTTCTTTGTTGTATATTTTGTTGCTGTAAACCGACTTGTGTATAGTAACATAGAAAGGCAGTATACAAATTGGAAGTGAAATGAACTGAAAATGAAATGAAATGACTTGTGGTAATGAGTCTCTATAAAAATGTGTTATGCTCCCCTTTAGGGTGATGGGGGGCCTTCTATGGAACTAATCCAGTGCCAGATCTGTCGGAACTAATAGGATGAACTATTACTTTCAATGGGACTTAAGTGTTCTTCTTCGGCGAACACTCGTAGCCGAGTAAGATTGTCTTCCATGAACACAGTCGTAACAATGAGTCCGTAAGTGACTGTGGAGGCCAATTCTGAATCTACATGTCCTTCCACAGTGGGGACATTGGTTTCCGGAAGGGAGTTGATTACGGTGGGACATTGGTTTCCGGAAGGGAGTTGATTACGGTGTGGATTTGCCAGGCGTTCCTTCCTATTAGCACGTTTCTCCCTTTCGTCCTGAGTTCAAGTGTCTTCAAAGCCCATGACACCTTTGGTAAAGGCTGTTCTCCAATTTGAGCGCTCGCAGGCCAGTGTTTCCCAGTTGTCGGTGTTTATACTACATTTTTTTTAGATTTGCCTTGAGACAGTCTTTAAGCCTCTTTTGTTGACCACCAGCATTACGCTTTCAATTTTTAAGTTCGGAATAGAGTAGTTGCTTTGGAAAATGATCATCAGGCACAACATGACCAGTCCAATGAAGTTGATGTTGAAGAATCATTGCTTCAACACTGGTGATCTTTGCTTCTTCCAGTACACTGATATTAGTTTGCCTGTCTTCCCAAGTGATGTGTTAAATTTTTCGGAGACACTGTTGATGGAATCTTTCCTGGAGTTGGAGATGGCGATTATAAGTGGTCCATGTTTCACAAGCATATAGTAAGGTTGGTAGTACAATAGCTTTGTAAACAAGCATTTTGGTTTCCCTGCGAATGTCCGGGTCCTCAAATACTCTGCACTTCAATCAGGAGAAAGCCGCACTCGCAGATGCTGGATTTCGGCATCAATGTTGGCCCTTGTGGAAAGATAACTGTCTAGGTAGGAGAAGTGATCGACATTTTCCAACGTTACACCATTGAGTTGGATTTGTGGCACTGCAGAGGGGTTATTTTGTACTTGTTGGTGCAGCACTTTGGTTTTTTGGATGTTGAATGATAGGCCAAGCTTTTCGTAAGCTTCTGCAAAGATATTTAGGATGGTTTGGAGGTCATCCTCTGAGTGTGTGCACACTACGTTGTCATCAGCATACTGAAGCTCTATGACAGAAGTTATGGTAACCTTACTCTCTGCTTTCATCCTGCTCAGATTGAAGAGCTTTCCATCTGTTCGATATATGATTTCTACTCCGGTGGGGAGTTTCCCTTTGACAAAGTGTACCTAAGTGTACCTAACAAGGGACTTACGGCAACACTAACAGGAACCTATATTCTTTCCCCCTTTATTCAGGTATCCAGTGTGTGTGTGTGTGTGTGTGTGTGTGTGTGTGTGTGTTCTATTCCACCTCAGAGATCCACATTTCCCCATCTAATAATGCTTTCCTTCTTTCCAACCATATTTGTTATCACCTTAAATCGTATGTTTAAGTCATCATCAAGTGTCATTGAAACGGATGGCTTTCAAGAACTGAAGCTGAAATGTGCTTTTTAAATAGCCTATAAAAAAGAATTTCCCTTCAGTGCAGGCTCATTGGGTCCATTATATTTGTCTTTTTTCCCCTTTGCCCGGCAGCTTTTAGTATGATAGATAAACACAGCGAAAGCCAGTTGGAAAAGGATGCTTTCAGGGGCCTGGTGAACAATGCAATTGTTCTCTGCCTGCCAGACAAGAAAGTCTATGAAGTTTTGTCCCCGTTCTCTTAGTGTTTGCTGTTCAGAGACTTTATCTTCCCTTAAATAAATAAATAAAAAGGCTTCTTCATCTTTCAAATGCAGCCCCAAGTTTCAAATATTCAAAATGAAAAATGTGCCGGGGATGAAAACCCAGAGACAGTTCTTGAGCCAAAGGCAAAAATAAATACCATAACTGAATAGAATAAGCCCTGTGTGGAAAGGTGAAATGTGTGGTTAAAGAGATGAAGGAAAGAGATGGATTGTGGATTGTGGGTGCAAGCCTTGTTCTCTAAATCTACATTCTGATTGGCTGCTCATGCATTGGTTCCATGGAGATTGGTCCATTAGAGCAGTGGTGGCCAAACTTGGCCCTCCAGCTGTTTTTGGACTACAACTCCCATCATCCCTAGCTAACAGGACCAGTGGTCAGGGATGATGGGAAGTGCAGTCCCAAAACAGCTGGAGAGCCAAGTTTGGCCAGTACTACATTAGAGGGAAAGAAAGATATGGAGGTCTCATACACCCCAGGTAGTGTGGTTGCTGACCTTGAGCCAGACATCCTGGAGAGTGAAGTCAAATGGGCCTTAGAAAGCCTTGCTAACAACAAGGCCAGTGGAAGTGATGATATTCCAGCTGAACTATTTAAAATTTTAAAGGATGATGCTGTTAAGGTGCTACACTCAATATGCCAGCAAGTTTGGAAAACTCAGCAGTGGCCAGAGGATTGGAGAAGATCAGTCTACATCCCAATCCCAAAGAAGGGCAGTGCCAAAGAATGCTCCAACTACCGCACAATTGCGCTCATTTCACACGCTAGCAAGGTTCTGCTAAAAATTCTACAAGGCAGGCTTAAGCAGTATGTGGACCGAGAACTCCCAGAAGTGCAAGCTGGATTTCGAAGGGGCAGAGGAACCAGAGACCAAATTGCAAACATGCGCTGGATTATGGAGAAAGCTAGAGAGTTCCAGAAAAACATTTACTTCTGCTTCATTGACTACGCAAAAGCTTTTGACTGTGTCGACCACAGCAAACTATGGCAAGTTCTTAAAGAAATGGGAGTGCCTGATCACCTCATCCATCTCCTGAGAAACCTCTATGTGGGACAAGAAGCTACAGTTAGAACTGGATATGGAATAACTGATTGGTTCAAAATTGGGAAAGGAGTACGACAAGGCTGTATATTGTCTCCCTGCTTATTTAACTTATATGCAGAATTCATCATGCGAAAGGCTGGACTGGATGAAGCCCAAACCGGAATTAAGATTGCCGGAAGAAATATCAACAACCTCAGATATGCTGATGATACAACCTTGATGGCAGAAAGTGAGGAGGAATTAAAGAACCTTTTAATGAGGGTGAAAGAGGAGAGCGCAAAATATGGTCTGAAGCTCAACATCAAAAAAACTAAGATCATGGCCACTGGTCCCATCACCTCCTGGCAAATAGAAGGGGAAGAAATGGAGGCAGTGAGAGATTTCACTTTCTTGGGTTCCATGATCACTGCAGATGGTGACAGCAGTCACGAAATTAAAAGACGCCTGCTTCTTGGGAGAAAAGCAATGACAAACCTAGACAGCATCTTAAAAAGCAAAGACATTACCTTGCCAACAAAGGTCCGTATAGTTAAAGCTATGGTTTTCCCAGTAGTAATGTACGGAAGTGAGAGCTGGACCATAAAGAAGGCTGATCGCCGAAGAATTGATGCTTTTGAATTATGGTGCTGGAGGAGACTCTTGAGAGTCCCATGGACTGCAAGAAGATCAAACCTATCCATTCTTAAAGAAATCAGCCCTGAGTGCTCACTAGAAGGACAGATCCTGAAGTTGAGGCTCCAGTACTTTGGCCACCTCATGAGAAGAGAAGACTCCCTAGAAAAGACCCTGATGTTGGGAAAGATTGAGGGCACAAGGAGAAGGGGACGACAGAAGATGAGATGGTTGGACAGTGTTCTCGAAGCTACTAACATGAGTTTGGCCAAACTGCGAGAGGCAGTGAAGGATAGGCGTGCCTGGCGTGCCCTGGTCCATGGGGTCACGAAGAGTCGGACACGACTGAACGACTGAACAACAACAACAACATTAGAGGGATTCAGACACTGCCCCACCAGCCTCAATCTGCCCTCAGTCAGCCCCCACCTGTCTGCCTTGTTACTTACAACCAGTTCACAGGGCAGAAATACCTGCCACTCGCACCAATGGACTAGCCTCCACTGGACCAACCTCATATCAGCTTTAGAGTATTCAAAATACGTTGTGTATAACAGAATCTAAACAACCCCCAAAGTCAGACCAGTACCGTTCCCTTATTGCCAATGGGAGGTCAAGGGTGGCTCTCTGTGGTACAATCTAGTGAGCATGTGGTACAATCTAGTGAGCATGTGGCAAAGGAAAGATCCAAACTATGGTTATATGTGCATCATCCAGGGAAACCTAAAATCAACGTGGAATGTTTTCCTTTTCATTGTTGTTGTTGTTGTTGTTGTTGTTGTTATTGTTATTGTTATTGTTTTGTTTTCACCGACCATTTCAGATCTTGTACATCAGCTTTATTAATTAGAGTGGTAGCTATAGCAACAAATGCAAAGATCGCTAATAATGGATCGGCAAGTAAAAATCAGTACAGTGTTATGACATGGTATGTAGAGAGTTATTGTAAAAACCTGCTGGGTGTTTAATTAAGCACTGCGAGTTGGCAAATAGTTTATCTTTCCTTTGTCCCCAATTTATTTCTTTGTGCTCCTTTTGCCCCATGTTCACCTCTGTATTTTCCAAAAGTCTAAATTGTTTCTTAATGAACTCCTCATTTGGCTACATATGGAAAAGCCAGCGTGTCCTGTCCTGACTTTGGCTCAGGGCATGATGGGAGCAAAACAAGCTCCACATTTGCGAGATGCTCCAACAGTGTCTAGGGCTTGAGCACAGGTGCTGGGTTGCCCCAGGATTGGGGGGGGCACATCATGTCACAGACGTCTCCAACACTGTGCAGGCCAGACTGGCATGTCCTAGCGGGAGGCTTCTGCTAGGCCGCACTGGTCCCTGTGGTGTCGGGACATGCTGTGCATCAGTCCCCACAGCATCTTCTGACACTGCCCAAGCAGGTGCAGCCTTCTGCTAAGACGCTCTGTGGTTGTGTGGTTGGCTCGGTGGTTTGGCCTCCTCTATCCCCTCAATATTGGGGTGGCGGGTGAGGTCGCTGCTAAGGAATTGAGGGGGCTGATGACTGTCAGGGTCTGGACTGAGGAGGAATGGTGCGTACTGTCCCCTCTTCTCCTGAAGCTTCCTGAGAACAGGAGGACAGTATAGATTTAGAACAGTGGTTTGCAGAAGGGCATAGTCCAGAGGCTGCAGAGGGGAGAAGCTGGGAAATATTAGAAGAGGAACGGCAGGAAAGAGAGGAAGCATCAAGGGAGAGACAGCTGACAGACTCAGTGTCCTTAGAAAGCATTCCTGACCCCCCCCCCTCCCAGGACCGGAGTAGGAGAACAGAGAGCTCAGAGGCAAAAAGCTCAGATTAGCCGACGTAGGAGTGATGTAGAATAGGGAAGGCATGGGGAGGTGGGACTTTACTTGGAGCAACACAATTATTAGGGAAGGCTGCATTCCTTCGTCGCTCTCTGTGAATTATTGAATAAATTGCTTGGTAAGAACCTTTATCGTTTCTCTGATTCTTGGCTGCCACTGTGGGAGGGATCTGATTCCCCAAAGCCTGACAGCAACACCTCCAACCCCTATAGTTGGCACGCTTTGACTTCAGTGAAGCTTCCTTTTTTTAAAAAAATGCTTCCCGATCAAGATCACCCCTACCATACTCTGCCCCTTCCTTGGGGAGTGGAAGGCCTTAAAGGAGCCTGGAGCAGAGCACTCCTTCATCTCTTTGAGGGTTCTTTCAGGCTCATTGCCTGCATTGATGGTCCAACAGGGTAAGGGTGGGGCATGCCCCTGGCATGGAGGGGCAGATGTCTTTTGGATGTGCACAATCTGAGGGTACAGACTCTTGGGACATGAGCCAACAGGCTGTAGCCCAAGCCTGATAATAATAATAATTTATTATTATACCCCACCCATCTGCCACACGATAAAACATCGAACATTAAAAACTTCCCTCAACAGGGTTGCCTTCAGATGTCTTCTAAATGTCAGATAGTTGTTTATTTCCTTGACATCTGGTGGGAGGGCATTCCACAGGTCAGGCGCCACTACCAAGAAGGCCCTCTGCCTGGTTCCCTGTAACTTCACTTCTCGCAGTGAGGGAACTGCCAGAAGGCCCTCAGAGCTGGACCTCAGGCTGAACGATGGGGGTGAAGATGCTGCTTCAGGTATACTGGGCCGAGGCTCTTGGGACATGAGGCAACAGGCTGCAGCCCAAGCCTGAGGCCCTGCCTGGTTCCTAACACCTCTGTCTCTGGTGCTGCTGGCCTGATGGATCTGGCATTGTGGAGGAAGGAGGATACGGTGGAGAAGACCAGGAGAAAATTCTGCAAAAAAAATGGTCTTTGTTTTGGGGATAAGCTGTGCTATTTTTCTAGAAAAAGCAGTGCCAGAACTCACCACAAACTCCTCCCTTGTTCTCTTATCATGGCAATGGTGCCTACCTGAGAGGTGCCAGAACTGAGTTCCAGTGAGTTCCAACTGGAAAAAAGCCCTGGGGGGTTAGTAAGAAATAGGAAAATCTTTGAAAAATGGCCCCTGATAATTTTTTTGGTTCAGCTCTATTCTGAACCTTGGGAAGAGAAGAGTTCTCTGTTAATCACTTTAAAGCTACTGTGTATCCTGGCAGAGAATATGCTCGGCTTGTTCTCCCAGAAAAAAAAACATTTCCTTCCAAGTGTAACTCATCGACAGCTCTTAATTGAATTTAAATGCAAATAGAGAATGGTTCACTGTCTGCTGAAAGAGCTAGCTGTGAAGCATTGTTTTTGGAACCAGCACACACTGTTTGCCTCTGCTTTTTCAACGGACAAAGCTATTAAAAACCTTGCAACAAAGACAAATGTACACAACATGCAGCCTTCATTAAATTCCCGGCCTTGACAATCAAAGAACAGGTTTTAGCAACTCCCAGTCTTCTCACCCATAAAGTGGTTGGGCTCCAGAACAATTAGTTTCGTCCTTTACTAATGTATGAAACTTTGCAGTCACAAAGTCATTTTGAGAAGTGGCATTATTAAGCATCTGTGCTGCTTTCACAACAGGCTACTTGAGGAACAGGGCAGATTTCAGGTCTTCCTTCCTACCCCAAACTAGGATTTATAAGAGCTAAAAATGAGCCACCAAGGCTGCAATCCTCTATATTTCAAGTTACCCTTTCGAGCTTCTTCTGATGGCAGTACAGTGCTAAGCATAATTGATTTAATTTACACAGAAATGAAAAATGTATGTGCACTAATGAAGGTTTAAAATGGAAAATGACTAAATGTGTATTGCTAACATTAGTTTCCCCCACAATTGTTTTCTAAAGGACTCTGAGGTCCTTAATGGGTTAAGGCATGGGTAGGCAAACTAAGGCCCGGGGGCCGGATCCAGCCCAATCGCCTTCTAAATCCGGCCCGCGGACGGTCCGGGAATCAGTGTGTTTTTACATGAGTAGAATGTAAAATGCATCTCTGGATTATTTGTGGGGCATAGGAATTTGTTCATATATTTTTTTCAAAATAGAGTCTGGCCCCCCACAAGGTCTGAGGGACAGTGGACCGGCCCCCTGCTGAAAAAGTTTGCTGACCCCTGGGTTAAGGAATAACTGTTGATTGTTTTCTGTTACTCTAAACTGTTGTAACCTTAGATCAGGTGACAAAGGTATTGAGTTGCAAATTCGGCATCTTGAAAGGGTGGTGGCTGATAGTCTTTCTTTGAACGTGTCAGAGAACAGAAGGATATAAATGAAGCTCTCCTGGGGCTTCCGGTCGGCGATGCCGGAGAAGAAGGTCGGGGGGACATGTCGCTCCTGACATTCCCCCGTCCGACTGGGAAAAGGGGAGCTTGTGCCAGCGCCACAAACCCCAAAACCCCCGGGAAGGGCGTCCCGGGGTCCTAGGACCTGCATGGGCTCGGACGCCGAACCTGCTCCCCGGGAGACCGCAGTAAGGGCTCCCGAGTGCGAGCGGGCGGCGGAGCCCCAGGGTCCGCTAACTCCCCGTCGGGCGAAGCTGCGAGACCGTCTTCTTCGAGCGCGCTGATTTCTCCAAGACCTGTAATTTGGAATCGTGAGTAAAATTTAGAAGAAGTGGAATTTGGACAGAATTTGGGCTGGATTGGAACGAAAACACGGAGGTCCGTTCCTTTCCATTGTTGTAGTGAAGCAGGAAATAGATACAGTTACATTGAGAAAGACTGAATTGACTTTTATTGCTGTATGGCTTTAAATTAACCCTTGAGCCTCCCCTGGTCCTAGGGGAAGCAGAAGGAAATGTGATAGCCTTGTGGATTATTTTTCAAGCTGAAAATTTGAGAACTGTTATAAGAAGAAAAGTTGGAAAAAGTTTTTAAAGTTTTAAAAGTATAAAAACTGTGATCAAGAAAATGGCGATGAAACCGGATATTACTTGGCAAACTGTGCTGGAGAAGATGCAGGAATACATTGCGGAACTAAGAGAGAGGAATGCGATGGGAAAAACTTTGGAGGAGATAAGGCAAACCCCAAACACTGCGCCGGCTGAACCAGCTGTACAAGTAACCATAGAAACGACAAGACCCGTCAAGGCTAGACAACGAAAGACGATTTGGCGAAACATCTGCTGCAGGAAAAGATTTTATAACCGGAGAAGAAAATGTGCTTTTACCACAAGAAGCAAGATTGGGAACACAAGAAAGAAGAGCACATTGAAACTCATTGACAAGCAGCTGAAGGGAAGCCGAGACGAACTGAATATGAACTGGGAAGGCTGGACACAGTTTTGGGAAAAGGCCTTTTTGGAAGATGCAATGCAGGACTCATGCTGGTTCTGGGTCTCTCCGCCAGCAGGAATAGGATAAGAACTCTTAAAGTACGGCCTGATTTGTGGATTTATGGTTTCTGACTTATGGACATGCCAAGGACTGTTTAAACAATATGAAATATAAATGAAAGATAAGTATTTTGATGTCTAGAATGATAAGTATGATATGTAGTGAATAATGCAAATAATAGCTGTGTACCCGGGGACCGGGGGAGGCAAGAGGGACGTAGATGAAGATATATAAGTGATTTAAGATTTGTGATTTTTAAAGATTTGAATATTGATATTGATATTGGGAAAACAATTATTGGAATATGAAATTAGGAACCTGTTAAAAATTGGGAAATGCTATCAGATGGAAAATAATGGAGTGGACGAGAGGAAGCATGACAATGATTGTAACATAAGTGAGCTGGCCTGAATCGGGGCCAGACAATATTGTAAAACCAATAAAAATTAATTAAAAAAAAAAAAATAAATAAATAAATGAAGCTCTCCTGAATACTGTGGAGATACTCCTTTGCTTCTAGGTCTGTTTAGATTATTTCATCTTTTCTAAGATGCTGAGCCTGTGCTGGACAGCACAAGACATTGTATGGATATTTTGGTTGTATCTTTGATGCTTATCTTTTTGTTTTTAAGGAGTTCTGCCAGTAAAGTTTCAATAATATTTTTACGGGCCTGGACAATGCTCATTTCCAAAGGAGTCCATTCTTAAGCTTCCAGTCACTTCAAACTGTGCAATATTCACAGCTGCAACATACCGCAACAACAGTACAACATGTGCTTATGGCAGTGAGTTGTGAGTTTCTTGTTCTCTCTTCCATTCTAAAACAGCTGATTTCCCACTCCCATGTTTTAAAATATCAGGGAAACCTGCACATCATTTCTGGAGGATTGGACAGCACCACTTATGTTTTTCCCTAAACACGCACACAAGTGTGTGTGTGTGCATGTGTGCTTTCTCACTTTCTCTGCAGCTTCCAATACCCAGCACCTCCAAGTAGATGGGGAAATCTCCTGGCTTGAATCCCTGAAAGTATAGACAGTGCTGAGCGAGATGGACCAATGTTCTGACTCAGCAGAAGGCACCTTCCTGCATCCATAAGTCCATAGCGCATTAGAGATTAAAATGGCACTGCTGAAGGCACAGCAAGACATAATCGAATGCGACTTATCAGTCCGGCATGCTGCGGGTAATTTTCTTCAGCCACAGTAAGGGGGTGGGGAATGTGACTTTTGAATCAAAGCAGTCCATTTTTTAAAAAGCTAAAAAAATGCCGTATTAAAGGCAAATGCAGCACCAGAGATGCCAAGCGGACCTCATTGTAGCAAACAACCCGAGCTGTTCAAGCTGGTATTTCATTGTGGCTAAAAACAGTCAGTTTCTTGCGTTAGATCTAATATTCTGCATGTGGCATTCTGTAGCCTATAATTTAATCCTAAATGCTGCAATACGATTGCCAGTAAATGCTAAGTGGACAAGGAAGCATTTTGTGTCTGATTTTCTTCTTGATCGTCTTGGCAAAATACAGCCATGGTTGCTTAAAAAACAGCCTGTTGGGAAGTGAAACAGGGACCAAATCAAGCTTCCTGGCTACCATCAACCATTCTTCCTCTCCATAATGTATATGAAGAGTTTTGGAGCCAGCGGCTGGCTACCAGGAAGTTGTGACAAAGTGATGCCTGTAAAAATTCATTTTTACGCAGTGGGCTTTTCACTGGAAGGAGAAAGTGGGGCACTGTAGGGAGAGGAAGCGAGAATGCTTTAATAGTGGCAATTCACCAGGGTTTATGTGCTCCATTAATATCAAAGTAAAAAGGCTTCAAGTCCAGAAATTGAATTCCCTGCCTGCTTACATTAGAGAGGAGTACACTTCCCACCTAGACTGACAAGTGCGCAGAAAGCACTTGTGTTCGCCCAGGTTATTCAACCAATTTAATTTCACTCCATGGACTCTTTTCTGCTCACTGCCCTGAAATGCTCAGTGAGCTGGTAACTCAGTATACATAAGTTGGGGGGTTGTGCAGCCTTAAAAAAAAAAAGTTTTCTTCCACAGAGGTGTGATGTATGGTGCCAGCCGTTAAGAGGAACAGGAAAGCTGCAAACAGATGAACACCTAGTTATTTAGAGATCTCTCTAACTCTTCCAGACTTTTGTCCCTTCATTTGAGGTCGCGTCTAATGGTCTCTAGCCTTCTTCCAGTGTAACAGTCTTCTTTCTTTGGCGATCACTCGTAGCCGAGTAAGATTGTCTTCCTTGAACACAGTATTAACAGTGAGTCCGTAAGTGACTGTGGAAGCCAATTCTGGATCCACACGTCCTTCCACAGTGGGGACATAGGTTTCTGAGCGGGAGTTGATCACGGTGAGGGTTTGCCAAGCGTGCCTTCCTCATAGCACATTTCTCCCTTTTGTCCTGAGTTTGAGCATCTTCAAAGTCCATTACACCTTTGGTAAAGGCTGTTCTCCCACTGGAGCGCTTGCAGGCCAGTGTTTCCCAATTGTCGGTGTTTATACTACTTTTTTTTAGATTTGCCGTGAGAGAGTCTTTAAACCTCTTTTGTGTACGCTGTGGGTTAAACCACAGAGCCTAGGGCTTGCTGATAAAAAGGTCGGTGGTTCGAATCCCTGCGGTCGGTCCCAGCTCCTGCCAACCTAGCAGTTCAAAAGCACGTCAAAGTGCAAGTAGATAAATAGGTACCGCTCCGGCGGGAAGGTAAACGGCGTTTCCGTGTGCTGCTCTGGTTCTCCAGAAGCGGCTTAGTCATGCTGGCCACATGACCCGGAAGCTGTACGCCGGCTCCCTCGGCCAATAAAGCGAGATGAGCTCCGCAACCCCAGAGTCGTCCGCGACTGGACCTAACTGTCAGGGGTCCCTTTACCTTTACTGTGTTAAATAAACACACAAGGCTTCAAGGATATGTACAATAGCTTCACACACCATTGTGATCATCTTCTGAAGTGACAGTTGTTCTTGTGGAAGCCCTCCCCAAGTTTTAGATCCCTGGAGAATATAAACCAGCTCCTCTTTGATTTGTTGTTGTTGATGTAATTACTCTTTAAGGATGGGAGGGAGACTTGATTCAGTTTACATGCAGAAGCAAATCCATCAAATTTGCACTTTCTGAAACAACATGAGAACCCAAAACACAGCCCACCTTAGAAATTCACAGTTCTCAAAACTTTGTGATGCAGTTTCCTAACCAAATATTGTTTACTAAACAGTCATATATTTGGGGGGATGGCATACAAAAATCTACTACGTTAGGGGAAATTGCTTGCAAATTGCTTGCAAGAATGAAAACATAATTATTAGTTGTACATTGCATACACAATTATTTATTGACAGAAATTCACACTAAAATGCTGGAGTTCAGGAATTTCCATGAAGATTTAAAAAAAAAAAAACCCACACATTTCTGCAGGAATGTGAGGAACTGAATTTAAGATTGGTAGAATGAGAAAGTAAGGGAACCAAAATGGATGGGTCCTCCCATCCCTATTTAAGGGAGATTGTATTTGTCAGGTTGACTGGGATGCTTGTTGAACATCAGGTGGGCTGGTGGCTACACACAACCCCTTGTAGAGAGAGACTCTGTCCAGAAGAGTCTCATTTCCTCAGGTGAAGGATAGGGTGAAAATGAATGTGTGCGTGCAGTTGTTTTCTGCTCTTGTGGGATTCTTCTTATTCAGCAGGTCTGTTTTTCTGTACATGGTTATTGGTTAGCTGAATATTCTGAGTGCTTTATTGAAGTGAGAATTGATTGGATGGATTAATGTGGTGGGTTTCAGGAGAGTGTGCTGGTTGAGTGATTGGGTTTATGGGGCTTGCGTGTTTCGTTTTGTGCAGTGTGGATGTGAATGATTTTTGTGGCCATTATTGTAGGTGCGTTTTGTAATATGCATGTAATTCTCAAGATGATATATACTGCAATTATATTGCATCTTGTGGTTGATATATTTTGAGGTTTTATATACGACTTGCTTTGGTGGTTAGCAATTATTTTGTTCACTGTTGCTTAATTATAGAACATATTCTACTTGTTTTCATATATATATATTGCGTGCCCAGTTACAGTCACCATTTTCCCAACCTGCTTCTGCACGATTGAAGAAGAAGAAGAGAAGAAGAAGAGTTTGGATTTGATATCCCGCTTTATCAGAACCCAAAGGAGTCTCAAAGCGGCTAACATTCTCCTTTTCCTTCCTCCCCCACAACAAACACTCTGTGAGGTGAGTGGGGCTGAGAGACGTCAGAGAAGTGTGACTAGCCCAAGGTCACCCAGCAGCTGCATGTGGAGCAGCGGGGAAGCGAACCCGGTTCACCAGATTACAAGTCTACTGCTCTTAACCACTACACCACACTGGATCAATCAAGGCTTCTTCACAAGGTGATCCCAGCCTATCAGAAATCATGCATCAAACCGTGCAGCTTTGGCTATGTAGTAATGGACGTGAGAGTAAATAAAATCAAGCACTTTCCTTCATAGAGGGAATATATCTAGAGTCTAGACTGATGCTGCCTTGCCCTCACTGCTGTAATGGTCTCACCGCCTGTCAGCACAACGGAGCAATATTTTGGTGCTGGTCCTAGTTATGTGTAGTCACCTGTAAGCAACTGCAGCAGAATTTGGGTGGGCATGTGCATTCAGATGCCTGTTTAAATTAGAAGTGAGTATTAATAAGATTACATTACTTTCAACAGGATGAGCATTCAGTGAGCATCGAAATACAGATTCACATTCTGCCACAACTGGTCAGGGAACTGAATCACAATGAGGGAAAATTGGGCTGATTGCCTTGGCAATGGGTGCACATTCTTTCTGAGCCCCAACACCAACCTCCTAGTGAATATTTTCTACATCCTTTTCACAAAGTGAGGGTGTGCGAACTTCATAGCTGGAGATAGTGTCCATGAAGTAATATTCTCCTCCTTACCCTACACTTCTGGATTAGCACTAGATTATGTGGGATAAACCCTAATGGAGGCTAGGAGAAGAAGGAGAAGGAGAAGGAGAAGAAGAGGAGGAGGAGGAGGAGGAGGAGGAGGAGGAGGAGGAGGAGGAGGAAGAAGAGTTTGGATTTGATATCCCGCTTTATCACTACCCGAAGGAGTCTCAAAGCAGCTAACATTCTCCTTTCCCTTCCTCCCCCACAACAAACACTCTGTGAGGTGAGTGGGGCTGAGAGACTTCAAAGTGTGACTAGCCCAAGGTCACCCAGCAGCTGCATGTGGAGGAGTGGGGAAGTGAACATGGTTCACCAGATTACGAGTCCACCGCTCTTAACCACTACACCACACTGGCTCTCAAATTCAATTCAGTTTGCATTTAAATGAGAACTTATCTTCCTGCCTTAGCCCTAATATATTTGGACATAGACTTAGGCTCCATCCTGCACCCCAGAGAACTAGCAAGCTTCTTACTGACCGCAGCACGATTAGCAATAGCTCAGCAATGGAAGAACCAGACTGAATTGCCCCTGAACATACAGGAAAATAATATCTGGGATATAGGAATGTCTGAGCGTGTCACCAGACACAGGAGGGCAATTAAAGGCATAACAAATAGTGTCAGCTTCCAAGAAATGTGGACCCCTTTCTTTAACTGTGTTAATGACCAACCTTCTTATACCAACTGCTCAATATTCTCAGTGAAGGGGTTACGTTAAGTAATATATTTGAATGTTGAATGTGTAAGTATATGTCTAGAGACAATGGATAAAACAAACACCATTAGCTGTACTGCTGGATAAGTGTTTAATGGTTATTGTATTTGTATTTGTTTAAAAACCAATAATATTTTTTTAAAAAAGAGAGCTTACTTAGATTGCTATTTGCCCAACAAAATGTAGCAATCCTTCAAGATTCACCCTTCTCCAGGTAAATTGTGTATATAGCAGCCTATATTGGTGACAATAGCACATTCAAATAATTATATTGAGCAAAATTGCTTGGTAAAAATGTTTCTGTTAGGATAAATTCACGCTGAAATGCAGATACATTTGCATGGAAATGCTTTTAAAAAGAATCACAAACTGACGTGGAAATGCAGGGAACTGAATTTAAGGCAGGAAAACCAAGAATCCGAGAGCAGCCAAAATGCTTCGCACATTCCTAGCCTGGCCTCAATCTTACCAGCTCACCAATTGCCGCTCCGTAGTCCGTTTATCAAGCACCACTTTCTCTGCCTTTGCATGAAGCGGAATAAGAAAGCACAGTTTAACCGTTCAAGATGTTTATTTAATTTTATAGAGCATTTTTACTTTTGCTGTCAAGACGAATACTATTTATCCTCCCTGAAAAAGTGTAAAGCAGTCAGCTCTGCTTGCCGGAATGCAGACTAAGCTGCATGTAAAAGAGATTACACTGCCAAAAACGCTCTGTCTCCACGGTGTGTAAATAATGCTACACCTCCTAAAAGCCTGTCTCTTCCTATTAGATAAGGTTGGTCACATTTGCATAGAAGGTATTGGAAAGTGCTGCTTAGATAGGCGAGAGACACCCGTGCAGTTTTAGCAGGGCCAAAGCTTCTTAGCCGTTTTTGGTAAGGGAGCATTCATGGGTCAAAGAGGGTGATTGTGCGCTGTTGACATGAATAGTCTCAACATCATCGAAGGCTACCAGCCAGGATGGCTCTGCTCTGCCTCCACAGTTGGAGCCAGCAATGCTTCTGAATCATAGCTGTCAACCCTCCCTTTTTTTGGTGGGGAACTCCCTTATTCCAATGCCGTTTCCCGCTGCTATCCCGGATTGTTGATATCCCTTAAATTTCCCGGATTTCAAAGGAAGCAGCTCCTCTCCCTCCCTGCCGGCCAGGGAGGCTCCTCAGCTGCGTTGCTCGGCTGCCAATAAGGAGTCTGAGACCGACTGGGGGCGGAGCTTGCATGCCTTGTGCAGCCAGACCCTCACGCCCAACCAGACAGACAGCCTGCCTGCCGTCTATGTGCTCGCTCTTTCGCGCGCAGCCTCTTTCGCGCAGGGTGGCGAGGCTACTTGGTGCCATTGCACCGCCCTCGCGGCATCCCTTATTTTCAAATCCGAAAGTTGACAGCTATGTTATGAATTCCAGTTGCCAGAAACCACAGGAGGGGAGAATGCTCTTGTGTTCAAATCCTGTTGCATCTGGTTGGCCACTGTGATAATAATAATAATAATAATAATAATAATAATAATAATAATAATAATAATAATAATTTATTTGTACCCCGTCCATCTGGCTGGGTCCCCCCAGCCACTCTGGGCGGCTTCCAACAAACATTAAAATACATCAAAATGTCACAGATTAAAAACTTCCCTAAACAGGGCTGCCTTCAGGTATTTTCTAAATGTCATGTAGTTGTTTATCTCTTTGACCTCTGCTGGGAGGGGGTTCCACAGGGCGGGCGCCACTACCAAGAAGGCCCTCTACCTGGTTCCCTGTAGCTTTGCTATTCGCAGTGAGGGAACCGCCAGAAGGCCCTCAGCGCTAGATCTCAGTGTCCAGGCTGGACGGTGGGGGTGGAGACGCTCCTCCAGGTATACAGGACCGAGGCCTGTGAGAACAGGATGTTGGACTAGATGGGTCATTGCCTCTTTTTAAAAATGTTTGATGTCGTCTTATGTTTTAAATAGTTGGAAGCCACCCAGAGTGGCAGGGGTAACCCAGAAGAGTGAAATATTATTATTATTATTATTATTATTATTATTATTATTATTATTATTATTATTATTATTATTATCCAGCAGGCTTTTCTTAACTTCTTACATTTGTCAAAGGGTGGAGTTTGTTAGTTGGTTGAAGTTTAGTTTAATGCCACTTGCGGGGGGGGGGGCGCGTCCTTCAACCTGCCCCCAAGTGGCATGTTATCATTATAATACAAAATAAGACATTAAAATGCAAATTAAAAGGAAACCATAAAAAAGCAAATTCAGCCCTAATATGGCAAAATTGCATAGTCTGATATAGATATATATTTTTAAAAACACGGATTGGGCTAGCATTTCAGCCAGCACAATTAATGGCCCTGGCAACTGCCAAAGGATGTTGGGGGCTGATGCTGGTTGACCCTGAGTCATAGAAAATAACAACATCATCAACAACACAGTAATAATATCTGGCGGCTCCCAACAGAATATTAAAAACACGATAAAACATCAAACATTAAAACTTTCCCTAAACAGGGCTGCCTTCAGATGTCTTCTAAAAGTCAGATAGTTGTTTATTTCCTTGACATCTGATGGGAGGGAGTTCCACAGGGCGGGTGCCACTACCAAGAAGGTCATCTGCCTGGTTCCCTGTTACCTCACTTTTGCAGCAAGGGAACCGCCAGAAGGCCCTCGGAGCTGGACCTCAGTGTCCGGGCTGAACGATGGGGGTGGAGATGCTCCCTCAGGTACACTGGGCCGAGGCTGTTTAGGGCAGGGGTCGGCAACCTAAGGTCCATGGGCCGGAAGTGGCCCACGGAGGCCATTTAACTGGCCCACAAGCCAGTTAACTCAGACAGATGGGCGGGATATAAATAATAAATAATAATAATAATAAATTGTTGTTGTTGTTGTTGTTGTTGTTGTTATAACAATGTACCTGCCAATTGTCCAGGGTTCTTGACTGCATTGCTCCCCTGTGCATAAGCAGCAGCTCACAGGCAGAGATTCGTCTGCTAACATCTGTGCTCAATGAGCCGCCATCAAAGGGCAGGGATGCTTTGTTGGTGGAAGTGCTGCCCCACTACACCTTGAACATGTGAATGCTCTAAACCGGAGTAACCTGAATAGATAACAAAGAAATAAATTGAATCCAGAGTAGTTGCATATTGGCTGTCTGGCTGTGCAAGCACAATCCGCGCCAACCCATGGCATTCAGTTCCTTTCATCTAGCTGCAGGGTTCCGATTCTCATGCCAAACTTGTTTCCTTTTAATTAACTGGTAGAAATAAATAAGCAATTACAATGTATCTCTGTGCAAGGCTACAAGACAAATAGCTGCATTTCCAAACACCGTTTCCTGGGCCTCGTCATTTGCAGCGAAAATGTTAAGACCTCAACCCTCACTGTACTTACGAGCATCTATGTGCAACTAAAACAAATGAAATATTATGCCTCTAAGTGTGCGTGGGATGAGAACCCTTGAGATATCCCTGCTGAATTTATGGGATGTTGATGGTACCACTGAAATCAGGACCGTCAGGATTCCTAAACTGATTTATATAATCCTGTTTGGAAGCATGGGCTGATTAATAGGTTTTGATAGTATTAATTTGACTTTTATTACTTCTAAGCAATGTTTATTTAGTACCAACAGCATGCTAGCTGCTCAATAAATTACTGATCTTAATTGGGTTTTCGCTACTATCAAATGGAATTAAAAAGTGGGTTTTAATCCATTTCTTCCCCGTGAATGGTACAATGGTGTTTGCCACGCTTGAGTCAGATGATGCATTTGAGACAAACGACATATGAGTCAGCATTCGCCACCTTCATTAAAAATCCTTACAATAAGGCTGAAATCTGAGCTAGAGCAAATATGACAAATTTTCTAATTTCACCCATTTACTAGTGAATGAGCAATTTTGAACATTCAAGATTCAAATATACAAAGGGCTGTCAAATGGAAGATGGGGGTAAGCTTGTTTTCTCTTGCTCCACAGGTTGGGACCTGAACCAATGGATTCAAGTTAAAACAAGTAAAGAGATTCTGACTACAGGAATAACTTTCTGACTCTAAAAAAAAGGGTAAAGGTAAAGGACCCCTGGATGGTTAAGTCCAGTCAAAGGTGACTATGGGGTTGTGGCACTCATTTCGCTTTCAGGTAGAGGGAGCCGGCATTTGTCCACAAACAGCTTTCTGGGTCATGTGGCCAACATGACCAAACTGCTTCTGGTGCAACGGGACACCACCACAGAAGCCAGAGTGCACAGAAATGCCGTTTACCTTCCGGCCCAGTGGTACCTATTCATCTACTTGCACTGGCATGATTTTGAACTTCTAGGTTGCTTTCGAACTGGCAGCCTCTCACCCTTTTTCAAACAGCCTCCCTTGTGGAGTATTCCCTCAGCCTCCTCTCCCCTCTCCTTGGGAGTTCTCTGGGCAGCCACTGCTGCCGCCCCTGGTCTCTGAACTGCCCCCTCTGCCCCAAAGAGAGGTGCCTCCTCACACTGCCCCACAGGGGCCTGGGACTTGTCTGTCCATTCCCAACAGCAAGGGCTGGCGGACTGGCTGGCTGGGCTCCCTCGCCCGCTTGCTTGCTTCCTCTGAGGCCGCCTCTGCTCCTGGGAACCAGCACCCCCTGGCCAGCCCCAGAGGCACCATTTGCCTGGGGAGCTTGTAGCCAGGGCTGTTGCAACAAACAGCCATGTAAGCCTTTGGGAGGCAGAGACACGAGAGGGCATTGGAGGAGGGAGAGAAGGAAAGAAAGAGGGACGGAGGCCAGTGTTGTTCGTGGCACCCCTGACCATCATTCAAGGCACCCCAGGGTGCCATGGCACATTGGTTGAAAACCAGTGTACTAGAGATTTTCAAAGCTGTTCTACAGCTGAGTCAGGCATCTTTGGAAGTTTATCAGTGATTCCTCATGGAGTAGATCAGTAAAGGTCTCAGGTTGCCTTTTTACATATTTTTGCCCCAATGTATGAATCAGTTCTGAATTAGAATTTTGGAAGGGAACCTATCAATTCATTAACTACTGTGGTTGCTACCTCTTAAAAGACCATTTATATTCGGCAGCCAATGACTGGTGTGCTGGAAAAAAAACATTACCTCTGATTCACCATATTCATTAGAGTACTGAAAATGAGTATCAACTTCCCAATTTAGTGGAAATTGAAGTTGTCAGGGCAATGCCTTTGGGAATCTGTTATGAAAAGTAAAATGATTTTGGCTTTAATGAAAATTATGTGATCATTGGTTTTGTTCATAAGAGACTGAGAAATCACCTTTAATAGATTGCACATCTAAACCGATTTACATAATAGCATCATATGCATTAAAAATACATTGTCCTTGCAAAAGCACGCTTTGACGAGATCCAAGGTTCATGAAAGAAAAATAAAATACAGTGCACTGATAGTTCCCAGATTCACAAATGATTGGGGAGCACAAATTCTCTGTAGATGCTGGTGTCAGTATACGTTGCATTAAGCAACTTCCTAGAATTATATTATGTAGTGAGAAAATAGTGTTCTGCTTGAACAATTAGGCTGCAATCCTATGCACATGCACCTGGAAGTAAACTCCACTGAACTCAGTGGGTCTTACTTCTGAGTAGACCCAAATACAGTGGTACCTCGGGTTAAGAACTTAATTCGTTCTGGAGGACCGTTCTTAACCTGAAACTGTTCTTAACCTGAGGTACCACTTTAGCTAATGGGTCCTCCCACTGCCGCCGCACCGCCGCCACGCAATTTCTGTTCTCATCCTGCAGCAAAGTTCTTAACCTGAGGTACTATTTCTGGGTTAGCGGAGTCTGTAACCTGAAGCGTCTGTAACCTGAAGCATCTGTAACCCGAGATACCACTGTAGGCTGGCACTGTTACTTTCCTCACAATCCTAAAATTGCAATAGATCACATTATTCCACACATGCAGCCACAAATCTTATATAGATGATCAGTGAATGGATGCCCAAACATTTAGTTTTTGTGTGATAATCTACGAGCTTTGTTTGCAATGTAATCACATAGTATTATCCAGACCATAAATAAAGAATGCACTTTGGAACTGAAAAAGGAGAGAGGAGATATCCCTCAAAGATTTTATACATGCATACACACACACACACACAGAGAGAGAGAGAGAGAGAGAGAGAGAGAGAGAGAGAGAGAGAGCTGCTGCAAAGAAAGGAATAGCCTTGCTCATGTCTGCCTCTTCATGACCCAGTAAGCTAGAATTCAACTTGTAACGAACCCTTTCAAAAATAATAAAAAAAACAAATGTCTGAACATTCACAACTGGAATGTATATGGAAGTTTAGGTTGGGAAGCTAATCCCTGCTAATGCCAAAGGTACTATAAGAGATGCAGTGCTTTGAGTTTTCTAGCATAAACAGAGACGTTGGGCCAGAAAGGGATGTCTCACACCTGTCTTCTAAGCTTTGAACCAAGCTGAAGCTTCTGCTTCCTCCATGGGGCTCCTCTTCTTCCTTATAACTCACCTTTCCTACAAGGTGGCTCACAATGGTTCTTCCACCTCTCCATTTTATTCTCACAACAATCCTGTGAGGTAGGTTAGGCTGAGAGACAATGACTAGTCCCAAGCCACCCTGTGACCTTCATGGATGAGTGAGGACTTGAACCCTGGTCTCCCTGGTCCTAGTCTGACTACTACACTCTGACCACTACACCACAGTGACCCTGGAAAAAAGCCTGCAAGAGCCCGTGTGGTGTAGTGGTTAAGAGTGGTAGACTCGTAATCTGGTAAACTGGGTTTGCATCTCTGCTCCTCCACATGGAGCTGCTGGGTGACCTTGTGCTAGTCACACTTCTTTGAAGTCTCTCAGCCCCACTCACCTCACAGAGTGTATGTTGTGGGGGAGGAAGGGAAAGGAGAATGTTAGCCACTTTGAGACTCCTTCGGGTAGTGATAAAGCGGGATATCAAATCCAAACTCTTCTTCTTCTTTTTCTTCTTCCTGCTTAAACATGGATATAGGGGAGTGTCTACTATACCTTGATCTAAATTGCATCTCCTGCTCAGATCAACACCCTTTTGAGATGACACCCAATGGCCTTGCCATGGAAACTGGGTGCCTGCTCATTGCCTGGACAACTGGGTGTTGTGAGAGCTGCTTTCTCACTTCCAGTGGAGGACTTCATCATGCAGAACCTCCTTCAAACATCTGACCTCCTTCAAACAGAGACCTGTCCTCCATAGCATGGGGCACACAACCACACGACCCTGGAGACCAGAGGCCTGCACTTTAGCCAGCCCACTCTGACGCAAGCAAGACAAGAGCACAATGCTGCAACCCTATGGCAATTTTTTTAGATGTGACTTCACGCTTTGCTTTGATGCTTTCTTCTAATGAATCATGATGGCTGGTGCAAAAAGCAAAATGAAACAAAAACCAGAGAGATGGAGTCACAGAAGTTGGCAGTCGGTATGAAACACACCTTTATTCCCAAGACACCTGATAGCTGCTGCCTTCAGGTTCTCCTCTACAACCACACAAAATCAAAGGGCAAAGGAAGCTTCAGATAAAATACAAACCTTCACCTTGACAACCATCAAATCCCCTAACTGTGTAAGCTACATGAAGGGTGTCGCTTCCCTCCCCCCCCACTCTTGCATATATTTCTTGATCATGAAGATCTCTAAGCCTCTGAGCGTAATATATTCCTTTTATTTGAAGCTCCTTTAAATAAATAAAGAATGTCGCCAAAGGTGGGGGTTTTGTTGTTGTTTTTTGACAGGCCTTCCGGCGGCCTCCTCGTGCAAATTCTCTTTATGTTAGGAGAAGAAGAGGGAGGGAAATCAGATCTAATGGTACTCTGATTCTGTCTGTGTAATGGGAAGACTTTCCATCAAATCCATCCAAGGGCGAAGCTTGAGAGAGTGAAAAGCAAAAAGAAAAGTGATTGGGGAGCTGCATTGTCAGGGGATAATCTGGTAAACAAGGTTGGTTTTAGCCGTTGATGTTAACAGATGAAATCAACAGAAAATTTAAAGTATCATCAATGTGCTTTGAGGATTTTTAATTTCCAACCCTAACATGTCATTACAAAGTCTAAGGCAGGCATCCCCAAACTTCGGCCCTCCAGATGTTTTGGACTACAATTCCCATCATCCCTGACCACTGGTCCTGTTAGCTAGGGATCATGGGAGTTGTAGGCCAAAACATCTGGAGGGCCGCAGTTTGGGGATGCCTTGTCTAAAGCCAACCATCTCCATCTCTCTCTCTCTCTCTCTCTCTCTCTCTCTCTCTCTCACACACACACACACACACACACACACACACACACACACAAATATATACCTTACTGAGTTTTCTGGCAGGAAAGAGACATCTCATATTTATGTAGGACAATCCCTTCAGTTATTCAGCAGTTCTTTAGATATGACAAGTCAGTCTGCTATGGTAGTTCAAGGCCCCCACCTCCTCAGACTTGACAGCTGCAAAGGAACTGGGATATCACCTCAAACATTTCCACCCCTTATTTGTGTTAAAACAGCACTTGGTATTTTAACTGACTCAACAGCTAGTCTCCAGAGATGAAGAAACTGGGGACATTGTCCTTGAACAAGCACAGTGCAAAAACAAAAGGATTTTTGTGCATCTAAAATAAGATGACCTTGAAACTGGTTTCATCTTTTTCAATGAGTCAAGGCGGTTGTTTTGCAATTTAGTTTGACGACAGCAGGACAGAATGACCTCTGCATTATAAAATGGTTGTTGACACTGGAGTCTGGATCCGACATTTAAAACAGAAGTTCGAGGATGGCTGGTGCGTGAGGAATTAATGCAGTCCATTTCTCCATGCGTTCAGGAAATTTGATCGGTCAAGGACGGTCTGCCTCTGAACACCAGTTGCTGGGAATCACAAATGGAGAGAAGTGCTGTTGCTCTCAGGACCTGCTTGCAGACTCCTCATCGGCATCTGAAAATAGGATGCAGAATGAGATTGGCTTTGGGCATTTCTTATGTTCCTAACTTTCTTACCTCGCCACATTCTCCCAACTCCCATTACCAACAGCTACAACCTTCACAGGCCATATAGATGAACAGGGTCCATTATATTATTATTTATTATTATTGAAGATTCCTTGGTTAACAAAAGTATGTGCAATGTCTCTTTTTCCAAGTTACATTTTCTACAGGTCACTTTCATTTCTTGAGACATTGGTGTTACATTAGGAAGAAAAGGGGGGAATGGTGGAGGGGGCAATGGTGGGTGGGGTCGGGTGGCGATGTTTCTATTTTACTTAATATATGTGGGGTTTTGTGTCAGCATTGTTTGTGTAGGTTCTCTTTGCTATTCGCTTGTGTTCCTCTGGTGGTGAGAGAAGTTGGGGATGGCCTAGGGCAGTGATGGCTAACCTTGACACTCCAGATGTTTTGGGACTACCACTCCCATCATCCCTGACCACTGGTCCTGTTAGCTAGGGATGATGGGAGTTGTAGTTCCAAAACATCTCGAGTGTCAAGGTTAGCCATCACTGGCCTAGGGTGTGGTTGCTTGTTTGTGATTGGCTGTGGTGAACTTTATTTTCATGTGTGAGTGGGGTGGGCAGGTGTTTTTGAGTCAGGTTAGCCATTTTGATTTGTATGCTGTTGGTGGATTCTTGTCGTTGTCTTGTTGAGCTGTGTATGTGATAAAGGGGAGCCATAGCGGGGTGAAGGCGTGTCAGTTTCAGTTTATTGGTTAGTTTTTCTAGTAAGACTGTTTCCCAGACTATTTGGTACCATTGGTCCATGCTTACTCCTGTCAGGTCTCTCCAGTGTCTGGCTATGTTTCTGGCTGCTGAGAGTAGGTGGGTTAGGAGTTCTTTGTGATGTGAGTGGGTATTATTGTCTTGGAAGACATTTAGTAGGGCCAGTTCTGGGGTGATTTCTAATACTTGCTTAGTTATTTTACATTTTTCTCATATGGCTGTTGTCCAGAATAGTTGGATTTTGGGGATTTTAAGGTTTTACTGGCCCTTGGGCTGCAGTCGTTTCAGACTTACCTGGGATTTAACCTCACTGACAAGTGGGATGCGCTTCTGAGGAAACATGTGTAGGCTTGCACTGCACATCACACCTTTCACATACAGAAATACACATTTCTTTTGGGTTCTTTAGATTTCAGTTTGCTGACAATTGTTGTACCCAGAGTTCTTTGGTCTGAAAAGGTAAGGCATAATAATCTGCTTCAGAGCACTCACATTAGAACTGAATGTAGAAATATTCGCCTGAATGTGAGACAGCAAATTGGAGAGTTTTTATTTTAAAAATATATCAAAAGAAAAGACAAGCACATTCTGCTATCAGACTGAACATGGAAAAACTTGCATTTCTAGTTCAAGATGTGACTCTTTCGATAGAGACCAGACTCTGTTCTGACTTCAACATATAATTAGGAAGGGTCAAAATCTGTTTCTTAACACGATTCTGAATGCAGGTGGATTCTAGGAATTATGTTCCATAATCCAGCTCCAAAATTATTTGCATTTTTATTTTTATTTTGCATTTATACAGTTTGATTTACCCATTTAGAATAGTAAGATACCCCCTCCCATTCCTCCTCACCTCCCTCCAGTGGATCTGAGCCCCAAGGTGATGCTGGAGTCATGGCATCAACTCCTGGAAGTCCTGGCTTTGGGTGCCTCTCTCTGCCCTCCTCTCATCCAGCAATCCTTCCTTGGTATACCCTTGCCATGGCTGGGTATGCATGCCCTTTTTGCATTTCTTTTAATTCTGCCCTGATGCTGAGGACCTTCACCTCCCCTCACTTTGATGTATTTTCAGATACATTATAAAGAAGGGGGCTTATGCAACATCTCGCTGATCTTCCATTCCCTTTTGGTTTGTTTGTTTGGGGTCTTTCCCTTCGTCTTTTCATGTCTGCCTCTCTAGCTTTTCTGTTCCCACTGTTTCAACCTCTCTCCTTTCCCCCCAAGGGCTGAAGCATCACCATGCGATTTGTTAGTCTTCCAAGATGCCAGAAGAGTCTTTGTTGTTTTGAATGGTTGGTGTCCCTCTCCCCATATCTCTGTGACAAGCCTTCAGTAATTTACCTTGCAATCAGCCTTTTATTTGCTCCATCAGTAAAAGATTCCTTTTTTTCTGAAAAAGCTCTGGCTTTCTCACTCCCACTTATGGTCATGCACACTGTCCTCCTCTGTAGTTTGGTAAATGGACTCATTTCTGTGCCAGCTCTACCAGACCAACTGCAACCTGTCCTCTGGCAGAATAAAGCTAGGGTCATAGATGGAAAGGGTTATCTCTAGCATGATGGTAAATTCCCCAATCCCACCATTCACATTCCAGAAGGGCTTCCTTAGAGAAACATAGGTGTTTACAGTAGAGCAGCCTTTCTCAACTTTGGGTGCCCAGATGTTGTTGGACCATAACTCCCACCATCCCTGACCACGAGTCTTGCTAGCTAGGGACTGTCCTTAATGCAGCCTGTGGAATGGTGAAGAGCTCCAAATTGGGAAGATTTTGCTCTGTGTGGGCATCAGAGGCTCCATACTGGGCCTGGACTGAGGACATTGGTCACAACTTCTATGGGTCAATGTAACTCCAACACCCTAAACAGAAAACTATATTGGTAGGGATTTTCTCCACAGGGACAATTAAACCTGCCCAACACATAATCCCCACTCTTGACAAGACCATAGGAAGATGGAGAAAGGTATTAAAATTCATAATGACAAAATACCGGTAGTCCGTGCTGTTCTGCCAACATCTGGCTGAGAGAAACTGACACTCGGTGAGGTAGTGACCATGGCAACCTGCCCACTCGTTCTTCCCCAACCTTAAAGCATCAGCCTTAAGTGCGGTTGATCTTTTCTCAGTGATGCGGCTGTCGGGTTGTGATGTGGTGGACATCCGTTCCGGTTGTCAGCAAATCTTGTACTCAAAATCATCATTACGGCTGACTCATGCAACTGCTCCACACTCGACCCTGGTTATTATTCATTATGTCTAAGGCTGCTGCGGGGATAAGTGCCTTGCATGGTAAATGTTGACTTGAGTCCTTCATCCAATATTTTGCCAGAAGTATCATTCGCGGTGATGGTTTTATTTCACTTTAAATTTTTGTTATGTATTATTCAAATGCGGAAGAGGGAAGATGCCAAATCAGTTTTGTAAACAGTTCCTTTGCACTGACAATCTCTTTGCCCCCAATTTGACAGAAGAGATTAACCCCAGAACTGCCAGCTTTCCTGCTTTAAATCAGATTGGAAACAGGGGTGGGGGAGCTGCTAGCAAACACCACACACACACACAAAGAGCAGGAGAGCCATTGGCACAGAGTGGCCAAGCGTTTGATGTTTCTACATTTATGTGCAGAGTATGGGACATAAATCAAATGAATTCCTAGTAGAGGAAGGTAAATGCAGCTTGATAGGTATAACCAAGACTTAATGGGATGGCCCCCAAGAATGGAATTCAGAAACGGAAGGATAGAGCTTGTTAAAAAAAGAATGGACATCATGGGAAGGGATGGAGAGTAGTATTATATATCACCACCCCAATCTCCAAACAGTACAAGACAGCATTTTTAATTCAGAGTGGAAATCATTTATTGAATATTTTTTTAAAAAATATTGTAAACAGATTAAATCATTAGCAGGATTAATATAAAGACGTGCAGTGATAAATATTAATTTTGAGTATATTGGATAAATAATAATTAGGTTTAACTTGGATATGCATTGAAAATAATAAAGCATAAGCAACCAGAGAAAGGCGGGTCAAAATTGGGTATTGGAATTTGATGTGAAAACATTTGTGTGTGTTTTATGGAAAATTGAAAGTGAATAAATAAATAAATAAATAAATAAATAAATAAATAAATAGGTTCTAGGGGTTCCGGGGTTTGTGTTTCCTTTGGAAATGAGACACAACAGAGGATGTGGTGTTTTAACCCACCCAACTCATAATACTATGAACAATGGGTACACTCACCCAGACATTTGACACGTTGTAGCCCTATGGAGATCAGCAGGAGTGTAAATAAATGGAGAATTTTTTAAGAAAGCAGCATTGTGGCCAGAGTCTACTACAGACTGCCAGGGTGTTCAGAGAAGCAAGAATTATTCCTAGTACCGGAGTAGTTCAGCTACCCTGATATCTGCCATAAGACAAACTCTGTTAAGCATGAAATCCCTGACAAATTTTGCACATGATTTGCTGATGACTTTGTCTTTCAGAAGATGGATGATGGACAAGACAATCTGCTCTCCCTGACTTGATCCTAAACAACAGCGAAGCGTCAGTCAAAGAGATTAAAATTATGGAAACTTTGTGGGAAAGAGTTCGTGAACAGAAATGCAGGATGGTGCCAAAGACAAGCCCTCGGGTATCAGGACCCAAGTCAGTTATGATGGTCACACTTACAAAGGCATCTTTATCAGCTTCCAAGGTTTTCTTGAACATTGTTTATGCGCCAAAAAGCATAGAGAGATGCTCCAGGAAGGATAAATGATGCATCACCATTTGTAGCAGTTATTAATATTTGAACTATATCCAGGGACTGCTTCTACTCCAATGAACCTGGCTAGAGCTCCCCCCCCCCCTCTTCATGCTAATGAAAAGTGCAAACACATTCTGAAAATTCCTGATGTGGAATTTTAAATATTTAGAACTAAAAGGAACCCATTGCTTTAAGTGTCTGGCTATGCACCATACATCAGTTGAATTAGCCACAATCCACATTCCGACTTAATACCTGAATAAATACAAAGGTGGCTTTAAAATGCAATTTGCTCAAATAATAGGAGATAGATTCCCTCGTCTAGTTTAGCTATAGATTTGCACAAAAAGTGAGTCAAGAAATTATTTTAAGCAGTTATTATAATGCAATTTCCTTTTCTGTATATATGTGCTGCAGTTAACAGTTGCTCACTGGTGAATGTGCATATAAACAACAGCTATTGTTTGAAATTGAAATTATTGCCAACAGGGGATTTTGCACATTGCCTGGTGAATATGGATAATCACCAACAGATGTTAGATGATGAGAACTGATCACAGCTGTTTGATAAGGTCTGCAATCTTTCTTTTTGTCCTAGAGCAGGTGGTTGGATGAAGATGAATATTTGGATTCCCCCCCCCCCTAATTTGGATCCAGGCACAGCTTTTGGATTGAAAACAGCTTACATTGCCCTGGTAGATAATGTCAGAAGAAAGGAATCCTTATTTATTTTGCTGGACCTTTCAGGGGCATTAAATACTATTGACCATTCATAGAATCATGGGATTGTAGAGTTGGAAGGAACCCAATGGTCATCTAGTCCAACCCCTTGCTCTGGGGGGGGGGATTGCAGAACTTTGAAACAGCTGCAATGCAGGAATCTCAGTGAAAGCATCCATGACAGATGACCATGAAACCTCTGCTTAAAAACCTCAAAGGAAAGAGAGTCCACAACCCCCCTGGGGAGGCCATTTCACTGTCAAACACCATTTACTGTCAGAAAGTTCTTCCTGATGTTTAAGTCAGAATCTCCCTTCTTGTAACTTGAAGCCAGAGTAGGAGAAGACAAGCCTACCCTCCAGAGTAGGAGAAAACAAGCTTGTTCCCTCTTCCATGTGGCAGTGAATCCTTGAGATATTTGAAGATGGCTATCATATCTCCTCTCTGTATCCTCTTTTCCAGGCTTCAACCCTTCCTCATAAGGTTTGGTTTCCAAACCATTGATCATCTTGGTTGCCCTCCTCTGCACATAGATGAACCTTGGGGTCCCTTCCAACTCTATGATTCTATGACTCTAAGAGGTGCTTGGATTTAACATGAAAGCAGCACTTCTCCATGTACTTGCCCACCCTGCCTGGAAATGCGGAGGATTGGGGCTTCCGGTTCCGGCTGCTGGCTGGAGAGGTCGGGGGGAACATCGCTCCGATGTTCCCTGCCCGAAAAGGGGTGAAAGGGGTGTCTTGAGACAGCGCCTCAGCCCCCAAAACTCCCGGGAAGGGCGTCCCGGGACCGGTTGGTCCGGCGGTGGTTCGCGGGGCTTCCCTCCTCCCGAGGAGAACCTAATAAGGGACTCCGGGACGCGAGCGGGGGGAGCCTGAACCCTTTGGATCTGAGAACATCTATCCCCCTGACGGGCGCAGCTGCCAGATCTCTCCTGATCGTGCGCCGGGATTTCTCCTGCCAAAGTATCAATTCGGACCTGAAGATTGTGAGTAAAATGGATGTTTTGGACTTATTTCTGGGTAAAGTGTAGGGCTTAAAATGGAGGCCAGCCCTATCACTGCTGAAGCTTAAGAGACGGGGATGTGGCAGCCGAGGCAAAACGAAAGTGGCCATTGAAAAGGAATTTGCTTCAGTGTAACCAGCCCCCCTCTCCCCCTGTGCTGGAGGAATCTGGCAAGGAATACTTTTTGTAACAAGATATCTAAATGGATTGCTGAATGGAACGATTGTATCTACATTTGACAGAATGACAGGAGCACAGATGGCAAAGCTAGATGTGCACCTATTTTTACAAGGAATGCAGAAATTCAGTGATGCTATGGATAGGATGGAGATACGTTTGAATGATGCCTTGGATAGGATGGAGATACGTTTGAACAGGATCATATCAGAGGAACCAACAACAGGATGTTCCCACGCTGCGAAGCGTGAGAACCAAAAAGAACTTATGACTTTGAAAAAAAGATTACGCACCCGGCCGCATGATGTCAACAAAAAGAAAAAGAAAGCTAGAAACCATAAGAGGAGAATCATTAAGAAGAAGATTTTCAAACAGGATGAGAAAGTAAGAATGGATCTCTGGGACATTGACGTTGTAAGAAGATTGGGAAAGCAAAGAAGAATGCAACAGACTGTTCCCAAAGAAGTTTTGCTGGCCCATTCAGATCGGACATGGGTGACACGGCGGGTGGGTGTGGGGTGAGAGTGGTTATTTTTTTTCTTTCTTGGATTGATTTGACGGTTTGACCAAAGTATGTGGATTTAATTTCTGGTATGGTGGGAATTATAGAAGTTATATAAGTTTTGTTGTGGAATATTTGAAAACCAGGTTCTGGGGCATGGGGGGAGGGGGGGGAAAGCAAGTTAAAAAAAAATTAGGATTTAAGGCCGAGGGGAAAATTAAGATTAGAAATTGCGATAATGAGAATGTTATAAATTAGGATATTATGATGTTAGGAGAAAAATGTTTAGAAGATGATATGTGTAAGTTAAGTTAAAAAATTAGAGGATAATGTATAAATACCAAGATAAGAACCCGTGAGCCAAGAATTATCTATGGATTCAGCAGTGAGAAGCTGTGGAAGCCATTTGATAAAAGTTAGTAATATAGATGCCTAGTCTGGAAAGGGACCAGGTACAAGCAAAGTGAGGGTTGTGTTTAGATGGTTAAATGAACAATGTTAAAAGATACCTCCGTGAGAGGGGGGGGGAAGTTATGTATTGTTTCTCAATGTGAGAGGTGGGAAACAAAAGAAATTTGACCGTGTTGTAATGTGCTTATAAAATTGGAAAATCAAATAAATATTATTTAAAAAAAAAAAAAAAAAAGGAAATGCGGAGGATTGACCTTGGACCTTCTGTTTGCAAAGACCATCCTTTACTGCTGAGCCATGTGTCTGCACATCCAACTCTTCTAAGTGAGGATACTTTGCCTGAGAGCCTCCAAATTCTGAACCTGCTGATAAATCCACACGCAGGAACTGCAGCTTTCTCACAGAACCAGAAACAAAATTGCTACCCGAAGTTTCGCGCAGGAGTAGAGAATGTGCCTGACAGTTCTAATTTAGAGTTCAGTCACATTCTGTATTACAATGCAAAGCTTAATTTGTGTTGAGAACACAAATGCATCAACAAATGTATCTGTCTTGGGGGCACATAGCACAATAATGTCTTGTTCTATAACACAAAGAACACTTCTGTCATTAAATTACTCCGGACTGACTTGACGGAATACCAGGTAGTTTGTTAACATTGCTGCTTGACCAGCTGCCTTCTGGTGTCTACATCACTGAAAAAGAGATGAATAAAGAATGTGTAATGAATAATCATCAGGGGGCAGGGAGCCATATGTGGATGAGCAGAATGGCACACCCTTCTACAACAATTATCCCTCTGTGTGCGTGCCCCCCAGAATTAATCAATACTTAGAATGTTCATAAGTCACACTTATAGGTGGTTAAAATATAGCAGATGAACAAATAATTGGGTGGGGTTTGGTTTCGGTTATTTAAGCAGTATCATACCACTTAGAACAGCCAGGACTTCTCCCAAATAATCCTGATAATTGTAGTTTGTTAAGGGCACTGAATAAGACGCGGGTGGCGCTGTGGTCTAAACCACTGAGTCTAGGGCTTGTCAATCAGAAGGTTGGCAGTTCGAATCCCCACTACGGGGTGAGCTCCCATTGTTCAGTCCCTGCTCCTGCCCACCTAGCAGTTCGAAAGCACCTCAGAGTGCAAGTAGATACATAGGTACTGCTCCGGCGGGAAGGTAAACAGCGTTTCCGTGCGCTGCTCTGGTTTGCCAGAAGTGGCTTAGTCATGCTGGCCACATGACCTGGAAGCTGTCTGCAGACAAACACCGGCTCCCTCGGCCAGTAAAGTGAGATGAGCGCCGCAACCCCAGAGTCGTCCACGACTGGACCTAATGGTCAGGGGTTCCTTTACCTTTAAGGGCACTGAAAGAGTTTTTAGGGGGGCAATTCTCTGAGTGGTTCATCAGCCAATCCCTCTTCCCAGGGAACTGTAGGAATTGTCACTCTGTGGGGGAAATTGGTACAGTTCCAATGATTATTTGAGTGAATGAAATCAAATTTATCCCCCATCCCTACACACAGTGCACAGCTGAGTCGTGAAAAAGGATCCCGCTCAAGATAGTGATGGCCTCCAACATTAACAGCTTTAAAGGAGGATTAGATAAATTCATGGAGAATGAAGCTACCAATAGCTACGAGCCATGATGGCCACTCCACTAACAGAGGCTGCATACTTTAACCTACCTTTTGCTAGGAATGAAAGATGGGATGAAAGCTGCTTAGGATCTGCTTACAGGACTGCCATAGGCATCTGTTTGGTCACTGTGAGACCAGGTTGCTGCAGTAGATAGGTCTTTGGTCTGATCTACACAGTCTCTTCTTCTGTCTACTCAGATGTGAGTTTCCATTTCCATCTTTGCCAAGACCTCTCTGTGTTCAGAGATCTGGCCTGGGATCTTGTTCTCAACTGCACCAGGAAACCTGGGGTTCAAACAAACATAGCATCTCCTTTGCCCTGCAGTAAAGAACTTAACCCTGGACCCCACATCCCTTACAGAAGCTTAGGAAGGAAAGTTGCTTCTCCAAAGACCATGAGTCCCAGAAAGCCTTCAAAACCTCATCAGAAGACCTACAAGAGCTCTCGCTCTTGAGCTGTGAGTGGAAAGCGTTGCAAACATTATAAGGGGCTGCTAGGAAAAAGTTGACAAACCTGATTCTGACTGAAGAAAGGCCCATACAGTGGTATGATCCTGCGAGGATAACTAGCTTCATGTTGTACATGCTTCCTTAAACATCACTTGTTTTCTAATCCTTCCAAAGTTCCTTAAATCGTGCCCGACACTCATTTAACTCTGAACCCTTAGAGATTCAGTGCACTTTCCTTCTTCGTAATATTCCATATTGAACCAGCAAGCCATCTCAAGCTGACACAATTAAGCTTAATTAGTTGCAACCTTTATTCCTGAGCCTCTTTGCCCAAAGGGACTTCACTTTGTAATTTTAGACTGCAGTTGATTAGAAATGCCAAATCTTGTCTCATACCACTATGGTAGCCAAAGAAAGTTCCACTGCAATATTAATTCATTCCTCCTGCAATCATGACCTGCCCATTAACTAGTATTTTATGTCTTTAGGCAGAAATGGCAATGGGAGATGAAGCCTAGGACAAATTGTTCTCTTTTTTAAAAAAAAGCAACCAAATCTTTGTACTTTTCTGTGCTAAACTTTAGACAGAGGCCATCTGTTGAATAGTGATTCACATCATTCTGGTCTTGTCATCTGCTGTTTTTAGTGCATTTTGCTCCATTCTCAAGACAACCCCCTTCCTCACAACTCCATAAACATTTTAACAGGTGCAAAGAGTTTCAGAACAAGCTTCAATCTCTGCCCTGGGCTCCTTTGGGAGTAAGGATATGGGCATTAATTTAATAAAGAAATACGGGCTAAGATAGGGGTCACCAACATGGTGCTTGTGAGCACAATTGCACTCTTGAGGTCTTCCCATCATTCCCACCAAGCCTCTAAGCCCTCTCCATCACCAGTACGCAATTGCCCCTTTGGTGGGAATGGTGCTTAGCTTTTTCTCCCTTGGAAAGTATATATAAGAGAAAGAGGAAGTGACATGTCATACAACTTCATCTTTCAGTTCTATGTGCTTCTCAAGGCCCAGGCGAATTCTGCTGGATCTGACTTTCATCCCAGTCTGTTGGAAAAGCGAATCATGCACACACATGCTTTCAGTCTTCCTCTCTTGCGGGAAGAGGAAGCTGACCCAGGGAAGTATAGAGAGAAGTGACGAGAATCCATGGCATCCAAAAATTCAGGCATGCCCAAGGGTCTAAAACTGTTGGCAGCCAAGAGCTGAAGGCTATCTGTTGCATCAATCCACTCAATAATCGGCTGTTCTGTTCTCCTGAAACAAATAAGAAGGTGCTGCTTTTTGGGGGGGGGTTAAATATGGTAGAATGGGACGCGGGTGGCGCTGTGGGTTAAACCACAGAGCCTAGGGCTTGCCGATCAGAAGGTCGGCGGTTTGAATCCCAGCAACGGGGTGAGCTCCCGTTGCTTGGTCCCTGCTCCTGCCAACCAAGGAGTTCGAAAGCACATCAAACTGCAAGTAGATAAATAGGTACCACTCTGGCGGGAAGGTAAATGGCATTTCCGTGCGCTGCTCTGGTTCGCCAGAAGTGGCTTAGTCATGCTGGCCACATGACCTGGAAGCTGTACGCCGGCTCCCTCGGCCAATAAAGCGAGATGAGCGCCGCAACCCCAGAGTCATCCACGACTGGACCTAATGGTCAGGGGTCCCTTTACCTTTAAATATGGTAGAAGACGGGGCGGGGGAGAGAGAAAGCTTTTCAACAATGCAAAGTGAACCACACTCATGTGAGAAGTGGGAGGCTGTGAATTACATGACACCTTCAAGTCCACACAGGTGCACTTGAAGTGCACAAGTCCTCCTCCTAGAACTCATAGATTTAACAACTGAAACCTGCAACAAAATGTGATATTGCGGGGTGCTGCTGTTCATGGTTCTAGTCGGCCAGATAGATAGCCATGCCCAGGATACTCCATTGATTCCATTCACTCACACACTAAGACAAATACAATACAAAGCAAAAACAAAACAGGGGACAATGGTTTACTAGAGTTAGCAAGCAGAAAATAGGGACAGTTGGAGCACATGCAACTCCACCCCCTCTCTTTTCTGAACCTGCTAGATTTTAATTAAGATGCAGCTTGGAACCTACCAGAGATTATCGCGGGTCACACAAAACTATTACTGAAAGGTTACGAGGATGTTAGCAAAGGAAGTAGGTTAACCACAGGGGGGCTTCAAGGTTCATGATTGGCTCTAGCAATATATAATCTTCATCAATGACCTACAATGGATGTTTCACAGCAGGAGTGAAACATCTGAGGACAACAGATTTATTTTGACTTTTCAGATCCAAGGAGCATCTTAATGGTTTTTACAGGGATCCAACGAAACAGGAACTTTAGGAGAACTTATTATGAACTAATTCAGTGGCGGCAGCAATAAAATAAAATACAATGGGGGCTGGCCACAGGAGAGACACGGGGAATTTCTTGTGTGGGTTTCCACCTTCATCTCACTCACTTGTGCAAATGGAAATTCTGTTCATGGAAGGAGCTTTCTGACACATGGTCTATGTACGCTAGATTTAAAGCAGGTATCTTGTGACTACTTGTTTGTGGAAATATGGTCCAGCCTCTGAGGTGTTTTAATTTCTTTAATGCATGTTGAAGGTTATGGTGGTTCCAGATTGGGGCTTAATTTGCCGATGGGTTGTTGAGATGTCATAAATGGGTAATAGGCAACAGGGTTTGGATTCCCCCCCCCCATATTGGATCCCCCCCTCAATTTGGATTAAATGTGGGGGGGAACATGGGCTGGTGTTCTACTGCCAAAATGTCATGTTGTGCTGGTCCCGTGGGTTACCCATAAAGCAAGGTCGAAGTCCGGTCCATGGTCAGAGGTGCAACGAAAGGCAGTCCATAATAATTGAAGCTAGGTGCAAGGCAGGCGAAGTCAGGAACAGGTAGGCAAGCAGGGAACCAGGGCGGGTCAGGTTGGGTCAGGAACTCAAGCAGGAAAGTAGGACAGGTAGCAAGCAGAAACACTGGCAGGAACTGGTCACCAACGATGCTGCTCCTGCAAATTGGGGCTGGGGCTGGCCGGCTTTTATCTGCCCCAAGGCATAGGGCGGCTCCGATCCTCAGGTGCCTCGCCTCTCCTGGCTTGGAGGTGAGCACTCCTCCTGCGGGAACTTAGTTCCCTTCGCCTCCTTGCCCTGAGCCTCTGCAGCTCAGGAGAGGCTGGAGGGTTACTGGACCCAGAGGTAACCCCAGCTTCCCCTGATGGGGCTGGGAGTGGAGCACCTGCAGGCAATGGGTCCTCCACCCCATCAGGAGCCAGAGCAGACTCAGCAGATGCCTGCACCTGAGGATCCAGCACAGGTGAGGACCCATCAGACTCAAGCCCTAGCCCTGGCTCTGCTGATTCTGGAGGTGGGGAATCCTGTGCAGGCTGGGATCCCTCAGGTTCAGCATCTGAGTCTGAATCCCAGGCCATCACACATGTGGACATTGCAAAACAAGCAAGCAAGCAAACCCTACCCTGAACAAAGGACACTGGTCCTGCAATAAATGTCCATCTGAAAGCACCCTTAATTTTCTTAGCTTTATTTTCTTACATTTAAATCCCATGTTTCTTCCACCATCAGCCCCAAGAGAGCATGCCCGTGGTTCCATTGATGTACGGATGAGGTCCAGGCCTGCTTAGCACAGGTGAATTCAAACCATACGCTGAGAGATCCACCATCACACCACAAGTCCTTCAGATTTAAGCATATTGGATGGTGCAGATGTAGAAAGGCATTATTTCAATCTGAGCAGCATTGTGGTCCCACAGTAACAATGCATGTTTCATTCCTGGCTTTGTAACTGCTTCTCATTCAAAATGAAATATGCCGGTCACATCTAATTAGGTACAGTTCACCAGAAAATGAATCAATGCCAGGATAACAAAAAGGCGGAACAGAAAGTGCTTCTTTAACCCAGGTTTTGGGGTGTCCCCCCCCCATGCACATAGTTCAGGCTGAGGCATATTCGCTTCACGTACAATCTTTCCCATTGCTAGAGGTGGTGGAAATGACCCAGTGTGGCAGGAGCTGTCTGATCAATATCTCAAAGCAATACCTCAAAGACTTTGTCCCAGTGAGGAAAACTCTTGTGCTGAAGAATCCCTGTAAAGGCCTCTTTAATCTACCAAAAGCAAAGAACAAAACCCTGACAGAAGCAGTTTCTACTGCAAATACTGAAATTCATAGCTGATAGCTTTCTACATCAGCCACGGATTTCCACCGTGAACATGTGTGTGTTTTCCCCAGTGTCTCTTCTACCCTAAAAGTCTTCCTCTAACTTTGGATTCTTCCAAAATAGTGACAAAACAAATTATTTATCTTTTGTATGCTTGATTGACAGGAACGGACTGGTCAAAGAGATGGTCTGAGAAGAGTGCTGGAAACAGGTGAGTCCAAATGCTTGGCCTCCCTTAAATAAGGCTGAGAGCCCGTGTGGTGTAGTGGTTAAGAGCGGTAGACTCATAATCTGGGGAACCGGGTTCACGTCTCCGCTCCTCCACATGCAGCTGCTGGGTGACCTTGGGCTAGTCACACTTCTCTGAAGTCTCTCAGCCCCACTCACCTCACAGAGTGTTTGTTGTGGGGGAGGAAGGGAAAGGAGAATGTTAGCCGCTTTGAGACTCCTTTGGGTAGTGATAAAGCGGGATATCAAATCCAAACTCTTCTTCTTCTTCTTCTTCTTCTTCTTCTTCTTCTTCTTCTTCTGGTGAATGTGACAGCTGGAAGACTTCAGGGAGCATAAGAACGACCAGAAGAAGGAAGAAGGTGGTCTGCCTCAACACAAATGCTGACAGGCTAAGTAGGAAGGTGGTGGCAACCTCAGTTCTTAGAGAGGCAAGGGGAGCATTGTGAGGAAAGTTGTAGTCATACTGCTTGTGTTAATTGTGCTCAGGGGCCATTCTAGGAGAAGGAAGGGGTTGGAATCTGAACACAAGAAGGTAGGGGGTGTTAAGTACAGTAAATTAATTTACTGCAATTGTAAATGCCTGTATGCATTATTATGTGTTTAAATTTGATTGGTTGGTAACTGAATTCTAGAGAGTGCTCCAGTAGTTCTCGTGTGATTGGTGAACATTGGTCACATGGGAGGCATCTAGTGAAGGAGAGACTCCATTTTACTTGAAGCAAGATGGCTGTGCTTTAGAATCCACTGTGAACACTGCCACGTTGAATAGAGTGTCGGAGTGTTTCTTGTCTGATTGAAAGAAAGAGAGAAAAGCTCCAGGAGAAGGTAAAAGTGGAAATCTCTCATAGGAGAAGCAAGACATGGCCTAACTGAGATGCAGAAGGCTGAGTACTGAGCTCTGGAAAGGGAGGAAAATACAGTTGTTTGGAAGACAGAAGAAGAGACTTTAAGCCCATTCTTGGAGAAGCATGTGACTGTAAATATATATTTCCTAAATTCATCTATAAGTTTCTGCAAGCAAAGTTTTTGGATGTTGAAGTCTGGACATTGGTTTAATTTCCAAAGAAGGGTGTCAGTCACATATATGATTTGACCTCCTTGGCTGTGTTTTCACTACTCTAACTTCAACAGGAGGCATTTACAGGAGGACCCTGTGATGAACCAGGCTTCTAAGTTCTGAGAGCAAAGGACTCTCTAGGTCTCCTGTGAAGCAAGAATGTCCTGGCATTCTGCAGAACATCAAGAGGGTGGGTTGGAGAAGACAACACCCCACTGGGAATTGTAACAAAGGGCTTCACCCATATTTTTTCCAGGCTCAGATGAGCTACCCAAGCTACCTAATGTCAGCCACTGAGCGGACTGTTTTCAGAATTCCCATTAGTTCACGCCCAAGCTTCTTTCTGGCTTTGTTTTGTTTTTAGAGGCAGCCTAGCAACTGCCTGCCATTGCAAGCAACTTTTGAAAGGTACCTAACAAAGGCAAAAACAGGAAAGCTTCTCAGCGCTGGGATCAAATGTAGAGCTTTGGTGTCAGGAGTAAAAAGCCAGCGAATTCCTGCAGCCTCTACAGCTGCCGAGATCCAGCCTTTCTAATGCAGATTTTGGTTTCAAGACTTAATAAGCACATCGCCTAAAAATAAATAAATAAAGGGCTGCTGCTTCACCACATTGCCGGGGGGGGGGGAGAGATGCTCACTATATTTAGTGTTGGCAATTGTGGTGTATCAAGAGCAACAATATAAAAATCAGAATCTCAAAAGATGCAGCTCAGGAACAACTCCTGCATTGGTCAACACAAATGGGCAAGCTTAAAAAAGCTGATTGTGAGAAACAACTGCTGACTGATTCATTCCCAAGACATTAAGGCATGTTATATCTTTATATGAGCTGCCTGTCCTTGGTTTGCATCAGAACATAAGAGCTGTCCTGGATCAGATCTCATCCAGCACCCTGTTCTCCCAATGCCCAACCAGATGCCACAAGCAGAACCTGAGCATGTCATGTATTCGGTTGGATCCTGCATTTAGCATAGGCCCCATTGAGATCCATGTGAAAAATTTGTTGTTGTTGTTTAGTCGTTCAGTCGTGTCCGACTCTTCGTGACCCAATGGACCAGAGCACGCCAGGCACTCCTGTCTTCCACTGCCTCCCGTAGTTTGGTCAGACTCATGTTGGTAGCCAAAGTATTGGAGCCTCAGCTTCAGGATCTGTTCTTCCAGTGAGCACTCGGGGCTGATTTCTTTAAATGGATAGGTTTGATCTTCTTGCAGTCCATGGGACTCTCAAGAGTCTCCTCCAGCACCATAATTCAAAAGCATCAATTCTAGTTATCCCTTAAGTCCCATTGATTTCAAGGGTGACTAACTGGCTCTGCATCCATCCAACTCAACATTTCCTGAGTATCCTTCAACTTTTCATTTGAATGAGAGGCAACCACCAGCTCCTCCAGGTAATCTGCTTATTGAGGGGAGAGACTCCATCAGGCAAGGCCTTCTTCCACCTGCCTTGCCCCACCCCCCAGTCTCTGTTTCTCAATTTGTATTGTATTGTTTTATGTACTGTGGCTTGCCGTTTTTTTATTGATTGTAGTTTCGAAATTATTTATTGTAATTGTTAATAGTGGGTTTCTGTTTAATTTTTATATGCTGATATTATTATTCTATACTATTCTAATGATTGTTGAATGTTACTTTATTTGCTGCTTATTTTAAAGCTCTGTTTTATTACCACATTTTTGTATTGCATTAGATTGTTATAAGGTGTACATTCTTTGTTTCTTCAGCTTGTAAACCGCCTTGAGTATTGTAAGATAGAAAGGCGGTATACAAATTAAAAGTGATGATGATGATGATGATCTGTGCCTTTGCACCATGAATGCTGCCCTGATGTTTACTTTACGTTTTCATATCTTGTATTTTTATTTATTTTGTAAGCTGCTTTGGGACCAAGATGGTAAAAAGGCAGGGCAGAAAATTTAAAAAGAAATAGTAAATGAACAAGATTTGCTTGCACAATGGATACATGGAGGTTAGACTGTATCTGGTCTTCACTTAGCATTTATTCCAATATGTTTGTGGGGAGGTTATATGGCAATGAGCATTTGTCTTGATTTGCTTGCAGGGTGTTTATATATCTTTAATTGTTTGTTCATCCCACATTCCTTAGTGCATTTCTTTGTCATTAACTGCAAAAAGACATTCTTTATTTTATTTTATTTACATTTCTGGTATACATACAGGTATGAATCCATCTCCCAAAACAGCAGCTGTCTGAAGAGACCCCACATTATTTCCATAGTGAACATATCATCTGCTTCAAGCCTAATTTCATAATGTGGCAAGGAAGCATTTCTCTGTTGCTTAACACACACAGCACAATTTCATGCAAAGCTATTTCAGAGTCTCAGGCCATGGCAGCAGTTATCAGCTTCTTATTTGAAGCTTTCATCACACGGTGCCTAATCCAGGTAGCATATCTCCTCCGAGCACTAACACTCAGTTGGACAGCGTCTTCTAATACAATGCTACATGGAAGGGTTGCTAATAGATCTTTTCACCCACCCGCTAACATTCCCCTAGAAGGCTAGGATTTTCTCTGTCCATAAATGAGCAGGGCTGATGGTTCTAAGTTGCAGAGTGAAGAGGTGTAATGTAATCAAAGAGATAACATGCTGTACTGTATCACACAATATGCTGGGATTTTGCATATAAACTCATACATTAGGTTTCTTCCAGCAGCCCACTTTGAAATTCATTGTATTATCTTCCCCTAGAGAAGCGAACACCTTCCTCCCATTCTACAAATACGTTTTTAGTGAAAGCATTATAAAGTTAATAGGCATTTGCTTTGATCCTTTTTCTGAACAAATGGGGGCTCTGCGCTCTAGATCTTCTTGCTTTTTAAGCTCCTTCAGAAAACCCTGCACTATGAATAAATTTATTACTGCCCTGATTTGTCCTTTTAGCAGTTATACCATGAAATGAAGGCACATTGACCAATGAATTGGCATTTCCATTATCTCTGTGCTCATTGTCCTCCCAAAAAGAAAAAGAAAAAATAGGGGGGAAATAGAGTGAGAATGTGCTTTATTTTCCTGTCACTGCAAAGTGCATTACCATCTATAATACCCATGAATGTTAATGTGGGTTAGACAGTTAGCACATTGATATCACTTTTTCAAAGGTATCTTAGCTAGCAGGAAGTTCTTACAGCAAGTAGGCTTCCGACTCTGTTAACTGCGGTGAACTGCTAGGAGGCAAAATCATTCAAGTTACTTGGGATGACATTAGTTTAAGCAAAACTGAAAGTGCATTTGCTATATCTATATTTTTAGGGCTTAATTTAATTAGCATTTTCTTCTTGCTTCTCTACTTTTTCAAGAAATCCTTGCTAATTTCCCCCACAAAATATCCCTAAAATCCAACAACAGCTTTGAGCCCATCTGAGTCTTGAGCTGTTGGTCACAAAGGCATTTCTGTGTACCTGCTAAGTGCAGCAGATTAAGACGTTTAGAATCCCTGTTACTGCACAAAACATGGACTGAAGCATACACAAAGCAGGGGATGTAGGTGTCAAAGTCAACAAGCCGGGGCTGTGGGTGACTTCACCTGGTCCTAGATCAGGGGGAGCAAAGCTGTGGCCCTCTGGATGTCGTTGGACTACAACTCCCATCATTCTTCTGGCTGGGAATTATGGAAGTTGGAATTCAACAATGTCTGGAGAGCTGCAGTTTCACCCCTCCTAACCTAGATTGTCCAGGTTTGCCGAACGCACCTCAATGACATGAGCTGGAAGCTGCAGAGCCTTGAGGCTGAAGCACAGTAAGTAAAAAAATGTAAAGGAGCTGCCCTGTTGACATGGCAAATGCAGAAGAAAGCCTGATGTAGAAGAAGAAGAAGAGTTTGGATTTGATATCCCGCTTTATCACTACCCAAAGGAGTCTCAAAGCGGCTAACATTCTCCTTTCCCTTCCTCCCCCACAACAAACACTCTGTGAGGTGAGTGGGGCTGAGAGACTTCAAAGAAGTGTGACTAGCCCAAGGTCACCCAGCAGCTGCATGTGGAGGAGCGGGGAAGCGAACCCGGTTCACCAGATTACAAGTCTACCACTCTTAACCACTACACCACGCTGGCTCTTGTAGAAAAATAGGTAAAGAAGCTGAAAACCAAGACCAAATAAACCAATCGAAGACAACCTAAGAGAGAGAGAGATAAACCTTTCCCTCAATTTTGCCTTTAGTCTGCTCTCCTTTTAATTCGCTTCTCCCATTAATCCCCTCCTTTGAATTCTTTTTTTTCCTTTCTGTCAAATAAAGCATTTTTCTTTCCTCCCTGCACTGCCCATTACCCTATTTCTTGACTTTAGCCTAACTCTATTTTTATAATTGTATCAAAGCATTCTTTTGTAATTGTAACCAAGCGTTTTTTATAATTGTATCCAGGCAATTTTAAAATGTATCTAGTTTTTTGTTTTTGTTTTTTCCCCCTCTTGTAATTGTGTCTTTACTACTTGTAAATGTGACTCCTTACTGTGACCCTTATGCAACTGTTGCATTTGGCGTCTTTGCAAATGGAATCGACCCCTTTGTATCCTTGTGCCTTATCAGTATTTGTTCAACTTCTCAATGATTGTAACTACTTTCAGGAAAATAAGAATTGGAACCCATGTATTCAAATTGCATCACTTTATTGTAACCATGAAAGTATAAAAGATATTTTTAGCCTCAACCTAATCACTTCTGCTCAGCTCCCCTTCCTTTTTCGTAAAGTGCCAGAAGACCAAATCCATTTCCTTTGACCCTGCTGGGGAGAGGAATTCAGCTGTTAGATAAAACTCTGATCCCTACTGTTATTCGAGAAAAACAGGGTTACCATATCATTTGCCATCTCTTCCTGGATTTCTAGGTATAACCTTACTCATGTAGATAGGATTTGCACCCTACCTTGTATCTTGCACCTGAACTTCCCTTTTGAACCCTGCACCCATGTCCATCCCCCTTACCTTGTAAATTGATGAACCTGTGATGAATAAGACCACCCACAATTGCGACTGTATAAAATTCTGAACTTACTCACACCTTTTGTCACCTTTGTGTAGGGAACCCGGTTGCAACCAAATAACAGATCTTTGGCTTCTTTCTCTCCTTGATTGGACATCACCTGTCTTCTCCAACCATAGCAGACCCCTTTGGGGCCCTGAACCAAAATTCTAAGTTTATTACATCAAGCCTGCCTTCTACTGGTTATGCCAGCGCTGTCCAGCCTAGAAGGCTGCTGATCACAGGGACCGATTTTGCTCAGTGCTATTCTGTTCTGCTCCTGAAGAAGATTCTGAGGTCTAAGCACACATAGTCTATATGACTATACCTACCAACATTCCACCAGTTAAAACTGAGACATGCTCCCATGTGAGCCATGAGAGCCAGGGTGGTGTAGTGGTTAAGAGTGGTAGACTCATAATCTGGTGAACTGGGTTTGCGTCTCCGCTCCTCCATATGCAGCTGCTGGGTGACCTTGGGCTAGTCGCACTTCTTTGAAGTCTCTCAGCCCCACTCACCTCGCAGAGTGTTTGTTGTGGGGGAGGAAGGGAAAGGAGATTGTTAGCCACTTTGAGACTCCTTCGGGTAGTGATAAAGCGGGATATCAAATCCAAACTCCTCCTCCTCTTCTTCTTCTCCTTCTCCTTCTCCTTCTCCTTCTCCTTCTCCTTCTCCTTCTCCTTCTCCTTCTCCTCCTCCTTCTCCTTCTCCTTCTCCTTCTCCTTCTCCTTCTCCTTCTCCTTCTCTTTCATTCTCTTCCTCTTCTTCTTCTTCTTCTTCTTCTTCTTCTTCTTCTTCTTCTTCTTCCCTGCCCTAGCCTGCTGTCTCTGCTACCACCAGCAGCTCCCTCAGTGAGTGCTAGACTGGCACCTCCAGCTCCTCCTCTTCCCCATCCTTGTCCTTATCCTCATTGTCTTCTCCTCCTCCAGCAGGGGCTGCGCCGGGTGGAGCAGGCACAGGATCTGGGCCCGGTGGGGGTAGCCATGGGCTCCAGCTCAGGCACCTTATTTTGCACAAATGACACATGTCTTTTGGTGCTAAGCTCTCGCGAGAGAGAGCTCAGCCCTGAAAATGGGACATCCCATCAGAAGCCAGCATTCCATAATTCTGGGATGTCCTGTTCAAATCGGTACTGTTGATGGGTATGTAGGGTATGCATTAACTCATTAGCTAAGCATCAAACCAAGACTAGGCCTCATATCCAGCTCATGGCCCTAGGGCCCAACAGCAGTGAACCAGAAGCCAATGTATTTGTTGAAATGCATTGTTCATCCCCCAGAGTCCAGGGCGCTTTATAGTTCTGTGGAACGTGGGTGGCGTTGTGGTCTAAACTACTGAGCCTCTTGGGCTTGCTGATTGGAAGGTTGGCGGTTCAAATCCTCACGATGGGGTGAGTTCCCGTTGCTCTGTCCCAGCTCCTGCCAACCTAGCAGTTTGAAAGCACACCAGTGCAAGTAGATAGGTACCGCTTCGGCGGGAAGGTAAACAGCGTTTCCGTGCACTCTGGGTTCCATCATGGTGTCCCATTGTGCCAGAAGCAGTTTAGTCATGCTGGCCACATGACCCGGAAAGCTGTCTGTGGACAAACGCCGGCTTCCTCAGCCTGAAGTGAGATGAGCTCCTCAACCCCATAGTCGCCTTTGACTGGACTTAACTGGCCAGGGGTCCTTTACCTTTTGACCTTTATAGTTCTGTAAGCTGCATCTTTGGTGTGCCAACTAGAGATTCAGTCCCCCTTTTTATGATACTTGCAATTGCTTAAGTGAATACCCCAAACTGAAGGTGTCAGCTGTGAATCTTGAAACTGTTGGATGAATTCATGTTTGAAACAAAGTGCAGACATTTAATTGGAGAAGTAATTATGATTGAACAAGTTGCCTAAAGAAATGACGGGTGACTGATGCATGACATTCAGTCAAAGACCAGGCGCTGTTCTAAAAATATAGAAAGAGCTGGAAGAATCTGAAGCTCCGTAGCCATAAAGAGAAAGAAGGTGAGCAATAAAGCAAGCATGGGTGGGGAACCTGTGGCCTTTCAGATGTTGCTGGACTCCAACTCTCATCATCCCCAGCTAGCTTGGCCAGTAGTCAGAGATGAAGGGAGTTTCAGTCCAGCAACATATGAACCTACCCAGACCCTGAGATCATCTTCTGAGGCCCTCCTTTGTGTGCCTCCTCCTCGAGAGGTCTGGAAGGTGGCAACACGAGAACGGGCCTTCTCTGAAGTGGCTCCCCATCTGTGGAATGCTCTCCTCGGGGAAGTTTGCCTGGCGCCTTCATTATACACTTTTAGGCACGAGGCAAAAACATTCCTTTTTAAGCAGGCCTTTGGTTGATCTGATTTACATCCTATGCCCTTTTATAATGTGTTTTTTTGGTGTGTGGGGAGGTTATTGGGTTGTTGTTCTTATTTTTATTATGTATTTTGTGGTTTTATATCTTGATTTTATTCTGTGAACCGCCCTGAGACCCCTGGGTATAAGGCGGTATAGAAATTCTAATAATAATAACAACAACAACAACAACAACAACAACAACAACAACAACAACAACATCTGAAAAGTCAGAGGTTAACTGCCCCTATAATAGAAGATAATATGAAACTTCACCTTTATGAGATCACTGCATAGCTGCCTGCAGATTGGATTCTGAAGTTTGTTTAGTTATTTATTTCACAAAATTAATACACTGCTTGATTGTAAAAAAACAACAACAACCCCAGCAACCTCAAAGCAGTTTACAAAAGATAATGTCCAATATTTTACCTTTTTTATGTGCTGTAAGCTGCCCAGAGTGGCTGGGGAAACCCAGTCAGATGGGTGGGGTATAAATAAAATATTATTATTATTATTATTATTATTATTATTATTAATAATAATATAATGGTACAATCAAGAAAAAATGTCAAAGTTATGATACTAAAACAGATTAAAAGTACTTCAGTTTTCTCAGCACCTGAGTAGACTGGTCCAAACAGAAATGTTTTTAGCAGACACTGAAAAAGATGCTGAAGGTGCCTGCTTGATCTCAAAAGGCAGGGTTCTCACATAATATGCACATTTCAAATATAAGATCCCTCAATCTTCCTGCTTCTAGGACTTCCCAGCTTGTCCTCTCCTCTGAGGTGTGGCCTGTGTCCTACTACCAGGATTTGGGATCTAAGTCATCATCTTCTGTGACTTTCCAGGGGGGCTCTTGGGGGGGGCAGCTTCCACTATTCTTCTCATCCAGCCAGTCCCTGACATCCCTAGTTTAAGGTGCCTTGCAGCTTTTACTAAGGCTGTTTGCTACCAAGCTTTGCTTTCGCTTGCTGGGAAAATGCAAGCTGGGTAAATGGCGCGTAAGCACAAAGAGCGCCAGGACCTTGAAAATAAATCGGCCATAATGAGGGTAAATTGGACGATTAAGCAGTGGGTAATTAAATGGTTTAATTGAGGTTAATTCAATTATGGCCGATTGCGTTTCGAAAAGGGTCTTAGAGTTACAAAAGTGGGATTCTGCTTGAAGATCTTTTCTGAATAAGAGAGTTGGTTTGGGGTTCCACTTTGCAACACAGCTCGAAAAGCATTGACATTCCGGGCATCTCGGCTTCGCACACAGAATAGTTTGCTGCTAATTAAAATGGTCATATCAGTATATATAGCATTCCGACTCTAAGCTATGGCAGCGTTGCAAGAAAAGTTGATTGTGTCCTTGGGGAATGGTAAGTGATAACAACAACAGCAAATGATCAAGTAGCCCTAAGGCAAGCCAGGATGACAGTGACTGAGGTGACTGGAAAGAGGGGGCAGAGAACTACGACGCTGGAGGCCAGATAAGGATGACAGAAGCCTCTGAGGCATTTGTTCTCTTTTATTCAAAAATGTGACGACAGATGCTCCGGCAAAAACATATCAAAAAGAAGGAGTTTTGACAGACCCGTAGGAATAATCGCTGATTGAAATCATTCGCTTTCAAACCATTTTTTCCCAAAACAGTAATCCCAGCACCGCAAGCTAGGCCTCACTCAATCTCGATGTCATCGCGGACGCATATTAACATTCACAAAAGGAAAAGGCTGGCAATACCCATGGCTGCTTCTCTTTTCCCTTAAACAGTCTGCACAACAATTTGCATCAACCAAAGCTTGGCCCTCACGGAAATGCTCACTGGGGGGCCTTCGGCAACACGATCTAAAGCTGTTGAGTGGATAAATGAAGGGAAGCTGTGTTCTCTGAACAGTGCTACAGAGGTTAACCATAGTAACAAAAAACTGGAAGAGCCATGGAACCACCTTCTCTCCTTTTCTACCTGCTCTTCATACATTTTGGAACTAGAATGGTGATTTGAAGATGAAGCCTTTTATACGACATACGCACTGGTTGGGTTTACAAGTAATGCCTGTGCAAGGTTTTGTGTTACATGTATGGAGTTCAGGGATCACATCCTCCCTTTTACTTCCTGAGCCTGTATAAACCATGGTTAACACCTAGTATACTGGAAGGCAAAGTATACCTGAAGGCATGCCTCCACCCCCATTGTTCAGCCCGGACACTGAGGTCCAGCTCCAAGGCCCTTCTGGTGGCTCTCTCACTGCGAGAAATGAGGTTACAGGGAACCAGGCAGAGGGCCTTCTCGGTAGTGGCGCCCGCCCTGTGGAATGTCCTCCCATCAGATGTCAAAGAAATAAACAAATATCTGACTTTTAGAAGACACCTGAAGGCAGCCCTGTTTTGGGACATTTTTATTGTTTGATGTTTGCATTTTTAATATTCTGTTGGGAGCCGCCCAGAGTGGCTGGGGAAACCCAGCCAGATGGGCGGGGTATAAAATATTATTATTATTATTATTATTATTATTATTATTATTATTACTGTGGTTCAGAGAAACAAGCCAACTTTAAATTGTGGCTTACAATCCTGATTTGTTTCATTAAACTATAGTTAACACTACCCGCTTTTCTTGGTTTGAACACAACGAGTAACTGCTAGTTGAAAAGCAAAGCTTTCCCATCTCACAGACAAGGAAGAGAGATGGGGAATATTGTGAGCCCATTCCTCACCCAGGCTCATTCTTGTAGCACTAAACTATGATTTAGTTTTCATCTCCAAATGCAGGCACTACATTTTGATCATCTCCCCATCAAGTAGATAAAATTTGGACTCACAGACCATGGTTCAAGTTTTGAAATTTACACTGCGACCTGTACACTCAAAAGACTTGCCATTATTTTCAACTGGCTGATTAATCTACAAGTATATGAATGATGCTGGAAAGCATTTATGTGTGATGATATTCCACACTATGGCCTAAGCATCTGAGCAGCAGTCATCTAATGCACACCCTGGGCCTCCCCCAAAATTTCTCCTGTTGGGGGAAGCTCTGCAACAAATTCAGGGGGCACACAAATTTAGAAGGAAGCCGTTCTCCTCATGCAAAGTGCTACCTAGCACTATGTTAAACAGCTCAGGACCGCAATACCTCAAGGGCCGCCTCTTTCCATATGAACCTACCCAGACCCTGAGATCATCTTCTGAGGCCCTCCTTTGTGTGCCTCCTCCTTGAAAGGTCTGGAGGGTGGCAACACAAGAACAGGCCTTCTCTGCAGTGGCTCCCCGTCTGTGGAATGCTCTCCCCAGGAAAGTTTGCCTGGCGCCTTCATTATACACCTTTAGGTGACAGGCAAAAACGTTCCTTTTTAACCAGGCCTTTGGTTGATCTGATTGACATCCTATGCCTTTTTAAAATGTGTTTTTTGTGGAGGGGGCTATTGGGTTGTTGTTTTTATTTTTATTAAGTACAGTGGTACCTCGGTTTAAGAACAGTCCGGTTTAAGAACGATTCAGTTTACAAACTCCGCAAAACCGGAAATAGTGTCCCGATTTGAGGACTTTAGCTCATTTTAAGAATGGAATCCAAACGGTGGAAGGGCAGCGGCAGCCGGAGGCTTCATTAAGGAAACCACGCCTCAGTTTAAGAATGGTTTTGGTTTAAGAACGGACGTCCGGAACGGATTAAGTTTGTAAACCGAGGTACCACTGTATTTTGTGGTTTTATATTCTGATTTTATTTTGTGAACCTCCCTGAGACCCCCGGGTATAGGGCAGTGTATAAATTAATTTATGATGTTGAATACAACTGTGCAAAGCATCTCACCACATGATAGTTCAGACAGTACAGAACTCCTTGCCATGGATGTGTGGCGCTGACAGAGATTATCTACACCCTGAGTGCTGTCTATGTGGTGAACCACTTTCAAATGTAGCAGGCCCCACATGGACAGCTGAGTGATGTCCATGTGAGGGATGTTTCGTTGAAACTGGTTTCATGCCCGGAACCTTCTGTGCATGCACACTACAAAACCAGAGCTCAAGGCTTCAGTTTGTCTTTTAATCCAGCACACAATGGAGCATTGTGTGTTTAATTGTACACTGCTTGTAGCCAGAGCCTTTTAACAAGAGAATAGCAAATACTGCTTGCACATTCATGAGAGTCAATATTCCCACTTTATTTCACTTCTGTAGATATTAATTCATTAATCTTATTACCTGTTCTCATAACCTGCCCTTCACGAAGTAGTCCCAGGGCAGCTTGGGAAAATATCACAGAATTAAAAACATGAATTACGTTGAAATCGTTGAATAAAGCCACAAAAATAACAATGTAGTCTTTACTCCTAACCCAGTTTCTATCTGAAACCTTGTCTTGGCAACTAAGGTAGGCCTCTTTCTCTGGCTAAATAGCGGATTTGGAATAAACAGTTGATTCCATAATGTGCTGGTGTCACATTTCAAAAATAAATACAGGGCTGGGTATTTAAGTAGCACATTTGTTGAATCGTTTTTATTTTATGTTTTGCCTGCTCTCTTTCAGGCAGATTCATGGGCCGCACACAAACTCTCCCCGCAGACAGAAATTGTTTGATCAGCCTTCTGCTTACTGTTGATTTCAATTATACACGAATATTAACATGACCGCCCTGGCCTCTGAGCTGTGCAGTTTGGTAATTAGTTTGGCCTACATATGAAATGTGTGGCACGGTTACCTCAGGATGAAACAGTGGCACAATTCATACTGTGACCTAGCAAGCAATTGTACACCACCTCATAACGCACAGCTTGAATAACAACTCCTCTTGCTTGATGCTAAGACTTGATTGCAGCTGGAAAATGAAAAACGGGGACTGCAAACTGGGCCAGCAATTCCAGGTGAGCTATTCAAGGCTGCAGATGGTTGAGTGGAAAGGTTGCTCAATCTGTATTCAGAAGATCCCAATTTCAATCCCAAACATCTTTGCGTAGAACTGGAAATGCCTGCTGGCTGAAGGCCTGGAGAGCCACTGACTAGCAATGTGGACAGTACTGAGCTTGATGGACCAATGGTCCTACTCAATATAAGGCATCCCTGTTTCATGAGTGGAACATTCTCCATCACCCAATGAATGAGACTATTGTGACATTCACCTGAAATGGTGTTGAGGGAGCACCCAGGCACTGTTAACTAGTCCTGCCCCCAATGTCCCTGCCCCCACTAGCTGTAGGGTGCAAAGTCTGAAGGGGGGGTTCTCCTTATCTTAGAATTCTCCCTGCAGCCAGGAACCCTGTTCTTGTGAGTTTCACAATCACGGGGAGGCTTCCACTGAACACAGTTTAGACCTTCACACTAAACACAAAATGTGGAGTGGATCTGGCAGGGATGTCACAGGCCACATTGGCCACACATGGGGTCTGCACCCAATACATGCTTTGCGAGTTTGGGGCTGCCCAGTGCCACCCAGGAATTTGTAGAAAGCCCCAAATATTGTAATTTATAAATGGATAGTTCGATTTGGGTGTCACCTTTGGGTCCACCTTCTTGAATCAAAATGGTGCCAGCATCCAAATGTCTGTGAAGACCACTGCTCTCACCTCAGGAACCCTCCTACTGAGTTTGGCAATGATATCTCAGGAGGTGGTCAAACTTATGCCAGAAAATGGGCAAAGTCATGTGTTGGCCCAGCATCTTGATTCAAAATAGTGCCTGTGTTAGGACGTCAACAAGTTGGCGCGCTGAAGAGCAGCAGTCAGAGTCAGATAAAGCCGAGGTCAAACAGTCCAGGTCAGAAGCTAGCCAAAGTCAGGCAGTCGCACAGAGGTCAGGAGTAGCCGAAGTTGGTTCAAGCCAGAAGTCAGGAAGCCGAGGTCAGGATTTAGCCAGGAGTCAGAAAGCTGAAGTCACGAAGCCGAGGTCAGGATTAAGCCAGGAGTCAGAAAGCCGAAGTCACAAAGCCGAGGTCAGGAGGAAGCTAGGAGTCAGGAAGCCAAAATCATGAACATAGGAACCAGGACCAGGACGAGCAAGAACAACCACATGCTCCAGCACAGCAGTTGCAGGTGCTGGTGAATGGAGCAGCCGGCCTTCCTTAAATAGCCGGCTCATTACCACGCCTCTTACGAGCTGCAGCTGCCTCTAATTGTTCTCTACGTCTCTCAGCTCTACGTTCTACAGCTGAGAAGGGGGGAGGGGAGGGGGCCAGCCAGTTCCTCTCAAAGGGCCTGATTCTGGCTCAACTTCTTCCTCCTCCTGTCCAGGTCTTTCCACTTCCCTATCTGATTCTTCCTCTTCTGAGCAGTGCCGCCACCAGTCTTCTCCAGGTATGAATTCCTCCATTTCCCCAGATTCTTCCGTGGGTGCAGCCTTGCCGGGGGGGGGGGGCTTGCCACCACTCCTCCTCGTCCGGCTCAACCCTGACAGCCTGGCACCCAAACATTGACAGAAACCACTTCGCCCACCTCAGGAACCTTCATGTCGAGGTTGATGACAATTATCTCGAGAGGCAATCAAAAGCATGGAAATCAGACAGTCTGAAGAAGACTCCCGCCACACCCATTGTAGTCTCATTCCAACAGCCACTTCAGAAAGGGGAAGATTACCTCTGGCTGTTTTCTTTCTCGTTGGCTGGCTGCTTTAATCCAGCCTCAGTGTTCGCCAATAGACAATTATAAATTTGCTTGCTTTAAAATGGATGGATGGGTGCAAGGACCAATGCGGAACTAATCTGGATTGAGTTTGCAAGCTTGGGTTCAGAAAATTATAACACAATCATCTCGACTCTTGCCCGGTCACTAGTGAATGGATTTATTTCAACATTCTTACGCTGCAAATTAAAAAGAAAGAAAGAAACCATTTTTTAGTGCACAAATTGTGCGTTGTTTTATACACAGAGCTGGAGATCATCACTCAAGTACGAAAACCATTGAGTTTAATCTGCACGAATGCATTGCTGCAATTGTCCATTGGGTATCATTTTTCACTGTTGCCATGTTTTCAGTGATATCTACATAGGGTACCCTTTCTCTATAGCAGCACTGCTTTTGAGATCACAAAGAGTGTTTTTCTGAATTGCAGGCTTTATTATAAATGAGAAACGTCTGCTGACGTCTGAAGCCCAGATCAGAATTTGTGGAACTTACTAGCTAACCTTATGGTCAGGAATATAAAATAGCAAGTGGACCTACAACAAAACGTTGCAGTGTTCAGTAATCCAGTTCAAGGTTCCAGACAGCTAATCATGCCCTATTCCAGGATACTCCATTCCCCCCCCCTTAGTTTCCCCCACAATGGCCAGTTAGCATCCATTGATCATGCTCAGTTCTACTTAGGTTGTTTGGGGTTTCCTCCCTCAAGGCTTTTCCCTAAGGATTTTTTTGGGGAAGTACTTCTGCATATCTTCAGGTTTCCCCCTCCCCAAACCTGCTGATATCACCCTGTTGTGCATTGGTGGAACTCTTTTGGCTACATAAGAACTGGCTCTCTTAGAGTTCATAATAAATAGCTGAGTTTATTCTTTGACATATACTATTTATCTGAACCAAGGCCATAATGTGTAGTTTGGAGAAGCAATTTGCAGACAAGTTTAATACACAAATAAATTAAAGGAAGATCCTGGACATTTTAAAAGCAACATAGCTCCTTCAACTGGCAATTGGTCCTCAATGAACCTTTATGTAGGAGCAATCATACAAACTTTCATACGCAAAAGATTCTGTCAAAACAAAGCTCTGGCATTAGGACATTTGTTACTTCGTCCATCGTGAGCAATTGCTTCTTTCAAGGAAATTGCATATCAGATGAAACGTTATCTGAAGCATAGCGATTTGGTTTATAACTACAAAACAAAGCATTAGATAAAATGGCTTAAAAATACGTGGAAGATTAATTGCACTTGCTCCCTCTTTAGGTATTTATATTCAAACTAAGGAGGGAGGGAGGGATCTATCAATTGTGGTTTCTCTGAGTTACTCCTTCTTCCATTCTCAAGTTTCATTTTTGCATGCCTGTGAACTGTGAAATTGCTTGTGAACTGTGGAAATTCTACATCTGTCTGCATTTCTCCTATCATATGTGCATTTTCCCAGGCACTTTTTCCTAACAGACTCCATTTTGGTGTGCTATTTTCACTAATCTATGCACACGTTGGTTGGGACGCGGGTGGCACTGTGAGTTAAACCACAGAGCCTAGGGTTTGCTGATCAGAAGGTCGGCGGTTCAAATCCCCGCGACGGGGTGAGCTCCCGTTGCTTGGTCCCTGCTCCTGCCAACCTAGCAGTTCGAAAGCACATCAAAGTGCAAGTAGATAAATAGGTGCCGCTGCAGCGGGAAGGTAAACGGCATTTCCGTGCGCTGCTCTGGTTCACCAGAAGCGGCTTTGTCCTGCTGGCCACATGACCCTGAAGCTGTACGCTGTCTCCCTCGGCCAATAATGCGAGATGAGCACCGCAGCCCCAGAGTCGGTCACAACTGGACCTAATGGTCAGGGGTCCCTTTACCTTTACCTTTGTGCACACGTTTGGTATACTTTCCCCTAATATATGCTTTTTGAATGTATTTTTGTTGTTGGAGGAGGAGTGGGCACTTCAAAGGATAGCTGCATTTCAGTTCATGTAATGGATCAAAGTTGTGAAATAGGTATGTTTCTGTTATAATCCAAACTGAACAAATGTATCCCCCAATCCTAATAGAAACATTAGTTTGCTTGAGATCGTTAGGATATATTATGTAGAGAAAGCCGACAGAGAGCATTTTTATGTAGGATGCATTACAACCACTGTGTTTTATCCCACATGATCTGTGGAAAGTATAAGCAATATCCAGTGTCCTTTTTCTCAGCAAACACTGACCAATTTATACCACGTATATTCAGCTGCAGACAGGCATTGCTCCCCTCCCTTTTCACCATCGAGGTCATAGTCCAGTATTCAAAATCAGCTTTACAAAACTGTAGTTCAGTGAACAAGTATGTCTGTGTTGGGGCAACTTTAATTGGGTCATGAAAGAATTTGAGCAAAGAGTACAGTGAAATATGACTTAGCTCAAGATATCAATTATATATGGCAATGTATGCCTCATTGTCTTAAGCATTTATCTCACGTTTCAAACTTTGTCACACCAGTTTGCCAAAATGAAGATCAGTTATTTTAACAGTCCGCAATACTTTACAGACATGAGCAGAATGGTTTATGATCTACGGAGAGCTGCATCAAATGTTCTAAAAGGAAGTAGGCATGACTCATGTTTCTTCTCCCACCACTTCCAATGTTCTGCCCATCTCCTGAGGAGAACACATCAGAAATAGCAGAAGCGGAAGCATCAATCACTCGGATCCTATGTCGTCACTTTTTAAAAATGTCCTAAGTAGCCCTGAGAATAGTTTATGTGGCCTATCCTGTCAAGAGAGTGGGAACTCAGTCATGTCAGTCATCTAGTTGAGACAGTGCAGTCTTCTTCTTTGGTGATCACTCGTAGTCGAGTAAGATTGTCTTCCATAAACACGGTTTTAACAGTGAGTACGTAAGTGACGTACAGAGGATGAGATGGTTGGACAGTGTTCTCGAAGCTACTAACATGAGTTTGGCCAAACTGCGAGAGGCAGTGAAGGAAAGGCGTGCCTGGCGTGCTCTGGTCCATGGGGTCACGAAGAGTCGGACACGACTGAACGACTGAACAACAACAACACGTAAGTGACTGTGGAGGCCAATTCTGAATCTCCACGTCCTTCCACAGTGGGGACATAGGTTTCCGGGCAGGAGTTGATCACGTTGAGGGTTCGCCAAGCGTGCCTACCTCTTAGGGCATTTCTCCATTTCTCCCTAGAATGGCTTTTTTCTATGTTTTAAGCCATTCTCATTTTTATATGTCCGCTGCCTTGAGTCCCACCAGGGGAAAACGCAGGGTGTAAATTATCATCAAGAACATCACCATTATCATTATTAATACTATCATCCTGGTAGGAAAAAGCATGTCGATTGTCGGTTGTGAACTGTAGTGTGTTTTATTTTGTCATCAGCATGCACAGGCTTGGAAGCTGAACTATGCAGGGGAAAATATCTGCCACTTTATTATTTTGATGAGCACACAGGCTTTAAAAAAATCTGTTCTTGTTTTAGTCTTTGCACTTGTATCTGCTTTGTTAATCATTGTTAGCTGTCTTTTGACATTGTGCATGGAAAGGAGGACCATAAAATTAATAAATACATGTTCATGAAAATGTTACATCCATATAACCCCCCCCATCAAACTAATTGTAGATGCTCACAGGCCTGAAGTGAGAGGTGGTCAACTAAGTTTTGTACTTTGTTATCCTCAGATCCTTCAGACCTTGCTTAAGTGAGTTTTCCCCGAAATCAGCAGAAAATCCTTCTTGCTGCCTTCCACTGTTTCGATAATTTGACTTTTGAGAAAACGCATTTCTGCAGAAAGGATGTTAAATTATTGTTTGGATTGACTGATTATCATGCATGTACATCTGGGCAGGTGATAATGAGCCGAGAATAAACCGCGTATGCACACTCTCTAATGCACACAAAATTATATTTGTCAGACTCTTTTAATGTCAAACTGAAGGGTGGTGCCAAAAATGGATGCAAAAACTGCCATTTGCTATACCATTAAAGAAACAAATTAAGCCATCAATCATGGCTTGTTATGCTAGATGCCATTTCGATGGAATTCATGTTGCTTTTTAAATATTGTGGCTCCAAGCAGGGTAGTATTCAGACACCAGGAGAGCTATCGTTGTAGGTTGTTGTTTTTTCCATGCCAGTATTCACAGGGTAGCAAATTGAATTCCTTGTTAAAATTAGTGTTAAATCAGAGATGCTTTGGAGATGGTGCTAATTTGTGAGCCGGGGTTATGTGTGTCTGCAACTTCCTGCCTTGCCATGTCAAACAGAATTATACAGCCATGTCTATAGCTAGATACCGCAGGTAGCAGTCTTAATTAAAGATTCAGCGAGATCTGCAGGAAAATGATAAAACATTGCTAACGTAAAAGGTACAGTATAAGAGTGGTGCAAACCTTTAATTATTTTCTTCTTGGGGGGAGCCATATTTCTTTCATGAAGGAGACTTTCACACATTGCAATGCTGTGTTTTTCTACTGCTGAGTAGACACGTATACTAGGATTTCACTTTAAATATCACTGTTACAAATATTGCTTTGCCAAACATATGAGGTTGGATCCAGGAAGTTGCACTTAGATCTCAGTGGAAGCAGTGGCACTAGTTAGTTAGGCTGAATCTAGACATATATATATAAATGCTGCAAAAATGCTTTAAAAATGTTTTAATATATATGTTGAATTTCCCATTAGCTCACCATCGCCATCTAGTGCCACATTTGCATAAGGCACTTAAAACATTTGCAGCTATAAAGCTGAGTTCTTACCAGTAGTTATGACTTAAATCCCATTGATTTCAGCAGAGGGATTAAGTGCTAGGGCTGGACAATAGATCAATAGATCATCCAAAATCAGTTTGAATTCCGTATCGTGATATCGGTTTAATAATTTTTGACCTGTCAATGTATTGCGAATCATTATGTTTGTGTGTGTACACACTATGCAAAATTCATGATTGGGGAAAACCATGAAGCCTGCTAATTTAGGTAAGTGTGCATAGGATTGCAGTCTTAAAGTGATTAGGGCTGCCAACCAGTGCACACCTGACTGGTAATATACCCCCTTAAATGCAGTGGTGATTACTTCTGAGTAAACATGCCAAGGACTGTGCCACCAAGTGGGAAAGAATAAATCAGTTCCGGTCTAGGTGGTCAACTAAGTCCCTAAATCAGCCTCCAATGCTTGGAGTGACACTCATTGGACCAGCAGAGCCTGTAAAAGGAGACATATTGTCATTCTCTCCCTCTAGCCCATTGCTATTTGATGAGTAGTAAACATTTAGCTACCGATTTAAAACGCTGTAGAGCCATTAACCCAATTAATCTTCACAGTATCCTCAATAGGCAAGTAACTCACCAGGGCTACACTAATAAAATAGAAGGTGTTACAAGCTCATATATCCGGATGACAGGTTGGTATTTAAAGGACCTGGATGATCAGATGTTTGAAGAGCAGCTTCCAGATGTTTAAATAACAGCTTTGTTGGAGGTTGCCATAAATTGTCTCTGCTTACCTTCGGGGACACTTTCTCCCACATCTCTCTCTCTCTCTCTCTCTCTCTCTCTCTCTCTCTCTCTCTCTCTCTCTCTCTCTCCCTCCCTCCCTCCATCCTTCCCTCCATCCCTCCCTCCCTCTCTGCCTCCCTTCAACCTGTGGAGGTCTCCTCCCCTCTGCATCCTTAATGGAAATTTGAATGGTGGAATCTTTTCTCTTCACTTATGGGATCTGCTCCTTACCGAGATCTTCCTGGCCCTCTCTCTTAGAAATTCCCAGCATGACCATATGGAGGCATTTTAATTTCAGGAAACCTTAAATGTGTTGACACAATTTTGGATGGGTTTTATTCTGCTGATGTTTCTTTATTTCTTTTTTGGTGTGCTTTGCAAGGTACATAGGCATGGATGGATCTGCTTTGACAAATAGTAACGTCTGTTCTGTCCTTTTTCTAAGTGCCTGTCCATATTGCTGTTTATTATTTTGAAACCTGGGCAAAATCCTGTATTGAAAAAGCTTGCAAGTTACCGACAAAAGAAGAATGGATTGTGAAGCTAACGGAGTATGCAGAATTGGACAAGATGACGGAGAGAATCCGCGAACAGCGGGACCAGAAGTTCATCAAAGACTGGGCTAAATTTACAGACTATTTAAAGGAAAATTGTATTCAATTGAATACGTTGGTAGGATTGCAAGAGGCTTTGTAGAGTAAGGAAGAAATATTGTTGTTAGTACGAAGATATAGGGATTAATTTTTGAAAACAATAATATAAAACAATGATTGACTTTGGAAATATAGATATAAGGAATAGAATAGGAATAGATATCACCACTGCATCTCTCCTACCCATTTCACAGTGTCTTAACTTTCCATTCCTTTGTATACCTCTACCAAACCACTAAGCCACAGAGTCCCACTCAGGCAGAGGGCCTTCTCAGTAATGGCGCCCGCCCTGTGGAATAGTGGTTCTTTGGTTGTGGAACATAATCCGTTCCAGAAGCCCTTTCAACTTCTGAAACATTCAACAACTGAGGCACAATGGGCAGTCTGCAGTTCCAAATGAGAAAATTGAGAAACACGCCTCAGAAGCCATTCGACTTCTGAGGTGCATTCAAAAACGGAAGCATTCACTTCAGGGTTTTTGGCATTCGAAAACCAAAACGTTTGGCTTCCAAGACATCTGAAAACCGAGGCACCACTGTCTTTGACAACTGTTCAGTGAATTTTTTAATGGTTGTTGTTCTATTGTGATTTTAATACTTTGTCCAGAGCTGCCCAGAGTGGCTGGGGCAACCAAGTCAGATGGACAGCATATAAATAATGAAATGATGATGATGATGATGATGATGATGTACCACACTGCACGCACAGTTTCCTCCTGATAGGCAGGTTCCCAGCTTTGCAAGACAGCAGCTTCAGTTTCTAGCTACCCTGTTTCCCCTTTTTTAATACGTAGTCATAAAGTAAGCCATGGCAGGTTTTTTTTTACCTTTGTGAGAAGTAAGACGTACCCCAAAAGTAAGCCGTGGTGCCACCATTGTTCCCGTCGCCTCCTCAGCCCCTCCTGTGTGCGCAGGGAGCCAGCAAACCAGTGAGAGGCACGGGGGGAAACGCGCCTCTTGCGGAGTTCTGCCCTGCCTGCTCAGCGCGCAGGGGGAGGCTGTACCATACCATACTGACGTAATAAAAATAAGATATCCCCCGGAAAATAAGCCACCCTGTGTTTTTTTGAGGGGGAAAAATTATAAGACGGTGTCTTATAAAGGGGGAAAGACGGTAGTAAGCCATGGTGCAAAAGGAGAGAGAGAGAGAGAGAGAGAGAGAGAGAGAGAGAGAGAGAGAGGTCCTCCGAATGGAAGAAGAGGAAGAAGAGTTTAGATTTGATATCCCGCTTTATCACTACCCGAAGGAGTCTCAAAGCGGCTAACATTCTCCTTTCCCTTCCTCCCCCACAACAAACACTCTGTGAGGTGAGTGGGGCTGAGAGACTTCAGAGAAGTGCGACTAGCCCAAGGTCACCCAGCAGCTGCATGTGGAGGAGTGGAGACGCGAACCCGGTTCACCAGATTACGAGACTTCCGCTCTTAACCACTACACCACACTGGCTCTGGAGAGAATGGAGAGAGGAGGCCATGTTTTTGGAGGCAGTGGTGAGATGAGCACTTGCCTGAATGGAGGACAGAAAGGGACATGGGAGTAAGAAGAAGCTGCCCCAGGGACATAAGTCAAGTCCTAAAATATTTGAGGGAGCCAGGCACCCCCAAGGTCGATTGGCATTGTCATTCAAATAGAGTGTGTGCAATCGATTACGTGGAGCAGGGCCTACCTGGGACCCCCAATATTTTATTTAAATTGGCACCCCTGCCCAGGGAGAAGGCGTGTTGCTGTCACCAAGGAGGCAGAAGGCAGGGAGGTGAGTGGGACGCCAGGTTCCTAATATGTCGCCCCTCCCAGAGTGCTGCTTGAGGCAACAGCATCAGAAAGGTTCACAGTAGCACCATGGGGAATGTTTTGCTCCGACCTCACCTGGCAAGCCAACCTTCTGATGCTCTTCTGTGTCCTGTATGGGTCAGCCAAAGTGCAACACAGGGCTGGGAGCAATGAGGGATGACCTTATTCAAGCTGTTTTGTGCTTCTCTAGTTCACCTTGCTTCATTTTCCTCATCTCATCTATTAAGCCAGCCACGTTTTCAATGCCGATTTCAGCTGGCATCCACATAAAGAGATTCCTGGGGGAGGGAAACCAGCCTTTCATCCTCATTGGAAAAGGAGCGAAATACTTTGTACTCATTCTGACCCTGTTGGTTTTTGACTTTTGTGAATGAATGAGAAGATCCTTTTCAGATTGTTTGGCTCCGGCGCACAAAAGAGGGCTTGTTTGGGACTTATATCCTGTTGCCTCGAAAAGCAAAGCAGGCCTTTCTTTGATGGTGAGAGTATTTTACACTTAGCTAAAACTGCACTGCTCTGTTGTGTGTTGTTCAAGGCACAAAATGATTTCTTTGATGCCTTCAAAGCTCGTGGAGTACAAAAGCATGAGGACAGGTTTGTCTTATGATGTTTGGTTTTGTACACCCAGTTATCAAACTGCTCTTGGTTTTCGGTCTGTCTGGTTTTTCTCTGTTCTATAGATCTCTGATTGCCTTTTGAACCTCCCCCCCCCTTTTGTTCATATTTACATATACAGTTCTTTATTCTGCTGGGTGGGTGGGAAAGATCCTTTTCCATAGCACCACAGCAAATTTGTCCAAGGGACCATCTTTAACCAACCGAACCTTGACCATTCACTGTGGACTACGTAGTGTTAAGGAATCTGCACCATCCCAGGAGACCAGAGACCTTCTTCCAAGGGTAATGGAATCAGTGGTACTTAATACCTCTGATTGGCGGCTAACAGATTGAGGTTGAATCCTGACAAGACAGAAGTACTGTTTTTGGGGGACAGGAGGCGGGCAGGTGTGGAGGACTCCCTGGTCCTGAATGGGGTAACTGTGCCCCTGAAGGACCAGGTGCACAGCCTGGGAGTCATTTTGGACTCACAGCTGTCCATGGAGGCGCATGTTAATTCTGTGTCCAGGGCGGCTGTCTACCAGCTCCATCTGGTACGCAGGCTGAGACCCTACCTGCCCGCAGACTGTCTCGCCAGAGTGGTGCATGCTCTAGTTATCTCCCGCTTGGACTACTGCAATGCGCTTTACGTGGGGCTACCTTTGAAGGTGACCCGGAAACTACAATTAATCCAGAATGCGGCAGCTAGACTGGTGACTGGGAGCGGCCGCCGAGACCACATAACACATGTCTTGAAAGACCTACACTGGCTCCCAGTACGTTTCCGAGCACAATTCAAAGTGTTGGTGCTGACCTTTAAAGCCCTAAATGGCTTCGGTCCAGTATACCTGAAGGAGCGTCTCCACCCCCATCGGTCAGCCCGGACACTGAGATCCAGCGCCGAGGGCCTTCTGGTGGTTCCCTCACTACGAGAAGCCAAGTTACAGGGAACCAGGCAGAGGGCCTTCTCGGTAGTGGCGCCCACCCTGTGGAACGCCCTCCCTTCAGATGTCAAAGAGAACAACAACTCCCAGACCTTTAGAAGACATCTGAAGGCAGCCCTGTTTAGGGAGGCTTTTAATGTTTAATAGATTGTTGTATTTTAATGTTCTGTTGAAAGCCGCCCAGAGTGGCTGGGGAACCCAGCCAGATGGGCAGGGTATAAATAATAAATTATTATTATTATTATTATTATTATTATTATTATTATTATTATTAAACATTAAGTATGTAAGGTTAAAAGAAGGGATCATAATTCATTAGACATTTTAAAAATAAGCTTTCCTGTTAGTTTACTGTACTAAAGCAACTAGAAACAACTTAGTGACGGTAAGATTTCACACGGGTGGAGGGAAGCAATGGGAAGGAGGGGAGGGGAAGGTTAGATAGCATTCGGGAAATAAAATAATATTGTATTTTAGAAAAGGACATCATAGATTCTTACAGAATAGCAGCACAATGTAACCAGAGCAGAAGCTTAAAGGAGGAAGTGAATGTATTTTAATTTGTTGCTTGTATATGGTGTAATTCTCTTAAGATAATACAGTGGAACCCTGGGTTACGCACGCAATCCGTTCCGGGGTCACGCTACGTAACCCGGGCGTGCGTATCACGAACACACATAAAAAAACAAAAAAAACCCCAGAAGAAGCGCAATTTGAACGCTTCTGCACATGCTCGAAATGCGCAGAACACATCTGCACACCCGTGCGCACCCGCGCGCGTTCCACGGAGGACTTCTGGGTCGCCGCGGTGCGTATCCTTAACGTACGCAACACGGAGCGTATGCGACATGAGGTATGACTGTAAATAAATAAAACTCAATAAATAAAAAATAATCGAATGAATATTTTTGTATGCGACTACTGCAGCAACCTAGCAGTTCGAAAGCACATCAAAGTGCAAGTAGATGAATACCTTCCGGCGGGAAGGTAAACAGCGCTTCCATGCGCTGCGCTGGTTCGCCAGAAGCGGCTTAGTCATGCTGGCCACATGACCCGGAAGCTGTACGCCGGCTCCCTCGGCCAATAAAGCGAGATGAGCACTGCATCCCTAGAGTCGTCCGTGACTGGACCTAATGGTCAGGGGTCCCTTTACCTTTACTGGAGCAACAGTATTATATGCCCCAAAATGGTGAGCTGATATGCTGCCTACAAAGGAGGGTGGGAAGCCTGCGGCCCGCCATACCATCATCCCTGACCATAGACCATGCTGGCTAGAACTGATTGGAGTTGGAGTTCAAGACCAACAGCATCTAGAATGCCATGGGTGGCCCACAGGTTTATTACTAGGCATCTACTAAGTTTGGGAGAACAGTCCAACTCAGATGCCTAAGAAGCTAGAAGACATCAGAGGGGTTTAACAAAGTTATTGCCTTGTCAAGAGGAAATGGAAAGCATCCAGGGGGAGCTAGTTCTTCCCATTTCCTCTTTGAAGAACAGTCTGAGAAGCAGAGACGTATGCATAGAATTTATATTCCATAGATATTTTCCACATCTTACGGCGCGGTTTTATTCAGATTACTAGTTCCTCTGACATTTACACAGATAAGTTTCCAAAATAACTTCTTCAGTGTCAGTTGCCCTCTTTGGCTGTTCATTATTTCTCCCCTGGCTGAAAGTGGTGTCTGCCTCATTAATGCGAATGAAGACCGTGCATGTCAAAATTGGAGGGGAATCAGCATAAATACATTCTCTTTGCTCAATTCATTATGGTGATGGTTAGTCCTTAAACCGGAAAGCGAACGTCTTATGATTTTGAAAGAAGTTTGCGGCATAAATTAATCTGCCTCTCAGAGAAACATACACTCATTAAAGGGTTGTCACTGATTGCCAACAGAGATGCCTAAACAAATCCCATCATTCTTAAAAGGCAGAAAAAGTAAAACAAATACATGCCTCATCTATTTAAAAAAATCCGTGGGTATGATTGTAGCAGTAATACGTTTGGCAGGCAAACTCCAGTGTTAAGATGCCACTTTCAAATGGCAACAGAATTGATAGAAAGGAACATGGGGGAAGTTTGGTGACGCCATGCAAACAAACGTACTGAAACCAATACCCAAGTATTTTTCCAGTGTGTATTTTGCTCACAGCTACATTGTATCATGGGTTTTGTGATCTTAATAATAATAATATTATTATTTGGGGGGTGGGGAATCACAACGGCTAACATTCTCCTTTCCCTTTCTCCCCCACAACAAACACTCTGTGAGGTGAGTGGGGCTGAGAGACTTCAAAGAAGTGTGACTAGCCCCAGATCACCCAGCAGCTGCATGTGGAGGAGCGGAGACACGAACCCGGTTCACCAGATTATGAGTCTACCACTCTTAACCACTACACCACACTGGCTCTCCTGTGTGTGCCAGTGTGCAACTATATCAATAGGTATAACAGCAAATATGCACAGGGGACTTTAGCTCTTTGTCCTGTACTCTAAAGTGATTCAGTTGAGCAACAGGTAGAGAAGATGAGTTTCCTTGGTGCCTGCAGCTAAAGATCTTACGTGTGAGACTTGGGAAAGAGCCCTTGCTCAATGCCTTGGAAATAGAAAGCTGCTGCAGGTCACAATAAACAATATTGGACTAGAAGGGTGAATAATCAGCAGATGTGTTCATGCAATGCCCCCCCCCATGCACCCAGTGTGGGATCATGCCTTTCAGCAGTGTCCTTTGCACTCCAATGTGTGGTCCAGGCAACCTTCACCCAACATTTGCCTATTCAGCATCAATATGAATAGGCCCTACAAAGCTTTGTACATGCATAGGACTTATTCACACTGACAATGAATGTGCAGTTGGTACAGGCATAGGCAGAATGCATGTCAGCCTTCAGAGTGGGGCTAAAAGGTCACATGATGCTCTGTTGGCGCTAGTGCTGTGATATTTCTGCAACCCTCCTCCCCAGTGCTACAGATTATTTTTTTCTTTGACATGGGATCCATCCAAGCAGAATACATTTTTTGGCCACCACTGGTCCCCAGTAATAATGCTAGAATCATACAGAAGTTTCAAAGCAAGAACTAGTTGCTACTGACAATGCCCGGACATAGCAGTTGTAGCCTCTGGAGATGAGCCACGGAAATGGGCAGAATGTTGCAGGAAGCAATGTCTGCAGAACTGCAAAGTTCAATTACTGTGTGCTTTTAAAAAAAAAAAATACATAAATGCTATTGATGGCTTGTTAAAATAAAATCTCAAGTGTGTGTTGTTTTATTTACAAGGGGGTAAGGCTGAACCTATGCTTAGAACAGCATAATTAAAGCCAAGGACATTGTACTGCACATTAAAAAACAAAACAAATCCATCCCCTCAAGTATATAATAACAGTAAATAAGCTAGAAAAGTCTTACAAATCGAACCAGGAGAAAACTACCAAGCTCCTTATAGGCTCCCTAAGGCATTAGATAAGTAATGTCCAGTGCAATTCTGTGCACATTTGCTTTGTTGTAAGCCCAAACTGTATGCAATGAGACAATGGCATGGTAGGTGCAGTTAGGAGCTGCTCTGCCACCTCATCACCTCCTTCTTGGTTACTGGCAGTGACCTCCATGCCAACCTCTGCCCTTCTCTGTCGGCCGCTACTGCTGGAGGGACAGTTGCGTCAGTCTGTTGCAGCAAAAACAACCAGGAGTGTTGTGGCCCAAAGGCCTCTCCGCAACCCCCTTTCTTAGTTACCCCCTTTCCTCCATCCATCCCAAGCACTCTCTTCTCTCTCTGCCCCCACATCTCTCTATGACACGGGGAGCTTCCGGGCAGAAATACCAGAGCTGGGAATGTGAGACTGAAAAGGGGAGGTCTGGAACAGAAAGGTGAAGCTATTATTATTATTATTATTATTATTATTATTATTATTATTATTATTTTAATAGATGGGATTTTAACATGGGTGAGTGCTGTTTTATTTGGAGGGTGGGGTTGTTTTAAATTGTTGCCAAATGTTGTGCGCTAATTTGGATTTTTGTATTTGTGGGCTGGAGTATTGTTTAAGGGCTCTTGTGTTGGGTATGTATTGTTTATTAGTGTGTATACATTAGTATCGTTACTTGTTTTGACTATGTTTTGATTATGTTTGTTTTTATTATGTATTTTGTGTTTTGCTTACAGTGGGACCTCGGAAGTTAAACAGAATCCGTTCCGGAAGTCCGTTTCACTTCCAAAACGTTCGGAAACCAAGGCACGGCTTCTAATTGGCTGCAGCAAGCTCCAATCGGAAGCTGCAGAAGTCACATCAGATGTTCGGGTTCCAAAGAACGTTCACAAACCGGAACACTCACTTCTGGGTTTGCTGCGTTCGGGAGCCGAAACGTTTGACTCGCAAGGCGTTCGGGATCCAAGGTATGACTGTGTTTTCATTATGTATTTTGTGCTTCGTATATTGTAGCTTTGTGTTGTGAACCTCCCTGAAAACTACTGGTATAGGGTGGTGTCAGGTCCTCCCCCTCGTCAGTCGTTCAATAAGGGAGCCAAACCATCTGTCTTTTAGTACTTTAATCAGTGCTCATTATTTACAGTGCAGAGCTGAATCATATCATGTCCGTTCAATCACTAGCAGAATCCGGAAGTGCCTCCCGGCGATTTTGGCACCAACACAACATCTTTGGCAGCCGAAAATGCCTTTTCCTCCTACGTAATCTCTGCACCGGACCTGACGCCTCCTCCGTCCGACCCTGCTGGTTGGTGCCAGGCCTGTCACTATATCTCTCGAGCCCTGGCACTCTTTCCCTCCCAGCCACTAACTGTTTCTTCCCCGAGGAACTGCTGGTTTCGCTCGCAGATGAGTCAGTAGTCAGAACAGGTGGCTGCTCCCTATAAACACTCAGGGCTGGACTGGCAGGGGGAGGCAGATCCCTGACAGGTGGTATAAAAATTTAAAGAAGAAGAAGAAGAAGAAGAAGAAGAAGAAGAAGAAGAAGAAGTCAGTGTAAGTCTATCAATAGTACTGAAAGTTATAGGAGTTGATGTGGACACCCAGGGATGGTGTGGAAAGTGAGAGACAGCACAGCAGAAGGTTGAAATCAGCCTCCCAGAGGAACCAATGGAAAACGGTAAAGCAGAAAAAGCAATTACACTAGCGCCGTGACGAAGATTCTCCTGCATATTTTTTTTTTAAAAAAAGTGTTCTCCACCAGTTAATGAGAAATGAAATTGCATTCAAAATCTATCAAAGGGGAAAGAAAGCATTGGTGAAATTCTCATGGGTGGGATGCCAGGTTTTTGTAGCACTTACTTTGTTTTCAAAGGGCAGGAGGGATATTGTAAGTCTCTTTTCCTTCACTCTGCTAATCATCGGCATCCTGCAGGTGCCCACACTTCCTGAAAACGGCATGCCGTCCTCAGCTGGGCTTTCCTGTAAGCGTGGGAAGCCAGGGAGACTGTCTGGCGTTGCGCATCAAGCTGTTCATTATTTTCCTTTTGAGTGAAGTCTTTCTACTTTTAAAGAAATCAGTGCATTGGAAAAAGGAAAAAGAAAGATAAAAGGAAAGGACTTCAGCAAGTGCACTGATCTCAGGGGCTTAATAGATGGCCTCATCAGCTTCCCATTATTCCGTCAAAGCCCAGGAGGAGAAATTGTGAGGTAATTCATTTCATGGTGGTTTTTCAAATTAGAAAGTGCAGGAAACAAGGAGGCTGAGCGAGATTTTAGGGGGTGGCAGGGAGCAGTCACGAAATTAGAAGACGCCTGCTTCTTGGGAGAAAAGCAGTGACAAACCTAGACAGCATCTTAAAAAGCAAAGACATCACCTTGCCGACAAAGGTCCGTTTAGTTAAAGCTATGGTTTTCCCAGTAGTAATGTACGGAAGTGAGAGCTGGACCATAAAGAAGGCTGATCGCCGAAGAATTGATGCTTTTGAATTATGGTGCTGGAGGAGACTCTTGAGAGTCCCATGGACTGCAAGAAGATCAAACCTATCCATTCTTAAAGAAATCAGCCCGGAGTGCTCATTAGAAGGACAGATCCTGAAGTTGAGGCTCCAGTACTTTGGCCACCTCATGAGAAGAGAAGACTCCCTAGAAAAGACCCTGATGTTGGGAAAGGTTGAGGGCACAAGGAGAAGGGGACGACAGAGGATGAGATGGTTGGACAGTGTTCTCGAAGCTACTAACATGAGTTTGGCCAAACTGCGAGAGGCAGTGAAGGATAGGCGTGCCTGGCGTGCTCTGGTCTATGGGGTCACGAAGAGTCAGACACGACTGAACGACTGAACAACAACAACAACAAGGGAGCTGTAAGAAGGGGAAACGATTATTTTGGAGTTTAACAGGAGGGGAAGTATCTGAACTGTAAGAACAGTGTAGCAATGGAATGAGCCGTTTAAGAAAGCCTCAAGGAGCCTCAAGAACTAACCGAGCAGAAATAGGTGCACATTTCTGAATTAAATCATCCCCAGCATTCTTGACCAGTTCTTAGATTTTACCATTATTTTCAAGGACTCAGATCCAGTGGGCCAAGAAAATGAAATACATCACGATGTGAAACCATCGGATTTCCCAAAACGCACACACACACAAGCTGCCAAATTGTTAGCCCGGCGGTGTTACACAAAAGCTTGTCCCTACAGTGTATTTTCTTTATCACGCTGGTTCAGCTTATATGGGCAGCGTTCCCTTTGTGTACGACATCATTAGGATGCTCAAAGGAAGGGAAGCTTCTGGGTAACAGGATAGAAAAGTAGGTCAATATACAGAGACATTCTCCCTGTGACAGTTTTATGACTTAAGGCAAGTGCATATCCTAGACGGCTTGTGTTTTGAATTTTAATAGCAATTTAGCAGGTAAAACTGCGGGGTTGACATGCAAGTCTATGGTGTCGAAGGGCAACCCATTATCCTGTTTGAACTTCTACATAATGGCTGGCGGGCAGATTAAGTCCGGTGCGTGCCATTCAACAGTGTTTCAGTCTTTACATTTGATTCAATAAATTAGGTTTCCTTTTTTTAAAAGACGCTGCACAAGAATATGTACTGCGATAAGAATAAGGGGAGTGCAAAAAGAACGTCCTCAATTGTAAACTGAATAATTCAGCATCTTTCTCATATCAAATGAAAAGCAAATTCTGGATGGAAAAGAAAGGAAACCGTTCAAGTAGAAGATATTATAGCCACGACTAGAGATGGGATTTCAGCTTGAAGTCAAGCCTGGGGTATAAGGAGAAAAAGACAACATTTTGCCCATGTTCAACCAAATAATTCCAGGGATGCATGCCCAGTTTTTTCAGACTGTGTAGGAGTTCAACTCCTGCAGTATGTCATCTGCTCCATGACTGCAATTTGAATCATCGGATTGTGCCATATGTTGTTAGCTGGGGATGATCCATACTTCCATTCCGACAGTGATCTAAGCTGCAGGCCACCTTTGACTTGCAAAGGAGAAGTCAGAAGTCCAGGGTCATTCGGTAAAAAGTCAAATAAAAATGACTTCCATGAAGTCAAGTAAGCTTTCTGAGTGCTGGTGTGGATCTGTTGATCTGATAACCTATTTGGCCCAGTTAGGATCTTTGGGTAACCTTCTAGAACTGTCTATCATTGATATAAAAGTTTATAGGATGTTTTGATAGATGAGGATAGATAGATGATAGATCATAGATAGATAGTAGGTAGGTAGGTAGGTAGGTGATATAGATAGATAGATGATAGATGATAGATAGATAGATAGATAAATAGATAGATAGATAGATAGATAGATAGATGATGATAGATAGATAGATAGATAGATAGATAGATAGATAGATAGATATAGATGATAGATAGATAGATAGATATAGATGATAGATAGATAGATAGATAGATAGATAGATAGATAGATAGATAGATAGATGATAGATAGATAGACAGACAGAGGTCTTTTTTCTTGGGGGATGAAGGTGTACGCATACCCCTAAACATTTTGTGAATCTAAGTTTGGCCTCATTTAGGGGCAGTTTTTTAATATGAGTAGGAGAATGAGAGTACCCCTAAACATTTTTTTTTTAGAAAAAAAGCACTAGATAGATAGATAGATAGATAGATAGATAGATAGATAGATAGATAGATAGATAGACAGATCACGGGGGGTAGTTGACCAGGAAATGTATGCTATCTTTTAATCTTATGCTACCTTGTATGCTATCTTTTAATCTTAGGTTCATCTAACTCTCCCTATCTGTCTGTTTATAGGAAGTAGGTACATATTTCAATTCACCCTCATGTTGCCATTATGGTATGTGGCTGATGGAGCCTCTTATGCTGCTCTCAAAACTTATGTCATTCAAAATAAAAGTGAATAATGATTAGAGGCAAAAAGGACAAGTTTAGATGGAAGCACACAGAAGAAAGAGAGAGGAGATTAAGGAAAGTCCATGCAGAGAGGGGGCTTGCAAGGGCCTAAGAGGGGGCTGAAGAAAATTCTGTAATTGGAACAATAATATAAAGGTAGGTGGCAGATGAGGAATGGAGATGATGAAAGAAGATGTGAGAATGAACACGGATGAAAAGAGGGAGACAATTACAGAACCGAAAGAGACCAAAGTCAAAAAGTAAAGATCTGCTTCTATTGAAGTCTGCGAGATCATTGCTATTTATATTTCATGGAAATTAGTTGAAATCTTCCTGCAGTGTCTTTATCATCTAGGCAAGTGGATGGTGTAAAAAGGAGGGAGGAAAAGAAAATATAAAATACAGACAATTAAAAAATACCAAGACTATGTTCATGAGTGTCTGTATTACTGATTTATATTTTACACTTGTCTCCTGCCCTTCTTCCCAAGGAAGTCCAGGACAGCAAACATCCAAGTGTCAAAATGGTACAATCACATATAATAAAGTGCAAGTGTCTCTGCGTCCAGTCCCTGTGTCCGTCCCTGTGTCCTACTGCGCATGTGCCCCACGGACACAGGGATTGGAGCGCAGAGACTTCGGGCGGCCGGGCGAAACTGCGCATGTGCCCCACGGGCACAGGGATTGGAGCGCAGAGACTTCGGGCGGCCGGGCTGTTGAAGCGGCGGGTGCGCGCTCGCGTGGACTTACTTCTAAGTGGCAGCGGCCGTTACAAGTGGCGGCTGAGTTGGCCTGCCGGGGCCTGGCTGGTGCCAGTGCCGCCACCGCCGCAATGCGCCTCCTGCGCTGCCTGCTGAAGGGCCATTCGGCGCTGGCCGGGGCGCCCAAGTACATCGAGCACTTCAGCAAGTTCTCGCCGTCCCCGCTTTCCATGATGTTCTAGCGCCCGTTAATTTAACGGGCTTACAGTCTACTAGTTTAAAATAATATATAAACATATGTAAAGCTGCTTCTGTTGAAATCAGTTACTTGGAAATCAGTCCTGTTAAACGTAGCGGGACTGATTTCTGGGTAGGTGCGCCAGGTAAATGATTGTGCTGTGACAGCACAACCCTGTGTGTTAGGCACTTTTTCTGCAGCACTTTGCTTGCGTCGTCTATTTGCCCAACAATAACGACTGAGAATAAAAACTTGGCAATTCCTGCTGACTCCAGTGAACATTGACGTCAAGGAGCCATCCATTTTGTTAGCTTGTTGCTGTTCCTCGCCGAAAGTAATCAACGTAACATTCTGAGTCAAAGGAGATGTCAGTTTTTATGTATATATTTTCAAAAAAAATATTTGCAAGCTGCAGCTTACTTGCAGGTTGTGCAACATGTATAATATTGGAAGGGAGATGTTATTAGGACAATTGACTTGGTTAAGCACAGTTGTGCTAAGGGTTAAAATAGCAATTCCTTGAATGAAAAGACTGCAAAGCATGGAACTGCTAAATGGCAGCTGGTCAAGAAATTCAATTACGTTGCTCGTGGCCTGAATCGAGATAAGGGTTTTAAAAATTAATTTGTGTATTTATTTATTAAATTGGTGTCCAGGAACAGATTTTAGATTAAGATTGGGAAAGAATTTTTAGGCAACCGCCCTTTGTTGCAACCTCTAGGATAATCTCGGAACAGGGGTTGAAGCTGGTACAAAAATGGTATTATACGCCAGTAAGGTTGTATCATATCACAAAGTCAGGAAGTAAACATTGCTGGAGGAAATGTGGAGTGATGGGAACGTACAGTCATATGTGGTGGGATTGTCCTTTAGTTAATAATTTTTGGAAACAGATTGGTATTGAAATATCGGGAATTGTGGGTAGAAAAGTGGAAATATCTAAATTAATGGTTCTCATTAGCCTGGATAGCACCGGGTTAAAAACAAAAGAGGATTGCAAATGGGTAAATTTGATGGTAATTGCAGCCAGACAGGTTATAGCGAGTAATTGGAAAAATGCAGAAGAACTAGGGGTGAACCAATGGAGGAAAAAATTGAATAATATTATAATTTTAGAATACCTAAATGCAAAGATACGCAGAATGAAAGGGTTTAAGGTCACTGAAAAAGAGGAGGATTGGCTTGAGAACCTACTGAATTATTTGGGTAGGTTTGAACAATTTGGGGTAATCAAAATGTTAAAAGCTAAATAAACTTTGTGGATTGTTAATATATATAGAATTGTACATATGGTTGATTTGAAGATGTTTCATTGTTCATGTATATCCAATGTATCGGCCGCCTGGGGGCATTCACTGTTTTTGTCTGGGTTGTTGGGGATCTAAATAATAATAATAATAATAAATTATTTTTTTAATTAAATTGGTATACTTCCCTTCATCTGAAGACCACAGGGCAGTTCTCAACACAAAAATACAAAAGGGGAACACAAACTAAAACAAAACAATAACCCCCCTCCCACAAGCACATTTAAAATGCCATATAATGTTTATTCAGCCAAAGGCCTGGTTATAGAAAACCATTTTCACCTGGTGCCTAAAAATATGTAATGAAGGTGCCAGGCAAGTCCCCCTGGGGAGAGCATTCCACAAGTGGGGAGCCACCTCAGAAAAGGCCCCTTCTTGCGTTGCCTCCTTCCGGGCCTCTTGTTGATAATCACAGGATCCGGGTCAGTTCATACAGGTAACACATTACTGCAAGGGAGATTTCACAACTGGAATGATGGTTAAAATTATAGTTTATTTGTTCCTGTAAAATATGATTTTGTTAATTATCTTTCATTCTCCCCCCCCCCCTGAAAAAAATATTAATATTAAACCATGTGCTGTACATGAGAGTTTCCTATTTTGATAAAGCTATTAACAATCTCCTTAAAAAATAAAAAAGCATGCACAGGTAATACTATGCAACTCATGCAATTCAGTCACACTAAACTCCATGGGTACACAAATGCTAATTGTGTGGGACACTAATTCATAAGCAAGAAAGCATGTCAAGTGCTAGATTTAGGGTAAATGATTAGTCAGAGCACCAGCTGAGATTCAGATACTCCTGTACATGATTGCAAGTTAAATTCAAGTAAGCATGACTAGGATTACAGCCTTACAGAGTGGCTGGGGAGACCCAGCCAGATGGGCGGGGTACAAATAATACATTATTATTATTATTATTATTATTATTATTATTATTATTATTATTATTATTATTATTACCAAGAAGAAAACATTAGAAATTTCAGGTTGTATCCAACTTCATTGAATACTGGTGGAAGACTCTTTGATCCAGTGAAGGCTTCTGCCAATAGAAAAGAGGGGGCATTTTTCTAACAATACCCTCTTCCCAAGCTGTTCTAAAGGGTTCCCCAGCCCTCTGGAACAGATCTTGAGGTCTTCAAATGGCAGAGGGAATTGGCAAAATTTGCCTCTCTCGCTGAAGGAAGGCTCCACGGAATCAAAGCAGCTTCCATCGGCATTTGAGACACCAATGGCTACAGCCCCTCATTAAGAATTTTCAACCAATGTATATTATAGAAGAGGGGAAAGGCCTCAAACCAAGAAATTATGAATTAGATTGCATTCAGATATACCAAACTATAGCATTTTATTATAACCTAGTGTACACTCAGTTACAAACTATGGTTTGTGAGGTACTGAGAAACCAAGATGATGATGATGATGATGATGATGATGATAGTAATAGTAATAATAATAATTTATTATTTATACCCCATCCATCTGGCTGGGTTTCCCCAGCCACTCTGGGCGGCTCCCAACAGAATATGAAAAACACGATAAAACATCAAACATTAAAAACTTCCCTCAACAGGGCTGCCTTCAGTTGTCTTCTAAAAGTCAGATAGTTGTTTATTTCTTTGACATCTGAAACTGGGACAGCTTCTATAAATCCGGGACTGTCCCTGGAAAATAGACACACTTGGAAGGTCTGAAGATATAAAACTACTACCGTCACTCCATCTCAACAGCTGCTGCTACATGAAAAACATATGAAACTGAGTGTTGGTCAGATGGAAAATGGAAACAGAGAAGCAGCTCCAAGCCATGGTTTCATCCTGTATGTCTGGAAACTCAAACCATGCTGTGAGTTTTTAACTACGGATTAGCAAAAATAGCCTGTTGCAGAAAGGTGCACCTCTGGAAGCACATGTTGATTGATATTCGCTTTGTTACCCTTACAATTTAACAATCCAAAACACAGCAGGTCATGAGGAAACACCAATTAGGTTCTAAATAGATCCTCGGTGTCTGGATGAAAGTGAATGTTGGCTTGCTAATTGCCAGCCTTTGGTACTGTTAGCAGATGCATTTATAGTGTTGAAACTTTTCTTTAGGAAAGCTGGGTCATTTAGCACACCACAACTTCATTTTTAACAGAGCTAGTCCCCTGTATGGCTTAGGGCAGTGTTTCCCAAACTTGGGTTTTCAGCTGTTTTTGCACTACAATTCACATTATCCCTGACCACTGGCCTTGCTAGCTAGGGATGATGGGAGTTGTAATCCAAAAACATCTGGAGACCCAAGTTTGGGAAACACTGACTTAGAGTCTTGAGTTCCAATCCCTGCCCAGGAATAAAGCTGAGTGGGAGACCTAGGACCATTTTTTCAGCCTAACCCATTTTGGAGGATTGTTGTGAGCATAAAATGGAGAACTGCAGAAGCATGAAGGACACCTTGAGCTGCTTGTCAGCTTGCATTTCTTAGTACAGAAAGTATTGATCTGATGTGTAGAGATCTTTCCTATTCTAATTAGTTCAAGAGGGTTCTGGAAGCTTCTCTGTGTGAAAGAAACAAGTAGAAGGTTCCTGATGTTTGGGTTATTCCTACAAAGAAGCCGAGTACAGCTGGTTTCAACTGGTTCTCTTATTTCTTTCTGTCAAGGTCATGCTGACTATAAAAGTAAGGCCAGAAGGAGCCTGGGTTTCACTTTCTCTTTTCCTTCTGGTGTGGTGTTCTGTACATAGTCTGAACAAAATAAAAAATAAAAAAATTCCTTCCAGTAGCACCTTAGAGACCAACTAAGTTTGTTCTTGGTATGAGCTTTCGTGTGCATGCACACTTCTTCAGATACACTGAAACAGAAGTCACCAGACCCTGATATATAGTGAGAGGGTGGGGAGGGGTATTACTCAGAAGGGTGGTGGGAATGGGTGATAGGCTGATAGCTGTGGTAAACCTGTTGACGACTGTTAACGACTGCAATTAGTCTTACAGGAAAAAGCAAGGGGTGAGAAGGTTAAAAAAGCTTTGTCATGTATAATGAGATAAGAATCCAATGTCTTTGTTCAGACCAGGTCTCTCCATGCTTAGTGTTAAGGTTTTAGACTTATTATAAGTTATTGTAAGTTTAAGTTAAGTCTGCTGCAACTGGATTTCTTATGGACAGTGCCAATCCTGAATGTATTGGATTTGTGACCATTATGCTCATTTGCCTTCAGTAGCAGTAAAGCTCTGCTAGATGAAATACAATTGCCTCTGGTCTATTTTTGGGGAATCCTGCAACCTGTTTAAGTTTTCACTCTGCTAACTATACATAGGAATCTACTCTGGATCAATATTGAGTAGAATTTCACGACACTGCTTTATAATAAATAATGAATAAAGCACACACACCCCAAAAGAAACAACCTCTGTCAATTCTAAATTAAACTCATATGTCTATAAATGCAACATGAAGGCTGGCGACATGAACCCCGCCATGTGGGAATCCCTTGTAGACGATTGCGGTGCCTGGAGACAGACCGTCAGGTTATGTGTCCACAGCAGTGACCAGAGGAGGAATGAACTCTGGGAAGAGCGCAGAAAGAAGAAATGCCATGGTGCATCTCTAGCGGCAAAACTGAACACCTCCCTCTGCCCCAACTGCAATAAACATGTCTCTCCCGTATCAGTCTCTACAGCCACAGCAGGCGCCGTAATTCTCCAACTGTTTAACTTTACCTTTGAAGGCACGCTCTTCCATTTTCTCCCGAGACAGACGTTTGCAAACAACAAGAATAGAGAGGGAAAGAGAAAGCAATTTGTCATTGTCGAACTGAGTTCATTTGAGATGTGATTGATCTATACTATAAAATGTATCTACTATCCAAAGACAGTGCTGGCAATAACATTAACACTGAATCCTAGACTTCTGGCACGAAAGTGTAGATTTATTGTCCCATTATAATCTCCTAGCTGACAGCCAACATATTAGGAAAGCATTATTTAATATAATAATAAAAGCAAGTTTCCTCAACATGTTCCAGTGTAGGGTACAGGCTGGTGATTAACTTCATCATTAGTTCCCTGGGGGGGGGGGGAATGCATTTCTTTTTTAAAAACACTGATCAATCCTGTTTTCCTTCCATTTTGCTTCTGTTGTCAGAGAGGAACCCTTTGTCTTTCTTGATTTTTTTTGACTCACAGCAAACTCATTGTCATTCAGCACGTGCTTTCTTGAATCACTGGGCATGATTCAATCCATGTCAAGCAAAGCTTTCAGCTCCACGAATTTGAATACACACACTTAACATCGGATCTGGCTTCATATCTAACACATGCTTAAAACAACGATCCTATGGACATTTAGACCGAAGGCTGGTGGATTATAAAATGAGAGCCACTTGCACATTTGAAATGGTCACAGTCAGAGAGAAATGAACTGGCAGTGCAATCATCCTGAAGGAGGGTACTTTTTACCATATGTGGTGGACATGTACATTGGTAAAGGCTTTCTGGGAAATGATATACAGTGGAACCTCTACTTACAACAATAATCCGTTCCGGAGGTCCAATCATAACTAGAAGCGTACATAAGTAGAAAGTAATGGAAAAGTGAATTGATCCGTTTTAGACTATGAAGGGGACGTGGGTGGCGCTGTGAGTTAAACCACAGAGCCTAGGGCTTGCTGATCAGAAGGTCGGCGGTTCGAATCCCTGCGACGGGGTGAGCTCCCGTTGCTTGGTCCCAGCTCCTGCCAACCTAGCAGTTCGAAAGCACGTCAAAGTCCAAGTAGATAAATAGGTACCACTCTGGAGGGAAGGTAAACGGCATGTGGGGCCCACATAATAATATATTTCTCAGGCAAGGGCTGCTAGCTTTTTTGGATCCATGCGCTCATTTGAAAACAGGAGAAACGGGTGTGGGCACCATGCACACATACACACATCACAACCATTTCTCTTGGCTACAATAGAGGACTTCTTTAAAGCCTATTTTCAGAGGAGGGAACAGCAAGGTGAGAAGACCACATAGGAAAGCCAAGGAAAGCTCTGCAGGTGCATGTTCATCCAGTCATCCCTGTTCTCAAGGTCATCTGCCAATTCCTCACTAAGCTTCCATTGCAGACTTGTCTCAACCTACATTCAGGTCTCCTTTATGGTTTTAAGATCCAAAAGTTTGTGATTCAATTTTTTCTTGAGAAAAGTGACACACACACACACACACACACACAATTGTGTTCACTAAATAGAACAGCTATTCAATTGCTGTACATGTGCAAGGCTTTATTTTGCCTCGATCCCTGATGACTTGGTGTTATTTTCTGAAAGGCGAGGACTTCCTGTGGTTTCTGCAGATCAGATCGGTTAGTGGTCGCTTGTCTTCCCTTCTGTTTCCAAAGCAAACGTTCTGCTGCGCTCAGCATCTGTGAAAATATTTCGGGCAGATGCTGCTGCCTGCTTCCAGACGGAGAAACCATCTCTCGATCAGTCAGTGTGTGGCACATCCCTGCTGCATTTCTATTTCCTCTTGCTTAGAATGGAGGGATGTTGTACACAGAAACATGTGCACACAACATGGGGTTTAAGGAAAGAAAAGCAGTGGTACGTTATGGGTCTCAAAGGCAAAGACAGCGGCAGACTTTGAGCTTTCAAGTTCCAGCAGCAGCTTGTGTGATCCAGGAATTTGATGCCCCTTGTCTGTTGCGCTTCGTTCTACATCATTGTTGCACCCCTTAAACCACTTGTGGCAAAAAATAAAAAATAAATGCAGATGAATCCAAGATCCAACCAGACTAGATGTTTACCAGTCTTGCTACAGCTAAAGGAGCCTTATACTGAATCAGACCTTTGTTCCGTATAGGGCAGCATTGCTTTCACAGGTTGGCAGTGGCTTTCCAGAGACTGAGGGAGGGGTCTCTCTCAGCTCTACCAGGAGACGTCAGGGTTTGAATCTGGGACCTTTTGCATGCAAAGCAGGTGACCTACCACTGAGTCACAACCTGAAGGGAACTGGGGGTAGATCTACACACAGGAAAAAACACACTATAAATAAGTCATAAATTAAATCATTATAATGAAAGGGGGGAAACCCTATGTAAAATCGCATAGAAATGTTTTGTGCTCTACAGCGCCATCTGCTGTTGCATATTTATAACACTTTTAAAACGCTGTTTTTTGACTAAAGTAGCTGAGTCCTGGATGCGCAAAGCAACTTGCAGCATTAGTATACTAAGGCTATTAATACATGGGATACAATCAGGTTTTTTCCCCTAGAAAAAAAATGGTGCCGGTACTCACCACACAAGGGAGGGCTCTAGAACCGTGTCAGAGCATCGCACCTCGCTTCCTGAGCTGGGCAGAAGCTCTCCGGGCTTTGGGAAGGAGGTGCGAGTCATCTGACAGGATCCTCCAGCCCTCCTGCCTCCTTCCCAAAGCAGGCTTTGGGAAGGACAGCTCTAAGATCCTGCCAGAGCATCATGTCTCCCTCTCTAATCCAGACAGCAGCTTCCCAGGCTTTAGGAAGGAGACACAAGACTCTGATTTGGGGTGGTGGTGGTATTGGAACTACATACAAAAAATTACTTTATGCACTAAGAAAACAGTGCGAAATTCAGGTGTGATGGAAAGTCCAGCGTGTAGTGTGTTGGATTTGGCTCAGAGGTCTTGGTAAATGTGATACTTTGCCCTGTATTAAAGGTAAAGGTAAAAGGACCCCTGACTGACCATTAGGTCCAGTCATGAGTTGTGACCGACTCTGGGGTTGCGGAGCTCATCTCGCATTATTGGCCGAGGGAGCCAACGTACAGCTTCCAGGTCATGTGGCCAGCATGACTAAGCCGCTTCTGGCGAACCAGAGCAGCACACGGAAACGTTGTTTCCCACCAGAGCAGTACCTATTTATCTACTTGCACTTTGATGTGCTTTTGAACTGCTAGGTTGGCAGGAGCAGGGACTGAGCAACGAGAGCTCACCCCGTCACGGGGATTCAAACCGCCGACCTTCTGATCGGCAAGCCCTAGGCTCTGTGGTTTAACCCACAGCGCCACCCGCGTCCCTGTATTACACACACACAAAAGGACATTGATTTATATAAAATCTGCATGTGCTTATCTATGTGTATAGATGCAGATTTGCACATGCTTATTATAGCAGTTCAAAAGCACGTCAAGGTGCAAGTAGATAAATAGGTACCGCTCCAGCGGGAAGGTAAACGGCGTTTCCGTGCGCTGCTCTGGTTTGCCAGAAGCGGCTTAGTCATGCTGGCCACATGACCTGGAAGCTGTACGCCGACTCCCTCGGCCAATAAAGCAAGATGAGCACTGCAACCCCAGAGTCATCCGTGACTGGACCTAATGGTCAGGGGTCCCTTTACCTTTATTATTGTTTAAACAGGAACACCATTTTCAAGTCTGCTGCCCCTGTGAGGGGCAACTTCTCTCCCTTCTTAGGGTATTTTTTAAAAAACCAGGCTTGGATTGGACAACACTTTAGCCAGTCTGTCCACTGGCCATATTGCAGCACTATCCTCAGAATGGCCTGAGCCTAACCCCAAACTCAAGACGCTTGTGGGACTTGAGTAATCATTAGGTCTACTCTACATTTCCAAGGAAACGGTTATTTGACTGCAGACATGGGACACAGTTACTGCAGCGTTACTGTATTTATATTCATGTCTTTCCTTTCCCCCAAAGCTTTTCCCACACTTTTCTCCAGAAGTGTATATATGTTATTCTGATAGGGCCCCAGGGAGATATGCCAAGAATGATGGAACAAATCAGATGTATTGTTCCTAACAGTAATTTTTTTAAGAAAAAAGAAACTTTAGGAATTAGCATCCTTTCCATAGTGTTGGCATAGCTCCCTCATGGGGTTAATGCTTTTACATCTGCACGGATGGCTTTTAATTAAATGCATTCATAAACAGACTTCGGAGATGACACATCTTGTTGCAAATACAATCTGTCAGCACACAGCAGCTGCGGCAGTCATTCTGTCATCTACCACAAGCGGAGCATGGCTCTGCTCACTCTGCGCTGGAGATGATAGGTGGCATGGTTAACTCTTCGGGGTTGGTGGAACGATCACCAGCGCAAAGGGCTAATCTGCGCTGGCATCTTCTATTACCACAAACAAAGGGCTACTTCATAGACACTGCACTTTTGGGTACGGAAACAAATCCCTTAGCAAGCCTCACCTTAGCAAACCTCTGGCACAAGCCATTTTATGCTACCTTTCTCTGCAATGAATCAATGCACGTGGGTGGCACACAGAGAAGTAGATGAGGGTTGTGGTCTAAACCACTGAGCCTCTTGGGCTTGCCGATCGGAAGGTTGGCGGTTTGAATCCTCGCAACGGGGTGAGCTCCCGTTGCTCTGTTCCAGCTCCTGCCCACCTAGCAGTTTGAAAGCACACCAGTGCAAGTAGATAAATAGGTACCACTGTGGTGGGAAGGTAAATGACATTTCCATGTGTTCTGGCTTCCATCGCGGTGTCCCATTGTGCCAGAAGCGGTTTAGTCATGCTGGCCACATGACCTGGAAAGCTGTCTGTGGACAAACGCCGGCTCCCTTGGCCTGAAAGCGAGATGAGAGCCGCAACCCCATAGTCGCCTTTGACTGGACTTAACTGTCCAGGGGTCCTTTACCTTTACCTTTTACCTTAGATGAGGGTTTCTTGCTTTACCTGGCAACGTCTTGTGCATTCAATATCCGTGATGCATGGAGGCAGAATGAATCAATTGTGCACTGACCCCTTAAATAAAATTCAGCCTCCAGGCTTGCTCCTCCTTGTCTTTCCCTGACTAAAATCACTTGGCTTGGACCAAGCTGCTGCAAAAGAAAGAATTGGCCACTTGATGTCATAGTGATATCAGGTGATTGACAGGAGTGTGGAGCCCTGATCATCTATGAAAGTGGCTGACCAAGGTGGATCCACCCGTCAGATCCAGTTTCCCTGGTCTAAGTGAAGACCCAGGTGGAATCTAGACACATATAAAAAATGCTGCGAAAACGCTTTAAAAAAAAAAAATTGTTTTGAAAAATATATTGAATTTGCCATCGCCATCTAGTGTCACATTTGTATAAAGCACTTAAAGCGCACTTAAAACATTATATTTCCTGCTGCATATCTGAGTTTCCAGTACAGAATCTTGATAAGAAAAGCTTCAGTCTTAAGGTGGGTCGTGATGGTTCTTGTGTCTCATTTAAGGGCTTGCCCACATCTCTGCTTGTTCTAGGAAGCTCAGGTCCAAGCCGTTTCTCACTTGCCCCATGCTTTCTATCCATGCTTTTGCATTTCCCCTGCCACTTTTGCCCGGAAAACCCACTAAATTGGAACAAGCAGCAATCCATGGGAAACTCAATTGCTCTTTGTTCCGATTCAATACTAAACCATGGGTTTTCCCAGGGGGAAGTGGCACGGCAAACAAAGGTGTAGATAAGCCTTAACGCTCGGCAAGCCTATGTTCTTACATGGATCTGTCATTTCCTGGGAGTTGCTTTCTTTATCGATTCTCTTCCCTTGTTCCTGATTTTTTTTGGGGGGGGGAACTAGGCCAGCTTCTGGACCAACATTGTTTTCCTCCCGGTTTGGGGGTACACCAGGTTACACTTTTGTTATATCCTTTTGAACATCTCTTCAATTGGCCTGTCCTCCATCTAGTCTTCTGTCTCAGGGGCAGGAAACATGTGGCTCCCCATATGCTGTTGGACCAGAACTTCCATCATCTTGACCATTGGCCAAGTTGCCTGGGAACTGGAATCCAATGACATCTGGAAAGCCACATGTTCCACGTCCTAGTTCTATCACATCCTTGTCAGAAAAGATTATTTTTATAAGTATAGGACGTGTATCAGCACTCTACTTAAGTAACCATTTCATTCTCCCCGTTTATGATGCTAACTTTTAGCTACAGAAGGACACTGCATCAGCCAATCTTCTCCTCTAATGCTTCATGCATTACCCTCTGAGGTCAAGAAGTTGTCATTACTCTTCTCCAGCTGTTGTTGTTTTTATCCAAATCTCCCTAACTTCTATATATTCTTTTAGCTCTCATCTTTCAGCACTCAGCTTTGCACAGCGGTTTTCTGTTTTGTCTTCCTACAAAATGAATGCTGCCTTCAAAATAACCTGGGCTTGCTACACACACAAAGAGCATGGGGTTGCATGTTGAAATATTCGGGACTGCTGATCCCTGCTAGAATTCTGATGTCCAATTTGATTCTCCGTAGTGGAATGTGAACCCTGACGTTGGTATTTCAACAGCTGATTGGACAACTTGACACCTGATATTAGACATATAATGCAATTCTGACAAGGGCGACATCAGCTACTGAATTAAAAGGCAATTGCTTTGTCGACAGATTTCTCAGACATTCAAACGAGGATGTTGAAGTCCATTGTTAACACTGAATGCCCTAGTTTTGAAGTGTCATTGAATGATAGCAAAATGAATGCAAATCACCTTGAAATTAATAGGAAGTGCTTTGTACAGAAACAAATAGGTTCCTTAATTTTTATTTTCCAAATCAGAGTGGTCAGCTAAAGCTGGGATTAAGTGAAAATTTTACTGGTTTACACACACGTCAACTGGAATACCCTAATTAAATATATAGAATAAAAATAGAGTCGTACCTTGGTTGTCAGACGGAATCCGTTCCGGAAGTCCGTTCAACTTCTGAAAATGTTCGACAACCAATGAGCGGCTTCCAATTGGCTGCAGGAGCTTCCTGCACGCAATCGGAAGCCGTGGAAGCCGCGTCGGACGTTCGGCTTCCAAAGACTTTCGCAAACAGGAACACTCTCTTCCGGGTTTGCAGCGTTCGGGAGCCAAAACGGACGAGTACCAAGGTGTTCAGGATCCAAGGTACGACTGTATGACAATATCAGAAGACCAAACATAAGAAGACCAAAAGCCTATCCAACATCCTGTTCTTACATTGGCCAACCGGATACCCATGGGAAGCCTGTTAGAAGGGCATTAGCACATCAACACAACAACTGGTACGCAGAGGCGCATTCCCTTTTGTATGTGAAGTAATATAGCCATCATGACTACAAGCCATTGTCAGCCCGAATGTTATTTCATAGATTATAAATGCTGTAATTATTCTCTTTAGCTTATTTGGTTGCTGTTTTATTAATAGTGGAGGTTTTTTAATTAAAAATTTATTAGACTTTCATAACTTTAACCAATTTCAAACTTCAAATTTGCTCCACATTTGACTTCCCACCTTCACTTCCATGCTCTTTTTATACCTATCCCTTTTATGTACTGCGTAATATCACACTTTTTGTTCAATACATATACCTCTATTGCATCCCACATTCCATCTAATATATATTCCTCTATTTCATACACTAACGTTTCTGCCCGTTGTTCAAATTTCAAATCCTGCCTGCAATTTCATTTGGTTATTATGGTTTTTTCTCTCCAAATTAAAGGGAGGGAAAGACTGCCACTCTACCATAAATTGTCCATCGTGTTGATTTCTTACTATTGCCATTAGCTTTGCCAGTTCTGTTTGGTCCATTAATTTTAGAAGCCATTCTTGTTTTGTTGGGTTTTTCCCCTTCTGTGCAGTTCTGCGCATATAAGATTCTGGCAGCTGTTATTAATGGTGTTTAATTGATTGTAATTGTTTTATTGATGACTTGCTGATTATTTTATCTTATTAATGCTGCTGTATTTGTGATGTTTGATTATGTTTTAGTTGTTTGCACCTATCTGTCCCGAGAGACAATGGAGTGCTCCTCTGGGGCTGAAGTAAAACTGGTGCGCCAGTTTAGGACTGCAGACTTAAACTTTATTTCCACTTTCAATATCTCCTCCATTTCTCCTTCATTTCTGCTATTTTCAAAGGGCAGGAGCAGACACAGCCATCCCTCCCATGATTGGGTTATGCCTTATGGAGTATAAAAATATATTGAGAAACCATCTTTTCAATTTTCCTGGAGAGCTAAATTATATGCGGTTCATTGTATCTTTTTTCACTCATAAATGCTAATTCCTCATTAGAAAAGGCAGGGTGAAAAGGTACATTACTTATGGATACTTAATCTATTGTCCTCCAATGGATAGTGAACATTAAATAAGACCTTTCTTATATCCCTCCAAGGAGTCTTAATATTAATATACTGCCCTAGTCCATGAAACCAAGGTTAATTAAGTCTCTACGAGTGTCAGAAATAAAGTAGAGTAGAACTTTATTGTTTGTTTTGTTGCAAAGACAACAGAAACCCAGTAAAATAATAAATACTATTAACATGTTATGAAGAAGTATTATCAAGTTCATAAATAAATTCCAAAATTGAAACCTTTGAAAGAACTCATTGTAAGACCTTGTATATAGGTTGCATCCTCAGTTCCCCGCCTCCCAGAAAAGCTACCCTGAAGATTTGGAAGATGCTCTGGAACAGGGTGGGAAGTCAAATGGGGGCAGTGGTGGAGCAGGAAAGCCGAGGAGTTTGAATCCCCATGACGGGGTGAGCTCCCGTTGCTCTGTCCCAGCTCCTGCCAACCTAGCAGTTCGAAAGCACATCAGTGCAAGTAGATAAATAGGTACCACTGCAGCAGGAAGGTAAACAGCCTTTCCGTGCGCTCTGGTTGCCGTCACGGTCTTCTGTTGTGCCAGAAGTGGCTTAGTCATGCTGGCCACATGACCCGGAAAGCTGTCTGTGGACAAATGCTGGCAACCCCACAGTTGCCTTTGACTGGACTTTGACTGAACCGTCCAGGGGTCCTTTAACTTTACCTTTTTTATATCTTCTGTAGAAACATAAGAACAAAGAGCTTGCTGGATTAGGGCAGTGGTCCATTCAATTCTCACAGCGGCCCCTGCAAAATTTACCACCCCTGCACAGAGGGCTGCAGGGAGGAGAGTGAATTGGCAGCAATTGCCTCCCTTCTATATCACCCTTACTGGTCCCTTCCAACTCTATTTTTTTTTTATGATTCTTCCTCCACTGGGAGCGCCACTGAATTGTGGTCCCTTTTGCAAACGGGCTATTTTGTACCATGTATCTATTTTGTATCAATTTGTGGACTTTTTAAAGGAAAAAACAAGAGGCCTCATGAAAGTTCATTAACATTTAAGTGCAATTTTCTCTTAATACAGACATTTGTAAGCAGTTTTGCTTCCCATGCCTGTTTTGCATAGCAATTCCCCCTAATACGATCCCCTCTTCATGTTATCTTCGCTTATATAGTTATTTTATGCACGCTATGGTCATTTTTGTAGGCACCACTTGGCTGGAGAACTACACTGCAAAATTCGGGGAACTGCAAAGTGTGACGGACAGCTGTGTTTTGGTGCCTGCATTGTTTTGGGCAGTGGCAATCACCTTTAAATATGAACTGAATTGAATCTCTCCCTAATCCCTACTCTTGTCAACACTCATCTGTGACCTTTAAAAAGAGATTAATATAAACATCGTGGAACTGGTGGTGCTTTTTTTGCATTCCTGCAAGGCGAGACACAGGCGAAGGAGAAGCAGAAAATTGCCTCTGCCTTGGTGAAACAGATGGAGACAAGGTTCAAAAAGAGAGATAAATTACCGTGGAAGGAACATGCAGGAGTCTTCATTTCACAGCTCAACATTTGTGGTTTTCCACTATTCCTTTTTTAAAAATGGTTTCCAATAAGTTATCTTTGACCTCTCACCTGTCCTTTGAACAGTAAATTTGAACAGCCAAAGATGTCAATTTTCATGAATTTGAATTTATATAGATATGTGTGGGTGGGGGTTTTAAATGAAGACCACCCTAGACACCTTTGTACACAACAAGGAACAAGCTGGCCCCCTTGACTTGTCTAATCCTAAATAGATTGCTGTGGCATTTCTTTCTTTATTTCCCACCATTTGGTAACATGGATCACAATTACCTTTTCTAAAACCCCTCCCCAAATTCTTCTCAAAACACTCTAAGCAGGAACAATTAATGTAACAAAAGCTTAGCAATGCAAACATCAATAAACTGATTTTGCATTCAGAAAATTAATCCTGCTGTGTACTAATCCTTAAGCCATTTAAAAAAAAGAGAGAAAGAAACTGATTAATGGAAGTTCCTTCAACTGCTCTCTTTTTTTCCTGTAAACCCTCATTAAATGTTCTATAAAATGCTTCAGGAAAGTTTCATACACAGCGCTTTTGAAATTCTAGCCTTTAGGGTTTTTCCCCCATGCAATTTTATCAACTCACCCCCTTTCAAATCTTGAGCAAATCTAAATTCACCATCAGAAGGAAAAAAAAACACACCCTGGGCACATATTATGCTGGAAGGAGAGCTCTGCGATAATTTGCAACTTTCAAAAAGGCTAGACACGTGCTCCTGAATTTGCACACTGGTAGCATGGCTAAAAGGTAAAAGGTAAAGGGACCCCTGACCATTAGGTCCAGTCGTGTCCGACTCTGGGGTTGCGGCGCTCATCTCGCTTTATTGGCCGAGAGCCGGCGTACAGCTTCCGGGTCATGTGGCCAGCATGACAAAGCCACTTCTGGCGAACCAGAGCAGCGCGCGGAAATGCCGTTTACCTTCCCGCCGGAGCAGTACCTATTTATCTACTTGCACTTTGACGTGCTTTTGAACTGCTAGGTGGGCAGGAGCTGGGACCAAGCAATGGGAGCTCACCCCGTCGCAGGGATTCGAACCGCTGACCTTCTGATCAGCAAGCCCTAGGCTCTGTGGTTTAACACACAGCGCCACCTGGCTCCCTTTGGTAGCATGGCTACATAATCTTAAAAAAATTAAAAAAGGTCCACAGACACAGATTTGCTAGTGATAATGTATAAATCTTTCTGCAAATGTACGGTAGAGGTAATTACAATACAGTACATCTTGCCATGGTAAGGACTATGACCAGGTGGCCTAAAGTAGCTGCTCAGACTGCTGGCAGTTTGGGATGAGCAACTCCTGCTGTTCCTTCTTAGGGGTCTTTATCTTGAACCTAGAAAGGAATAGGAATAGGAATAGGAATAGGAATAGGAATAGGAATAGGAATAGGAATAATTTATTGGCCAAGTCCATTTTACAACACACTTGGAATTTTGCTTCGGCTACATTGCAATGTAAACATACCTTATACAAACACTGTTCCACTCACAATACAATGACACAGCAAAGAAACCCCACCCATAACTGGCCTCCCCTTCCGCTACACAACTACGAATTTAACAATTTAATGGCACAAAGGGAAAAACTGTTCCTGTGCCTGGCCGTTTTTATGTATAAAGTCCTGTAGCAACATCCAGATGGAAGTAAATCAAACAGATGATGACCGGGATGCAAAGGATCTGCGACAATTCCCTCTGCTCTCTTCCTAACTCTGGTAGCATAGAGTGTCTCTAGTGAAGGCAAGCTAGCACCAATTACCCTTTCTGCAATTCTTACTGCTCGTTGGAGCCTTTTCTTGTCCATCTTGGAGGCTGTGCCGTACCAAGCAGTAATAGAATTACAGAGAACAGTTTCAATGATGCCTCTGTAAAATTGGATCAACACATCCTGGGGCAATTTAAATTTCCTTAGTTGATGCAGGAAATACAACCTCTGGTGGACCTTTTTAATAATACTATTGATGTTACCTGACCAATTTAAGTTTTGAGAAATTATAGAGCCCAGGAACTTAAAGGACTCTACTACTACAACCATGTTACCAAGGATGGAAAGTGGCAGCAGGACGGAAGAGTGCCTTCTAAAATCAATTACCATTTCCACTGTTTTTTGGGCATTGAGCACTAAATTATTTCTGGTGCACCATGAAACAAGATGGTCTACTTCCCGCCTATACACAGATTCATCGTCCTACCAGATAAGCCCAATAACTGTTGTGTCATCGGCAAATTTTAAGATCTTAACCGATGGATCAGTTGAGGTACAATCATTTGTGTATAGAGAGAACACACCCCTGGGGAGCACCTATATTGATGGTATTGTTGCTTGATATAATTTCCCCCAACCTCACCTGCTGCCTCCTGTCCTTCAAACAGAGAACTGTCCTTTGACACCCTTCAAATAGAAAACGGTCTTCTCTGAATAAGGACACCTGGCCACTGGATGAAACCAGCTGGCTTGGGAGCAACTCTGAAGGGGTGGGGAAACTAGCCATTTGGCACTGTATAGCCAGTCCCACTTTGCACAGGTTATCCAAGAAAATCTGTCGCAGGAAGGCTCACCTGGCACCTTCTTCATTAAGCGCCAGGCAAAAACATTCCTCTTCTCCTGTAAAAGATCGAACAATCTATGGCCTTCTAAACACTGGGGGGGGGGGTTTCCAATTCCTGGCTGAGCGAAGCCTGTGGGGACATTTATTTTAAAATAGCTTTGCTCTAAATTCCGTGGGGACCACTGGATGTTGAACATATTTTCATTGCTTTTATCCTTCCAAAGAGAATGTAATCCTTCCCTTTCACTGGAGGGAGGGAATGTTTTGAAAGGAGCAAATTTTACATTGAGTAAACAACAAATCACTGTCAGGCTAATTAGCAGCTTTCTTCAGAGATCTATGGATGGCACAATGAAATGGCTACATGAAAGCAGATCACTTCCCCCCACCCCCTACAAGTTCCTTTACAGTTACATTAGTTCAGTACAGTCTTTAGAGATTAGAAAGCTTTCCATCTACACTACTCAGGTGCTGCACTTTCAACCATGACAGAAAATTGTGGCCTACATTTATGAGATACATATTACATTTCTGGATAATAGAGGTGCATGTTTCACTTGTAATGGAAGTGTTATTTACTGAGTTGAATAGGATCCAAAATGCAGCAGTCTGATTGGTCCTAGAACAATAGGATTCAGAATGCAGCAGTCTGATTGGTCCTAGAACAATAGGATCCAGAATGCAGCAGTCTGATTGGTCCGCAGGAGCCACCCAATCCAGCCCCAAGTGAATCCGCAACCTGATTGGCCTACAGGAGTATCCCGGAATTAGCCAATCACGTGGGGCCCATTGTGTAAATAATGTATATAAAGCAGACGTGCTGGGGGAACTTTCATTCCTCACTACTGAATAAAGAGCATGAAATCCACACTCGACTCCGAGTATATTTCAGGAAGCCTTCCTGGGCATGTGAACAAGGATTTATATACTACAACAAAATGGTGCAGTGTGGAATATTCTTGCTCACTGTTCCATTCAGCCTTGCCTTCTTTCAGGATGCGTCATTCCATCTCCCCCAGTTTTCTGTTTCCTCGATCAATAGCCATCAACAAGTCCATATTGGATTGTTTTAGGGGGTAGGGATGTTATGGAATTTCCCTCTCTTTGTTTCCCTACTGCTGTAAACCTCAGGGTGGCTCACTAGTAAGAATTAATGACCATTTGGTAGATTTATAGTCCTTTTATTACAGTATTCTGTTACAAGCACAAACAGGCAACCCTCCGCAAGGATATCAGTTGCCTACGCTGAATCATCCTTGTGACTTCCACAGCAAGGAGCGCGCTGAAAGGACTTTCCTCCCTTTCTCTGTCTCCTTTGCTCTCTGATACGTACGGACCATCTAGTCCGAGGGGAAGGGGCTTCCCCCACACTCTCGACTGACGTATCGCCCAGCTGCCCCCCTCCTTCTAGTTCTCTCGTCCTTGCCTCAAAACTGGGTAGCTCCTCTCCAAGCTGTTCGTCTGCTGTGTGTAAGTCTGACTCTCTCTCTCTGCTTCTGAGAGCGCTGGAGGCAAGGGGGGGTGAATATTCCCCCTCCTCTTCTGAACTGAGCTGGTCTGCCTGCAACTGCATTCCCCAACCTTCGTCTTCAGCGTATTCCCTGACAATAGAGTTCCTAGAATCATAGAATTGTAGAGTTGGAAGGGACCCTGAGGATCGTCTAGTCCAGTGGTGGCTAACCTTGACACTCCAGATGTTTTGGAACTACAACTCCCATCATCCCTAGCTAACAGGACCAGTGGTCAGGGATGATGGGAGTTGTAGTCCCAAAACATCTGGAGTGTCAAGGTTAGCCACCACTGGTCTAGTCCAACTCCTTGAAATGCAGGAATATGCAGCTGTCTCATATGGAGATCAAACTTGCAACCTCGGCATTATCAGCATCACGTTCTAACCAATAACCCTGTTTTGGCTACATAGCCATCAGAAATGAGTGCATGAGTTCATTGTTGGGCAGGCATATATCAGGAAAGGTGCTCAAACAGGTGCTTGAGTCCTAAGCCGTTTGGGATCTTGGAAACCAACATCAATACCTTAAAGCAGGCTCAGAAGTGGACAGGCAGCCACAGCCTCTGAACTGTCTTCAAGGGCAGCCCCACACAGAGTGCATTGCAGTAATCTAGCCTTGAAGCTTCAAGAGCATGAGCCACTGTGGCAAGGCTATGCTGATCCAGGAATGACTGTAGCTCTTGAGCAAGCTGCCGATGGAAATGGGAACTCCTCTTGGGTTCTCCAGCTGGATCCAGAACCATGTCCCAAGAGCCAGTGTGGTGTAGTGGTTAAGAGCAGTAGACTCGTAATCTGGTGAACCAGGTTCGCATCTCCGCTCCTCCACATGCAGCTGCTGGGTGACCTTGGGCTAGTCACACTTCTCTGAAGTCTCTCAGCCTCACTCACCTCACAGAGTGTTTGTTGTGGGGGAGGAAGGGAAAGGAGAATGTTAGCCGCTTTGAGACTCCTTCGGGTAGTGATAAAGCGGGATATCAAATCCAAACTCCTCCTCCTCCTCCTCCTCTTCTTCTTCTTCTTCTTCTTCTTCTTCTTCTTCTTCTACAAAGCTGTCCTTTCAAGGAGAGAGCAAACCTTCCTAGACTTGGGAACCACCCATTCAAAGCACCCTTGTTTTAAGAGGATTCAGTTTCAGTTTATTAATCCAGCCCATTCCTGCCTTCAGACACAGGTCCAGTAATAACACTGATCCACATATTCTGCGTTTCCATTTGTAGTCTGAGAAAGTAGGGCATGGAAGCTGGTGTTCATTTATCAAAACATTTGGAAAGCACTGTTCTATGAAGCCCAAGCTTTCAGTTATCTAGCAAGATTATTTTGCCTGCGAATTATCGTCTTCAGATAGAAGGCAACTACCAATATTGACATGCAGGTTCCCTCTGGCTCCCTCATTGTCAGTGTGTCTGGCAGCAACGGTTTGATCCCACTTTGAAACGTTACCTTCAAGGAAGACTTCCAGAGGGGGAAACACATGAGCTCGTGCTTTGAACAGATCCGCCTGGGTCACAATCTGCCTCGGCTGTTGCCTCGGGCTGAGAAACAAGGCTGCACAGCAAGATAGAGGGAAAGAATTCAGGTAATGAGATGACCTCTTCTGAAAGGTGCTCCTCTTCTCAGTGCTGTTGATTTATTCAGTAGATTGCGAGCTGAGGCTGGTTCCACACCCCGAGGCCAGCTCGCAGGCAAAGCGGAGCATTGTTCCCAATGATAATCAGCTTCTGTGGTTTCTCATTCATATGGCTTTTATAGGAGAATACCATGTCATGAACTCGTGTGTGTGTGTGTGTGTGTGTGTGTGTGTGTGTGTGTTTGCAGCATTTAGAACCTCCATTCTGAAGCCCCAAATGCTCTCAGAGTAGCTTGCAAAGGTCACTTCTAAGGCAGTTCCTGCTCTCGGGCTCACAGTCTGAAAAGACACGACACACAAGGAAAAATGGAATCGGAGGGAGGAGGGGAAAGCAAGCTCATGCACAAGTTCTTAAAGTTACAACTGATGTTGGTGGTGGTTCTGGTATTCTTGTAGGATATTAGCTACCAGAGGAGATTCAGGAGCAGAGATGCCAGGAGGACAGGCCAACTCCTGCCACACAGTTCTTATTACAAGTATAATGAGTAATATGTTTGCTCTCCGCTGTTCAAGACCCCCAGTAACAAAGTATTTCCAGAGAGGCAGGATGTGGATCGGTAAGCAAACACTTCTCTAGATCGTGTGTTTTCCCTAACTGGCAGCGTTCCTGCGTCTGTCAGCCTCTTAAAACAACTTCTTAGCATGCTTGTCTTGCAACTGTCTCAACCAATTAAAAGAAAATAGCCAACGGACTTTGGAATACTTATGAGTATTCAAAGTTGATTTCAAAGTTATAAGTATGCAAACAAGAACGTTGCGATTGTCCTTGCTTTACAGTTAGTCAAAAATATGTGTTATTTGCTGTATGTGGATTGAAAATTAATATATAATGGAGAGCTATAAATATACAACTGTACTTTATTATATTATTTTATTTCTCCTTTTCTTTCTTTCTTTCTTTCTTTCTTTCTTTCTTTCTTTCCTTTCTTTCCTTTATTCTTTGTATTTTTTTAAGACTAGTTGGGTTTTTATTGTAATCTATGTTGAAAAGTCCTAATAAAATTGATATTAAAAATGTGTGTGTGTGTTCTTTGCCTAAACATTTGAAAAAGTCGCTCGATATCTACAAATTCATAATGTCCCAATGCAGAAAAAAGTAGTCATTCTTGAAAGATATCATCCTCTTTGTTTGGAATCCTGAATGGGGCATTGTGATGTTAAGCCTGCAAGGATACACACACACAAATAATCTCCTCTGTCACAAATAAAAGAAAGAATGAGATGCCAGCAGATCCTTAGAATTCTAAAAGCCACATATTTTAGTATATATCCATTCAAAAGTGTAACTTGCCTTAAGGGGCTTTTGTTGTCAGGATATTTAATTACAAGTACTTAGAGGTGGTCAAAGATTTAGAATTGGAGACCCTGGAGACTATAGTTCTATAAAACAAAGGTAAAGGTAAGCATGTGCATTTGAAGTGTAAAGATTTAAGACAGCTAGAAGGGGGAACTGCAAGTCCAAGCAATTAAGGAAATTAAATAAAGTGTGAATAAAGATTTCACCGAGAGAAGGAACCCATGGTCCAAGGTAAAAGATAGGCCATTAGATTGCTAAAGAGGAAGGCAAGTTATCGAAATAAGTTAAGTTAAATAAGTTAAGCACAGAGAACGGAAACTCATCCTTACAACATCTCCACTAGTTTCTAAGCACAGTTCAAAATGCTGGTTATGACCTACAAAGCCCTATGTAGTTTGGGTCCAGGCTACCTGAAGAACCATATCTCCTTGAACGAGCCTGCCTGGGCTTTGAGAACTTCTGGGGAGGCCCTTGTCTTGGCCCCACCACCTTCACAGGAATTGTGATGTAGTGTTAAAAAAAAGGTAAAGGACCCCTGACAGTTAAGTCCAGTCGTGGACGATTCTGGAGTTGCGCGCTCATCTCGCTCTATAGGCCGAGGGAGCCGACGTTTGTCCACAGACAGTTTTTCCGGGTCATGTGGCCAGCATGACTAGGCCGCTTCTGGCAAAGCCAGAGCAGCACATGGAAACACCGTTTACCTTCCCGCCGGAGCGGTACCTATTTATCTACTTGCACTTTTGGCGTATTTTCGAACTGCTAGGTTGGCAGGAGCAGGGACTGAGCAACGGGAGCTCACCCCATCACGGGGATTCAAACCGCTGACCTTCTGATCAACAAGCCCTAGGCTCTGTGGTTTAGGCCCCTCTTAAGGGGGTCACATTGTGGCTGTTTTTAAAGAAGTCTTTCTTTGGACCCAGGAAATGACTGGCTAGTCTCAAGCAGGGACAGCACATCCTGTTTTGCCACCTGAGGCTAAGTGGGAAGGCTCTCCCTGCCACGGCCTGGGCAGGCCTGGTCGTCCTCTTATATACCTGCTGGGATTGACAAGGCATCTGACCCACACCTGAATCTCATAGCTCTCCTGTAGCTGCCCCTGATTAGTTATTATCATTTAACTCTTGGGGGAAATAATGAGCATCACACGTCATGTGCATGGGACCAATTAACCAACTAGAAGGATTACTGTTAATAGCACCAGTTTTCCTATAACTTGATATTGCTGGATAGTTTTGATGAACTGCAAAAGCATTTCCTAGTTTGCTTTCTGTTGCCTCCTTGGAACTGACTGTGACAAAGGTGACCTGTGTGCTTGCTTGCTTGCTTGCTTGCTTGCTTGCTTGCTTGCTTGCTTAACAGCTGTTGGGAACTTCAAGGTCCCTGCTCTCCCTTCTTATGGTCTTTGTACTGGACCTGGAGACTCCAATAGAGAGCATTCCTTGCACTTTGACATGCTTTCAAACTGCTAGGTTGGCAGGAGCTGGGACTGAGCAACGGGCGCTCACTCCGTTGTGGGGATTCAAACCACCGACCTTCCGATCGGCAAGCCCAAGAAGCTCAGTGGTTTAGACCACAGCGCCACCTGTGTCCCGTTAGGTGTTATACTGCTATTCCAAGTGTAGGACCGTTCTTGATAGCAACAAAGCTGTTAAGAATCCCCTTTTGCCTGGCCTCTTCTCTGAAATAAGCTGATAGGCACATTAGGTGGGGACAGACAAGAAGGCCTTCTTGGTGGTTGCTCCCAAATTGTGGAACTCCCTACCACAAAAGGCTAAACCTTCCCCCTCTCTGCTTTTCTTTCATCAGCAGAGAAATACTTTTTTGTTGTTTTTCCAACTAACTGGCTATAGTGATTATGTGGGGCAGGGCTTTTATTCAAGTTGGCACATGCATAGAGTCCTACGTACCTGAAAGGTTTTGTGTGTGTGTGTGTGTGTGTGTGTGTGTGTGTGTGTGTGTGTTTAGTCCTAGAAAGCTGAAAGGTTTCTTTTAAAAGTAAATTCAATGAATAGCTTTAGCTGAAATAGCTACAGCTGAAATTCTTCTATTTATTCAGTATTCAGATGGCTGAATTCCAATCTTCTATTATGAGATGCAATTATAAAAGCCCATGTGCTTGTTGCTTGTGCAGTTTAATGCATCTAGGGGCATTAAAATGCATGAAAGCAAAGCCATTAAAGAAAGCTTTTATTTAAGATTCCGCTAATAAAGACACCAAAATATGTCTCCAAATCAAGAGTGACTTCTTTATTATGGCACTTGGAGCTCATCAGATCCATAATGCATGAGCAAAGGCCCCTATCTTCCCTTGGCATGTCCAAGTTGACTTGGCCCTCCTAGCAGATATGCAGGAGAAACACAGAGCAGTCTAGGCTCAGTTTCTTTAAAGTGCTCATTACAGTGCTGTTACTTCCACTGGAGGCGGCTAAGCTCACTGCTCTATTTGGGCAAAGGCTCTATTCCTGCACATGGAGGGAGGGCAAAAAAAACAAAAAAAAACCCCAACGTTTTGAAAAATATATGGAATTTGCCATAACTCACCATTGCCATCTAGTGTCACATTTGTGTAAAGCGCTTTGCAACACACTCAAAACATTTCATTTGCAGCTGTATAGCTGAGTCGTTTAACTGTGCTCCCATCAACCACGAGCGTCACATTTTCACCGCGTCACAGATGCCTTACTCATTTAAGCAAAATAATCATCTTATTGGACTCGTTCGTGCACGATAGAATCCCCCTCAGCAAAATCTTATTGAAAGATAGTTTTCATGAAGTCATTCCGAAAAGCATGTGCCTTGGTGGCCTGCCAGAATGAGTTTGGGGACCTCGCTTTCAAGTGGTTCTCCTTCTATTTCCAGTCAAGCATAAAACTGTCATCACCTTGCACTGTGGGTACTTCAAGAGGAAATATTAGTCTTTACACATGTTGCATCTTCATTGCTGGGAAACGGGAATAGCTTCAGCAGCAACAGTAAAGGGTCGGTCGTGCTTTGCTTAGCTATCAGACAAGATTATACTTTTCGATACCAGTGCAGTTCTAAGTGGAGTGTCTGGCAATATAAAATGAATAGAGATATTTGACCTCCAAAAAATCTACAATGGATTTTCAGAAATACACTATTATACCATTTTTGTTGTATTATGTGTAACTGTTGTAAACTGCTCTGAATTATTATTTTTATGAAGAGCAGTATATAAACACATTTCTAAATCAATAAAATATATTAGAAACATGTTCAAGACAAGGAAGGAATGACTGTTCCTGAAAGATCTCGTCATAAGGAATCTCAAGCACAGTGGCCGGCAATGCCTGCTATTCGTTAAAATGCCTCACTTGTCTTCCCCTTTTAATAAAGGTATTTGGTAAAGGGACCCCTGACCATTAGGTCCAGTCGCGGACGACTCTGGGGTGGCGGCGCTCATCTCGCATTATTGGCCGACGGAGCCGGCATACAGCTTCTGGGTCATGTGGTCAGCATGACAAAGCCACTTCTGATGAACCAGAGCAGCGCACGGAAACGCCGTTTACCTTCCCGCCGGAGCAGTACCTATTTATCTACTTGCACTTTGACGTGCTTTTGAATTGCTAGGTTGGCAGGAGCTGGGACTGAGCAATGGGAGCTCACCCCGTCCAGGGATTCGAACCGCCGACCTTGTGATCAGCAAGCCCTAGGCTCTGTGGTTTAACCCACAGCGCCACCTGGGTCCCCTTTTAATAAAGTTGCCCTAAAATCTATAACACCTCCGAACCAGCGTAGTAAATAAAGAGAAGTTCAATACTTAACTACGTCAAACCAAATCAGAAGATGCAGCACTGAAGGATATAAAAGTGTGCAGTGGTCAGAAACTGGGCCAAAATGTTGCTGAACTACAGGAGAGCAGTACCTCTCAATTAGTGTTTGTTTGTTTTTGTTTTTTAAAGCTGAAATCTAAAATTTCAGGGCTAACCTTAAAAACAGGAAGAAATCAATTTCCCTCCCCAGCAGGACTCAAAATGGAAGTTGGCTTCTTATTCTTTTACACATACAGCTTAAACTGTTTGCTCACAGTTTCCATTTATTTCCTGTGTTAACGAAGAACCCATCATTCCTTTGCTTTCCCCTGGCTCATTTATCATTTGGGAAAGAAAGCCTTATTTACTGTATGGTTTAGGTTGAACGTTGATGTCCTACTGTCTTGACTTTGCTTTTCCGTCTGTGTTGCCATGATACTCTGGATTTGTGCTTTTCTATTTAAAAGCAAGTTACATTGATTGGGCCCCCCCTCTTTTTTCCCTTTTAAAAAATGGTTATTTCTGACTTCCTGTTTAGCCAAGAGTTTGACTTTGGCTTTTGGCTCGCGAGGAGAGAGCTTAATCACAATTCTAGGTTGAGACAACATGCTAAGTCAAACTTTGGCTTAGGTAAGTATGGTTTGGGTATACAGTCGTACCTTGGAAGTCGAACGGAATCCGTTCCAGAAGTCCGTTCGACTTCCAAAACACTCGAAAACCAAAGTGCGGCTTCTGATTGGCTGCAGGAAGCTCCTGCAGCCAAACGGAAGCCACAGAAGCCCGTCGCATGTTCAGCTTCCAAAAATAGTTCACAAACCGGAACAGTCACTTCCGGGTTTGCAGCGTTTGGAAGCCAAAACATATATATAAAGTCTGGAGAGGAGGAAATTGGATATGAACTCCCTTCCAGAATCCTGCACATTCACACAGCACTACTAAACTATAGTTTACTGTGTTGTGTGAAATAGACCACTGTGCACACAAAGCGGGTTCTCCAATCATGGAGAGCACGGGTTGCGGAAGGGCTAACAGGACAACTCCCTTGTTGCTGGGCGGGTTAGGCTGATTGGCCATAACAGGGGATTGGTGCTCATCTTGTTACTGGGTAGATGAGCATGTTGCAAGTTAATGATTGACAGACATAGCTGCTTAAATCCTTGCACGTGACTTGGGGTTTCACTTTTGCTGCGTGCAACGGATCTCCCGCCCGCCCTCCCTGTTTTGGGGCATTTTTTCTGCGTTTGACATTGCTATGCCTGTCATGGGGTCGCCTGCTTTGGAGCGGGGGCCTGGTAGGAATTTTGTCCATTTGGCAGATTGGCTGGTGCCATTTGGTTTTTGCCTACTGCGTAGCAAATCGTCACAACTTGTAAGGTTGCGGTTAGGCATTGGTTAATATGGTTGGTTTAGGGGCATGGATTGGCTGGGCCTGCCCCTAATAAATGCTGCTGCAGGGGTAAGGATTTGGCTGGGCCTGCCCCTGCAAATTGCTGAGGGTTTTTCCGTTAAAGGAATCCAGGGCCTCAACATGCTCTTGTCCGTGTCCCCGACAAGGGGCTTGGGCCACGCAGAGACCCTGGGAGCATTAGGGGGAGAGTTGAGGGCCTGACACCCAGCTCGGGACTCTCCCCCAATGGTGTTTACCCTTACTGACTTCGCTGGCTAGCGGATGTCAGTTCTGTCCCAGGGCGGGGGACAGATAGTCGGAACCAATGCCTAAGCAACCACTCACATTGTTTGTATTTAAATAAAGTTGTGGCCAAAATAATGCCAAAAACCTTAAACTTAATTGATGGTGTGATGTGTGAATTATTTAGGAGGGAGGTGTCCGGGGCCTCAACACACAAACAATACACATCCTTTAAATCACCACCACCCATTTTGTAATAAGTTCTCAGAGAAAGTACAGCACTATAAAGATGAACCATTTTACATTACATCACTGGGCAAACTGGTGCGATGCAAACAAAATCTTGGGGAAACCAGTGTTCTTTGCATCAATGTGCATCTGTAATGTTTGAAACTCAGGGAGACATCAAGTGCACTGATGAGATTAGTTACTCGTTTTTATCTTCTTTTTTCAGTACTCTGATTAAATGCATTTATGATGTTCAAAGTTATTCACATTGTTTGTTCCATAAAGAGAGCAAATTGCTTTGAACATCATAAAGGCATTATAATTAGATTACTTTAAAGAAAACCTAAAAATGAATAACTAATCATTTCCACAACCACCATGCTCCCTGGCAGGTTCTGCAGTGAGGGTTGCAATTGCGCCAAAGGACAAGATACTTGAGAATGTGGAATTACTATAAAAGCAAATATGGTTTGCAAGACATCTCTGTAATAAAATATAGTTCAGTGCCCACTCCCAAATGCAAATCAAGGGAATTTATCTTATTTTAAGACACAACAGAGCGAGAAGTTCTTTAACTGTATTGAACTTGTCGGGGAAGGAATGTCTTATATATATAAAAAAACACCTATTCATAAGAGGTTTGCTTTGCCCATCACTTAACCATAGTCAAGTTTAACTACGGTAGGGTTCAAAGGTGAAAACACAGCATGCTGGTACACGGAACAGAAATCGCAGGCGCTTAGATCCTACCCCTCTTCTGTTGCTGCTGTCATGCTGCTAGGAGCTAAACTGTGGATTCAGCTACATTAGTAAAAAAAAAACGACGATTTGAATGCACTATAAACATGCAGCACAAGATGGCGACAGAGAGCAGAAAAAATATATACACGATTTTTCATAGGGTTTTTCTTCTTCTTTTGTTATAGGGTTGCCATATTTCAAAAAACTTTTTTTTTAAGTCTTTGAGCTATTTTAAAGGAATTTCACCAAATCCCGGCTATGTCCAGGAAATTCCGGAATGTGTATCATCTATCTATCTCTATCTATCTATCTATCTATCTATCTATCTATCTATCTATCTATCATCTCTATCTATCTATCTCTATCTATCTATCTGTCTATCTATCGATCGATCTCTCTATCTATCTATCTATCTCTATCTCTATCTATCTCTATCTATCATCTATCTATCTATCTATCTATCTATCTATCATCATCTATGTAAGGGGTGCAAGGCAGCAGTGAAGAGGCAGGAGAGACAGGGTGAGACCCCAGAAATGATTTGGTCAGTACAGTGGTACCCCGTGTTACGCACGCGATCCGTTCCGGATCACGGTGCGTAACACAGGCGTGCGTAACATGAACGCACAAAAAAAAAAAAACCACAAAAAACCGGAAGTTTGCAATTGTTTGCGCTTCTGCGCATGCGTGAAGTGCGCAGAACGCTTCTGCGCACCAGCGCGCACCCGCGCATTCCATGGAGGACTTCCGGGTCACAGAGGTGCGTATCCCAAACGTACACAACACGGAGCGTACGCAACATGAGGTATGACTGTAATTACGGTATATTCTCCATGTGATTTCCTGTATCAGGGCTACATACCCTCCAACATCCCATTGATCAAAATCAGGATGTTTGTGTCTGGGTCCCAAGCTCTCACGGGAGCCAGCTGACTCAAGAGTGTGAGACCAAAAAAAAACCCATAGCATCTTTTGGTGCATTGCTCTCATGGGCACCAGCTGAAACGAACACCTTTTGGTCCAGTGCTGACTCACACCAGAGCGCAGGGTTAAAAGACATCTGAAGACATCTGAAGGCAGCCCTGTTTAGGGAGGCTTTTAATGTTTTATAGATTATTGTATTTTAATGCTCTGTTGAAAGCCGCCCAGAGTGGCTGGGGAAACCCAGCCAGATGGGCGGGGTATAAATAATAAATTATTATTATTATTATTATTATTATTATTATTATTATTATTATTATTATTATTAAAGAAAGGAACATTCCAGGATCCAATCAGAAGCTGGGGTGGGTTTTGTAATTCCAGGATGCCATGCTCCAATCGGGACAGTTGAGAGCTATGGGGCTTGCTCCAGTTTTGAGGGGTCCACCAGCAAATTGCCCTCATGTGAGTACTACATATGTTCACCCAACTGGACATACCTGTTGATGGCCACCTAGAGATGTCAGGGATTGAACCTGAAACCTTGTGCATGCAATGTGGATATTCTACCTTTGTCCATAGCATGTATTGTTCCGCATTAGATTTAGGCCTTAAGGCAGGGGCGTAGCAACGGGGGGGTGGGGGGCACCCCGGGTTCCACCCCAGAGGGGGGTGACACTTTTTTTTTAAAAAAAATAAAATTACTTTTTTTAAAAAAAAAATTTTTTTTAACTTTATTGAAAAAAAGAGATAATAGACACACACACACAACCCCCACACCTCACAAAGTGGCACCATCAGAGGGGGGTGACACTTTTTAATTTTTTTTTTTTTTTTTTAATTTTTTTTATTTTTTTTATTTTAACTTTATTGAAAAAAAGAGATAATAGACACACACACACAACCCCCCACACCTCACAAAGTGGCACCATCAGAGGGGGGGTGACACTTTTTAATTTTTTTTTAATTTTTATCTTTTTTTATTTTTTATTTATTTTAACTTTATTGGAAAAAAAGAGATAATAGACACACACACACACACAACCCCCCACACCTCACAAAGTGGCACCATCAGAGGGGGGTGACACTTTTTATTATTTTTATTTTTTTAATTTTTATTATATTATTATTATTATTTTTAACTTTATTGAAAAAAAAGAGATAATAGACACACACACACAAAACCCCCACACCTCGCAAAGTGGCACCATCAGAGGGGGGTGACACTTTTTTATTTTTTTTATTTTTTTTTAAATTAAAGTGGGGGGGTGACAAAAAAAATTCCGCCCCGGGTACCACCTGGGCTTGCTACGCCTCTGCCTTAAGGTTTAAAGATGGGTGATCATTGACAGAAGAATCAGTATAATTGGAGGGGGGGCATTATCCTTGCCCTAAACATGTCAGGGAAACTTTGAGGAAACTTGATTTAACAAAAAAAAAACCACACACACACACACACCACCCAAATCAATATTACCATGTGATTTTAAAACAGATTACATTTCAAGTTCCTTTTGCTGCAGCAGCACTCTTTGCTAAAATGCTCGTGGCGTTTTATAGGCAGCCGTACTGAAAGCTGACCAGTACTTCAAGGCCTATAAAAATGCCCAAGAATTTGCCAAGAGGGGGTGAGAAAGAATATTATTTACTAGCTTAATGCAGCATAAAGAGAAGACTTAAAACTACAATAGCTAAATCTCAGAAGCACATTGTAGTCCCATAAAAAATTTTTTTACTAACACTCACAATTGTTAGACTTATTCCAAACAATTTCTGCAGATGATAATATTTCTCAGAGCTGACAAGTGCGAACATCTGTCTATGTAACAATTGTCATGGGTGGCCTTACCCATGTCTCCAGGTTCTCTCCAGGGCTGTTGAGCCAAAGATGGAGCAGACTTCTTTTATTATGCCATTATTATTATTATATGCCATATTAGGTTAAGTTCTGGTTAACTACAATAACGATTCATCCCCCCTTTTTGTAATGTACAAAGTATCTTTTTTTTTCTTTTCTGCATGGGTACTATTTTTTGTTTCTTCTTTTTGTGTGTGACTTATCTTACTTTGTGCGCTTGTAGTTTTGTACTTTTTATTTTTCAATAAGGAATATACAATAAAATAACAATGGGCTAACCTGGGATCATTAGGAATGGACAATTGTGACCCTCCATAGGTTGTGAGACTCCCAACTCTCATCAGCCCCGGCTAGTGCAGCCAATGAGGAAAGATGATGGGAACTGTAGTCAGTGGCAAAGCTGCATGCTCCGGCACCAGGGGCAGAGAGCAGGTGGGGCATGGCTGGCATGTGTCCCGGGGGCATGGCACGTGTCCAGGGGGCATGGCATGTGTCCTGGGGGTGTGGCGCACTGCCTGCAGTGGGGGGGTGCAGTGCATGACCGGGGGCAGCCGCTGTTATGGTGCCAACAGGATGGCGTGCTGAAGCCAGGTATCAGTACCGGGGTCAAGAGAAGCCGAAGTCAGGAGCAGTCCGAGTCAGGAACCAGCTGAGGTCAGGTACACAGGATCAGGATCAGGATGAGCAGGCGCAACCACGTGCTTCAGCACAGCAGTTGCAGGTGCTGGCAAGGGAAGCAGCCGGCCTTCCTTAAGTAGCCTGCTCGTCACCACACCTTTTACGAGCTGCAACTGCCTCCAATTGCTCCCTCTGTTTCTCAGCTCTACGCTCTACAGCTGAGATGGGAGGAGGGGAGGGGGCCCTCCGGCTCCTCTCCTCACAAGGGCCTGATTCTGGCTCAACTTCTTCCTCCTCCTGTTCTGGCCTTCCCTCTTCCCCATCTGCTTCTTCCTCTTCTGAGGAATGTCGCCACCAGTCTTCTTCAGTTAGGAATCCCTCCATTCCTCTGGACTCTTCCGTGGTTGCCGCCTCACCTAGGGGGGCTTGTCACCACTCCTGCTCATCTGGTGCAACCCTGACAGCCGCAGTGGTACTCTCCCCCGCCCTGCCCCCATTCCTCCGCCAGTGACCATAGTCCAAAAAACCCCTGAAGGGGTATAGATTTCTCCAGCCGTGGCCTACACAGTGTCTTGGCTGCAAAGTTAGCTGTACTGAAGTAAATGCTATGCTGATTGAAAGGGATGCCTGGCAGCTCTGTGCTCCATGGTGCATTGGCCTGATACGGACTATGGATGAGGAGCTCTTTCTAACTCATACACTGGAAAGAGGAAAGAATCAGAGAGAGCTGTATATGCCTGTTGGGTGAGCTCATAGAAAACTAAGAACTGTGAAATGCTGTCAGGGTGATTCATTGGTTAGAGTGGTGCATATGGTTGTGGAAAATCCAAGCTCAGTTCCTCACTCAGGTGTGAAGCTTCGTGAAATGTACTCTCTTAGCCTAGTGTGTATTGAAGTGGGGAGAATAAAATGCTGATCTGGGTTCCTTAGGAGATAGAAATGCAAATGCAGGAAGGCGAGTGCTGAGTTCTTGGACTGCTCTTTGCAGATGCCCGTGAAGATGATGATGATGACGATGACTATGCGTCTAACCTGCTCTTCAGTTCAAATAAATTCTCCCAGCAGCTAACCAAAGAAACAGAAATCCAATATGCAACATTAAAGCTGAAAATTAATACAATAATTAATAGCAGCACTCATTAGCAGCAGCAGCAGTAAAATGTGTATTACATTTATTTATAAATCGATTCAGGTATCCCTGAAGAAGGCCGCAGCTTGAAATGCACTCACTTTACATGGTGGAAGTTGCATTGATTTGTTCCTTCTTACACTGGTAGGTTTGTTTCATCTCCTGCCTTGCATCTCTTGGTGGGTATGTGCTTGAGGAAATGCACCATTTAAGCTTCTCCAGCTTTCCGCCCTTTGGCTTCCCTCGGCATCCCTCAGATCTTTTGCCCAAGGAAAATTCCCCAAATTTGTTTCAACTGAAACACCTTATTAAAGCATGTGTGCATTTTCTTATTCTTCTCCTTAGCTCAATTTATGTTTTGATGACTGGAACTACAAATTAGATGTACCAATGTTCCACATCAGAAGAAGACAAATTTGGAAAAATGAGAAACCGGGAGAACCAAAATCGACCGTTCTGTCTATCCCTATTCAAATGGAGATCATAGCTTAGTGATAAGTGTACATGATTTTCTTGCAGAAGTTCCCATGTTGAATTCCTGGCCGGTGGCGTAAGCATGGGGGGGGCACAGGGGCGGTTGCCCTGGGTGCAAAATTGTTAGGGGGGGGTGCAAAATTTCAACACCCGTTACTGCCTCGATACAGCTGCATACTTCTGTTGCTGGGCTTCATTGAAAATGGCTTCTCCATGTGAAGCAGGAAGTGACCTCTCCAGACAACAGAACAACTCTTCTTTTCTTATCTCTGTGGTTGCAATCTCCTGGGTGATGTGGACGCCATTAGGCAGTTGAATGTGCTTGCATACTCTGCCCGTTTCCCTTCCTTCCATGTGGCCCCAGGCACTGGCAACCCACGCTATGCCACTGCTTCTGTTATCTCCAGGTAAGTCTGAGAAGACTCTGTCTGAAATCTTGGAGAGCTGCTGGCAGTCAGAGTGTACAATACTGAGCTAGGTGGTCCAGTCTTCTGAGGGCATAATGTTTCTTCCTAGATGGGACTGATAGCAAAGTTTTATGAGGAAAATTTATCCAGCTGTTAAAGAACTCAGGGATGCCTACAACGTCTGTCTCCCAGCAAAATAGGCTATATTCGGAAGCTTCAGAATACCAATCTAAGTAGCAAATGTAAATTGGATAGGAACAGAAACTCAGCTCCACAGGGGAAGATTAAAAACCTTGGCCAATGCAGACACCACACACAGACTGGCTGTGTTCTGCCCAGAGGGCAACATACTGTACCGATGGCTGATGCTATTATTCTCTGTGTTAATGAGCAGGGAGCATTGATAATCTGCACAAGCTTGGGGGGAACAAACCCACTTGAAATATTTGAAGGCTTGCCACATAATGTCAACACGGCGGCAAATGCATTCAGTGTATATTCAGTGATCAAAAGAGAGGCTTCCGTAAGAAAATGTCACTTGCTAGTCAAACAAATTGGAAGTGTAAAAAGAAGCCGCCTCAAAATACAGGGATTTACCTCAAATTCTGAGAGACAGGACATGCAAGCAGGGAGGGTGCCCTTAAGTACCTAGCAAATCACCTGCTCTTCTAACTTCATTTCTCTGCAGAATAACTGTATCAGGTGTTCATGTGTCCTAGGAGTTCAGAATCCTACTAATCACATGGGCTCTGTTAGCATTTCACTCTTCCGTTGCTGGATGTGTGATTGTTATATCACATGTCAGTGTTTACTTTCTAGGCTTGGAAAGCGTGAGAACGGAAGTCAGTCTTATCTCTCTTCCGCTGTACTGTACTTTTGTACTTATTTACTCTCTCTCTTTTGGAGAAGAAGTGAGAGGATGCAATAATAATAATAATAATAATAATAATAATAATAATAATAATAATAATAATAATAATTTACTGTTTGTACCCCGCACATCTGGCTGGGTCCCCCCAGCCACTCTGGGCAGCCTCCAACAGATATTAAAATACATTAAAATATCACAGGTTAAAAACTTCCCTAAACAGGGCTGCCTTCATGTATTTTCTGAATGTCAGATAGTTGTTTATCTCTTTGACTTCTGCTGGGAGGGCGTTCCACAGGGCGGGCGCCACTACCGAAAAGGCCCTCTGCCTGGTTCCCTGTAGCTTTGCTTCTCGCAGTGAGGGAACCGCCAGAAGGCCCTCAGCGCTGGACTTCAGTGTCTGGGCTGAATAATGGGAGTGGAGACGCTCCTTCAGGTATACAGGACCGAGGCCGTTTAGGGCTTTGTCCTGTATATATTGCTTAATAAATACTTAGAATGCACACACCAAAGCTCCACTTCGTTTCTGCTATACTCCGCTGAGTGAGCGTGCACATAGTGTTCTGATATGTGTCGCTGGTGCGTGCCGGGACTGAAGATTTATGGACGTCACAGGCTGCGCTGCATCAGGAAGACGCCCGGAGACGTTTGTCTCATTCCGGGGGCTCCGTGTGCCCCCCAGGTTTGTTCCAACAGGCTCAAGGGGGTTTCCAGGATGTGCTTCCTGCCCCCTCACCATTTTCTGCACCCTCCACAAGTTGGAGTGAGACCTTCTGAAGTGGTCAGCCTACTCTAGTCATGTAGGTTCTCCACACATTTCAGAACCCTGGAAACAGAAATGAACAAGAGAATCAACAAGGGTTAAAAACTATTATTATTATTATTATTATTATTATTATTATTATTATTATTATTATTACCCTGCCCATCTGGCTGGGTTTCCCCAGCCACTCTGGGTGGCTCCCAACAGAATATTAAGAACACGATAAAACATCAAACATTAAAAACCTCGATAAAGAGGGCTGCCTTCAATGTCTTTTAAAAGTCAGGTATTCATTTATTTCCTTGACATGTGATGGAAGAGTGTTCCACAGGGAGGGTGCCACTACCGAGAAGGCCCTCTGTCTGGTTCCCTGTAACCTCACCTCTCGCAATGAGGGAACCGCCAGAAGGCCCTCGGTGCTGGATCTCAGTGTCCGGGCTAAATGATGGGGGTGGAGACGCTCCTTCAGGTATACTGGACTGAGGCCGTTTAGGGCTTTAAAGGTCAGCACCAACACTTTGCATTGTGCTTGGAAACGTATTGGGAGCCAATGTAAGTCTTTCAGGGCTATATATGTTATATGGTCTCGGCGGCCACTCCCAATCACCAGTCTAGCTGCCGCATTATCCAACATAGGATAAGTTTCCTGTGTTGAGGTAATCACCCGAGGGATGGACCATTAGGACTGCAATGGGTCAAAGGAACTCACCATAGACAGCAAAGAGGTGAGGCCCCTTTCGCTCGAGAGATAAAGCCAAGAGCTTAGAGAAGAGGGGGAAGGAGCAATGTGGGCCAGACACTTAGAAAGTTGGGGTTATGTGACAAGAAAGCAGGAGGCAGAGAAATGGTGGAGACCTGTCGGAACCCAAGACTGCTCCTATGGTAGAAGCAAGACTCTCTCGGGATGTGAACGTAGCTCAGGTTGTATATGTGTGTAAATAAACCATATATCCGAAAGACGCCACAGTCTCATTTTGCCAAAAGGAAGCAAGGAAGCACAGACCTGAGTAATGGTTGCCTGAAACCCCTGGAATCTCACAACACTTGGAGATTGGGGTGGCTTGTAACAATATGTTACCCAAATTATAAATGCTCGGTGGACACTCTTGCTGGCTGAATGCTGTTTCATTAAGAAATATATGCTAATACAGTGGTCCCTTGACTTATGAATGACCCGACTTACGTTGTTTTCGAGTTATGAGGGATCAAAGCGGCCGTGCGCTTCCGAATTTTTTCGACTTCCGAAAGGAAATCGCGGCCGTTTTAGATGCGGTTTCCTCGACTTACGAAGTTTAAATGCGTTTTTTTTTTACCTACGAATTTTTTCTCCCCAATGCATTCCTATGGGGACTCAACTTACGATGTTTTCCGACCCACGAAGGTCCCGTCGGAACGGATTATCTTCGTAAGTCGAGGGACCACTGTACGTTAAAAAGAAAAAAGAAATAATTCTTAATGTGTGGTTTTTTGGTTTTTTAGTATCCCTTACAATCATCTTGATTAATTCATCCCTATTCCTTAAGTAATGGCACTTTATAGGAGAGCAAAGTCTCTTGTTGTCACTACTTGCTAGTAAAGAACAGGCTGATCAACATGCTAATTACAGGGGTTCTTTTTTAACGGTCTTTTTTTATTATTCTCAAATGAATAATGCGCAGCAGCTGTGACATTGAACAAGGGTGGTATAATTGCAATAACCAAAGCAAGAGAGAGATTGTTTAATAGTCTCATAAAACGCGTAGCCTCCTTCCAGGACAGATTTTTCTTGCCCTACCTGTGATTTAGGAGCCATCCGCCGGCGTTCAGATTCTCATTCGTGCTATTGGATTGAGCAGGTGGCATCGACACAGGTTTGGAACTCGGTGGTGCCATATTCAGCAGTTAGGGCTTCCTAGCACCATCTGCCCAACATTACAGAAGTGTCCTCAAAATTGGTCCCCCCCCCCTCCTCATTCCAGTACCTGCCTGATTTGTCAAAGAATAGCATTGGCTTTTGTGTTCCTTCAGCTGATGTTTTCCATCTGAGTAAGGCACCTTACTCAGTAAGGCATAAGGGTGGGGGGGGTGCTTTGAAATGATCACAAAAACAGAGGAATCTCGCTTTCAAATTCAATATACGGCAGAAGTCTACTTTCATAATACATGAAAACAAGAGACAAAAGTGATATCTAAAGGGGAAAAGATTGCTTGAGAGAATAGGGGGTTGATTGTGTTGTTGTTTTGCTCATTGTTTTACTCATTTCAGGCAGGATACTGTCCTAGGCCTTCATGTCAAGGATTGAAACTGAATGCAAGACAAATGCTCTACCAATGAACTGTATCACTTCCCCATTTATTGTGAGCTCCTGGGTTGTTTTCTTCTTTATAAGTAGGATTTTTTACAACATCAAAAAGGCAGTTTTCATCATCATCATCTCATCATCATCATCATCATAATGCCTGGTTCCCTGTAACCTCACTTCTCGCAGTGAGGGAACCGCCAGAAGGCCCTCGGAGCTGGACCTCAGTGTCCGGGCTGAACAATGGGGGTGGAGCATAAATGGGTCTACTCTGAGTAGGACTTTGTTGAATTACATCCATATTAATCAATATGCATGCCTCATGCCTTTTTTCCTACATAGATGCAGGGCTTTTATTTTTCAACCAGAGCTTACAGGAGCTCAGCTCCAGCACCTCTCAGGTGGGTACCATGGCCATTGCCATTCTAAGAGAACAAGAGAGAAGTTCGTTGTGAGCTCCGGCACCTCTTTTTCTAGAAAAAAAAAAATAGCCCTGCATAAATGTGCTGTTGAAGAGGAGATTTATAATGTTGGAAGGGGACCTGAGGGCCCCAATAACTGGCAATAAATAAAGATCCTATGGTTACAATCCACTCCACAACCAGGATATATGATCACAAAGACTTAAAACGGTCAGAAGGTCGGCGGTTCGAATCCCCCGATGAGCTCCCGTTGCTCGGTCCCTGCTCCTGCCAACCTAGCAGTTTGAAAGCACGTCAAAGTGCAAGTAGATAAATAGGTACCACTCTGGCAGGAAGGTAAACAGCATTTCCGTGCGCTGCTCTGGTTCGCCGGAAGCGGCTTAGTCATGCTGGCCACATGACCCGGAAGCTGTCTGCAGACAAACACCGGTTCCCTTGGCCTATAGAGCGAGATGAGCGCCACAATCCCAGAGTCATCCGCGACTGGACCTAACGGTCAGGGGTACCTTTACCTATACATTAGATAAGATATAGATAGATTATAGATAGATAGATAGATAGATAGATAGATAGATAGATGATAGATAGATATAGATGTATTCTAAAAATGGCAGCTGATATAATCTCTCTCTACAAACAGCTTGTTAATATGGGAGCCAAGTCTTTGAAATTTTGACACCTACCCTTTGGAATTTCACCCCAACTCCTATTATATATTAGACAGGCTTTCTCTGTTGTCTTTCTGGCACCTACTGAAGGCCTTCCTCTTCCAACAAGCCTTTTAAGACAGCTCTTTCCCAGTCTGCACTTGTATTGGAAGTGTTTTTAGATGTTTTCCTTCTTTTATCATTCGTGTGCCTGCCAACCTGGGCTCTACTGGGAGGAAGGGGGGCAGAATATAAGTGTAAGAACGGAAGAAAGAACTGTGGTTAGCAGTGCAAGTCTGTTCAAAAGTAAGTTACATGGGGCTTACTCACAAGTAAGTGGGTGCAGGATTGCAGCTTAAGTTTCCCCCCTTCTAAAATTAAGAAAGCATCTTTCATCTTAGCACTGTAGCAGGTCTGAGACGCTTCTATAGATGAGAATACCTGGAACATTTAATGGCAGAAATACTATTTCGCTGGCAGTCGGAGATCCATACTTGTGATGGAAAGGTTTTCACTCCTTTGTGATAACTTGCTGTCCAAAGCCATAAGAACATTATTTAGGCGCATTAAATCTAAAACCTTCACACACTTGCCTCTAATGTTTCTTAGGAATGACAATGTGGACATTTTCAAGGGCACAGACCACAGGGATTATTTATATGCGGTGTGGGCCAAGTTAAGGTAAGCATTGACATAATATTTATAATCTCAAAGGTTACTAAATCAGAAATGCTGAAGAATTCCATTAGCAAGGCAAGCTGCATCAATGGGAGGTTGTGATTTATTCAAGTTATAAATTGCTCTAGAAATGGTTATGTCCAAATACACCTGAAGATTCATTAGTTTGGCAGGGTAATTTTAGCTTATTGGGATAATTATAAGAGGAGGTGGTACTGAACTAGGTCAGGGCTCAGGAAGCTTTTTCACCTTGAGGACCACATTTCTCCTGGGCAAGCTTTGAGGAGCCACATGTTAACAATGGGTGGAGCATTCTCATATGTGGTGGTCATGTGGGATGGTAAAAGCTTTCTGGGAAATGATATATTATGAAAAAAATGTTTAAGATTACTTTCGTTAAAAAAAAGAGGCTTTTTTGTTAGGCATTATAGACACAGAACTACCAAAAGAAAAGAAAATGCTGTTTATGTAAGGTAAAGGTAAAGGACCCCTGGACGGTTAAGTCCAGTCAAAGGTGACTATGGGGTTGCGGCGCTCATCTCGCTTTCAGGCCGAGGGAGCTGGCATTTGTCCACAGACAGTTTTCCGGGTCATGTGGCCAGAGAAAGCATGCTTTCGAACTGCTAGGTTGGCAGGAGCTGGGACAGAGCAAACGGGAGCTCACCCCATCCCACGGATTCGAACCGGCGACCTTCCGATCAGCAAGCCCAAGAGGCTCAGTAGTTTAGACCACAGCGCCACCCGCATCCCTGCTGTTTATGTATGCAACGACAGCAGCAAGGATGCTTCTTGCCCAGAGATGGAAAGAAGAAGAAGTACCGACCAGAGAAGAGTGGCAAACCAAGCTGATGGAATATGCAGAAATGGCAAGACTGACGGGAAAGATCAGGAAGACCAAGTATTTTGAAAAGACTGGAATAACCTTCTAACATATTTGAGAGATCACTGTAAACAGTTGAAATCATTGGCAGGAATACAAGGACACTTGTAATGTAACGTGGATTTTGGATACTATGATTATATAGATTACAGTAAAAGATGCAGGAATAAAATTTAGAATTGGTACCCATGGAGGGAAGGAAGGAAGGAGGTCTCTAGGTTCGAAAGAACCCTTTTCTTTTTTTAATATGTGAAATTGTTATGTTTTATGTAAAAACTAATAAAAAATTATATATGTTTAAAAAAATGGGTGGAGCAAAGTGGGTGGGGCCAGAGGCAGAAGTGGGTGTGACTCTTACTTTTGTGCAGTAGGCTAGATTCCAGCATCACAAAAGCTAGAGTTTTCAACACACACACTAACAATTCTTTCTCATCTTCCAGGCAGGCATGAAAGAGTTCAATGATACATTCCAGCCAGGCAGTGACAAATGTACTATGAAACCAATGTATCTTAAACTTAAGGACCCCTCTGGGATTCAGGACCCCAGAATTGACTTTTGTTCACGTGTGCTGTCCCCCCTCCTGGGTGGTTTGAAAACGGTGCACGGCGGAAGTGTTGGATTGTGTCTGTCCGACATTGATCAAAGGGTGACTGCGGGGGTAGTCGAGTTTTTGGCAGCAGTGCCCCAAGGAGTAGTTTAACAGGAAAAAACTCCAGATTTTATATATATATATATACATACAACCAGCCTACGTACCCAACTGTTGCCTCTTTGTATATATTTTAAGGCTCTTGTACGCGATTTTATCTCTCGCGGTTTTATTTGTAAAATGCCTAATAAAGGTTTGATAAGTAAGACTTTAGTTCACATTGCTTGGAAAAAAATGGGCCGAGTAGACCCAGTTTGAATCATGTGATTCAAATTGATTAATTTTTTGTTGCATATTTTTCAACAATCCCAAAGAGTCAGTAGCGCAGATGTTGAAAGGAAGAAGATAACAGTGGTCACCTAGACCTCATTGCTGGTTGCGAAGGGGCCCCCATAACAGTTCAAGCCCTCAAAATGTAGGTCCACCACTGCAGTGAGGTAAAACCTTTGGAGGACAACATGGAGCAGGACTAGTGATGGTCCTAGTCTTTCAACTAGGATCTTCTGTTGAAGTCTACCAAACCCAAGTGTTGGCAATTACCATAAACTGCTAGATACCTAAATGATCACTAGCTTACCCCTATCTGTGTCCTGCTTAGGGTGAAGACTTAGTGAATGATGGCAAGAAAACATCAATATTGTGAAGCACTTTGGCTCATGAAGCACAAACAGTCTTCTCTCTGACTATCTCCAGCCTATTGATAAAGACATTTTTATTCCAGCACCTTTGGCCTGCTAAGCATCTGCTGTTTTCAATAAGGATTATGTTTTAATCCTATATATGAGATCTGCATACATTATATTTTTAATATTCTGTTTTTAATGATTCAGTCCTATGCATGTCCATTCTGAAATAAGCCCCACTGAGTTCAATGAGGCCTGCACCCTGGTGTTTACAGGATTACACTGCATAAATGTGTTTTTATTTTACTTTTTAATGTATTTAATGGTTAACCTGCAATCTGAATTGGAAATGTGTACCAGGAGTGCAGAAAGGGGGGAGCCTATTTCTTTTCCCCTACTGACTGTTTTTCTTTGCCAAGGCAGGTGCATTATGTGACCCATGATCACTAAGAAGCAAAATAAGCAGACTGTACAACGGTGATGGGATAAAATCAGGCCGAATCTTTATTGACAGCAGCAGGCAGGGCAAAGGTTGGCATGGCATTGGGTCCCAGGATCAGTTCATCATTCCACAAGCCCCATGTTGATGGAATGGATCTGCTGGGTTTGGGTTGCTCCAAACCTGTACGAAAAGCAAGCAAGCAAAGTCTCACTGGGGGACCAGGGTGCAGATTCCAACCAGGCAGATACCGAACCCATGCTTGGGTTTGCCATGGTCAATCCTTCCCTCAGGCACTGGCGGAGGAAGAGGAGTGCGGTGGGAGCGCACCGCCCCCGGCAGCTCAATCCAAGTGGGGTGCCATCGTAGCTGCCACCCCACATGCGCTGGGCACCATGCCCCGCAGGCGGCACCACGCCCCCAGGACGCATGCCAGCCCCGCCCCCCTGCTCTCCGCCACTGCCCTCAGGTCCCTGGGGGGGGCTATACTATGCTGAAGAAGAAGAAGAAGAAGAAGAAGAAGAAGAAGAAGAAGAAGAAGAAGAAGAAGAGGAGGAGGAGGAGGAGGAGGAGGAGGAGGAGGAGGAGGAGTTTGGATTTGATATCCCGCTTTATCACTACCCGAAGGAGTCTCAAAGCGGCTCACATTCTCCTTTCCCTTCCTCCCCCACAACAAACACTCTGTGAGGTGAGTGGGGCTGAGAGACTTCAGAGAAGTGTGACTAGCCCAAGGTCACCCAGCAGCTGCATGTGGAGGAGCAGAGACGCAAACCCGGTTCACCAGATTACGAGTCTACCTCTCTTAACCACTACACTACACTGGCTCTCATTGATCCTGCCCAATGCCATTTCCGCCCTCATACAATGTTTTCTGCCTAACAAAGGAAAGCCATAATCTCACTGTGGGAAAGGCCAAAACAAACAACAACAACAAAACCCAAGTTCAAATCTGGTTGACAGAAAATAATTTCTTTCCGGCCCTGTCAACCAGTGACCCAGAATTGCTCAGTGAAGGCTCTAACCCAAGGGTGGGCAGGCAGGAAGCTCCCAAAGCAAAATGGCTGTAAGCTCCAGGGGAAGCAACCTTATATAGGCGTTTCCCTTCCCGCTGCAGCAAGGGCTCATGGAACAGCTTTTTTTCCATGAGCCCATCACACAGAGAAGATGCTGGGCAAAACCTTGCCCAGTATTTTGCTGCAATCTATGGGCCACCCAGAGGCCAGCAAAGGCATCCCATGCTTATTGGGCACAGAACCATAGCTGTCAACTTTCAGATTTGAAAATAAGGGATTTTTTCAAACTTTCGGATCTGAAAATAAGGGATGCCGCGAGGGCGGTGCGATGGCACCAAGTAGCCTCGCCACCCTGCGCTCCAGAGGCTGCGTGCGAACGGGTGAGCGAAAGAGCGAGCGCGTAGACGGCAGGCAGGCTGGCTGTCTGGTTGGGCGTGCACAAGGCATGCAAGCTCCGCCCCCAGTCAGTTTCAGACTCCTTATTGGCAGCCAAGCAATGCAGCTGAGGAGCCTCCCTGGCCAGCAGGGAGGGAGAGGAGCTGCTTCCTTTGAAATCCGGGGAATTTAAGGGATATCAACAATCCGGGATAGCAGCGGGAAACGGCATTGGAATAAGGGAGTTTCCCGCAAAAAAGGGGAGGGTTGACAGCTATGCACAGAACGAGGCTTAATAAATAAACCACTTCTGAGCTGCTTTTCTGTCCAGGTACGAATTACATGAGTACAGAGAAAAAGGACTGTGTTTGCTTGCACCTTGTCCTCTGTGCCTTCTTAGCTCACACCGTGCATTTGATGGCATTTGATGGCTTTGAAATGACGTCTTCGCAAAAGGTCTTTTGCTCTCTTAGGAGTCAGAGCAATCTGAAGCTGCAAGCCAAATAAGCCGTTCTCACGCAAGAGTGGAACTCATGCACACAGCGGACGTTTCCTTTGAAATAGCCCCTGCAGCAGCTCCCACTCCTGAAGATGAAAGCCAATCTGCTGCTCTCCCATCTAGTTGGTTGATCCTCTGGGAATGGGAGGTTCTGCAGATAAATCCACAAAGGAAAGTTTACCCAACACCCTCGTTTATGTGCAATTGTACTCTTTGAATCACAGCTATTTGTGGGTTGTTGTTCTTTCTCCAGTACTTCTTCCACATTCCTGTGAGCCCTTGTCTGATGGAAGCATTATTAATTTTTTAAAATAGCCTATAGTGCTTTTGCTACTTAATTATGTTATCAAAATTAAAAATTAACTATGCTTGTCAAATAAATTGCAGTTGGAACATTCTGTTACCCTTTTCCCCTTTATGTTTATATCTCTCCTTACCGCTCAGCTCTTGGCTTTGCCATGGTCTTGAATTCAATGCATTTCTTGTTATTTTAATCCAGAATAAACCACAAAAGGTTTGTGTGAAATAAACCACAAAGGGGCCAAACTAACATTCAAAGCAGTTTGAATGGCTTTCTTTCAAAGTAAGAAGTGGGTATCTAGGGTGATCTGCATTAGGACCCTGGTGGAGCTTTAACACAGAGAGAGAGACACACACACCGCAGTTCAGGTTCAGAGACTCCACACGCAAACATATATACACACAAACCCCGATTGCTCAGTCCAGACCCCGAGGTCCTCCTCCAAGGGTCTTCTGCTGGTTCCCTCACTGTGAGAAGTGAAGTTACAGGGAACCAGGCAGAGGGCTTTCTCAGTAGTGGCACCCTCAGTCGTGGGCCATGGAACCCCCTTCTCTCCATTTCCCTGTGCTCTTCTATACCAGCCCCTTATCTCGCGGAAATCCACTATGTGGAATACCGTAGACTCCTCACAGTGGCCAGATTAAATGTCCTCGAATCTGCAGTATTGTGGGGAAGGTTCAGGGGAGTCCCATATGCTCAGAGAACTTGTCATTGTGCCCTGGGAGTGGTAGAGTCCACCGAACGTATTCTCCTGACCTGCCCTTTCTATGCAGATCTCAGGCAAAATCTTATAGCTCCACTCCTATATCAACTTAGCTCTCTATCCAGAGAAAGACAGGTTCTATATTTGTTGAATAATGTTACTGGAAAAACAGCCTCCCTGGTGGCCAAATTTCTTTTTCTAGCTCTTAAGCGTCGCAAGATTAAAATTGACAGCATCGACATGGGTTTATCTGTATAGCTTCATTTTATTGTTGGCTATGTTTTACTCCAAAGTTCTTTTAGACATTTTAGAAGTTTTAATTTTGTATGGAAATGTATCTTTCCTGACTGATGGTCAAATAAAGAACTGAACTGAACTGAACTTCCCTGTGCTCTTCATACTTTTTGGAACTGGAATGGTGATTTGAAGATGAAGCCTTTTATATGACATACCGTACACACTGGTTGGGTTTACATGTAATGCCAGTGCAAGGTTTTGTGTTACATGTATGGAGTTCAGGATCACATCCTCCCTTTTACTTCCTGAGCCTGTATAAACCATGGTTAACACCTAGTATACTAGAAAGCAAAGTATACCTGAAGATGTATCTCTACCCCCATCGTTCTGCCCAGACACTGAGGTCCAGTTCCGAGGGCCTTCTGGCGGTTCCCTCACTGCGAGAAGTGAGATTACAGGGAACCAGGCAGAGGGCCTTCTTGGTAGTGGCACCCGCCCTGTGGAATGCCCTCCCTTCAGATGTCAAGGAGTTAAATAACTACACAACAACAACAACAACAACAAATTAATAATAATAATAATAATAATAATAATAATAATAATAATAATAAATTTGTTATTTATACCCCGCTCTTCTGGCTAGGTTTCCCCAGCCACTCTGGACGACCTCCGACAAAATATTAAAATACAATAATTCATCAAATATTAAAAGCTTCCCTAAACAGGGCTGCCTTCAGATGTCATCTAAAAGTCAGATAGTTGTTTATTCCTTTGACATCTGATGGCCACTACCGAGAAGGCCCTCTGCCTGGTTCCCTGTAACTTCATTTCTCACAGTGAGGGAACCACCAGAAGGCCCTCGGAGCTGGACCTCAGTGTCTGGGCTGAACGATGGAGGTGGAGATGCTCCTTCAGGTATACTGGGCCGAGGTCATTTAGGGCTTTAAAGGTCAGCACCAACACTTTGAATTGTGCTCAGAAACATACTGGGAGCCAATGTAGGTCTTTCAGGATCGGTGTTCTATGGTCTTGGTGGCCACTCCCAGTCACCAAGTCTAGCTGCCACATTCTGGATTAATTGTAGTTCCCAGGTCACCTTTAGAAGACATCTGAAGGCAGCCTTGTATCAGGAAGTTCTTAATGCTTGATATTTTACTATGTTTTTATATGTTCCATAAGCCACCAAGAGTGGCTGGATAAACCCAGCCAGATGGGTGGGGTATAAATAATAAAATGATGATGATGATGATTGTGGCAACAGTGAGGCGCAAATGTTAAATTCCACAACTCTCCCCTGCCAGGGCCCTGATCCACTGGCACCTTCTGCTCACTTTTTAAAAACCATTCATGCTGTTGCTAATTGTATGAATGGTGCCTTGCCTAGTCTGTTCCATAACAAATGGACTAGTGATCATCTCAACAGATGCATGATACATTGTCCTCAGTGTTATACCTGAAAACTAAGGAGAACACTGCCTGCATCCAATGAAGTGGCTGGTGCTCTAAGAAAGATTTTGCCAAAATAAATGTGCTAATGTTTGAGATCCTAAAAGATTCTGGGTGCCTGCAGAAAAGCTGTTTATTAAGCATTCATCCTGGTTTGCTTGCACAAAGCTTACAATGTCCCATCTTTATTGAGCATTCATTCTGATCTTTCTGCATGACCATTATTCAGCAATGAGAATTCATCCCAAATTCCTTGTGCAGCCTTTATACTGAATTAGGAAAGAGTCTGGAAAGACCTTGGTGCTGCCAACCAGTCCTTGTGGCTTTTAGTTTCAGATCCTTCCAACATGTTGTGTCATTTTCTTTGACTTGTTTGTCTTTTATACGTATTAATTCAGGGAGCTGAACTTTCTGGATATTTCCATTCAGTTGCTTGAATCTTGGATTTGCTTCACTGAGTTAATGCATATAAATATCGATGTATATCATGTATGCATTTTTAGGAATGGGTGCCACACGTGCAGTTGAGTCCAAAGGCAGTATCTTGTCAATGAAATCAAACGAACTCCCCCGGGAGGTGGTGGACTCTCCTTCAATGGAGGTTTTTAAAAGCAGAGGTTGGGTGGCCATCTGTAATGGATGCTTTAGTTAAAATACCTGCCTTGCAGGGGGTTGGACTAGATGACCCTTGGACCCCTTCCAACTCTACAATTCTATGATTCTATCTCTTTTCAGAGGATTGCTTTTCAAACCACAAAAGGTCAGGTTTTCATTTTTTTATTTTATTGTATTTGTTGCATTAGGGCAGGCACGTCCAACAGGTAGATCGTGATCTACTGGTAGATCACTGGATGCCTGTGGTAGATCACTGGCTCCCCTCAAAGAAGCTCAGCAACTTTGGCTCCCCTTAAAAAATCTGTTTTTTTGCCCTGCACCCCCCCAAAATGGGGCTTTCCTTCTCCCTAAAAAAAGCTCAACAGCAACTTTGATCTAAATGCCTTAAAAAAGGGCCTTCCTCCTCCCCAAAAAAGAACATCTTTGACCTGAACCCCCCAAAAGGGGTAGATCACTGCCAGTTTTTAACTCTGTAAGTAGATCGCAGTCTCTTGGGAGTTGGCCACCCCTGCATTAGGGCAACAGAGCACATTAAGCCAACGAATTGCACAAACTTAAATTTCTGCGGTGCGCCTGAATCTGTCCCACAAAATATTGACAATCGGGACACAGCCTTTGTTGCTTTTGCTGCAACAGACTGATGAATCTCCTTCCTTATAAGATTTTAGCCGGTCATGCTGGTATTGATTATTTTATTGTTATTATTAATTTTTAAAATTGTATACCACCCATCGTCTGTAGCTATCAGGGGTGATTCACCACATAAAAATACAAGATAACTGTTAACAGTACACATAGAAACTCCAATAAACACTTTGTAAACCTTTTACATTCTTTATTCCTGGAAAACAACTGTTTCTGCTTTCAGATCCTTTCGTTACATCTTGTCTCATATTCAGAGTTGATGGCTGAAAATTCACGGTTTCCCCTTGAAATTTAAGCATGAAGATTAAATAGCTCCATTTATTCTCCACTTCTGAGTGGAATATGCCTGCCTGCATACCAATCAGTCACTGCAAGTTCAGATCCAGAAGGAAAGTAGCACTCTGTCATAATTTAGGCTAGCAGAAAATCTCTTCTGGCTGAGTGGGTACTCCCCACTTCAAAATAACAACAGTATTGCTGCTAGCGAGCGCTATGTGGCATGGATGATATCGCAATGAAAATCCATTGAAATGAAGCTTTTGATACTTTGAAGTGCACTATGGGTGAACTGGGTCTTCGGCAATGCTTCTCAGATGCTAATCAAAAGGAGCATGAGCAAAATTGCAGGGCATCTAATGACTAGAGCTAACCTCTTCAAACTAGACAAGTATGTATTTACATGTATGGCTGTTAATCTTCCCCATAGATGCAGAAGAGTTTATAACGGGCACAGCTACTGTGCTCCCCTTCCCACAGATGAAAGGAGATATTATCTTAACTGCGCTTGCAGAACCCTTGTAGACAAATGATTTCTGCCTGTGCCTCTTGAAAACAAACAACATGGAATAGTGGAGATACTCCACACAACCTTTGAATATCATTCCCAACAGATGTCAAGGCAATAAGCAATGATCCTACTTTTAAAAGGCATCTGAAGGCAGCCCTGTTTAGGTATGTTTTTAATCCCTAATGTTGCCTTGTGTTTTTAATATTCGGTTGGGAGGCGCCCAGAGTGGCTGGGGAAACCCAGCCTGATGGGCGGGGTACAAATAAATTATCATCATCATCATCATCCATCATCATCATCTTTCTGTGGATTTGGTATTATAATGAGGATCCTTTATGCCAGGAGCAAGAAATCTGTGGCCCTACAGATGTTGTTGCATACGCAACAACCACCTTTCTCCAGGCTCCCTGCCATTGGACATACGGTGGCAACTGGATAAGGGAGAGGAGGATACACTAGACCAGTGATGGCTAACCTTGACACTCCAGATGTTTTGGGACTACAACTCCCATCCCTGACCACTGATTCTGTTAGCTAGGGATGATGGGAGTTGTAGTTCCAAAACATCTGGGGTGTCAAGGTTAGCCATCACTGCACTAGACTGAGGTTCCTTCCACTCTTCAGAGGCAGCCCTACATATAACGCATTGCAGTAATCTAACCTTGAGGTTACCAGAGCACAGACATCAGTACAGTGGTACCTCGGTTTACGAATTTAATCTGTTCTGGAAGTCCGTTCTTAAACCAAGGCGTGCTTTCCCTAATGAGGCCTCCCACCACCGGTGCCCTTCCACCATTCGGCTTCTGTTCGTAGACTGAGGTAAAGACTGAGGTAATAGTTAGGGGCGTAGCTGGGCCACCAGCCGAACCTGATGGAAGGCACTCTGGGCCACTGAGGCCACCTGAGCCTCGAGCAACAGCAAAGGATCCAGGAGTACCCCAACCTACGAACCTGCTCCTTTAGGGGAAGTATAACCCCATCAAGAGCAGGCGACCTCCCACCCATCTTGTCTAGGGAACCACCCACTAACAGTGCCTCAGTCTTATCTGGATTGAGCTTCAGTTTGTTGGCTCTCATCCAGTCTAGTAAGAGGAAAACTTCTCTGCAGTGAGGCTCTATCCCGATCTCTCCGTGGCTATAATATCACGAGGCGGAGGGCAAGTACCATTCCCTCTATTTCCAATATAACTTGAATAACCCTATGCAAGCACAAGAGGGATGCATCAGCAAGCAGAAGTGCAAAACCTATTTCGGGGGGTGGGGAATGGAGACTGCCAAAAAATGGACACTGCGAAATAATAATAATTGGGGACTGCACAACAGGCTAATGAGGACTCTGTCATTGCCTCTGGATTGTGGCAAAGGCCCTATTACAGGTACATCAGCAGATATCCGTTGGAAACAATGTGTGACTTTTTCTTTGCTGGGCTGTGTTGTCTTCTTGGACTTAGCTGTTCCTGCAAAAGAAACGTCAACAACATCATAACAACAGTCAGTAGAATCAAAAGACAGTAGAAATAGTCCATCTCTGTTCTTCTGAGCTGTTAGGATCTCTTCTCCATCTTTAGAGATCACACACAGATCTCTGTGTATGCTGAGCACCAAGTCTCGTTCAGTGAGCTTCGGAATGTTATGAGTTACCCCGCCTGGGGCAGTTTGTGAGACTGCCTCAAAGCCAGAGCAAAACTGTGTGCGCACATCCCCGGCTACAGAGAGTCCAGTGGCGCAGTAATATGTGATTGTTCCCAGCATGAAGAACAACACACACAAGCCATAATTAAGGCTAAACTAATTTATTGTAAGAATAGTGCAGAGAGATTCTCTGCAGCCAGCTCATTAGCCAGAGCTGCCATAAAACCGTCTGTCCGGCATCGTAGCAAGCCAGAAGAGTAAGTACAAAAGTACAGAGTACAACAGTACAGTGAATACATAAACATTCCATGTAGGAAAAGATAAGACAGCTTTCTCACGGTTTAGTGAGACAGGCAAATGTTAGACCATCCTCACGGCAGCTGCGTGCCGCTCGGCTTGGACAAAAATCATAACAGACTCAGCTGCCATGGAATGCTGATTGACTGGGAGTAAAACTGGATTTGTGCAATGGGTAGAATCCTGAACAGGGAGCTTTCCACACTGCAACCCATTCCATTGCATGGCCCACTTGTCATTTGACTAATGCACTAATCACAGGTTTCCCTGGGCTGCGGATAATCTGGGTAGAAAGCCTTTCCTAGGTTTGTCAGCTTCCCAGTGATTTGCTCATCTGACTGTTAGGAACCAATTTTTGCCCCTGGGTCTTTCTGTAATGGAGTTGTATGCTAAAGTTAATAGATTATTTTTACCTGATAGCTCCTAGTTAAAAAGGATTGCCTTTGGCCCAGCTTAATCATGACGAGTCTAATAAATGTTGCTCTTTTGAGCCTCTTTCTGCAAGCCTAAGTCTAAGTGACTTGAGTAATAAAGCAGCCCGGTCTTTGTCAAAAAGTCAATATTTTTGGAATATATTAGCACTAATTGCTTTAGGGTTATCTTGCTAGAAGTACATACTGATCGACCTAAATGTCGTAAGTATATGGAAATAGCTCCTGTGCAATATTTAAGGGTGTTTTTTTTGTGTGCAGCTGATATTTGAGGGGTTTTATATGGTGCAGCTGAGATGGCTATTGCTACTCTGGGGCTCACACCAATCTACCTGTTTGTGATTCTGTGCTCTACCAGAAGCAACATCAAAAGGTTAATAGTGGCAGGAGAAGCTGAAAAAGAGGCAATATAGCAAACTGGCTCCACCTACAGAGTTCCGAGCAATTCTTCCATCATTTGTCAGTCATGATATTATTCCTGATGGTGCCCCCAAATTAGGCATACATAGAAGGCACCACTTACCATGCAGTCATAACAGGGGCCCCCATTGCATGACCAGCCCCATTCTCCCTCTCTCTCATAAACATGCTGCCAGGAAGATTTCAAGGTTTTAGCACAGATATTATTATTATTATTAGATAGATAGATAGATAGATAGATAGATAGATAGATAGATAGATAGATAGATAGATAGATAGATAGATGATAGATAGATGATAGATGATAGATAGATAGATAGATAGATGATAGATAGATAGATAGATAGATAGATACTTTATTGTCATTGTACATAGTACAACGAAATTGAATGCCAACCCACATTTACAGCCACATATACACATTTATACATTTACAACCACACATACACATACATAGCATCTATCACGACATTATTATTATTATTATTATTATTATTATTATTTTATTGAATTTATATACCGCCCTATACCCGAAGGTCTCAAGGCGGTTCACAAAAAAGATCACAATATATAAAATAAAAATAAAAACAACAACCCAATAGGCCTCCCCACAAAAAAACACATTTTAAAAGGGCATAGGATGTAAATTGGATCAACCAAAGGCCTGGTTAAAAAGGAACGTTTTTGCCTGGTGCCTAAAGGTGTATAATGAAGGTGCCAGGTGAACTTCCCTGGGGAGAGCATTCCACAGACGGGGAGCCACTGCAGAGAAGGCCCCTTCTCGTGTTGCCACCCTCCGGTCTTCTTAAGGAGGAGGCACACAAAGGAGGGCCTCAGAAGATGATCTCAGGGTCCGGGTAGGTTCATATGGAAAGAGGCAGTCCTTGAGTTATTGCGGTCCTGAGCTGTTTAAGGCTTTATAGGTCAAAACCAGCACTTTGAATTGGGCCCAGAAACTAATTGGTAGCCAGTGCAGTCAGGCCAGGATTGGTGTAATATCTTCAAACCGTCTTGCTCCGGTGAGCAACCTGGCCACTGAATTCTGCACCAGCTGAAGTTTCCTAACCGTCTTCAGAGGCATAAGTTGCCCATGTTTCACCACACAAGCCTGGTAGACCTTCATCTCGGTATTGGTTGGTATTGAAAGCCTGGATACCATCATGGGCACAATTGTCATGAATGCACAATGAAAAGGACGTGTGGAGGACATTTAATTCAACATTGGTAATGGAACAGCATCCCCCACCAACTCTGAGGGCAGGAGGCTAGCTTAGAGGTCACAAAGCACACACAGCTCTATCAGAGAGGAATGGCTGGGCTGTGGGGGCCTCAGGAAGAACAGCTGGCATGACATCTGCCTCTTCACTCTGCTTAATAATGATAATAACGTTAGTAATAATGACAATAATTACAACAGATGCTGGTTATCCACCTAAAGACTTCTCTACATCTATCTAATGTCTGAGGCAGCTCAAAGTGTTTATCTTCAAATGCTTTGAAAAGGTTGCTTCAGCTATCCTTCATAATTTATATTATATTCTGGACTGACAAAGAAGTTATTACCGGGATGAGTCCTATAATTAGGTAAAAGCCCTGTCTCACTGAGTATTCTGTTCACACAATGGCCATCAAGAGACTTATGAGAAGCCCACAGGCAGGGCAGGAGCGCAACAATATGTTCCCCTGCAACTGGTATTCAGAGGCATGATGACTCCATTACTGGCGGTTTTCCTCTATAGCCTTCCTTGAAAGATAAGTACCAGGAGATACATAGATAAAGAGTCAAATAAGAGGTGAGCATTAAACCTCTGAAGTTCATTTCTGGCGCTAGTTTTGATCCAAACTGGAAAACAATCCCTCCATTCTTCCCACTCATACAGGCTGACTTGGGTAATATGGTGTCCTGTTTGAGGCCAAAATTGACACTCCCCTCCCAGCCCTCACGCTGCCTTCCTGGAGTCAGGTAAGAAAGGTGCAGGGCTTTGGGAAGGAGGTGCATGGCTCTGGCAGGCTCCTAGAGTCATTTTATATTCTTCCCAAAGCTGGGAAAGCACTAACTAGGCTTTGGGAAGAAGAGTTTGAAGAGTTTGGATTTGATATCCCGCTTTATCACTACCCTATGGAGTCTCAAAGCGGCTAACAATCTCCTTTCCCTTCCTCCCCCACAACAAACACTCTGTGAGGTGAGTGGGGCTGAGAGACTTCAAAGAAGTGTGACTAGCCCAAGGTCACCCAGCAGCTGCATGTGGAGGAGTGGAGACGCGAACCCGGTTCACCAGATTACGAGTCCACCGCTCTTAACCACTACACCACACTGGCTCTCAAGAAGGAGGTGAAAGGACTTGTCAGAGACTCATGCCTCCTTCCCAAAACCCGATGTCTCTAATAATAATAATAATAATAATAATAATAATAAATACATCCTCCAGGAGCAACACCTCAACACCTTCCACATGCACAGCGTCGGGAAGAGTTTGGGCATCACATGGCAGAGCAGAGTCTCAAACGAAGAGTCTCTCCCAAGCCCACATTTCCAACATGTTCACACTCCTGTCTTGGCAACCTCTACAATAGCTTGGACAAGTACACAGAAGGAAAGTCAGCAGGATCTCCAAGGGGAGCTGGCTTCAGGCACCAGGCCTGCTATTACAAAGATGTCTGCAAACAAGACATGAAGGCTGGCGACATTAACCCCGCTGTGCGAAAACCCCTTGCAGATGACCACAGTGCCTGGAGACAATTGGGTCAGGTTGTTTATCCACAACAGTGACCAGAGGAAGAATGACAGCTGGGAGGAACACAGAAAAAAAGAAATGCCATGGTGCATCTGCAGCAGCACAACCAGACACCTTCCTCTGCCCCAGCTGCAATGAAACATGTCTCTCCTGTAGCGATCTCTACAGCCACAGCAGGTACTGAAACTCTCCAAAGGTTTGAGTGCACTTTTCCATTGTCTCCTGAGACGAACAGCCAATATTACTTTCAGTACCTGCTGTAACCCTGTAACTTTTTATACCACAAATGTTCCCTGGTTTGGTTTGGTTTTTCTCCCACTTTTGTCGTGCTGTAGAGGCAGCGTGCCCCGGTCCAGATGGCAGTAATTGGATAACGTTGGGGAAGCACCACAGAACAACTTAACAAGAGAAGTGATGTGTGCTGGTCCAGCATAAACCCACTATTATTGTGTCAATGGCACGTTGCAGAATGTACCTGCAAACCACACCAATCTGGAGGGCTCCATAGATTCAACTCCTAACACAGTCAGCTTCTATATGTCAAATAGTTGGAAGCATATATTTTTTTCCCCTTTGCCTCAGGCAGCAAAATTTCTTGAGCCAGCCCTGATTATTATTGATGCTTCTGGAACAATGTTTAAAGGACGAACAGGCACACGTCTATTTTTGCTGGTGTCTGTTAATTACTGAAGCACTAAAGAAATGAACTTTACGGAAAAATCAGGAGGGATGGAAGAGTTTGTCAACTGCCCACGGCACAAGCTGTTTCGTCATCTTTCTGAAGCTTCTTCTACCTGCCTGTCCTTGGAGAGAGTTTTCATGCCATCTTTGGCAGCACCTATGAAGAAATTAAGTCAAATGACTAGAATAACCCCTCATAGTCAAATACAGCTCTATTATATATTTTTAAAAAGCCATTGTGCAATGGGGAAGATGATTGTACATTATAAAAGAGAGAGAGAGAGAACTTTCATTTGATTGAGCACAGTGCTTATTTGATGTCACAGATAAGTACATTTTATAGCCTGGCCTGAAGATGCTTTGGGATTTCCTGGTTACAGGCAGGGGATCAATAATTTTAATTTATTAGGGATATTAGAAGTCCACTAAAGGTCATTACTCATTCACTGTCTTTCTTTTACTTGATTAATTGGTCAATGAAGCAATCTAAATTAAATATTACAGTAACTCACATGGCGGGTTTTGTCTTTTTTGAAGATTTCCCTAATCCAAAGAAGCCAAAAGGCTGCTATGGAGTCAGAGGGGCAGTTCCAAATTCAGTACAGTGGTACCTCTGGTTGAGGACGGGATCTCTGGAGGTCCGGCCAGATCCCGAGGTTTTCACAACTGGAGGACCGCTTCTGCGCATCCGCGCACAGCAAAACCCGGCAAAATACTTCCGGGTTTGCTGCTTTCGCATCCCGACGTTTACATAACCAGAGGGTTATGTAAACTGAGATACTACTGTATCCAGTTATACACCTGCCAATCTTCTGAACCATGAGTGTGCTGTCTAAGATGTGATCGGTCATTTCTGATCAGTGTAGATCAGTTGCTGGGAAACCAGAGAGTCCCAGCATCCCATTCCTTCCTTCCTACCCACCAAATAGTGTGTGTGTGATATATAGATATAGATATATATATAAATTTTATTAAATTTCCTGTTTTACAATTTATAATATTCATTTAAACAATCTTAAAATATCAATGACTTCCCTTTCCATGGTTCATTTTGCATAACATTAATCCCTGCATATTTTATATAAGCTAAACCATTCGGTATTCCAATACAGTGGTACCTCGGGTTACAAACACTTCGGGTTACAGACTCTGCTAACCCGGAAGTAATACCTCGGGTTAAGAACTTTACCTCAGGATGAGAACAGAAATTGTGCGGCAGCAGCGGCATGGTGGCAGCGGGAGGCCCCATTCGTTAAAGTGGTACCTCAGGTTAAGAACGGTTTCAGGTTAAGAACAGACCTCTGTAACGAATTAAGTTCGTAACCAGAGGTACCACTGTATTACATCCTTCAAAACATATTTACACTGTTGAATTTATCTTAATGCCGGCCACGTTTTCAAATGTACACAATTTCCCCCCACATAGTCAATAAACGGTCAATAAACGGTTTCCAATCTTCTTTAAATGTATGTTCTTCTTGTTCTGTTATTCTATAGCCACCCAGAGTGGCTGGGGAGACCCGGCCAGATGGGCGGGGTACAAATAATAAATTATTATTATTATTATATGTTAGGTCCACAAGCTGCACATATTCCATCGATTTAAGTTGCCATTCTTCTTTGGTTGGGACCTCGCTCGTTTTCCATTTGGGGGCTAGCAAAACATGGGCCGCAGTGGTGGCATACATAAATAACATTTTTTGACACCTGGGAATTTCCATCTGAATTATCCCCAACAGAAAGGACTCTGGTTTTTTTAAAAAAACAAAAACAAAAACAAATAGTTGACCATTGCTACAAGCCCAGGAAAGCCAATGTGGCACCCTCTAGAATGTTCTGGGCTACTACCTCCATAGTCATTGGTCATGCTGGTTGGGGCTGATGGGAACTGGAGTCCAACAGCATCTGGAGAGCACCACATTGACTACCCCTGTTATAGGTTTTGACAATGCTACATTAATTAAGAGAAAGTGCTCATACATATCAGACTGGCCGAATGACATATTTATAAAGCTGTAGTCTTACTTGTCCGTCTTTGGCATGCTGCGGTAGGCTTGAGTTAACTGCTCAGTACTTCCTGAATCCTTTTGCAGCTGCTTCCTACTGGGAGATCATCTGAGCCTCTCTGTTTCTACTTACTTTCACTCCTCGCAATACAGTCCTGGGTAGTGGATCTTCTGGGCAGTCATATTTTTCTAGAAAAGGAGGTGCTGTAGCTCACCATGATTGAATGCCTTCTTCTCTTATAAATCACATGTGTCCATCTGAGTTCCGTCGAGTTCTGGCTGAAAAAAAGCCCTGCTTCTGGGTTTGCCACCTAGATCCCTTTGATTAATAGGGATTTACTTTTTAATAAACCAAAGCATTTCTGACATAACATCTAGAGATTCATTGCCTGGAACTTTAGATAGACAGCAATTCCATCAGGACTGTTCAAAAGGGACAGCGGTGACAAAAAGCTAAGGTTTAATTAGTCCTTAATGAAATAATTGCACAGTTTGCTTAATTGGAAACCTGATCTATAACCTTATTACATGGAAATATACAGAAACAAGTTTAGTACCATTGGGGCCAACAGAAATGCATCGGCACTCAAGTCTTTTATCTTAACTAGAATGCAGATTGAGTTGCAAGTCTTTTAAACTCTATTATTTACGATTAAATGTTTAAACTGTGGCCCATCTGCAGCTTCCTCAGAAGAGGCGACCTTGAGGTCAATGAAGTTGGATATTGCATTCTAATAACAAATTTTTCTCTTGCCTATCCGTTTATCATGGTTGGGCATAAGATAGTCAAAAGAAGCCCTCATCATGCCATGCATTCAGGCAGCCCTTCACCCCAAGTCCATCCCTTTCTTCCTGTGAATCTTGCTCCAGAGATCTGTTGCCTCATCTAAAGGCATTGCTTTCATCATTGACAGCTATGTTGCAGAGGGTATCAAAATGGGAAACCAGCCACTGTCCTGGCATCTCCATACTAGCCTGGTGGAAGGCTTCAACCCAACAGCCAAGAATTCAAAGCAGTTTTCAACCAAAATTTGACCATTTCTGGATCCTTTATTCCCTGCTGCCTCCTGACCCAAATCTACCCTCAAAATTCTTCAGTAGGTCAGCTGACTGGGTCATGTGAGATTCTGCCCAGTGGAACAATCAAGGCAGGAAATTGGAACAGAAGTCTCAGGTCCCACTCAACAGAATCAGCAGGAGGACTCCACAAACACTGCAGGGCTGTGTTACAGCATTTTGAAGTATGTAAAGAAATATGCATTACCATCTAAAGTTGCCAGAGGGCTCTTTGTTGTTGTTGTTTAGTCGTTAAGTCATGTCCGACTCATTGTGACCCCATGGACCAGAGCACGCCAGGCACTCCTGTCTTCCACTGCCTCACACAGTCAGGGGGCTCTAGCAAGACCATTAAAACCAGAGTCTAAAATTACCTTACTACACCAGTGTTCCTGTAAGCCAACTTACTACCTGTTGAATGACATGTTATGTCAGTAGGACAACTCCACAGATAACTGCATCAAGCTCTTCTCAAGTGGTTGACAGCTGCTCACAGATCCTCCATGTTTCTGAAGGAAATCGTGCAATAATACTCCTTCCTAAGTATTTTTAGCCTGGTGTCTGTAAGATACACCAAAGCTTCCGAGATATAGTTGGTCTTCACTGGGAGTTATTGGTGAAGCATATCAACATTTTACCTGTTTGTAAAGAAATTGCTCCATCATTGCTTTACCAAGAGCCTCTTTCGGGTTGAACAGCCAATTATTTCCACCATCTGTCGTTCTCCAGAGTGGAGATGTTACTACCTATCTTTGAAAGCTAATGTGATTAATGAACCAGGCTTTTAAAACAGTATCAGTGTAATAGATGGAAAATAAATGGATCTCAGAAATCCCACTGAAGTGGTGAAGATGGGCACTTCCGTGGCCTTAATCTCCTCTAGCCGTATAGTATTAAATGAATACTGGAGCTATTTCAGCATCAGAAAGGTCACTGCACTGTTTTGATAAATGAGACCTTTTCACTAGCCACAAAGGTTGCCTTGAATTACAAAGGCATTGTTTTTACAAGAGCTTTTTTTTTTAAGCAATGGGCCAAGTTCATCCCTGGGGTACCTTTAATGTACCAGAAATGCTATAACTGCCCTTGATAAATATTTTGCTTTTTCACATTTACTTATTACATACAACCCATGTTTTCCTTTGTTTGTGAAATCCCACCTCATGTGGTCCTTAGTGGTGTGTCCTTTCCGACTCCTTATTTTACTAAAGGAAGGATCAATAATAATTCCACTTCAATATCCCAACTAATTTCTCTTGTAACTGCTATTTCCATCAATATTGGTTGTATTGCCTCTGTTCTTTTGGCATCATCTCTGCAATATTTTATGCTGCTTCTGTAATTCTTCATTTAGTTCAATTCTGAAGAAGAGAGATCCTGCAAAACATCTACTCTAACAGCATCCTAGAGTGAGAAGCCAGAAAAATATGCAAGAAGTTCGGTTCAGGGTGTATCTGCATGGTTATCTGATCACCCTCCCACAAATCCATTTCCTAGGCATTCTTCTAGCAACTTTCATACATTGTAGAGAAAACAGGTGTGGAAGGAGCGGTCATAAATGTATGAAAATGTCATGTAAACCTAAGGTGGAGAGGTTAAATATAAGGTGTTTTAAACAAATTTTACAGCTCTGGGTCTTTTGTTACCTCTAGGACCCAATGTTCCTTCATTCCTTCATGATGGGACAACATGTTGTAATCAAGTTTGACCTTTGTTTCAACCCTGCCCATAACCTGACATAGACCCTCCCACTGTGTCAATTTCACAGGCACCGTCTTATCAAACCTGGCCTTTTGATGCATAGTTTCTCCAAGTCTCCAGTTTTCCATCTTGTAATCTGCAGCTGGAGCTACCTAACCATGCTTCCTAAATCCCATGCTGCACCTCTGCCAGGAAGAGAGAGACCTTTTCATTTGACTCATCTATTGTTTCCTAGAATGTATATTTTCCACAGAGAAGAAAGTACTTGCTTCTTATATAATGAGCTGTCTGTATAGATGACTTAGTAGCCGAAAATAACAATTGTTTTGTTAATTGGTTGCAATGCTACATTCTGTATGTTCTTATTGGCATGTTCTGTTATGGGTAGTGTTATGTACTGAGTTGAATAGGATCCAAAATGCAGCAGTCTGATTGGTCCTAGAACAATAGGATTCAGAATGCAGCAGTCTGAATGGTCCTAGAACAATAGGATTCAGAATGCAGCAGTCTGAATGGTCCTAGAACAATAGGATTCAGAATGCAGCAGTCTGAATGGCCCTAGAACAATAGGATTCAGAATGCAGCAGTTTGATTGGTCTTCAGGAGCCACCCAATCCTGCTCCAGGTGGAAGTGAATCCGCAACCTGATTGGCTTACAGGAGTATCCTGGGATTAGCCAATCACAAGGGGCCCATTGTGTAAATAATGTATATAAAGCAGACGTTCTGGGGGAACTCTCATTCCTCGCTACTATGAGCTGAATAAAGAGCATGAAATCCACACTCGACTCCGAGTTTATTTCAGGTAGAATTTGAACCATTATACAATCGTACCTCGGAGGTTGAACGGGAATCTGTTCCAGAAGTCCGTTTGACTTCCGAAACGTTCGGAAACCAAGGCGTGGCTTCCAACTGGCTGCAGGAAGCTCCTGCAGTCAATCGGAAGCCGTGGAAGCCGCGTCAGACGTTTGGGTTCCAAAGAATGTTTGCAAACTGGAACACTCACCTTCGACTCGCAATAAATTTGTCAACCAAGGTACGACTGTAGCTCCCCACACATTGATGCCCTGAGTGTCTTGGATTTAGTACTGAACAAGAACATGTTAATCCTATAGGGCAGTTCATGCCCTCCAACATTTCTCCAATGAAAATAGTGATGTCCTATTCCATTATTATTATTATTATTATTATTATTATTATTATTATTATTATTACCCTGCCCATCTGACTGGGTTGCCCCAACCACCAGAATATATAAAAACATAACAAAACATTAAAAACTTCCCTATACAGGGCTGCCTTCAAATGTCTTCTAAAGGTTATATAGTTGCTTATCTCCTTGGCTCAGAGGTTGCATAACTCCATATCCTCCAACATTTCTCTGATGAAAATAGGGACACCGTATGGAAAAGTGGGACATTCTGGGATCAAATCAGAAACCAGAACGGTTTCTGTAAATCCAGGATTGTCCCTGGAAAATACGCACATTTGGAGGGTCTCGGAGTTGGGTGCAGGGAGATTGGGAGCAGCCGGAGTTTGACTTGGGAACCAGTGTGTGAATCCAATATCACTAGGACTCACATAGAAGAAAAGCCACAGAACAAACCTACTAATGCTACCATCCTGTATGCACGTTCACCTGTACATCCCACTGAACATAACAGGACTTAATTCTAAATAGGCATGCACAAGATTGCATTGCTAGCCACACATACACACCCAAAAAACCCTGTGCTGGCACACCTTGAGATAATGAATTCACTTCTGGGAGTTCAGCTTAATTAGCATAGTGATTAAGTTATCTCTGCGTGTTGGATCTGGTTTGGAAGCCCTTCCACAGAGCCTTTAGACAGCAGGCAATTTGGACTTTGCTGCAGGAAGATTTTCATGGTGGAGCTTGTAGATATTCCTTTTGATATTCATCTTCAACACATATACCCCACTTCTCACCTTTACATCCCTTTTTGGCTCCCATCCACTCTTATCGTGGTTCTCCCTAGGTGAACACTTTTCAAGCAAGTACTTGGAATTGATTTGATAAAGCACATCTACAGTGTAAGTTTCAATTTATGTTTATTCAGTTATTTCCTGTAGGGAAACTTAAACTAGGCTGGACAGTAGAGGCCCTATAATACCACCATCATCATTGTTACTGCTACTTTCTTATCAGCAAGTGCACAAGCAGAAAATCCCTTCCAACCAAAATCAGTTGCCATTACGTCCAACTGAGCTCAACAGTTTCATTGAGCTCTGCTGATTTAATGCATAACTGATTTTAGTTAAAGTGAAACTAAGTCTCCTGCAGAGGCGCCATCTTGTGCCCAGGATGGGGGGCAGCATGCAGCGTGTGTGTGACGTCATGTGAACGATGCACAACATGCATGCAATGTTGTAGCATTGAGAGAAGGCCAAGCATGGAGCCCAGTATAGTGTGGGTTCCTCTCTCATACTCAGGATAAGCGAGTCATTGAATGGCACTGCTCTCGGCCTCCTCCGCCCCCTCAACTGTCATGGAATTCTACTCAATAGTGATCCAGAGCAGAGCTCCAATGTATGGTTAGCAGAATAAAAACTTAAACACGTTGCGGGATTCCAAAAAAAATAGACCAGAGACAATTGGATTTTATCCAGCAGAGCTTTACTGCTACTGAAGGCAAATGAGCAGAATGGTCACAAATCCAATTCATTCAGGATTGGCACTGTCCATAAGAAATCCATTTGCAGCAATCTTAACTTAAACTCACAATAACACCAGTGTGGTGTAGTGGTTAAAAGCGGTAGACTCGTAATCTGGTGAACTGGGTTCACTTCCCTGATCCTCCACATGCAGCTGCTGGGTGACCTTGGGCTAGTCACACTTCTTTGAAGTCTCTCAGCCTCACTCACCTCACAGAGTGTTTGTTGTGGGGGAGGAAGGGAAAGGAGATTGTTAGCCGCTTTGAGACTCCTTCGGGTAGTGATAAAGGGGGATATAAAATCCAAGCTCATCTTCTTCATATAATAATAAGATTAAACCTTAATAATATATATAGAACTCCACACCAGAAGGAAGAGAGATAGAAAGAGAAAGTGAAAACCCAGGCTCCTTCAGGCCTGTTATTATAGTCAGCATGACCTTGACAGAAGAGATAAGAGAACCAGTTTAAGCCAGCTGTACTCAGCTTCTCTGAAGGAATAACCCAAACATCATGAACCTTCTGCTTGTTTCTTTCACACAGAGAAGCTCGCAGAACCCTCTTGAATTAATCAGAATAGGAAAGATCTCTACACATCAGATCAATACTTTCTGCACTAAGAAATGCAAACTGACATCGAGGGGGCTTGCCCCCTGTCAGCAAATATTGAGGGTGCCAAAGAACCCTCCACCCCTAGTGGGGCATTCCTGGTCTCTTGTGTTGTGGTTGCCATCCAAGGCCCAGCAGGTGAAGGTAAGAGCACATGAACAAAACTGTAAATGAGTCTCCCAGCACAGTTCACGATACACAGGGCCAGCTCAGCCATTAGGCAGTGTGAGGCTACTGCCTGAGGTGGCAGAAATCCACGAGGGGGCACCCTTTGGGCACCCTGCCTGCCTTGCCAGCAGAGAAGCAGCATTGGCATCAGCACTGATTTCCAGTGAGTTCATGCTGGTTTCTCACAAGATCTCGTTGAAATCGTGTGAGACATTCTGGAGCGTGTGAGATCTTGTGTGATTTTGGAGAGACCTCACCTGGAATGGTGGTGGTGGTTGGGTGAGCGGCGCAGACACTGGTGGCAGTGGCAGGGCTGGGTAGCACTTCTCATTTCAACTCAAGCAGCGAAACAGTGCACCCCACCCCTACTTACAATACATGCCACAGAGACTTCTGTGACATTTTCGACTGAACTGTCTTTAAACACACACACACACTCACACACACACACAAATACAACTCTGATAGTTGTTTTATATTTAGAAACAGCTGGAGAATGTAAGCAGTAAGAGGCTGAGATGATGCTAAAGTTCCATCTGCATTTCAAGAGATAATAAAGTCTGAATCTGGAGCATCTATTGCAGAGAATGATTTTATGCTTTCTAAGGCTGGTTAAGCAAATGCTACCCTGTTTTGCTATAATGTGTAGGTATTCATTCAAGATTGAGAAAATGCATGAGATGTTAAGGCTCTTGCACCTATTAGCTCCGCTGGAATTCGTCCTGCTTTTCTTTCTTTCTTTCTTTCTTTCTTTCTTTCTTTCTTTCTTTCTTTCTTTCTTTCATGAGGATGACAAAAGAGCCAGAGCTCATTACATTTCCAGCTCATAATACCGGCTAAAATTTATCAATATAAAATCTGCAGTAGATGTCTCACAGAATCTCTGCTCCATAGGTTACTTAATAATAATAATAATAAAAATAATAAGCATGCAAATGAGTACAAATGAATTAGTTTCAAAGGAAAATAAAGGGGAATGATGGGGATGAAGAGCCTGTAGGGTGTTACCATTATTCTTACAAAACCAGCTGGGTGTTACCTTTCTAAAGAGTTTGCTGGAAACATATCAAAGATGCCCCTCTGAAGCACAAATGATAATTGTAAATAATAAGAGCCTCTATCGCTGTTCCAACTGTTAGGGAATGAGCATGCATATAAGAGAAGAAATGTTTTGAAAAGTTGTGAAGATGGCAAGCCATCTGGCTTTACTGGGAAGCAGAAAAATTTTCTACTCCCTACATCTCCATGTTAAAGAGATAAAATGTTTAAAATCCCTATTGTCAAACAAGACAAGGCTAACTATTGACCCTTCAAATATTGCTGAACTATAACTCTCTTACTTTAATCATATAGCAATTCTTCCTTTTTTGGTAGCCTCTAACTTAAACAAAAAAAGGGACCCAGGTGGCGCTGTGGGTTAAACCACAGAGCCTAGGGCTTGCTGATCAGAAGGTCGGTGGTTCGAATCCCCGCGACGGGGTGAGCTCCCGTTGCTCGGTCCCTGCTCCTGCCAACCTAGCAGTTCGAAAGCACGTCAAAGTGCAAGTAGATAAATAGGAACCGCTCTGGCGGGAAGGTAAACGGCGTATCCGTGCGCTGCTCTGGTTCACCAGAAGCGGCTTAGTCATGCTGGCCACATGACCCGGAAGCTGTACGCAGGCTCCCTCGGCCAATAAAGCGAGATGAGAGTCACGACCCCAGAGTCGGACACGACTGGACCTAATGGTCAGGGGTCCCTTTACCTTTACCTAACTTAAACAGATAGTGGGGGGGTGAGAGATTCCAATATAAATTGTCCTGTGTACATATCCCACAGACGCATTGAACAAGTGCAGAGAAGCTGGAATTTGTCGCAGAATTTGCCTTCTTGAAAATACCAGTTTCCATTTTAAAGGAAATTACAGTGTCTATCAAGGAATGGCATGCAGGCAATACTCGGTCAAATTTCAGGAGTCAAAGGAAAGCCTTGTGCAAGATTTCCAGTGCTTGGGAAGAAGCTGTTTGACGGCATGATCCTATACATGTCTGCTCAAAGAGCAAGTTCCAGCAAATTCAGTGGGCTTACTTCCATGCAAATGAGCACAGGCTTGGAGCCTCAGTGTAACAGTGCATTAGTAAGGCAATCTGCTCCTAACAACTGTTGTAGTGTATATGGTTTGAGCAGTGAGCTATTTCCTTGAAAGCAAATGAATTAATCATGGTCATGTGTGGTGTTTCTCCTCTTCACTCCATGGCCTGTAGGCTTTCCCTTACCGGCTAGTGTCAATATTGATAAATGGAGTCCATTGTGAGTTTTCATCACTAAGCAGCACTCCTAATGTTCTGGGTGAGGTCCCTTCGCTCAACTCTTTATCCAGTCGCTGTTCGTTTTGTGAAGAGCTGGTGGTAGCTGCCGCTGGCTCCTAATTCCCATCCATCTTTATCAGTGACACTCACTCTTTTGGGTTCTCCATAGCCCATTAATAAAGCTTGAAAGTCTATTATAACCTAGGCCCACTAAACAATGAATCATTGGCCGCTGCGCATATTATACCTAGAAGAGTTTTACTGCATGTCGGCGATATCTGTTCTGCAGCGTTTAAAGGGGAGGTGTTTGTTTGTTTGTAAGCATATGAGAAACAGAAGCCAAGCATGTGTTTTCTGACTGTTTGCATATGCACACCTCATCTCCAGGAATCAGTGCCAGATTGACATATGGGCTGAGTGTGCTTGCAGCCCAATGCCTCATCATCTAGGAGGGCCTTGGCTTCTTGCCATTTTTTTAAAGGCAGATTTTGCTATCTAGGCCCAGCTGCTTAGTAACATTAAGGACATGACATATAAGTCTATGGCTGTACAATCGTTACACCAGTGCACACTTACTGCTTAGTAAAGCACACCCTCCAAGTGTCCCTATTTTCCAGGGACAGTCCTGGATTTACAGAAGCCGTCTTGGTTTCTGATTTGATCCTGGAATGTCCCGCTTTTCCTTCAGACGTCCCTTTTTTCATCGGAGAAATGTTGGAGGGTATGGTAGAATGGCCTTATTTTCATTGGAGAAATGTCAGAGAGTAAAAGGTAAGGTAAGGTAAAGGACCCCTGGACAGTTAAGTCCAGTCAAAGGCGACTATGAGGTGCAGCGCTCATCTCGTTTTCAGGCCGAGGGAGCCAGCATTTGTCCACAGACAGCTTTCCAAGTCATGTGGCCAGCATGACTAAATCGCTTCTGGTGCAACGGGACACGGTGATGGAAACCAGAGCACACAGATATATTGTTTACCTTCCCATGGCAGCGGTACCTTTTTATCTACTTGCACTGGTGTGCTTTCGAACTGTTAGGTTGGGAGGAGCTGGGACAGAGCAACAGGAGCTCACTCCATCGTGGGGATTCGAACTGCCAACCTTCTGATCAGCAAGCCCAAGAAGCTCAGAGGTTTAGACCACAGCGCCACCCATGTCCTTATTTTCGCTGGATAAATGTTGGAGGCTATGGAGTTGTGCGACACCCCCCCCAAGCCAAGGAGATAAGTAACTACAGGTATACAACCTTCAGAAGTCATCTGAAGGCAGGCCTGTATAGCAAAGTTTTTTAATTTTTAAGGTTTTATTTTATTTTTTTATATGTTGGAAGCCACCCAAAGTGGCTGGGGCAAACCAGTCAGATGGGTGGGGTGTTGTTGTTGTTGTGGTGGTGGTGGTGGTGATTGAATAAGATGTCCCTATTTTCATTAGAGAAATGTTAGAGGGTATGGTAAAGTTTGTGGATGCTTTAAAGCTACTCAGAATCAAATGATAATGTCGGCTATGAAGCAATACAGTGGACCCTCTGGATACGAATTTAATTCATTCCAGGGGTCCGTGCGCACCCTGAAAAATCCGTATCCAGAAGCGCCACTTCTGCGCATACACGCGGCGTGATAGAGCGCTTCTGCATATGCGCGAGCAGCAAAACCTGGAAAAATACCTCCAGGTTTGCCGCTTTTGCAACCCGAAGTTTACGTTACTCGAGAGTAACATAACCCGAGGGTCTACTGTAGAAGTGCTCAGACCACTGCCTATTATTATAGCATGTGCTTTTAGAACAGGTGAGGATTCTTTTACATCATTGTGAATCGCAATAATATTTAATGTTGACTTTGTGTGAATGTAACAAAGTGGTGTTAGTAAAGGAAAGTGATTATAGAATAGGAGGAAATACGCAAACGTTTAAAACCACTCAAGTCACATGGCTTTGTACAGCAGGCAGAAACGGCCCTACTTAATCCCTCAGATACAGAACATTCATATTTAATGCACACTTCAGCATTTTTGCAAACATTACTTGACTGGAGAAATGCATTGCAAAATTCAGAGAAGTGTGAATTTTGAAGGATGATGTGTTTCAGCTTGCCTATTGTTTCAGGAAGTGCAAATAAGGTAGCTTTGCCCATAATCATGAACAGAATTGGGGTTTCCCCCCCACACATCCCCAGCAACAGACTAACAACACAGAACTATTATGAAGTCACTGAGCTTTGATGATTCAGGTCTGTGTCCCCTCTCCCACTTTTGATTGTTGCACTGTTGTTCAACCTCTTGGTGCCAGAGAGGAAGTTTCCGGAAGTCAGTGGGTCTGGTATTCTGATTCGACAAGGTGGGGCATTCATCAAGAGCAATGGAAATGGGAGATAAAACAAGGGGTGAGTTTGGTTGTGGGCTCCCTTTTGAGCAAGCAATGTACGTGCTCCCGTGCATTGAGTTATCGGAGGAAGATTGCTTCATCGCAAATGCGAAGAGATCCTTGGGCAAGCGCTCTGAAGCAATGGTGGCAGATTGCATTTGGGTCAAACGACTGGGAGATGTGACAGGCAGCAAAAGTGCCTGAAGCAAAAACACTCAGTCCTTTTACACACGCATATATTCTCCCAACTATCCTTCAGTATCCAGGATACATCTCGTCATTTGTTTCTTTTTCATCAGGGTGAAAAACCTATTCATGATGGAAGCTGATTCATTTCAATAAATAATCTCTCTCCTTCTTCTCCTATCACACTCAAAACACCAGGAGAAACCTTCCCGATTCCTGTAGTATTAAAATTAATCATTAATTTCCCCCAAGGCATATAGCCAGGCAGCTCTTCTTATTTTATAGATTGATTAATTAAATTTATATACCACCCTTCATCAAAAGATTGGCAGTTCACAGAAAAAAAATGCAAGATACAACGCAAGTAAATAATTAAACCCAAGGAACAGAATGATAACCTAGAGTTGTTGTTTATTCACAAAATTTTAACCTAGTGTTCTTATCTAGAGTCCATAAAATGGCAAGGTTATATATGCCAATAAAGGTGTTGAGTTGAGTTGGCCACTAACCCAAGTTGCTGGAGAAACTGCCCTGAGCACTGCCACCTCGATATGGCCTTCTGCACATGTGCAAATAAGCATTCGGGAGAGCATGGAGACAATGAGGCTCACCAGCTGAGGAGCAAGAGACAGACTTTTTAAAAGTAAAAGCCAGCTGTTGCTCATTCCTCTTACATAGCCAGCAAGTTTCTCTCTCAGCTGAGTGGCTGTGTGATACTACCACTGCCACATACATTGCCATTGGGGGTGCTCACCTGACCTCCCAGAAGCTGAGTTGCTACGGCAACACAGGATGGGGAGGGGAAGTCCGTGCGGAACAAATGTACAGGCAGAACTTTATTACAACTAATCCAGAATGTGGCAGCTAGACTGGCAACTGGGAGCAGCTGCCGAGACCATATAACATCGGTCCTGAAAGACCTACGTTGGCTCCCAGTACGTTTCCGAGCGCAATTCAAAGTGTTGGTGCTGAAGCCCTAAACAGCCTCAGCCCAGTATACCTGAAGGAGTGTCTCCACCCCCATCGTTCCCCCCCAGAAACTGAGGTCCAGCTCCGAGGGCCTTCTGGCGGTTCCCTCGCTGTAAAAAGTGAGGTTACAGGGAACCAAGCAGAGGGCCTTCTCAGTAGTGGCGCCCGCACTGTGGAACACCCTCCCATGAGATGTCAAAGAAATAAGCAACTATCTGACTTTTAGAAGACATCTGAAGGCAGCCCTGTTTAGGGAAGTTTTTAATGTTTGATGTTTTATCGTGTTTTTAATATTCTGTTGGGAGCTGCCCAGAGTGGTTGGGGAAATAAATAAAAAGTATTATTATTATTATTATTATTATTATTATTATTACCACCAATCTGGTGTGTTTGTAGCACACTGCATTGTTTTTGCTGATCAGGTTTAGATGTGGAAAAATGTACTGCGCTGGAAATAACAAAGGCATGCCATCAAAATTAATAGTTAAGAAACTTGTTAAAACCTTGCCGATCTCCGGCAAGAACCGCACTGCACCACACTGACTTGCCACTGCCTCCCGCTCTGCTTCTTAGTAAGCAGCAGTGATTTGACAGAGAATTGAGATTTTAGATGAGCACCGCTGCCCCAGAACACTGTCTTCTACTGGTTGGTGCCACTGTTGCTTCTGCTGACAGAAGATGAGCTTCATGGGCCAGGTAACCAGCTCACCTCCACAGCAGCAGCCACCCTGCCATCCACACTGGGGTAGGAGAGCCACTACACAGAGGAGTCCCAGACACAAGAGGAGACAGAGGACCTCTTCCTCCGAATGAGCCTGTTTTAGAAGCCATCATCCATCGACGCCATCCAAGAAAACTGGCTGTTGGAGGATTTGGGACAGATGAAGGATGGCCCTTCTTCACACCCTGCGTAGTTCAACTATAGGATCCACTCCTACAAGATGTTGTGATGGCCACTATCTGGGATAGCTTCAAAAGAGGGTTAGACAAATCAGTGGCTATTAATGGCTGCTAACTATGATGGCAATGTTCTGCATTGGAGGCAGTATACCTCCAAGTACCAGCTGCTGAGAATCACAAGGCGGAAGAACACAGTTGCATTCATGCCCTGCTTGCAGACTTTCCATAAGCATCAGACCAGCTGCTGTGAAAAGAGGGTGCTGGATAAGGTGGACCTTTCTAATTTTTTTATGCACCAAGGTGCTTACAGGCTAATTTGAGAAGAACAACTTCTTGCAACAAATTGGAAAAGTGATAAAATCCCTTCTAGACTAGAGTGGACTCAGAAAATGATTGAATATGCGGAACTGGATAATCTAACAGAGAGAATAAAGAATAAAACAAAGGAAGTGTTTATTTCAAAATGGGAAGTCTTCAAAATTTATTTGAAGAATAGCAATGATAGTTTAAAATCTGTAGCAGCATTTGCATAAATTCAGTAAGAATTTTATGTCAGATGGAAAATTTATGATAGGAAAACATAATATTTAAAATAAAATTTGTTATAATATGACAATGAACAATTGAAGAGATAAAGAAGTAAGGAGTGGATGGGAAGTCAGATATATGGGGGAAAGAATATTTGTTTATTAATATTATTTAACATATTGTTGTTGTAGATGTGTATTTGTTAGTCTGTTTGTTGGTGTGTGTTTTTAGTTGTTAGGAGGTGATGGATATTTGTTTATTTATTTATGTATTTTTCTTTTGTGTGATGTGATAAATTGAAAATAAAAAAAATTAAAAAGAGAAGAACAAAATGACCGCTCCCCACATCAAATGAGGGGCGCCTTTTGCGTGGTCGCACGCAGCCCCCGGATCCCAGTGCAGCTCCTGGCAGTACAGGCTGGCTTTGCCCTCCCCAGGCTGGATACCTGAAGGTCTCCGCCTACCTCAGCCAATTGCCCAATCCCGCCTGGGGAGGCGTTGCCAGGGGATCGGCCAGGTAGGGGGAAGGACCGCCCTGCCCACACAACAGAGGGTGGATCTTACCTGGGAATCATCAATTGGCTTCAGAGCTTCTCCCACCTTCCCCTCCCTCAGTTAAGTCTTTTTTTGCAGGTTAACCTCTTCTCCACAGGTACGCGGGTGCTGCTACGTCATGGTCGTTGTTGAAGGGCCGGAAAGGAATTTCCCTGCATTGACAGGTTTTGCCTTCCCCGTAGCAAAACGTCACAACTTTGGCGGTTTCAGGCCTTGGGCGGAATCCTTTAGTCCAGGGGTGGCCAACTCCCAAGAGACTGTGATCTACTTTCAGAATTAAAATCTGGCAGTGATCTACCCCTGTTTTTTTGGGTTCAGCTCAAAGTTGTTCACCTTTTTTGGGGATGAGGAATGCCCCGTTTTTTAGGGGTTCGGCTCAAAGTTGTTGGACTTTTTGGGGGGAGCACTGCCCAAATACTTTTCTTACAGAGGACAACAGAAACTTTTAGAGATTTCTTGGGAGAGAGCTGCATAAAAGCACTCACAAAACTGTACACCCCACAAACTCCTTTACCCACTCCTTTAACCTACCTATCAAGATTTCTTAAATACATGCCTTCATCCATTGTTAGTGTGACACCTGCGCCACCATTTCGGTAACCAACTGTTTGATATCAGGCGAGTACTGTGTCAGGGCCAGCTTCAGGGAATCCTTAAGGTGCTCATCTGTCATGTTTGAACGTTGCTTACTCTTCATCATTTTTAAATATGAAAATGCAGGTTCACACAAATAAGTAGAACCAAAACATGAGTGTAAAATTTCACTGCATCTTCTCAAATTTGAAAATTTCTGTCTAGGCACAAACTTCCAAAATGATTCTTCTTCTGCACAGGCCCTCAGAAAAATGTCATTTTTCAGAGTTAATATCTCATTTTCAAGAGATGTTTTGCACAATGAGTAATTTGTACTGATAATGACTGCAATTTTTTTAATGTCCAAATCAGATTTGAATGGAAATGACATGTACTCTACAATTAATTCATTTTTTTGGAAGATTTTTCGACAAATCTTTTTTCTAACTCCAGAATAACAGAATCAATTTCGGCCACATACTTCTCTGTTTGAAAAACAAAGTCAGGATTTTTTTCCAGATGGTCCTGCATATTAGGAAAGTGATCAAAAATGATCAGGGGGCAAAGGACATCATGCCGCCAGCTCCCAAAAGGGGGGAATTCTGCCGCTGCGGAGCCCGAGAGAGACCCTCACCGGGTCTGGCTTGCAGGCTGCTGCTTTCTGAGGAGGCGCTGGGGGGAGCTTCCAAGAATGGTCATTGTGTAAATAAGAAGCATTGCTAGTGAGGGTGGGGTGGTATCAATTCCTCTTAACGGGGACAAACAAGGACCGACAACGCCTCTGCCCCCCTGCCTCCATCTACAGGGCAGCTGTCAAAATGACGCCGCACCCACCCACCCCCAGACTGCCAAGTTCATTCCCACGAGGGTCAAGTGAAAGGCAGACGGTTGAGCAGCGGGGGAGGGACTGGAATGGGATCGTGCAATCCCCCCTCCCGCCCAGAGACTCTTAGGATTGACCCAAAACCTAAACCAGCAAGGAAGACTATTGGAAGGCAGACACACGCCTTGTCACTCCTGGATAATACATGGGCATGGCTGTTTTTTAGAAGAGGAAAATTACATTGGGATTTCTGTGACTGACTATGCATGTCTACTCAGAAGTAAGTTCTATTTAGTTCAGGGAGATTTACTTTCAGGAAAATGTGTACAGAATTGCAGCCTGAATACTTTAGCTCTAGTTTAGCGTTCTGGTGCTTCTATAGGAGGAGAGCTTCCCATTTGTCCCCCTCACGGCACCCACCCAGGCAGGGTTGTGCTGCGGGGTGTGTGGCCTCTCTCTCTCCCTCTGGTCTCTGCTTTTAAAAAGAAAGTCTGCGAGCCTTCTCTCCCCAGCAAGGTGGAGAGCAACTGCACTGAGAAAGGAGACATGCAGCTGGAGAAGCCACGCCAGATATCCGGGAAGCGTTAACGGGGTTAGACCACGCCCCCCGCTGGGACCATCCTGCACAACACACACACACACACACACACACACACACACACACACAGTGGCCAGCTCTTTACCGGCAAGAGGGGAAGAGCTCTCCCTGCAATTGCCCATTGTTATTGAGATTTTGGGAGGGGGGGAAAGATAAGAGTCGTTGAGCTTTTTTTAGGGGGAGAACTTTTTTTTCCTTTTAGGCTGCCGATCACTAAGGAACTCAAGATCTACCGGCGATCGACCAGAAACTTCCTGGCGATCGACGGGTAGATCGCGATCGACCTGTTGGCCATGCCTGCTTTAGTCTATCTTCCCTAAATGGGGGGGGCGCGTGCAGCGGTGACCCAGCCCCCCCCCACGCCGGTGATCCCAGGGTTCCCCGTTAAAGAGGTCTTGAGGGAAGGCATTGGCCATAGGCCGAGAGGTTGCCATTGCTCTCCCCTCCAACGGTGGCGAAATGGGGGGCGGGCTCTCTGCTTGAACATATGTTCTCCAGAGCCAGCCCCATCCCCACACATTCTGGGTAACCCTGAAGTCTCCCAGATCCCCGGCTGGGGACTGGGAAGGATAAACGCCCAATGCCTGAACCAAGGTCTCCCTACATCTGAAACTTAACAAAGTTGTGGCCAATTTTAATCCCATATCACGTTGTCTTGAATCATTATTCTGCTCGGGGGTCGCCTGGGGTTGGGGGGACTCCGCCTGTCCACGCAAATGCACCCCATTGCTTCTTATGCCCTGTAAAGAGCAGAACGCAAATGTATCTGCCTCTTGAACGTTTTATTTAATCATCAGCATCATCACCATCATCATCCTTTCAAGAGGTTTCCGGCAAGAAAGGTCACTGCTTCCTCCTCTGAGGCCATGTGTCTTTCCATTTTCTTCATCTCTCATTTCTCTCTAGCTGTCACATGGAAATTTGGGGATTTGTAGACAGCAGCTCAGCCTTCCCTGGCATATAGATGCCTGGTGTGAAAAGGTTCACCTACTGATTGTCAGCTTTTCATGCAGTTGTTAAAAACAAAGGAGCTGCAAGTCCAGAAAAGAGTGGGATCTTTTAGAAGATGGATGAAGAATGCTATGCATTATAATTGTTACCATATTATATTTACTTCATTATTTCAATGGCAAATAAAGTACGTATATAAAAAATACTATGTGTAAAAAAAATAGTGTGTGTGTGTGTGTGTGTGTGTGTGTGTGTGTGTAATAAAAGATGTTAAGGCTTACTATATGCAGAAACAGTTCATGTTTAACCTAATTATAAACACACTATCCAACCAACTCATAATACACAAATTTAGTGATGTAATGGGTATAACAAAAACAATAAATACATGTACAATATGATTTGATGAATGTGGCTTCTTGCTCCATTATTTTTTCCTTATTAATAAGGAATTTTTACAAAAAATAATTCCTATGACCCTCATCCCCCAACTCTTTTGCATCTTATCTATTTATAAACATAGCTTAAATCCTACACATGCATAACTCAAAGTAACATATAATCTTCTATTAAAGCCAAGGGTGTTTTCCCCCCAATAGCCTAACTGTTCAAAATCTTGTTATCGTTCACAAGGTTTTATGGTCTTTCTAAAGTCTGCCAAATAAACATTCCCCCCCCCCCAACTGAGTCAGAGTCCTTAGTCCTGCCATTACAAAGGAGACCAAGAATCTAGCCTTATTGTCTTTGAAATGTCACTCAAATTCCCTCTGTGTTTTCCTTTCTCTGCTGAAAAAAATAAGGTTAATAAGACCTCTCCATTTCTGGAACATGCTTTGAGATCGTCAGATGAAAGGCACCGTATAAGTACAAAGCTGAGTTGTAAACAAGTCATGTACTGTTTGCTATCACTGTGATCATTCGGCAGCGGTGTCTTTTGTATCCCCCCCCCTCAACATTAATAAAGAGTCAGAACACTTCACCATGTACCTTTTATTCTGTGAAATTACAGAGGTGGTGTCTAGGGGCCGCAGGGCCATAAGAAGCAATCAAATACTAAAGAAATCTGGAGGGGGGGAGAAATGTTGTGGCACCTGCTTTGTGACTGTGCGGTAGCCTTAATTATTAGTTACCTGGATTGTGTGGTGCAACTAAGCAGAGTGCAACATACAGGAGATATCCAAGTCCAATCAACACCTAGACTACAGTCCGGCACAATGTGGAACTACTCAAATGGTGACAGACGTTGGAGAAGGAGTGGCTGTTGCCCACACAGATGGAGATTTGTGGCATGTGGATGCAGTGGAAATGGCAACCTTGTTGGGCAACCTTGTTGGGTGGCATCAGGCCACAACTTTTTTGATTACACAACAGGTAGTGACAGGAGCAAGCAGCAGTAAATCACACCGAGTGAGTTGTACTTAACTCTTTATTAGAGAAACCGGATCTCCACAGGAGTCTCAGGCCTAATGAGCACAGCGACTCATCTCTGTCAGGTCTTGCCCCCATGAAGCAGTTGCCAAGACTAAAGGTCCCCTCCTCCCCACAGTTGCCTATGTCTCCTCCTCTCCATGTGCTTTTTCCAAGCAATCAGAGACTGCGCCTGCATGCCTGCCTTTGCTCCTTCTGCTTCATGCCTCTCCTGGTCCAGGGAGGATATCCAATGACATTTCTGCCAGACTAAGTTGTGATAGAGGGCTAAAGATGCCTAATATGATGAAGCACTCATTGAGGGAAGGGCAGAATAGCTCTCAAACCAGAGCCATTTGAGGTTGGGAGGGAAAATTCCTATTCGGCCCAGTCAACCAGGGGCCCAGGAGCCCAGTGAGGCCCTAACACCAAAGGATGGAGGGTGGGAAAGCTCACATTCAAAATGACCCCAGTTTCTTTTTAAAGTACCTGGCCCCTTCTACCGTCTCGCAAGATCCTATGAGATGATGAGAATTCCCACGGGATCTTTCAAGAGTGTTGTGGAATGTCAAATCCCTTCCCCCACCTCCCCTTGCACCACTGTGTTGTTGGCCAAAGGTGCCCCAGCACCACTGTCCTAGGTCTATGAGTCCTGGGTCTCATAAGTCTTCTTCCTCTGTGTCATCCCTGGGGATCCTTGGTGCCTCCCAGCACTCTTCATCATCCATCCAGTCCCTGACACCAAGTCTCACCCCTTTCCCTCTCCTTCTTGGTAACACCAACAAACTATGGCATTGAGAAGCCAGGAGAACAACAGAGTCCCAGCTGCTACTGGGGATATCCCAACTACACAAGAGCAGGGCTGGATTTAGGTCTGATGAGGCCCTAAGCTACTGAAGGTAATGGGCCCTTTATATATCCAGCTGTCCTTTGTCAACAACAAATTGTCACTGTTTTTTGTGTTGAATATATGCTATATGGTAATTTATGGATCTAATAGGTATCTAAAGCCATTTGTACATGCAGAATGTAGGCACCCTATATATAGAAATGAGCAAACCAGTGATATTTTAGGGAGCAGGCTAGCAGGCGGGGCCCATTACTTACATCATGTTGCTGTATGTAGGTTTTATTTTATTTGTTTTTTTATCTTATATTTTGGAAATGTACATCCAGGGTTTTTTCCTTCAAAAAATTTTGGGGCCCCTAAGAGAGTGGGGCCCTAAGCTATAGCTTGTTTAGCTTATACATAAACCCAGCACTGCATAAAAGTATGGCAAATTTCCAGCATACAGGACCGGCCGTAAAAGAGAGAAAGACACATACAGGATTTTCTGCCTCGGGCGCCAAAATAACTTGACCAGCATTGGGTGCTACCTGTATGCACCATGACAGGGGGAAGAAACAATTTGCTGCTTTGGCTCAGGCAGCAAAATATCTTAGAATGGCCTTGCTGCCACTCATGGGAATCTCGCTAACTGGAGTGAGGCAATAACATGAAAGGGTGAAGGAAACGCCAGTGTGTTCCTCAGTCTGACTTTAATATGGGTTTAGAAGCATACAAGAAGGAAGCTTTTATAAGAGAAACTGGATACTAAATATATATGTATTGTTTTGCAGGATGTTTTGAGGGTGAGGGAAATAATTTATAAGCTTCAAAATGACTCAAATTCTCAGAAGCTGTGAGCCAAATGTATAGTTTTGGAAGCTTCGGATGGAACATAGTGGACAGAAGAAGCTCATGAGAATTCCGATCGATATTTTCAACAGAATCGAAGGCCACACGTATTAAATATAAATACAAATCCCCTCTGCAGTGCCTCAGAAAGCTCAGCCCATGTTTGTAGAATTTCTAGAGTAGCTTTCAAAATGCCCATTTCTTCAGCACAGGAGGGAAAGAATTACTCTCATCCTTCCAAGCGACTGAGGCGCACACAGCTAACTAGTAAGAGAATATGCCTTCTCCAGTTCATATCTTATTAACGGGGTTTGTAGGGAGCTGTAGGGGTTTGAGAAATCTGCAGCAAGAGACTGAGATGATTTGGTGAGGTAAAAGCAATCTGAGACAGAGGGAGGGAGAAAGCTGTCCACAGAAGAGCCATGGGAAGGCAATGGAAGAGTAAGCAACAGTGTTTTGATTTTTACCTTCATCCACCTCGCAACCTGCAGTGGATCTATGCAGCTGACTAAGCAGTGATAACCTGGAGGCCTCTAACTGCATCCACAAGCCTGAGAGGCGGATGACCTAATTTCCCACTGATTGTCAGGTTGCGGGGAAAGACTCTGGGTATTATCTGTTGTATAAGGTTTATACTGCTGAGATAAGTTAACTTAAGGATGTTCATAGAAGGAAAGTTTCTCATTTGCTCCTCATCCCACCCACCAATCACCGCACAGCCGCTTGCAATCCCAAACATGGAGAATATTGCAGTAGTTTTCCTAATATAATGCTAGAAGTTCTGTTTTGTAATATTCTTTTCGCATTGCAGTACCTGTTCCATTATGGAACTGTGGCTTTTTGTCCAATAGACCGGCATGTCATGCTAAATTTCATCCCCTCCAATGAGTAGTAGTAATTATTATTATTATTATTATTATTATTATTAATAATAATAATAATAATTTATTTATTTATACCCCACTCATCCGGCTGGGTTTCCCCAGCCACTCTGGGTGGCTCCCAACAGATTAAAAAACAGAATAAAACGTCAAACATTAAAAAGTCCCTGAACAGGGTTGCCTTCAGATGTCTTCTAAAAGTCAAAACAAAATTTAAAAAATCCTTCCCGTAGCACCTTAGAGACCAACTAAGTTTGTTCTTGGTATGAACTTTCGTGTACATGCAAACTTCTTCAGATACCTTCAGAAGGTAAGGCAAATCTCACCATAATTTATGTGCAAATGAGATTTCTCAAAATCTCGCTTTGCCTTCCTGAATAAAATTTTAAAAAGAGATATGTGCCTAAGCACTTGTGTGGGCATGCCACAGAGGAGGGGGGCGGTGCGCTTTAAGACACAGGTAGAAATCGGGGGGGGGGGAGCAAACAATGTTTATGTTAAGCTGTGAAAGATCTTTAAATTTCATCTCTTTGCTGCCCTCTAGTGATTTGACTTTTTGATCGGTTTCTGTATTTCACAATCTTTTGAGATGGATTTTCTGAGATAGAGCTGGTGGTATGTTTCACTCTTAACAATAAAAGGGGGGCACCAATTACTCACCCCAGGAGGAGGTCATCACCCCTGTTTCCCCTGTAGCTGATCTTAGCAGGTCTCCTAATTCGAAGAACGGCGGGGCAGCCCAAAACAGTGGCTCATACAACAAGCAACCTTGTGAAGACAGGTATTTCTGCTGCATCTTAATATCAGGAGTGATGAATGAGCCAACACCAGGTGCAGCAACACAGCTGAATTTACCTGTCTCCACTGCAGGCTGATTGGAAGAGGCCAGGCGAGGAGTAAACCAGGCAAGGATGTGGCCTCCTGAGATGCGGGTGGGTACATGAGGCTTACCAAAGCGTTTAATACAATTTGTTAATTCACATTTTGCAAACAGCCCTGTTCTGTGCTTTGAACCTCTGGGATTTGGAGATTTAAAGAGCAGTGTGGGGTTGTTGCTCAAGGGGTTTTAAACAGAGCCACAATGTGCTTTCAGGACATGAAAATCAGGGTTTCCAAGTGAAGCATCAGCTGATGTCATAGTGACATCAGGTGATGGACAGGTGGGCAGCCGTATCTCTCAGCAAATTTGGCCCTCCAGCCAGAAGGAGGGGGCAGAAAACATTCCTTCTGTAAACCTTAAGTTAATTTTCTTAGGATCCAAGCCACTGTATTTATATGGGTGTGATTGTCCCAGAGAAACAAGCAAATATCTTTCCCTGTGTTGCAGTCTCAGTGGGGTGCACTGCAACCCTCAACATGTCTACTCAGAAGCAAGCTGCATTGCCTTCAATAGGATTAACTCCTTGTCCAATACAGGAAAAGGATTTCATTTGAATTTGTCTAGTGTTTGAGGCACTTTTGAAAAACTGGAAAAAGTTAAGTCCTTACATCTAAACAATGCCAGATGGTTTAATATTTTCAAGAATTATAACATTATCTGTATTAAAATAGGAAGGTATATCATCACTCCTAAAACATTTGGATGTTACAAAAAAAAATCTATTTAGGAAGCTCAGCACTTTCCCCCTGCTGTGTTCCATAGCTGCCATGATTCTTTGTGCAATATTACAAAGACTTTTATTAACCGCGAAATAAATATTGATCTAACAAAGAGGGGAAAGATGAACAGTTTTATGATCCAGCAAATTCATTATGAATATCCCCATCCTTTGGGGTGGGGCCATGTCTTTTCAAGCCCCTCTATAAATTGGGGCTGCAAACTATCATCAGCTTAATTGGGAGATTAATTAACTCAAGCTTAATTGTGACATTACAATCATTAGACTGCTTGGTTGCAAGTCAGCGTGAGTATTCGACGGGGATGTGATTGACTGATGCTGTAAAAAGAACAAATAATGAATTACTTGATGAATTGGTGGAGGCATGTAATTGGCAAGGTAGCATTAGGACGCTACTAAACACACACCATCAAACTGTGTGTGTGTGTGTGTGTGTGTGTGTGTGTGTGTGTGTGTGTGTGTTAATTTACAAAATTATGGGAAGGCTTCTCTCTAAGCAGGACTCGGTTTAATGGACTTAAGTCACAGAAAGAGAAATGCCTTGATAATAATTGACCAATTTTATGACTGCCATGAATCCAGAATTTCCTGGACATATCTGGGGTTTGTCCACTGGAAACAGCATCTGGGCGGAATTTTTCAAAAATTGGTAAAATGCCCAGGAAAACTCTGGCATGTGGCAACTTTGCCTCCCCCCCCCAAAAAAAAATAGCTCAACAACTCTAGCTATCTCTCGCTTGGATTACTGCAATGCGCTCTATGTGGGACTACCTTTGAAGGTGACTCGGAAACTACAACTAATTCAGAATGTGGCAGCTAGACTGGTGACTGGGAGCGGCTGCTGAGACCACATAACACCGGTCTTGAAAGACCTACATTGGCTCCCAGTACGTTTCCGAGCACAATTCAAAGTGTTGGTGCTGACCTTTAAAGCCCTAAATGGCTTCGGTCCAGTATACCTGAAGGAGCATCTCCACCCCCATCATTCTGCCCAGACACTGAGGTCAGTGCCGAGGGCCTTCTGGCGGTTCCCTCACAACGAGAAGCCAAGTTACAGGGAACCAGGCAGAGGGCCTTTTCGGTAGTGGAACGCCTTCCCACCAGATGTCAAAGAGAAAAACAACTACCAGACCTTTAGAAGACATCTGAAGGCAGCCCTGTTTAGGGAGGCTTTTAATGTTTAATAGATTATTGCATTTTAATGTTCTGTTGGAAGCCGCCCAGAGTGGCTGGGGAAACCCAGCCAGATGGGCGGGGGTATAAATAATTATTATTATTATTATTATTATTATTATTATTATTATTATTAATATGTCTCTCCCTTGTATAGTGGTATCTGTTGGGAATGCTCTGGCTTCACAGGGCAGGAAAACAGATTAAATGACTTGAGAAGCCCCTTCCAATTCTATGAATCTATGGAATTCAAAGCACTTTTCATTCATTTTTACTTATTTACTGAATATGTATAGGCTCCCAATCAACATGTCTCCTCTCATAACCAAAGCAGAGAAGGAAGCTGAGTAGACTGTGTGTCTGCATGCACCACCCACTGACAAGTAGCGATGTGTCGCCATATAACTGGAGGCATCCTTTCATTTTATCTAGAGAGAGAAAGGAAAACAAAGCTATAACCTATTTTGTGTTTGGAAATGCTCGTTTGCATAAGAGGAATCCAATGTAAGCAGCTTGTTTTACAAGACACAGGTTAATGCATGAACAGGACACTGAGTGGGGAAAGTTATTATACAAATAAGATGTGATGCTGCTAAAAGCAATTAAAGCTATGAACATAACAATGCGCGAAATCTATTATATACATTTCAAGCTTCATAATAAAACAGCCAGCAAGGAGTTTATTTATTTTTTACTGAGGACACAAAAACATAGCACATGCTTCAGAGGAAATGAAGTCCCAGTGGTTTCAGTGGGAGATACTATTGCTTGCAAAGTACTGAACTTTGTAACTCCACAATATCTACTTATAGCAGGAGTAGGTTTGATCTGCAAGAAGATCAAACCTATCCATTCTTAAGGAAATCAGCCCTGAGTGCTCACTGGAAGGACAGATCCTGAAGCTGAGGCTCCAATACTCTGGCCACCTCATGAGAAGAGAAGACTCCCTGGAAAAGACCCTGATGTTGGGAAAGATGGAGGGCACAAGGAGAAGGGGACGACAGAGGACGAGATGGTTGAACAGTGTTCTTGAAGCTACCAACATGAGTCTGACCAAACTGCGGGAGGCAGTGGAAGACAGGAATGCCTGGCGTGCTCTGGTCCATGGGGTCACGAAGAGTCGGACACGACTAAACGACTAAACAACAACAACAAGGCAACCTAAGGCCCATGGGCCAGATGCGGCCCAATTGCCTTCTCAATCCTACATGAGTAGAATGTGTTGTTTTATTTAAAATGCACCTCTGGGTTATTTGTGGGGCCTACTTGGTGTTTTTACATGAGTAGAAGGTGTGCTTTTATTTAAAATGCATCTCTGGGTTATTTGTGGGGCATAGGAATTTTTCATCCCCCCCCAAAAAAAAACCCCCAATATAGTCTGGCCCACCACATGGTCTGAGGGACGGTGGACCGGCCCACGGCTGAAAAAGGTTGCTGACCCCTGACTTATAGATTTGAAATCCCCTTTGTAGTCAAACAGGGCTCTGAACACATCAGTTGCTCCTAGCTGCCATTGTTTGAGACTTGCTAAAAGTTCATATAACAATACTGTAGTTCCTTTTTTTTTTCATCCGAGCACTGTAGCAAGCAGTGAGTCTAATATGCTACATGGAATAGGGCTTTTAAACAGCCCCACCTTGGAGCATCCAGTTTTTGGAGGTTCTGTCTCCATTTTAACTGCAGTTTCAGTGGAGACCACTTCTCCCTCCTGGACCAAGGCATAGCCTCTCCACCCATCAGCTGCTCCAGCAAGCAAATAATCAGGTGATCACTTTAAGTGCTCAAGTGTTGCTTTGAAGCCCCCGCTTACCTGCTCCAAGTACAATGGGTGGGCATGGCTTGCCCAAAACTGCCTTGCAGGACAAATGGGGAGGCCATGCACTACACCCTATCCAAGTTGTTCAGGAGACTTTTTAGGGACACAGGTGGCTGAAGGGGAACTTTCCTTCCACAAACTTCATTAGGGTTGCAATCCTATTCCCACTTACTTGGGAGCACGGATGGTCAAAGCAGCTAATTCTGTCCTGCTTCAGTCTTGTTAGCACTCAATCAAAGGTCTGTTCCACCCCATTTTCTGCAGATATTTTAAAAGAACACACCCAAAACCCACGTTTAAAATTCTACACATTTTTGCACATTTTCTATGCACTATTTTTTTACTGCAAAATACATAGTTTTCAATGCTTTTTTCCATAAAACGCAGATTTTTTAATGCAACTTTACATAAAAATCAATTGTTCACACTTTTATGCACCAAAACCGTGCTGCAAAATCCAGAGACTTACGTGATCCTATGGGACGTTGCATTCTGATCCACACAAAAAAAGTTTTGGAACATTGGATCAGGTTGGTTTGCTGCAAAAATTCAGATCAAGCACCTTCTTCCCTTAGCCTGGGACTAGCAAGGGTTTGCTTTTGCACAGACACGTATCGGAGCGTGCTGCAAGTTCTGTTATATTAGGATCTAAGTTCATATCAACATATTCGTGTCAAACTGGCACTGTGAGGGGATTGAAAGGGGAATGGCTCACTCAGAAGCCCCCTCCCCCCCCAAAAAAAATAAATTGTGCCAATGTGGACAGCTGGTCTACACATTTCACCAGGTCATCTGAAATGGTTTCAGCTGAAAAACAATGGGCAGGGGAATATAGCTTGACTTGTCATGTTGATCACCTCTATCACGTGAATATTTTTGTTACACTGTCAGACATTCCTGCAAGCCAGTGGTGGTGCTGGTATCTTTTAATCTCTCCATATGATACAGCTGATCCATGCAAGGAAGTTTTTATCACCGGTTTCCATTTTGGGATACATAGTTGGTCTAGGTATTATTGGCGGAGATCATTATACATTTTGCATTTGAGGACCATGTGAGTTTCCACCAGGTGGGCATCACATGGGCAGATCCTATCTTCTTCTGTCATCCCCGCGAATCATAGAATCATAGAATCACAGAGTTGGAAGAGACCACAAGGGCCATCCAGTCCAACCCCCTGCCAAGCAGGAACACCATCAAAGCATTCTTGACAGATGGCTGTCAAGCCTCTGCTTAAAGACCTCCAAAGAAGGAGACTCCACCACACTCCTTGGCAGCAAATTCCACTGTCAAACAGCTCTTACTGCGAACCTACCCCAGAGGCGGTTAGAGGGATTAGAATTGAACCTAGCCAGCAAGAAAGCCCTTATTTCTTGCGGGTTAAGCAGAAATTGTAGATAATTGGGATTAAATTCCTGTGCCCCAGAGAGTCTAAAATAAAGAGGGGGGCATGTTTTTTCCGCAGCTAAAATTAGTTCCTGACGCTCTATGTTCCATAACCTAGTTTCTGACATGGCTTTGGCAACTAGGAAAGCCACAGCACCTAGGAGATCCTCTGAAAGCCCAAGTTGCCATATTTTTGTGCAAAACAGTTGTAACCCTGGGGAAGGGAAGGAATCTGACAGAACTTCGCTAAGTAAAGTGTCTTTATCTGCTGAAAAGCAAATGTTTAGCCAGCATAAAAGAAAACTCATCCAGGCAACTGTCTCTAGCTTATGTTGGCCTCCCTCTGGACACAAGGCTGCGTAAGGTACACAGTGTGGGACAGCGAAAGTCTTAAATAGAAAGGTTGCCTGCACTCGCTCCACTGACTGGGTAAACTAGGCATCCCCAAACTGCGGCCCTCCAGATGTTTTGGCCTACAACTCCCATGATCCCTAGCTAGCAGGACCAGTGGTCAGGGATGATGGGAATTGTAGTCCAAAACATCTGGAGGGCCGACGTCTGGGGATGCCTGGGGTAAACCCTAACATCCAGATTGGAATTCCATAGAGCAGTTGAGCTCTGACTTTAGCATTAAAAACCTTGAGGGCAGAAGGGATGTGTTGGTTACCTCTTGTAACAAAGAAGCATGTTATGGCCTGCATAGATAGCTTGCTGGCGTTCACCGCCGCTGCAAAGTGCGAAGACCACCGGAGCCTGTGATGGAAAGTGATCCCCAGATAGTTGAATTCGGGTACCTGCTGGATGTGTTTCCCAAGTTTTTATCTTGCTCGATACTGTCTGTGCCTACCCTCCTATGCATGTTGGTGCCTACCCTCCTATGCATGTTGCTCTGGGGGTAAAAATGGATAGGGCAATTGATTTTTAATTCCTCTGATCTTTGAGGGACTCACTGCAATTTGACTCTTAGGGCGGAAGTCTCAGGCATTAAAAAGATTAAAGAAGTCAAATTTATCACAACTACTATTCCAGATGGGAGTAAATTGGCAGAATGTCCTGGTTGGTTGCCCGTGGTCTCCATTTCCCTGCAGTCAGTGCCTTTAAACCCTTGGTAACAATGGCAGGCGAATTTCTCTGCCATTGTCCGAAGGTCAACAGGCGATGCTTCCCCTCTCACAGTAAAGCCCAGGCCACCTGACGCTTCTATTTGGAAGTTCTGAGGATTTAAATGGAGGTAATCCAAGGCTTTCCAGTTCCTTCGAACGCACCTCCCATTGTTGTGACAAAGATGCCTGCTGCACACCTCGGCCGCTTTGGTTACGTTGATGATGTAGAAGCCCAACTCGGAAGCAACGAATTGTTTCACCTTTGTGCAGTTGACCTTGACAGAGCAAGAAGAAAAATAAGAGGTTGCAAATTGTCTCAATTAAGATCAATTCAGCATAGTAAAATGGTGCCTATATTGCATGACACCTCAAAAGTCCATGAGATCAGTAGAAACTTTTCGATTCTTAACAATGCCTTTCCAGATGTATTTGACGTTTCTCCTGCCAATTGGATGCTCTTACATAAGGAAGAGCAAGTCTCCTGATTCCTTAGCAGTTGAGGAGAAAAAAAATTGATTTTGGCAGGCAAGGCTTGACATGAAAGCATCAGAAAAGCTGCAGCTACTGAAATTTTCTTTTCTAGGCAATTTTGAAGATACAGACGATGGAAGTCTAGTTACCGGTATGTTCATTGTAAACATTATGAAAAGTGCAGAATAAAACACAATGCAGGATGGGTGAGGTTGGCACATAAAAGGAAAGTATGGTTTCTCTTAAGACAAAGATTACAACTGATTTGGTTTGATTATGTCATAGTTGTTTTGCTGTTCAATGCTTAATGTTTCGTTTTGTTTTTTTACTATCTTATTGTTTTGTTTTGTTTACTTTTTGTACCCCTGCAACACTACTGAATGACAAGCTCCACTTGTTTAAATTATCTCATCTACTCAGGTATAAAAACTATAGGAGCCATATGCTATAAGCTCAGGCCTTATGATTTTGAGCCTTAGAATTGGCAGGGGGGCCCTATTGGTGGTGCCACCCCTATTTGCTGACTACATGGCATTGATCACTGGTGCCAACTATAGGGGGCCCTTGGGGCACAAGCACCCACAAAATCTTTGTTGGTGCTCAGCACCTACACCACGGGGCCTCCAATGTGGCTTCTGGGGTCACCAGGCACTGCTGTGGTGTGCATGATGTCATAACATCATGGCGCAACATGAAGTCACGATGTCACATCACGCCCCACTGGGCACCCACAACCTGGGGCCCAAGATGGCGCCCCTGACATTGATTGACCCACAACAGGGCCTTCTTGGTAGCGGGCCCCACTTACAGAATGCTCTTCCTGGGGAGGTGCATTGTAACATTTATGCAGAAATTGAAAACATTCCTCTTCACTCTAGCATTTGTTGGCTGACAGAGATTGTTTCTGACAACTTTGAAATTTTTACTTGCGAGGTAATTTGGGGGGGGTGTATTTTTAAAAGGTACTGTTTTTATTGCTTTGTTGTTTGCTATTCTAGGCTTCTTTGGAAGAGTGGGATGAAAATCTACCAACAGCAACAACAACGTATTTCAGAAATAGACTGGAAAGAGAAGTTGCTGAATTGCAACTCATTACCAAACTTAAAACCATGGAGAGACGTGGTCTGAATAAAGACATTGGATTCTTATCTCATTATACATGACAAAGCTATTTTTAACCTTCTCACCCCTTGCTTTTTCCTGTAAGACTAATTGCAGTAGTTTACAGTCGTCAACAGGTTTACCACAGCTATCAGCCTATCACCCATTCCCACCACCCCTCTGAGTAATACCCCTCCCACCCTCTCACTATATATAAGGGTCTGGTGACTTATGTTTCAGTGTATCTGAAGAAGTGTGCATGCATATGAAAGCTCATACCAAGAACAAACTTAGTTGGTCTCTAAGGTGCTACTGGAAGGATTTTTTTTTATTTTTTATTTTGTTTAAACAGAAACAGTTATTCAAAACTCCAGCTCCTAGAATCAGCCACTCTCTCCTTCTTATTGGTGACCCGTGAAGACATTCTAGCACCAGCCAATAATAAATTCCATATGCTATTGACAAGCTAGCTATGGATGAGTTGTCAGATAAACTGCACCTCAAAAGATAAATAAAATAAAATTGAATGGCATACAATAGAAATTCTGCCTACCAGATTAAATAATATCCTCAAGGAAGAATCAAGGCATGGCTTTACCTCAGATGATGTTAAATTCATGTCTCCCCAAATAACAATTCCCGCAGCTCCCAAGGCAGCACTTTCTCCAATGGTGCTAACAAGATCTTGCTATATTGGAAACAGAAGGAAACATCATCAGTGTCTATTACTGTTTTTTCACAACAATTTTTTGCTAAAGATGGGAAAACAGGTACTGTATATTCCTGTGTATAAGACTACTTTTTAACCCAGGAAAATCTTCTCAAAAGTCGGGGGTCGTCTTATACGCCAGGTTGTATTACTTATACGGCGAGTATATTCCAAACTCTATATTTTAACTGGAAAAGTTGGGGGTCGTCTTATACGCCGGAATATACGGTAGTTAAAAAAACTGATAAATGGGCCATGTGGACAAGGGGACACTCTTCAAGTAACTAGTCTACAGCATAGTAGTAGGTTTACTTGTCTCTTTCAAAAATCAAAGAAAATAATAATCCAATTATTATGAACTAATGCATATTGTTTCTAGGCCTTCTTTTTTAGAATTGTAAAACTGGAATAATGACTTAGTTGGATGCCCCCTTGTATTTCTGTACTTTGGGGTCACATTTTCCAGGAGGCCTGTTGTTGTATTGGAAGGTCTTGGGGCGAACTGTAACACTCAAAACCTTCACTTCTTCCTGGAATTACCTTAAATATAGCAAACCAAGGCCTACAATACGCTCTTCTCATCTATTACCCCAGAGTAGTGAAAACCTCGGTTTAAAAAACAATTTGTAACAGTCCTCTAAATACTCTGGAGAAGAGTGCAAAATGAAGTTTGTTAACACAGTCAACTCAAATAAATGATTATGCACCCAAGTCTAATGCACTAAGCCTTTCTGTGAAATGTGAAATAATGCTTAGCATTTATATATTGTTTTTTTCCTGAACATATAAAGCAGTTCGCAGACATTATCTAAAGGTGTTTGTTTGTTTTACAAAAGCCAGTACAGTATTAAGTAAGCCAAAATTATTATTATTATACCCCTATTAAAGATGCACGGCTATGGTGAAAAATAATTTGTTGCTTAAGTCCATCTCTTGAGCTCTTGGCCAAGGTAAAATGTGAAGAAGGTTTTCCTGGTTCAGGACTCATTATACTAAACCGGTAAAGGACCCCTGGATGGTTAAGTCCAGTCAAAGGCAACTATAGGGTTGCACCACTGAGCCTCTTGGGCTTGCCGATCGGAAGGCCAGCGGTTCGAATCCCTGTGACGGAGTGAGCTCCCGTTGCTCTGTCTTAGCTCCTGCCAACCTAGCAGTTCGAAAGCACGCCAGCACAAGTAGATAAATAGGTACCGCTGAAGCGGGGAGGTAAACGGCGTTTCCGTGCGCGCTGGTTTCCGTCATGGTGTTCCGTTGCACCAGAAGAGGTTTAGTCATGCGGGCCACATGATCTGGAAAGCTGTCTGTGGACAAACGCCGGCTCCCTTGGCCTGAAAGCGAGATGAGCACCACAACCCCATAGTCACTTTTGACTGGATTTAACCATCCAGGGGTCCTTTACCTTTTTATTTTACCGTATTCTAAACCGGGTCTAACATAGCAGTTGCTACTTTCCCCCCAAATAGCTTACCTTGGAAAGAAATAGCAAAGGTTCATCCCTATAGTCTAGTCGGGTGTATACAAATACCGGGAGAGCATAACCATGGGATGTCATCATGGAAATCCTCATAGATTCGTTCACCCTAAACTGTGAAAAGAGTAAGATATTTTCACTGTTTCCAAGGCATTTCTTAATGCCAATGGAAGGATACAAGGCTGCGCTGCTGTTCCACAGCCACGACAGTTCATTGTTCCTCAAAACCTCCTTTTCAGGACAGGAGCCACTATAGTTCTGGTCATGGAAGTTGTAATTGTGGCAGTCAGGATACAAATAGTATCCCCACAGGCCCTTGGGCCTACTTTTAATCCCCAGCTCAATTGTCTCTTTCATGAACGCCTTAGCACATTGCTCAAAGGAAAGCTTAGCTAGACGCTCAACGGCGTGTGCCGAAACATTTTCGTGCATTTCGGAAATTAGTTTTCTCGACTGCCTCCTGTAAATATCCTTTGTATTCCAGTTGCGGTCCCATTGCGGCCTCCAGTGTTCCCAGTCTATGACTGCTAGCCCAGTGAAATCTTTATCGGGAATGTAGTAGTCAATGTCTTGGAGAGCTTTTTCCAGATGCATTTGCAAGCTGAAATTCTGAGGGAGGCCGCCATTGACAGGGATCTCCTGTGGTGTGTACCACGGATAATATCCTAGCCTGTTGACATAAAATATTGTCACATTCTGCCCTCTCGCTTTGGCAAATGGGCTTCCGGTCACGTGGAACATTTCCAGGTTAATCGTTACATTGTATCGGATTGAGCAATGATCCGTCGGCGCATTCCAGGCCGCTACAAAAGGCTTCCTTCGGAAAACAGGGAGCTGAGCTGGCTTCATGGCGAAAGTAGAACTCCACACAAATGTCATATGTATCCAAGTTGTGAAGTGGACCTGCTGGAGAATAGATAGCAATATTTGGGTTTTCAATATGGCTGCCGTTATAGGAAAAGCTTTTGCAAGTACATCTCCCAACTTTACTAAGTGCAAAGTAAAATAAAATTAGAATTTACAATAACAATAACAATAAAGAACTACAAAAACTATCTAAAGCAGTAAACCTATACAACACATAAGCCAGAGGTGATCTTTGGCTCCCTCAGTTTCAAAAACTTTCAGAGTATCCTGGCTGATTTGATTGACATCCTATGCCCTTTTAAAATGTGATTTGGGGGGGGGTGCTATTGGGTTGTTTTTATTTTGATTATATATTTTGTGGTTTCATACTCTGATTTTGTTCTGTGAACCGCCCTGAGACCTCTTGGTATATGGCGATATATAAATACAATTAATAATAATAATAATTTTACAAAGAAAATGAGCCATTGGCATACCCTCCAACATTTCTCTGATGAAAATAGAGACCTCCCCTCCAATATTTCTCCAACAAAAATAGGGACGTGCTAAGGAAAAATGGGACATTCCAGGATCAAATCAGAAACCAGGATGGCTTCTGTAAACCTGGGACTGTGCCTGGAAAATAGCATACCCTCCAACATTTCTCTGATGGAAATAGGGATGTCCTATTCCAGTGATGGCTAACCTTGACACTCCAGATGTTTTGGGACTACAACTCCCATCATCCCTGACCACTGGTCCTGTTAGCTAAGAATGATGGGAGTTGTAGTTCCAAAACATCTGGAGTGTCAAGGTTAGCCATCACTGTCCTATTCTGTTGTTGTTGCGTGTAGAGGTCACCAAGCCACTCCCACCAATAATTCACACAAGAGACATAATTTTTGTTTGGGTTTTTGGCATAGTTTTGGCCACAACTTTATTGAAATACAAAACAAGTGAGTGGTTGCGTAGGCATTGGTTCAGACTAGCTGTCCGACGGGACAGAGCTGACCACTGGTCAGCGAAGGGAAACCAAACTGGGGAGAGTTAACGGAGGCTGGGAAGCAGAGACCTCCCCCTCCCCAGGGGTCCTCAGGGGCTCATGCGCGGCCCTGCAACCCTACCGGGTTCGGACAAGCATGTCGAGCCCCTGGATTCCTTTAATGGAATTCCCATCACACCATCATCACTTTTGGGGGGCTACCGCCCTCCCATTAACCAACATAACCAATGCCTAACCGCCAACCTTACAAGTTGTGACTAGTTGCTACGTAGTAGGCGAAAACCAAGTGGCACAGCCAATCAGCCAAATGGAAAAATTCCTACTAGGCCCCTGCCTCAACAGCAGACGACCCCATGACAGGCAACAGCAAGGTCAACCAGGCCTATACCAGGGAGGGGGGGGTGATCCGAAGCTCGCAGCAAAGAGGAAGGCTGCATCACGTGCATAGCAATATAAAGGACGCTGGGTTGTCCATCACAAATAGATACATGTGATTTTCCCCAGCAACAGACTGGGTCAATAGAAGCTGTGGCCACAAGCCAAACCCCCAGCTACAAGGAGAGGTGGCTTTCCTGCCCCACCGCAACACGAGCTCTCTTTGTAATGGAGAACTCGCTTTGTTGTTGTTGTTGTTGTTGTTGTTGTTATACCCTGTCCATCTGACCGGGTTGTCCCAGCCACTCTGGGCAGCTTCCAACATATATGAAAACATAAATGTTTTTAAAACATAAATAAACAAAAATATTTCCGCCGTGATAACTAGGCACAGGTCTGAACAAGGTTTTGTGGGGTTTTTGACCTGCCACTTTCCCTGGGAAAGCCCACTGTTTACCACGGAACTAATGTCAACCTGCAGAAAACCCAATTGACTATCGTTCCAATTCAGCGGTAAAAAGTGGGTTTCCCCAGGGAAGGTGGCAGGACAAATCAAAACACCCCAAATCTGCTTGGACCCATGTCTGAAAGTCACGAATCTGGGCCTAGAAATTGCGACACTTTACTCCACCAAGTTGTAGCTGTTCACTGTTGCCACTGGATGTCACTGCCAGTCTATTTCATGTGCCATTTAAATAAAACAAAGCTATTTAAGGACAAGTGTTTGGACTTAGATGAATCGGTTTGTGTTCATTTTGGTTCTTACTAAACAGTAATAACATACCAAAGTGGCATGGGAATGCCTCTGTTTAAAAATATATGGCTTTTTTAACACTGGGTTTTGAAACAGAAAACAAACATTTTCAGAACTGCCCCCGGCGAACGACTATCACCTCTGCTGTTATGTCAGGGTGGAGTAGCTACAAGCAAGCATAACATCATCTGAGCTTTATAAATAGATCAAATTTTTGACTCAGCTGTCAGGAGGAATTGATCTACGACACCCAGAGGAAAATGCAATAATTTAAAGTGATGTCATTTGCCATCTGTGAGATCGCAGTGCAGTCTTCCTCCCATTATAAGTTCATAGTTGACGTCATATCTTCTGCTTTTTGCTCTGACTGCTATCATCCCCCTTACATCCATTTCCCCAGATTTCATCACAGGTGATCGATTGCACGGGATAAACTGTAGCTAACTGCAGAGATTTGCTTTGATGATCCATGGCTCCGGGAGGTAATGAATTCTGCATTGATAGAATAGCGGCTGTAAGATCTCCTAGATCAAATCCAGCAAGAAAATATACTTTTAAAAGGTGGAGGAGTTCTGAGGAGTTCCGGGGACTGTTGAGTTCTGCCTCCTTAAGAAACAAACCCAGGAATCCTCATGATGAGACAGGCATCGGGTGTGAAAGGGAAGGAATCATTTTTCACTTCTCCAGCAGAAGGCTATATAAAAATCTCCTCAAAGGCCACAGCAATCCTAAATTTAACTGGATCGTTAACCATGGACAATTCTCTGTTAAGCTGCCGTAGTTTTGTATGCTTTTATAAAACTATACGGTGGAACCTCGGTTTTCAAGTGTCTTGGAAGCCAAACGATTCGGCACCAGAACACCGGAAACCTGGAAGTAATCGCTTCCATTTTTGAACACGCCTTGGAAGTCGAACGGCTTCTGAGGCTCATCTCTCCATTTTTCCAATGGATTTTGCCGGCCGCCCATTGATCCTCAGTTTTCGAACATTTCGGAAGTCGAATGGTCTTCCAGAACAGATTACATTCGAAAATCGAGGTTCCACTGTAAATTGCTTGAGACGTTTCCTGTAGTAAGTGACAAATACAGTGGTACCTTGGTTGGTTTGCTCCCGAACAAATCGGCTCCCGAACACCTCAAACCCAGAAGTAAGTGTTCCGGTTTGCAAACGTTTTTGGAAGCCGAATGTTCGCCGTGGCTTCTGATTTAGTGCAGGAAGCTCCTGCAGTCAATTGGAAGCCGTGCCTTGGTTTTCAAATGGCAAATAACAATAATAGTAGTTGTTGTTTTCTCCACTCTTAAGTTTTCTGACCTGGGCTTTTCACTGGTATAAGGCAGTTTCTAATAGGAAGGAGAAATTGCATGGCTGCTGGGTATGAATTGTCCTAAAAACAGAAGACATCCCCCACACAAACACAACTATGCTTTTAAGTGTTCTTTAAATTGGTCTTTGAGCAACTGATTTAAATCTCTCACACATTTTGGGGATAGGAGGCGCCCAGTTGCGCCCAACATTGGCTCATCTCCTGGCTCCCTGGCCTCATCGCAACTGGTCCTGTGGCAGAAGTGAGCTTGGCGGAGGGGCAGCCAGGGCCAAGGTGTGATAGCACTCATAATCCCCACTCGTCCCGCCTTGGAGACTGGACCAGGAGAGAGGCGGAGACCTTTTGAGAGACAGTGAGCAAACACAGACCACTGAATACATAACAGACAGGCCTGGGAAGAGGAGCCATACTTTCGCTGCCACTCCAGGAAACTTTGTGAGGACCCCAGCCTCATGGTATAACACCCCCGGGACACTCTGGACCAGGGGTCAGCAAACTTTTTCAGCAGGGGGCCGGTCCACTGTCCCTCAGACCCTGTGAAGCGCCAGACTATTTGGGGGGGTGGAAATGAACGAATTCCTATGCCCCGCAAATAACCCAGAGATGCATTTTAAATAAAAGCACACATTCTACTCATGTAAAAACACCAGGCAGGCCCCACAAATAACCCAGAAATGCGTTTTAAATAAAAGGACACATTCTACTCATGTAAAAACACACTGATTCCAGACTGTCCGCAGGCCGGATTGAGAAGGTGATTGGACCACATCCGGCCCTCGGGCCTTAGTTTGCCTACCCATGCTCTGGACAACCCTAGCTGCCCCATCGCAAGAAAGGGGCAGGGCAGAGGAGGCCAACCATTGGGAGGATGTCAAGATCGGAGCCTCCTCTGCCCCTCAAGGTTGGGGGGGAGCTCAGCCCCATCTCAATAGACATGTGGGGGGCTGAAGACACCTCAACTCTATAGAGTTGGTGCCTATGTTGGGGATGAGATCTTGATTTATCAAAACATCATCTGCTACTTTTTCCTTTCCAAATGTTCCTGTTTGTAGCCTTCCTATTATCAGTCATCACTTGTTCACTGCATAACCTTGAGGTGAGTAACTTCTCCCTGTTGTGCTCAAGCCTCAGGGCGCAAGACATTCACTGCAGTGCTATGCCATTAGGGCATTTTGTCGTTATCTGATCATCACTTCATGGCATGTGCGGAAAGCTCAATGCATCGTTATGCATTATTCACAGCTAGAAGTAGTTGCAAGAACATTTGTCTTAGCAAGAGGAAGTAATATTAATGTAGCCCAGCGTAAAAGGGTGGGGGGAAATGACAGGTCAGTGTTTGAAAAGAATCTGTTGGAGCAGGAGGAAAGAAACACTATGCAAGTCTGCTTAGCATTTTGTGACTCGGGAAAAATTATAATCATTTCAACTTGTGAATGAGAGATTCCCCCGCCCCCCCCCCCATATCTCTCAAAGGTTAGGGACCAGCTGAACAATTGGACGAATCCAGAGTTATACACTTGAAGTTGATGAAATTATTCAGTAGTTTAATTGGCAGTGATAGGGAATCTCAATTTAACGTGGGTGCTGATTTAACTTCTGCTACTACATACGGTGGGACGTGGGTGGCACTGTGGGTTAAACCACAGAGCCTAGGGCTTGCCAATCAGAAGGTCGGCAGTTTGAATCCTCGCGATGGGGTGAGCTCCCGTTGTTCGGTCCCAGCTCCTGCCAACCTAGCAGTTTGAAAGCATGTCAAAGTGCAAGTAGATAAATAGGTACTGCTCCGGCGGGAAGGTAAACAGTGTTTCCATGCGCTGCTCTGGTTCGCCAGAAGCGGCTTAGTCATGCTGGCCACATGACCCAGAAGCTGTACGCCGGCTCCCTTGGCCAATAAAGTGAGATGAGCTCCGCAACCCCAGTCGGTCACGACTGGACCTAAAGGTCAGGGGTCCCTTCACCTTTACTACATACGGTAAAAGAGAGTGTCAGTAAATCGTGCAGTTTTGCATATGTGTATGTGTATGTGTGTTTGGTCTTTTCCATGGGAATGGAAACTGGAATACAGCTGAAACTAAGAAGTATTTTCCAAATTCAATGTGGCTTAGAGGTTAATCTAAGTGACAGGAGGAACTAAGCAGAACAAAGACTAATCTTCTGCTTAGGTCTCTAAGGGAATAAGGAATAAGGGCAGAGAGACATTCCAGAGTGTAATAAATAGAGAAGGGGGTGAACTACAATTAAATCAAAGTACAGATCAAGAAGGCAATAATAACTGTGTGTTAGGTGAGCCTATACTAGCCAAGAAAAACATTGCTAAAGTAGGAGTTCAATAGAAATTAAAGCTACCTATGCATACTTACTTTGGAGAAAGTCCCATTGTGCTCAATAACTTCTGAGTAAACCAAAAACACAGCTAACCTTTGAGATTTGCATTTCTATGAATTTTGCAATGCAATTCCCCAGCCAAGTAATGTGTACAAATGGGGTAAAATGTGCATACATATAAATGCATAGGTGAGTGAAAAGAACATACACAAAGGCATTATATTAGGGGGAATTGCTTTGCAAAAATGTGTAGATTTGTCAAAACTGTGTACCTAAATGTTTTTATGAGAAATTCGTACTAAAATGCTGGTGAGTTATCATAAAGGTTTTTATTTTTAATTGTTTTTTTTAATCGTCAATTGCTACAAAAAGGTGAAAAACTGTGGGGGGGACTGTGGGGGGAAAACTGGATTTAAGATGGGGAAAATGGGAAATTCTCAAAGTGAAATTGGCAGATTCTATCATCCCCCATGGTGACTGAGTCAGATGACATTCCCTGCAGCTGAGGAGGTACTGAGGCCCATTAAAGATAGAAAACCTCAGCTGCAAACGTGCATAAGTTAGGGTTGCCATATTTCAAAAAGTAAAAATTGAAGTTTTTAAGCTTTTTTTTTTTTTTTTTTTTTTAGGAAATTCGCAAAAAAAAAACCAACCCCACCACTTCTGGTTTTCCCAGACATTTTAACCGACTTCTGAAAATTCCACCCAGATGCCATGCCATTTTTCACGAACAAATCCCGGCAATGTCCGGAAAATTCCAGACATATGCCAGGCGTAGCATAAGCGCTTACAAGGGGGGCTTTGAATGTGATTGCCAAGTACCAAATGACCTTGCAGTGAAAATGGCATGTGTATTATGCTGTTAACTGGAAATTTAAAAAGTACTGTTGCCACTTTAAATATAAAAAAGCAATGCCTGAATCTTATGCAAAAGGTATTGCCGTTTCTTGAAATATAAAGAGGTAATGTCTTAATCTTGTGCAATAAAAATATAAAGAGGTAATGACTTAATCTTATGCAATAAAGGCAAACACTCTTCCCTGAAGCCCATAGAAAGTAATTCAGTACAGATGGATAACAGCTTCATTGAGATGCACATTCAAATGGGCATCTAATCCACATCTAGTTTCTGCTCATGGATCTGAATCCAGCAGATGTTCTATGCATGGAATCCCTCATTGCATTCTTATCTTGATTGGAGCGACCGTGTATTATAGAAGCTTAGGTTGGTATGGTTGTTGTTTTTCCCCCCGAAGCCCCAAATTGTTTCCAGACTCTCATTCTCTGTGTGCAAAACTATCATTTCCAATTTATTTTTAGCACAACCTGTATTTGCAAACACTCCCACTCTCTGAACCTGGCACAGATTGACAGGAAACGACTTTTCCTGTAATGTAAAGAGAAATGTGTTCCCTGGGTCTGGCTGCATAAAAGCTGTCTCTGATTTCATAACAAAGTGTGTTCTGCAAGTGTCTCATTAAAAAAATGTTTAGAGTGTGATTGCTAATACAGTATGTGTAACCCTTTGGGGGGATATCATTTTTAATCAGTTTAAGGTGCTGAGTCTTTTTATAAGGTACAGCCGTACCTTGGTTGTCGAACGGAATCCGTTCCAGAAGTCCGTTCGACTTCCGAAAACGTTCAACAACCAAGGCGCGGCTTCCGATTGGCTGCAGGAGCTTCTTGCACGCAATCGGAAGCCGTGGAAGCCAAGTCAGACATTCGGCTTCCAAAGAACATTTGCAAAATGGAACACTCACTTCCATGTCTGCGGCGTTCGGGAGTCAAAACGTTCAACTCGCAAGGCGTTCGGGATCCAAGGTACGACTGTATTACTTTCTCATAGTAGAAACTGTGAACTTAGTAACCTGGGAGTAGAATCCAATGAACACAGTGGAACTTACTTCTGAATGGATATGTATAGAATTGTACAATTAGCCAGTATTCTAAACTAAGCTACTTTTTGGAATATATTGTACTTGCACTGTATAGATTTTGGCAATCAAGTATAATTGTAGACAGTTTGTTATTTCTGTGAGGCAATGAAAATGTACCCCTTATTGCCAGGGGTGCCAACTTGAATAAAATATGGGAGGGCAGGTAAACCCCACCCCACATCATCAATCACATTACATGTACATTTGAATGGCAATGCCCATTAATTTGAATGGGTGGTTCTCAAATATTCTATTGGGGAGGTGAAGGAACCTCAGCCCGTAGGAGTTGGTTCCTATGCTTATTGAAATGATAGCCCCAGTTCACAGACCCTCCAAGTGCCCCTATCATCCAGGGATAAGTCCCTGATTTAAAGACGCTGTCCTGGTTTCTGATTTGATCCCAGAATGTCCTGCTTTTCCTTAGGATGTCCGTATTTTCATTTGAGAAATGTTCATTGGAGGGTATGGAGTTATGTGACCCCTGAGCCAAGGAGATAAGTAACTATATAACCTTTAGAAGACATTTGAAGGTACCCCTGTATAGAGAAATTTTTAAACATTTTATTATGTTTTTATATGTGTTGGAAGCCGCCCATACTGGCTGGGACAACCCAGTCAAAGGGGCAGGGTATAAATAATAAAATTATTATTATTATTATTATTATTATTATTATTCAGTAGGACATCCTTATTTACATCGGAGAAATGTTGGAGGGTATGAGTTCAGCTTCACTAACAAACTATTCAAATGCATTGAATCAAGAAGGTAAACTTTGCTCAAGAGTACACAATCATGTTTCAGGAGGAAATGCAATATTCACATGCCTGGTTGAAAGTTGGTCTTCTGGTGCAATTGCTGAATAGTGCAATAGTGCAATGGTGCAATAGGCCTGGAAACGGAGTCCTGGGATCAAATCTCCACTCAGCCATCAATTGCATTGGGCAACCCTCAGCAAACCTACTTCATCAGCCTATCCTATCCCATAGGGGTGTTATGAAGATAAAATGGAATTATCCCATACAAGTTAGACTGAGCTGCTTTGAGGAAGAGCATCGTTAAAATGTGGCAAATAAAATAAACCATTTATCTGAATGTTTCCTTGTTGGGCATAGTAACACACAGTCAATTCTGGAAATCAGGATCACAGCTATCTAAGGTTTGGGTAATTGGAATTCACATGTAGTTTGGATTGTTAAGGGGGAGAGATCAGACAAACATCAGTCTTAATCTGAATATGTATTCTATATAGAATTTAGTTTCATTTGTGCTACTGCAGTATATTTATTTATTTATTTATTTATTTATTTATTTATTCCATTCATACCCCACTTTTCCTCCCAGGAACTCAAGATGGCATCTATTGTTCTCCCCCTCCTCATTTATTCTCAACAACAACCCTGTGAGGTAGGTTAGACTGAGAGGCAGTGACTGGCCCATGGCCACCCATGGCTGAGTGGAGATTTGAATGCTGGCCTCCCAGTTCCCAGTCCAACAATCTATCGCCATCCCACCACATTGGCTCTCTAGGACTCCTGTATGTTTTAATCGGTTTTTCAATCTTCTAAATCTAAACAGATGAAGCATGTGCAAAATGGAATAAGAGCAAACATTGCGGAATGAACGGCATAATGATCATCATTCCCTCAGAGAATGAATTCAGGTGGTGTGTGCTGGCTGGATTAGAGTCAAAACAGGGCCACCAAAAAATGAGAAGAAGGTATTAACCCCCAAATTTGCAGACGTAAACTTTAAAAGTTTTGAAACAAACTTATGAGGCAAAAAAAAAAAAAGCCCAGTGGGAATTGAGCATGCTCAAAAGCTGCGAAATATTGAGTGCCAATTTGATAAGGGAAATGGAAATGTAGAATGGGAGCAGTAGTTGAAAGGAAGGAGTTGTCTGCACCCTTTAATGAAGACTGTAACATTTTATTTTATTTTTGAAGGTTGCACCTGTTGGGAAGGTTGCACCTGTTAAATTTGAATCTTAAAGTACAAAAGTTGCTATTTTGGTGTGCAAGCTTTGGAATTACACAGGGTACATAATGCAGAAATGAAAAATGAATTATTCTCAGCAATACAGTTATTCCCCAAGATTACTTACCACTGCCAATTTTAGGTCTCTTGCAGGTAGCATCTAAGAGCACTTTGCTGTATTGTTAGGATGTCACTAGGATCTAAGAATATAATTCCTGATGTATATTGAATTCCATGTTGTTCAAAATAACAGTTTGGATTAATTTTGCCCAAGGCAGAAATGGCACCAGCAAGTTTGGTCTTCTAACAAATTTGTTTAGCTAAATTTGCAATGCACCATTATTATTTTTTAAAAAAAAACAATGGATACTAAAAGTCAACCCTAGACAGGAAAAATAAATAACAGAAATCTCAAGACTTCCAACTTGGTTCTAAAAGAACAGATCCACATTTTAAATGAAAAATACAGTTATGATTACCTTCCGATTTGCCATCAGTCATGCCAGCTATCCCATGCAGAAGAGAGAAGTTGAATGTCAAACCTTTTTCTGCTTGCTTTCCACCAAACATGTCATTACGGAGGTGACTCAGGGCAAAGAGTAAAACTGGAGACTTTCGCTAAATCTCTATTTAACTGAAGTCAGTCCCACTTAAGTGTCTTGGTTTAAACTGGCCATTACTGCCTTAAAATATTCATTACGATTCTATTATGAGCCATGACTCGTGTAGGCCAATTCTAAGCATGTCTATGCGGAAGTACAACTCAGCGAATTCAGTGGGACTTATAACATCAGTCAAACCACTGTCTACCTGAAGTTAATCAGGTCTGGGTCTGGTCAGTGCTACCCAGATGAGAGACAACTTGCATGACCCCATGTGTTCCAGGATGGAAGAATGGTTGGCTATACAGTGGTACCTCTGGTTAAGTACTTAATTCGTTCCGGAGGTCCGTTCTTAACTTGAAACTGTTCTTAACCTGAAGCACCACTTTAGCTAATGGGGCCTCCTGCTGCCACTGCGCCGCCAGAGCACAATTTCTGTTCTTATCCTGAAGCAAAGTTCTTAACCTGAAGCATTATTTCTGGGTTAGCGGAGTTCTTAACCTGAAGCATATGTAACCTGAAGCGTATGTAACCTGAGGTACATGTAAGAAAAAATACAATAATGCTGCTACCAGATGAATTTTGGGATATCTTCCCCCTCTCCCAAATTCCAGGTGGGACAGTTGCATCAAAAAAATCTAGGTGTCCTTCTGGGGGGGGGGGGAGAAAAACTCACATGGTATAATGTATAACTTGGCTTCTACAAATCACCCAGTCTCCTCAGGGATGAAATTAATCAATGAGCATGTTGGGCAATACAGTGGTACCTCTGAAGTCGAACGGAAGTGAGGTTCGGCAGCCAAACACCATGGCCTGAAGCCGGAAGACCCTTTTTCCTTTTGACCCAGTGAATATGAAGAAATAAAGAGCTGTGGCAAGGAGGAGGGAAAATATCACAAGTTTTTGTTTGAGAATTATTTCCCGTTGACTTCAGGTATGATACATGAATTTAAATGCACTGAACGCTGCTCTTAGTTTAATGAGCTGAAGAATCAATAGCCAAATTAGGTAAATATATTGATACCAATAGAAATTCAAATTTCAACTCTTATGAAATCTTAAAAATACAAGAGCCTTTACCACTTAGCTGAAGAGGATCTTAAATAATAAACAGTATGATTCAGAGAGTCATGTAAACCATATTGCTGTAATATGAATGACTGATGGGAAGATTTTCTGATCTTCTTCAATCTGGATAGAGCAAACACTGAACATGACAGAACATCAAACACACTGAAAAATCTTGTAAACAGGTCTTATGTAGGGGCAAGGACCACACAAAAAGCAGTCCAAGAAAATGTGCAGGTGGGAGATATGAGAAGTATAAGAAATTTGTTTCTACAAAATCATGGCACACAGGAATATGAATACTGCGGATAATTCAAGTCCTTTAGTATTTCTTATCTTACTTCAGAATGATGAAAGTTAAAACTAGCAATGGCAACAATGGGGTTTTGGACAAAATGAAAGAAAGCCGCTAGAAAGTGGCACAACCCAAAACTGAGCAGGAAAAAGGAGTGTTCAGTTTGCTATAAGGTCTCCATTATACACATAAAGCATCATCATATCACTTTAAGCAATCATGGCTTCCTGCAAGGACTCTTGGGAATTGTAGTTTGTTAATGTTAGGGAACCATTTTGGTGCTGTGGGTTAAACCACAGAGCCTAGGGCCTGCTGATCAGAAGGTCGGCGGTTCGAATCCCCGCGACGGGGTGAGCTCCCGTTGCTCGGTCCCAGCTCCTGCCCACCTAGCAGTTCGAAAGCACGTCAAAGTGCAAGTAGATAAATAGGTACCGCTCCGGCGGGAAGGTAAACAGCGTTTCCGTGCGCTGCTCTGGTTCACCAGAAGCGGCTCTGTCATGCTGGCCACATGACCTGGAAGCTGTAATCCGGCTCCCTCGGCCAATAAAGCAAGATGAGCGCCGCAACCCCAGAGTCGGACACGACTGGACCTAATGGTCAGGGGTCCCTTTACCTTTACCTTAACAATCAATCCCTCTTCCCAGGGAACTCTGGGAATTGTAGTTCTGTGAGGGGAATAGGGGTCTCCTAAGAATGTTCAGCTCCCTTAACAAGCTACAGTTCCCATGATGCTTTGGAGGAAGCCATGACTGTAAAAGTGGAACAAGAGTAATTTAAATGCATGGTGCAAATGGGGCCATAGAATATAGAACTTGAACTTTAAAAAGAGCATATAACTGAAAAAATTCCCACAGTATTGATTTCCTTCTCAAGAAAGGAGGAATGCCACCTTATTCCATAAGTCCTTTTAGATCTAATGAGGTCACGGAAGAATGTACTTCTTTATTTTGCTGCAGTAGACATCTTTAATATTAACCCACAATGTGAATCTTGCATTGTTCTTATGGGGGGAAAGTTGTCATGAATCAATGGTAGCCAAATTGATGCCCTACAGATGTTTCTGGACTGAATTGCAACTTCTGTCATCCCTGAGCATTGGCCATACTGTCTGGGGGCTGTGTCAGAGTCACATTGTCTATGTCTGGCATAAATGGATTTTTCCCATGCAGGCAAAAAGGGGGTGTGCTGGTTTAGAACATTCATGTGATGCAATTTTTCACATGCTGAGCTTCTATGTTGAGTAGAGTATTGGGCATATCTAATGGTGAAGTTTCTAGGAAGCCAGGAAGCTCTAGGTGTTGTTTATGCCTTGCATTAAGGAGTGACAGCAGCCTCTGTGCCATGAATGAGCTCTGGTTTGTTACCTGAGTGGAAACAGATAGAAGAGTTTGGATATGATATCCCGCTTTACCACTACCCGAAGGAGTCTCAAAGCGGCTCACATTCTCCTTTCCCTTCTTCCCCCACAACAAACACTCTGTGAGGTGAGTGGGGCTGAGAGACTTCAGAGAAGTGTGACTAGCCCAAGGTCAACCAGCAGCTGCATGTGGAGGAGCGGAGACGCGAACCCGGTTCACCAGATTACGAGTCTACCGCTCTTAACCACTACACCACACTGGCTCTACATGAGATAGATAATTCAGGAACTTTACAAAAGAGTTAGTGTTAGCGTTACATGCAAACCAGATCAACACATCATTGATCAAGGCTTGTGTTTTCTGATAAAGGTGATGTTACTTTAAAAACAACGACACACCACTGATGCACATTTCAATGATCATGATACTACATGCAATTTTGAGACCTCCGGGTATAAGGTGGCATATAAATTCAAATAATAAAAATAAAAAGAAGAAGAAGAAGAAGAAGAAGAAGAAGAAGAAGAAGAAGAAGAAGAAGAAGAAGTGTATCCTGAAGGCACAAACGAGATAACCTGGGGTGGGTACCAGCTCTTCTGCTAAGACATATAAAACAAAACAAAATAAAAAATAAAAAAATTCCTTTCAGTAGCACCTTCGAGACCAACTAAGTTTGTTCTTGGTATGAGCTTTTTGTGCATGCACACTTCTTCAGATACCTTCAGATACATATAAAACAATTATCCACCAAGGAACATTGCCTTATACCAAGTCCATCGACCTCAGTATTGACCGGCAGTAGTCCTAACTGGGGATACTGCGTTCCTTTACTGCTGAGCTATATCCCTTTGGTAGGACAATCTCAAGCCCTCTGAGAACAGGTGAACTATAATTAATTCTGCATAGCAGCTGAGATACATAAACTCTGCATGTAGAAAGTTTTTTAAAAGGACTTCCTTAGCAGATCTTTGGAAGATTTTGGTATCTCCAAGTGAGAAATAGCTTCAGCCTGTTCTCACAGAATCTGAGAGGGTTATCTTCCTGGACCCAGTATAGCAGAGCTTTCCAAACCGTTTGTTGTGACACATTATCGTGTCGGCTGCAGTGTGTAGTTGTGTCATGCAAACACACCCCAAGCTCCTCCCGGGACTGGAGGGACCTCTGGTTTGCTAGTAAAGCTGAATTGCGGTGTCATGAAATGATGCATATCTAAAAAGTATGTCACTAGCAGTGCTTTTTTTCTGGGGGGATGCAGGGGTACACATACCCCTAAACATTTTGTGAATCTTTGTACTTTTGTCCATTTTCTGTATTTATTTTCCCTGGTTTGACCTATAAAATGGTGATTTTCTTGAGTCAAAATGAGAGCACCCCTAAACATTTTTTTAAAGAAAAGAAGCATTGGTCACCAGCATGAAAAGTTCAGAGAGTTCTGCAGTATAGTATTAACTCAAGACTATTCCACAGTTCTGTTAATTGTATGGGATACTCAACTTGCTGATTTTAGAGTAAATGGAATAATGAAGGTACTTGGGTAATTTGCTTTGTATTGGGGAGTTCATCCGTCAATAAACGTCTGCCCGCTTTTGATTAAAATCTGACTAGCACTCCACAGTAAGAGTTTGGTAATGAAATATTGAATATTAGCCTGAATCAGGTTTGCATCGCTTTTTGTGAGTAGGCAGTTCACAAAATAGCCCCATCCACCCTTGGTAACACTGACAGATGAATTTCTCTTTCATGACCTCCATGTCCTCCTCCTTCAGATCTCCTTTCACAATTACTCTTCTTTCCGTTTCAGAGATATTGAGCCAGATCTTGAAACTGTCAGGAGACAAGTGCAGGTAGGCATCTGATTCACTGTTTCTACGAATGCATCTTCCATTCTTCTTACAAAGAACTTTGCTGCAGAGCTTGGCCGCAGAGGTCACATTAATGATGTAATGTCCCAAGAGACCATCCACGTACTTTTTCACTGTTAAGCAGCTGTCCTAAAAGAAAACAAAGACAGGTTTACTTACAGAGCAATCCTATAGATGTCTTCTCAGAAGTAGGCCCCACTGAGTGCAATGGATCTTATTCCCAGGTAAGTGGAACTATAGGATTCCACCTCTAAGCAGTTGGCACTACAGTCAAACCTCAGATGGCGATGGTCGGAATGTGGCGTTTGGAATTAAGAAGATAGACCTCATCCACACAGAGACATTGTTTATTATAATTTAGCCTGCTTGCTGGCATATATATCAGCGGCTGTGGAAATATTGGAAAGAATTTTGAAAAGCAATTGATGGAGGTGATCAGGGAAGCTCCGGCATCCGAGGCATGGGAAGTCCATATATAAAAAAAATATTATAATAATTAGGCATAATTGGAATGTTTCTTTTAATTGGGATTTGTATAATTAATTTGGATTGTAATTTGAAATGTAATTAGGAATAATGTCAATGTGATTTGCTGTGATTTGTATTGGAAAATTCAATAAATAGATTATAAAAAACAAACAAACCAAACCTCAGCTCTCGAACGCTTCCGTTATCGTACGTTTCGGCTCCCGAAAGCCGAAAACACAGAAGTAAGTGTTCTGCTTTTCGGAACCTGAACGTCCGAACGTGGTTTCCACTGAGTGCAAGAAGCTCTTGCAACCAATGGGAAGCCACGCCTCGGTTTTCTAATGTTTCGGAAGCCAAATGGGCTTCCAGAATGGCTTTCATTCGAGAACCGAGGTACCACTAGTCTAAATGACTAGCACAGATATTTGTTCAAGGGCAGGCATAGGCAAACTCAGCCTTCCAGATGTTTTTGGGACTACAACTCCCATCATCCCTAGCTAACAGGACCAGTGGTCAGGGATGATGGGAGTTGTAGTCCCAAAACATCTGGAGGGCCGAGTTTGCCTATGCCTGTTCAAGGGAATGTGAAATGAGTTCAGTTATGAGTGACTATGAAAGTTCTTTGAAACACAAAAATCTCAGCTTTGTTTGTTTATTCCTAAATTTCTGGAGTACAGAGAACAATGACGAAATGTGTGGGTAAGAAAAGTGTTTGGTCTGACTTTTGCTAATCCCAGGACCAGGTTCTCCCCATCTTTCAGTCTCTTAAAGGCAAGTAGTAACTTCCTCTTTGCTTCCCCATTCAAAGTCTAGCATAAATAGGTTTGGTAGATCACACATTTTTGAAGCCAAAATCGCATGTGCACAAAATGAGTACATTCTTTAGAATACAGTGGGACCTCGACTTACGAGTGACCCGACTTACGTGTTTTTCGACTTCCGAATGACTTCCGGAAGAAAAAAAATGGCTGCCGCAACCGAATTTTTCAACTTCCGAAAGGAAGTCGCGGCCGCTTTGAATAGGATTTATTCGACTTACGAATTTTTGAATAGGATTTATTCGACTTACGAATTTTTTTCGCTCAATGCATTCCTATGGGGATTTGACTTACGAGTGTTTTCGACTACCGAAGATCGCGTCGGAACGCATTATCTTCGTAAGTCGAGGTCCCACTGTATCCCTATTATGCGCATAGCTGTCAACCCTCCCTTTTTTTGGCGGGAAACTCCCTTATTCCAATGCTGTTTCCCGCTGCTATCCCGGATTGTTGATATCCCTTAAATTTCCCGGATTTCAAAGGAAGCAGCTCCTCTCCCTCCCTGCTGGCCAGGGAGGCTCCTCAGCTGCGTTGCTCGCCTGCCAATAAGGAGTCTGAGACCGACTGGGGGCGGAGCTTGCATGCCTTGTGCAGCCAGACCCTCACGCCCAACCAGACAGACAGCCTGCCTGCCGTCTATGCACTCGCTCTTTCGCTCACCCGTTCGCGCGCAGCCTCTGGAGCACAGGGTGGCGAGGCTACTTGGTGCCATTGCACTGCCCTCGCGGCATCCCTTATTTTAAAATCTGAAAGTTTGAAAAAATCCCTTATTTTCAAATCCGAAAGTTGACAGCTATGCGCGCTACCAAAGAATTAAAATTTGGGTTTGAGTTCTTCAGCACAAAATGTTGCACAGCCTGTGCATTCTACATTTGACACCCCAAGTGTTGCTATAGGCTGGATCTAAACACACCAGAAAAGCTTTTCAGGGAAACGTGTTGTAAACCTCAAAGTGGGAAATCACATTTGCCAAAGATGGACCTCTACAGCACCCCCTGGCGTCACAGTGTTATAACACATATAAAATGCTTTTTCTACTAATGTAGCTGAGCCCATGTTCTTCCAAATGCATGCGCACGACAACCACATGCAAATTTTTAGGTTTACCTCTCACTCAGATGAGCCACTGAGCTTGTCCTGTTCAGATGTATTCTAAATTTTATGTGTTTGTGTGCCTTACCCACTTACAGAAGAATGGCTGATAAAATTATTGGACTTAGCTGAGATGGCTAAACCAACATGCTTAAGTAGAGAAAAGCCATTGATAATATTTGTTAAGGATTGGAAATTTCTTATGGACTTTTGCATAAAAGAGAAAATGAACTTGTAATATCTGGATTTGAAGGTTGAAAAAAATACTAGCTTATAGAAGATAGAATGAATGTTATATGTAGTTGCAGAGAGTCTGAAATCCTTTTATTCTACTCTATCTTTCTTCAGTTTTTTTCTTTCTTTTCCTTCTTTTCTGCTCTCTCCTTCTTTAGATTTCTCATTTTCTTGTATTTTCTTTGCTCTTTTTTAGACTAATTAGTTGTTTTATCTCAGTATATTATAAAAAGATACTTTGCAATGGGTATGTATATCTTTGGATCAGTACGGACAAATAAAATACAATAAATTTGATTTGGGGATTTCTATGACCTAAACCAGGGGTCAGCAAACTTTTTCAGCAGGGGGCCGGTCCACTGTCCCTCAGATCTTGTGGGGGGCCGGACTATATATTTTTTTGGGGGGGGAGAATTTCTATGCCCCACAAATAACCCAAAGATGCATTTTAAATAAAAGGACACATTCTACTCATGTAAAAACACGCTGAGTCCTGGACCGTCCACGGGCCAGATTGAGAAGGCAATTGGGCCGGATCTGACCCCCGGGCTGTAGTTTGCCTACCCATGAGCTAAACCAGGGGTCAGCAAACGTTTTCAGCAGGGGGCCGGTCCACTGTCCCTCAGATCTTGTGGGGGGCCGGACTATATTTGGGGGGGGGAGAATTTCTATGCCCCACAAATAACCCAGAGATGCATTTTAAATAAAGGACACATTCTACTCATGTAAAAACACGCTGAGTCCTGGACCGTCCACGGGCCAGATTGAGAAGGCGATTGGGCCGAATCCAGCCCCCGAGCCTTAGTTTGCCTACCCACGAGCTAAACCATTGGAGATCTTTTTTTTCTGGGAAGGCCAATCTTGGAATGCATATTGCCATTCCCAGATCTGTGGGCCATAGAAATAGCAAGAACCTGCTATTTTTGCTGCCATCTTTTGGAGATTGTGGGTATGTGTAGGAGGAGAGGGTGTCCTGAGAATTCCTGCAAAACACAGCTCATTTTCTTAACCCAAATTCACTTACATTAGAACTGGCATACTGCATGCTTCCCCACAGGATAACTCCTGCTGCCCCCAAGGCTGCACTCTCACCAATAGTGTTCACCAAGTCTTCCTGAAAAGTAAGCCACGGATACGCATAATATAATAGGGTTGCCATATTTTGACGAGCAAAAAAGAGGACGCTGTGACGGCTCTCATTCTAAATACCCCTACGACATGTAGGCTGTAGAACAGGGGTCCCCAAACTTACCCCGCTTTGGGCAGGTTCCTCTGGCGCCAATCACGTGGCGGGCCAGAGGGTGGGGGAGCGCACACCCATGTGTGCGCACCCGCTATTTCCGGCGTGGCTGCCCATCTCCGGGATGGCGCGGCACCGGAAATAGCTTGTGAGCATGCGCAAGCTATTTCCAGTGCCGTGCCATCCTAGAGATGGGCAGCCACGCCGGTAAGAGCGGGCGGCGGGGGTCGTCACGGGCCGGAAAATTGGGGGTTGTCACAGGCCGGAAAATTGGCTCGCTCGGGCCGTATCCAGCCCGCAGGCCTTAGTCTGGGGACATCTGCTGTAGAAGCTGTGATATATTGCTGAGGGGGTCAGGAGAAGAAAAGAGGAAAGCAAGTCTTCAGCCACCCGTTATGTCTATGTCTCAGCCAGAAAGTATAGCCAGAGACATTTTGGCAATTTTTTTAAAAAAAATCCACCCGGACAGAAATTTCACCCCTGAAATAGAGTACGTGTCCTGGAAAAAGAGGACACATGGCAACCCTAATAGAGCATGATGCACAGTCAAAGCATCATTGCCCATTTTGTATCCACCCATTTTTCAGGGGGGGTTGGGGGGTTACCTCTCGAGAAAAAGTTTGGATTTTTTCCCCAAACACTACAATAATACTCTGTAGCGCCTGTTTGCCAGAGATCTCAGTGAGTTGAATGCACACACCATAGACAATAATACCTCTCTCGCACCACTGTCAACTCTCTTTTTAAAAAATAAGCAAACACTATCTGCAGTAAAAGCACTGGTGGCAGTTTCAAGAGACACCCAAATGATCAGGTTAGAGCACAGTAAACATACAACCTTTGAAGCAAAGTGAACCATCCATTAAACTCAAAAGTTCTGAATCCAGAAAGCTATACCCTCATCCCCTGACAACTATATAATTCAGCACTGATCCTGTGACATCCCATCCCTCTACCAACCCTAAATTACAGATGACATAAAGTGTCCTGCTTTGAGAGGTTCTGTACACACCATACATTTAAAGTAGATTGCTGCCATCAAAGACTCCTGGGAACTGTAGTTTATCTCCTACGGAGCTCCAATTTCCACCACCCATATAACAAACTACAGTTCCCTGGATTTTTCAAAGGAAGTTGTGTGCTTTAAGTGTATGGTGTGTACACAGCTTGAGTACAGAACTGAAATATAGGGAATTTTGTATCCGCCAGAACTGCCTTGAATGTATACAAGTGATAGAAAGTGTAGACAACATAGCCCTGATCACTTGCTCTACCTGCCTCCTCCTACATGTAGACAGAGAGGAAGGGGCTCTGCATGCTAACTTCACCCCCAACACCTCCATCAGCTTCAGTGTCAAACCTATGTAGGAGGTCTGAAATGGAAATCTCTGCATAATAGGGTGAACATGCTCCCAGAACCAACATTGGAAACCAAGGTGGATGCAGCAACAGCTATTGCCATCTATGGCTGGTTTGCCAGCTGAAATCCTTCCTGGACTGGAGTTGCCTAGCCATGATGGCCTGTTGTTGTTTAGTCGTTTAGTCATGACCCCATGGACCAGAGCACACCAGGCATTCCTGTCTTCCACTGCCTCCCGCAGTTTGGTCAGACTCATGTTTTTAGCTTCGAGAACACTGTCCAACCATCTCGTCCTCTGTCGTCCCCTTCTCCTTGTGCCCTCAATCTTTCCCAACATCAGGGTCTTTTCCAGGGAGTCTTCTCTTCTCATGGGGTGGCCAAAGTATTGGAGCCTCAGCTTCAGGATCTCTCCTTCCAGCGAGCACTCAGGGCTGAATTCCTTCAGAATGGAGAGGTTTGATCTTCTTGCAGTCCATGGGACTCTCAAGAGAATGATGGTCTACACCCTAGTAACTTCTTTACTTCCTAGTATTGTCGTACCTTGGTTCTCGAATGAAATCCGTTCCGGAAGTCCGCTCGACTTCCAAAAATGTTCGAAAACCAAGGTGCGGCTTCCGATTGGCTGCAGGAGCTTCCTGCACTCAACCAGAAACCGCAGAAGCTGCATCGGACTTTTGGTTTCCAAAAAACGTTTGCAACCTGGAACACTCACTTCCGGGTTTGCGGCATTTGGAAGCCAAAACGTTCGAGTCGCAAGGCGTTCGGGGAAAAAGGTACGACTGTAATGTGCTTTACATAAGGCTGCTCTTGAAGATGGTCTGGAAACTACAGCTGATTTAAAACATGTTCTGCAGGTTCTGAGTGACAGTGAAAATGGAAATATATATTGCCAGTTCTTTTAAGAAAACTGCTGGGAAGGGGAAAGCTTGTTTTTCCAAATTTTCATTGCCACATGAAGATGTTTCTGTTCTGTCGAACTTCTGTGGAGGGATGAGATCTGTACTGTTTGCAATCATTGTATATTTGATTTTAGACTTTTTATGGTTTTAGTGTTTTGTATTTCATTAACTGTTGTGCACCCTCCAAGATGAGATACAGCCAGGAAACATTATAATAAAAATATGTTTTTAATTCCTTGTTTTCAGTCATCCTTATGTGCACATTCATGATGAGTATTTTCTTTCTGCATTCGTTAATGAGATAATTTTATATTGTATTGTATTTTATGGTGCTGATTACTAATTACTGCTGAGTTTCAGTACTATGCTGGTTCGGTAGTGTGTTTTTCTGTTTGTTTGTTTCATCTGGTCTTGTCATTTTAACTGCTTCTGGCAATTTCACTCTGGCCTTTGTAATTCAGCAGGTGACCACAGTCAATCTGTGACGTTTCTTTGACCCGAGAGAGCAAATAAACCTGATGTATTATACACTGCATTTATCTGGATGCAGCTTCTGAGGCCTTGTTTTCGCTGAGGTGATAGAAATCACACACTGTTCTCCCCTCACATACTCATACACCTCACACCAGCCTGTTTGTTGCCGGCCCTGTACTTTTCCTCACACCGGCCAACACAGAAAATAGAGTGGACTGCAAAAATGCAGCGCTATACATTACTTTACAAAGAATGTGCATGATTATACAAAAATAGTTCAATCTATCACTGCATAATTATTCTGGTTACAGTGGTACCTCGGGTTACAAACGTTTCGGGTTACGAACACTTTGGGTTACAAACTCCGCTAACCCGGAAGTAGTACCTCGGGTTGCGAACTTTGCCCCAGGATGAAAACGGAAGTCACACGCCGGCGGCACGCCAGCAGCAAGAGGCCCCATTAGCAAAAGCACACCTCAGGTTAAGAACGGTTTCGGGTTAAGAACGGACCTCCGGAACCAATTAAGTTCATAACCCGAGGTACCACTGTATTTTAGATCAGTGCTTTTACATGAGACATTTAACAGTTTGCCAGTCAAGCTGGGGTATATACATAAGCACCTTCCCATGGAGCACCGATAACTTTAGTGAATTTTTGAGAGGAATGGGATTAACATGCCTGCCAGCCACAGTTCTCTGGTGTCACACGTACCATCAAGAACCCAGGTTCAATCAGGATTCCCAACAGCATGAAGATGTACCCACGTAAAACCCCATCCTCACAGATGCTAAATGCAGAAACTTTGAGGCATGGCCACCAGTGAGTGCTTTGACAGGTGAGTCCCATTCCCCTCTCAGTGAAGCCTTGGGGATAGGCTTAATATGCCTTTCCCTAAAACAAGGATGGGAAACTTGTATGTTGTTGGACTCCAGTTCCCATCAAGCCCAGTCCATGTGGCCAATGGTCAGGAATGATGGGAGTTGCAGGTATCTGTTGTGAATGGAAAGAAGCAGAAGGTGCATTTCATCATATGTGGTGTTCATGCAGAATAGTTAAGGAGTACAGTCGTACCTTGGAAGTTGAACGAAATCCGTTCCGGAAGTCCGTTCGACTTCCAAAACATTCAGAAACCAAAGCATGACTTCTGATTGGCTGCAGGAAGTTCCTGCAGCCAATCGGAAGCCCTGTCGGACATTAGGCTTCAAAAAATAGTTCGCAAACCGAACTATTGTGGTGTCCGGGAGCCGAAACGTTCAAGAACTAAGCTGTTCGAAAACCTAGGTATGACTGTATTGGGAAATGATTTATAATGAAATGAAAAAATTGTTTGAAAGAACATCCTCCCCCCCAAACCCAGAGGCATTTCTTTTGGGTATAGTACAGACAGGGGGCAGAAAAAGCTATTTCTGTATGCAACGACAGCAGCTCGGATTATGTTAGCTCAGAAATGGAAGGTGGGAGAAGGTCCAGAGGAAGAGGAACAGCTGAAAATGATGGAATGTGCAGAGCTAGCAGGCCTAGCCAGCAAGGTAAGAGAATAAGAAGAACGGGTGTATAAAGAGGAATGGAAATTATTTGTGGAGTGTTTGGAAAGCAAGTGAAAATGCTAGCGGCATTATTGTAAATTAAACAGTATAATTTAGATTAAGATATAATGGAAAGGGGGAAAGTAGATGGAGGAAATAGGATATGCAGTTAATTTTGGAAGTCTAAGGAACCATGGAAGGAGAAGGGAAGTCATTTGACATATTGCTGTATATTTAATTGTGGAAAATGTATACCTGAAAAATTAATAAATATATATATTTTTAAAGGAATGATGGGAGTTGTATGTCTGGGAGAGCTACAAGTTCCCTATCCCTACCATAAAGACACATCTTTGAGGACCTCTAACTGCTAGGCCCTGGTTCCCATACCACCTTTGCAGTCTCTTTTATGCATATTGCTGCTCATGTGAATGTTTGGCATCACTAGTGCACCCTCAGATTTAAGAGAGGTCTGGAGTTCACCTTCCATTAACAGGGAGTCCTGGTTTCAAAGTACAGATTACTAGCAAAAGCTGTCCTGAGATCTTCCATAAGTCCCTTTCTCTAACATTATGGTTTTCACCTCTGTGCAATCACGTCAATATGCAAGAATACCAGTAAGGGTAACACGTGTTGGTGGATCTGGGAGCTTATTAGATACCGGCATCCTTACCTCCGTCAAAGCATGGAATGTATAGGCATAATATGGCCTAGCATACACAAAAACAGGCAAAGCATAGTCCTTCCGAGCGATTGAAGCAATGCGTATTGCTTCTTTAACCCGATAGTGTACAAATTTCAAAGCGTTTGGGCTGCACTTCAGCATGGACTCCAGGTATATGGAAGGGTAAAGGGCAGTGCTTTCTTTCCACAGCCAAAGCAGATTATCATTCCGGAACGATTCAATGTCTGGACATTTGCCTGTGTACTTCTCTGGGTGGTTCTTGTAATCATAATTGTAGCAGTCTGGGTAGAGATAGTAACCCCAGAGTCCATTTGGCCTCATATCTTCAGCTAGGAAAAGGGTGCTGTTCATAAAACTCCTCCCTGCATTTTCAAAATCTTCCTTCGCAACTTTCTTGATTTTGTTCTCAGGCCACTGAGGGTGCTGCTTTCTGACAAGTTCAAGAGACTTATTTCTGTAAATTGCTTTATTGCCCCAGTTTCTATCCCATTGGGGTCTCCAGTTTTCCCAGTCGATGACCCCGAGTCCCTGGAATTTCTTCATGGCGATGGCATGCTCAATGTCAGCCTTGGCTTTGATGAGGTGTTTGACGAGGCTCTCGTTTTGCGGCACCCCGCCATTGATGGATCTGCCATCGTCCTCTATGTGGGGATAGTACCCAAGATGGGTGTGATAGAATATTGTCACACTGGAGCCGCTCAAGGTCTCGTTTGGATTTGTCAGGATGTCGAAAATGTTGAGGTCCAAATCGACCTTGTAGCGCCGCCGGCACTGTTCAGTAGGTGCATTCCAAACCACTAGAAATGGTTTGTTAGGGAACAGCGGTGCTCTCGTTTGCATGATTCCACTTCCGTTGTCGACCATCAGCAACACCCACAGTGCTAGGTATTTAATCCACAGGTGGCTCATAGTATGGGGTAACTTCATCAAAGGAAAAACTGAAAGAGACAAGAAAGAAACATTAATGAACAGTGGCAACCAAGAGTCGGGAAGAACCTTGCCCCTCTAATTGTCAGGCGGCGGAGGAACCAACCCCCACGGCAGGTTGCCAGGAACGGACAAGACAAGGAAAGTCCTTACCATCTGCTTTTATTCAATATTCACAGAGAGAGGCTTGGGAATGTGGCCCCTCAGAATAATGGCGTTGCTCCGAGTGAAACCCCACCCCATCTGTCTCTCCCACTTCATCATGAATCATTGCTATGGGTGTTAGAAAGTGCCTTCGGCCTTTGAGCTCTTTGCTCTCCTACTTTCAAGGCCCGCAATGTTCTGGGAGAAGGGGGGTCTGGGATGCTTTCTAAAGACACTGAGTCCATCAGCTGTCACTCCCCTGGTGCTTCCTCCTCCTCCTCTCCCATTATTTCCCAGCTCTCCCCCTCATCTGCCTCTGAGCTGTGATCTCCCTCAAACCCCTGTTGCAATTCTAAACTGTATCCTTCTTCTCTGGAAGGGTCAGGCTGGGGAGGCAGTCTCCACCATTCCTCCTCTGCCCAGACCCTGACATCAATTGATTAATAGGTGTGGGGAACCTTTGGCCCTGCAGATGTTTCTAAACTACAACTCCCATCATCTCTGGCCATTGCCCGTGCTTGATTAGGCTGATGGGCCTGCAGTGCCCCCGAGCCACGCATCTCTCCTGGGAGTGACACGGTGGCTTGGATGCCTGCAGGCTCCACGCTGCCCCAAATGGTCCGCCCACTGCGTCCCCCTCAGCTGTAGGGTGGCTGAGTGGAAGGAGGCAGGCAGACTCCTTGGAGGCCCCTTACTGGGAAATGACTTCCCCCATCATCTTCCCCCAGCCCCACTGAAGAGCCAAGCCATTTACACTACACTATTGCTTCTGACTCTGTTATATTTAATGGCCCTAACACTAACCCTATATGTAGGCAGAACAGGGACTGCCAAGGAGACAGATTATTTGCTCATCACTTCCTCTGATGCTTCCAACAGGTTTGGTGGTAACCATCCCTGGTCCTTCATTCCTCATCAGATCCCTCTGTGTACTGAAGGTTTAAGCAGCTTCTTGAAGTTCCGTTCCATTATAACCCCACCATTCTATTTCTCCTTGGTTTCCATGCCTGTTGACATCTTCCAAGAAACGAGAATTTAAGGGTGTTGGTAACGTATTTTCCCGAACCCTCAAACACAAGAAGGAATCTGGCGGGGGACAATTCCTGCAGTTAGGAATTTTACTAGGTACCTCTTAGATTCCCCATTCCTATCATGCACATCTGTCAGCTCCCACAATACACTGTATTAAGCTACCAGGCCTCTGCATCTTGGGCCAAGTAGCTGCCAAATTACTCTACAATGATGGCACAGGATTGTGCGGCGACAGTGATAGCAGTGAAGGTGGCAACAACCACAGCAGCTGGGGTAAAAGGGATGAAGCATGAGGTCAGTTATATGAACAGTATGCCACATGGAAAGCTGAACATATGGCCATGCCACATACAGTGTGCTCCCCTTTTCTACCACCCTCCCACATCTACATGATCCCCTCCATTGGATATTAGTGTTGGGCTGGGTCGCCATGTTCATATGCTTGCTCCAGTGAGCCAGGTTGAAGGACTGGTTCCTTGAACTTCAACATGGCCTTCCCACATCCCATAGTTCTTCGGTCCAGTATACCTGAAGGAGTGTCTCCACCCCATCATTCTGCCCAGACACTGAGGTCCAGTGCCAAGGGCCTTCTGGCGGTTCCCTCACTACGAGAAGCCAAGTTACAGGGAACCAGGCAGAGGGCCTTCTCGGTAGTGGCACCCGCCCTGTGGAATGCCCTCCTACCAGATGTCAAAGAGAACAACAACTACCAGACCTTTAGAAGACATCTGAAGGCAGCCCTGTTTAGGGGAGCTTTTAATGTTTAATAGATTATTGTATTTTCATGTTCTGTTGGAAGCCGCCCAGAGTGGCTGGGGAAACCCAGCCAGATGGGCGGGGTATAAATAATAAATTATTATTATTATTATTATTATTATTATTATTATTATTCTCATGTCGCTACTGTCCATGGGCTCCATTCACACCCTGGCAGACTGCCTTATGGTGCTGAATATTCAGGTGGCCATATCAGGTTCTCCCCAACAGCCCAAAGCAGTTTCTCCACATCTAGAGGACCATAGAAATGCTGAGCATCCTTACATCTGTCATTTTAGAATGGTGTTATGTGGATCGCCTGGTAGGCGTTGTGTGGGACCTGATAGAGGGGCTTGTGAACAAGCTGTTGCAGCTGCTGTTGTTAGCTATCCAAGTTTCTTCCTCCATCACCACTTTCTTTGTTTGTTTTTAAGCTCTCTTCCCCCACACGGGTGGTGCTGTGGTCTAAACCACAGAGCCTAGGGCTTGCCGATCAGAAGGTCGGTGGTTCGAATCCCCGCAACGGGGTGACCTCCCGTAGTTCGGTCCCAGCTCCTGCCCACCTAGTAGTTCAAAAGCACGTCAAAGTGCAAGTAGATAAATAGGTACCGCTCCGGCGGGAAGGTAAACAGTGTTTCCGTCCGCTGCTCTGGTTCGCCAGAAGCAGCTTAGTCATGCTGGCCACATGACCCGGAAGCTGTACGCCGGCTCCCTCGGCCAGTAATGCGAGATGAGCGCAGCAACCGCAGAGTTGTCCACGACTGGACCTAACAGTCAGGGGTCTGTTTACCTTTTACTCTCCCACACAGGCAATGTTCCCCAAACAAGCCTTGAGACCTTCCCTTGAGGAGACCATGGTTTCTACCATCTCCAAAGTTGTGAAGACACCTGGGTGTGCCAATGAAACTATCTGTTAATGAAACTTTCAATGAGATTAGGCTTTAAGTAGGCCACCTTTCTATTGCTTTTAATTGATCAGGATTGCCCACGGAAATTGACATCATTATGCCGGCTCAAATCTTCACTGGAAGGCACAGTAAGTCTTCGGAAGATGCCATAAAATATTCCATATTCTGTTTCAAGAATAATGAGAAATTGTATCGCTGAGATTTTCCTACAGTTGCGATATGTAAAAAGCACATTTTGAACCATGCAAAGTTGAATTTTAGGGAAATTAATAATCCGTGGTGTCCAAATCCCATGATAAATAGATTGCTTATTATTGTGTATTGCTCAAAAAAAGGGGGAACTGGTGTCTTTCATTACTTTTGCTGCTGCTTTTTCTTCTATGGCTATCTTGCATAGTTTTCATCCCAAACTCTGTAATGAGCATAGGCGCTAATGATTCAGTTTGCTACCTCATTATCAGCTCGGTACAGATTCTCTGACATTTCTCAGTCAATACCGTATTGTCATGCTTAGTTAAACATCCAAAGGATGCACATCTCTTTCCTAGTCATAGGAGAGTCCCCAAAAGAAAAGCATGCAGAAATTTTTCTGCTCCATATTTTAAACACAAAAAGGTCCCTTGAAAATGAACGAGTTAAAGGTTTGCGTCCAAGCTTGCTGAAACCAATGGGAGCATTTCAAAGGGATCCTTGATTCACAAAATTAACTATAGTCAGCAAATTGATGTGGTCTGCCAAACAATACATCAACTTGTTTTATCTTCCCCTGTCAATTCCTCAGCAAATGATGAGAAAGATTTACTCTCGCAAAGGGAATGATTAAAACGTATTAAAGAATCGTTTCCTGTCCATGAATACTTATGCCATAATAAATGTCTTTAAGGTCCCACATGACACTTGGCTGCATTATTTGAAATGTTTCCTTCCTTCTGGAAACATGGAAACATTTTACAAATACAGCACATAATGACATGTATAAGTACAGTCATACCTCGGGTTACGGCCACTTCAGGTTGCGCGTTTTCGGGTTGTGCACCGCGCCGAACCCGGAAGTACCGGAACGGGTTACTTCCGGGTTTCGGCGCTTGCGCATGTGCAGAAGCACTAGATTGAGCTTTGCGCATGCGCAGAAGTGCCAAATCGTGACCCGCGCGTGAGCAGATGCGGCACTGTGGGTTGCTAACGCTGCGGGTTGTGAACGTGCCTCCCGCATGGATCACGTTCGCAACCCAAGCATCCGCTGTAATGTGGATATGAATTTATAGCTTATACACATTCCAATTAACAGTTAATTCATTCTATGAGTTGCCCAGACAATATCACAGGTATTATTAGCCTACTGCTATATTTGGTGTTTTATGCTGCAAATTTTGATTTGTATTTTTACGGATACGGCTGGTATTCTTACTTTGTGGAGGATATCCAAGACGGTCAGAAGCAGCACGTCCATGATGGTCAGAGGCAACATGAGAAATTTTCCAGTTTCCATTCCCCACCTCTTCCAGGTCTCAGAGGTCAGTTATGGACACCACTCTCGAGTGTCCTCAAAGTCCTGGAGCTGGCATTGCAGGGGGAGCATGCTCACAAATGCCACTTTTTAAAAGGGTTTTATGAGCACTCATGTAGACAAACAAAGAAGCACTCAGCCTGGAATAAAGCATCTCCAAAATGAGCATTTATTTGGCCCAAATTGATGGATACCTATGCTGTCCAACAGTAGAGAAAAGTGAGGGATGTATCCTGCCCAAGAATATAGGAAACTAGAAAGATGTTGTTGTTGTTTTAAATCACGTCAAAATTAATTTATCCTTTAGAAAAACATTGAACTTGTGGGAAGGGAAATCTGGGTCAGAGCGTTCCGTTCATTCAAACTCAGTATGAAGCAGTATAGTTTATGCACATTTAAGGCATTATAATATGATGCCACATTCTGATGCTGACATATTTTTAAATAAAAGGGGTCCCTTTACCTTTACCTAAGAGTACATCAGTAATGCAGAGCTGAAAAAGACACAATGAACTGAAGAAACTGAGAGCTACCTCAAATGGCTGCATTTTCAATTCTGCAATTAATTCTGGAAGTTCTCTGAGGTAAACTGGTGCCCAGGAGGAATGGAACACTGGGTATAATGGAATGGAATCAAACTTGGGATTCCTTGGGCAAAATGGAGGCACAATAAAGGAACAGAATATGGTCACTCCTGATATCCCTAGTCCTTGGTGGTATAACCTGGAGAGAGGAGACTGTTATCCCCCCTGCAAATAAAATCAGGAGAAGTGCATTTCATCTCACTAAAAAGCAAAGATCATATGAACCATTCAAGTTTTACAACCTGCTTCTACAAGAAGCTACAACCATTTAGCCTGGGTTTCAAGAAAATCACCCTATCTTACAGATGCTTAGTCAAAAGGAAGCCCCACTAAATTTTATAGGTTCAACTCACATTAGTTGGTGGGACACAGAGCATATATTTATGGTTGAAGACATAAAGCACCATCTATAAGGAATATATATTTGCCAAGGTGCCAGTACTTGAGACTACAGTACTGAAGGACACAGCTCCCCATTCATTTCAGTGAGGCTTGTAACTGAGATATTCCCAGCACATCTTGCCTGCTCATTTAAATGATCCTTTCATTCATAATGTAAGTAAAAAGTATTCAGGATCCAACCAACTAGTCATTTTGCTTTGTCATTTAATGAATGACTCTCCTAACACCCCCCTCCCCCGTTGGAATCTAGATTTACAGCAAATTCTGATCTTTCCCGGAATATCTGATAAGTAGGAAGTTTTGACGGCCTTTTGAAATCAGTGCATGCTGTGTCATTTTTAAACCCGGACCCAATTATTAATGCTTCAACTGTTATATTAATAATCCTAGAAACATATATCTACAATTCAAAATCTTTGAACATTATCAAATTTGATAAACCTAACCCTATGCCTCTAATTCAGAGCACTGGGGGGTGTACTTATATCTTGAAACATTTAAATTAAAAACAACTGGCATTATTTAGCACTGGAGTTTTTGTCCAGTGAGGTTTCCTTCAGTTTTTCATAATCCACATTTTTATTTATTTATTTGCAAACATTTCTATGCAGCCAATATATAAAAAAACATTTCATGGCACACACTTAAAAAAAAAATCCATATTATGAGATAAGGTGTGAGACAAACCAGTAGAATCATATACTAGCAAAGCTAGGATTGCAGTCAAATGGGGGGTAAAATTCTACTAATAAATAGGAGTTTTCAGGAGTTTTAAGCCATTAGCCTCTAAGCACACCCAAAAACTCTGTTCTGTTTATACATATTTATTGACAAAGACAGTGGTACTTACGTCTAGAGAGCCAATCAGGAGAGGAAAACTTGGCAGAACGACATACACTAGCTGCTGCAATTTATATTAAAGCCTCGTCGTCCTCCTATTGGGCATGCTGTTAACTAATGAGATACTAACACAATCTGGAGAGGACGGGGCAATTTCATCTGCTAGGCCTTGAATAATTGCACAAAATGCAAGATTGTTCTGTTCCAATTAGCACGGTCCTTGTTGTTGTTGTTTTCAAATCCTGAACCGTATAATGAAGAAGAGAGAGCTGGAACACAGCAGATTGGCTAAAGAATGAAAATCAAAGTCATGTGTTTCCTACTTTCATAGGTAAGTTCGGCATCACCAGGCACCAGAAGGAGTAGACGGAGAGGTCTTGTTTCCTTCTTCCCTCCCACCTACAATAGTGGCCAAAATTGTGGAAACCTTTTGGGGAAAAAGTATTTCTGAACTTTGATGGCTCATAACACCACTTTTTTGGGAGTAATCCAGAAGCTGACACTCCAATACTTTGGTCACCTCATGAGAAGAGAAGACTCGCTGGAAAATGTTGGGAAAGATTGGGGGCACAAGGAGAAGGGGATGACAGAGGACGAGATGGTTGGACAGTGTTCTCGAAGATACCAACATGAGTCTGACCAAACTGCAGGAGGCAGTGGAAGACAGGAGTCTCTGGTCCATGGGGTCATGAAGAGTCGGACACGACTAAACAACAACAACAACCATAAAATTATTATATATCAATGGAAAGATAATTTAATGAAGACTATAATGCAATAACATTTATGAAGGATTATTTATTACAACAGCAGACTAAAGAAACTTGTTAGTCAGAAGCAACCCAGCAATAAAACCCAATTAATAGAGGCAATAATTCAATCTTGGTTTCACATTATTACAGCTGCAGAACTAAAAAACCTGGTTCACTCCTTGGGAAGGTGTTGTAAGGCCGTCATTAAAGCTAAAGGTTACCCAACTAAGTATTAACTGACATGGTGGGAATTTCTGTATATGTCGTTTTTCCTATGTGTTTCACGTTTCTTCTTTATCACTGTTGTTGTAATAAATAATCCTTCATCAAATACACCTGAATGATATTCCAGTTGCACAAAAAACAAACAAATTTACCCATAAAACTAGAATGTGTAAAGAACTAGGGGGGGGGAGTATTTTAATTCACAGTGTTGTTGTTTCCATCTGTTATGTACATAAGCAAATGATCATTACTCTATGGCCTATCTGCATCTCAGGTAAAGTTCTGGAATATATATACAGTGGTACCTCAGGTTAAGTACGCTTCAGGTTAAGAACTCCGCTAAGAACAGAAATCGTGCTCTGGCGGCGCAGCGGCAGCAGGAGGTCCCATTAGCTAAAGTGGTGCTTCAGGTTAAGTACGCTTCAGGTTAAGAACAGACCTCCGGAACGAATTAAGTACTTAACCCGAGGTACCACTGTACACACACACACACACACACACACACACACACACACACACAAGTTGCTCTTTCAAAATACTGTAACGTTCAAAAATATTATGTCAGGATGAGAAGAAAAGGTAGAATGGTTGTCAGGGTCAAATGCCTGTTTTGTCCTCTATACATTGTTGTTCTTGTTACACTTGAAATGTTCTTGATGTTACCTGAAAAAAAATGAAATAGAAACAATTACTTTAAAATGAATAAAGATGTCACCACCATTTTAATACTTCATTCACAAACCATGAAATGGGAGAGGCATTTGACATTTTTCAGGGGACAAACTTGGGGTGAAAGCCGAAATAATAATTCAAGGGTGCCTTATGAACGCTCCTCTGGGACTCTACCTGGAGCTGCCATTTTCCCCCCAGAAGTCACTTGGGAATGACATTCCATAAGCACATAGCATCATTCTCAGGGTGAGTGTGTGTGTATGTGTATGTGTGTGTAAATGTGGGCCATGAGATGTTAAGAGATGGTCTGAGGGCACCTTTGAACGCCGGCACCCAACCCAAATTGGAAGTGGAAAGTTCCCCTAGAAATTTAGGACACATAAGTCAAAGCTATTTTACAACTGTCATGCTCCATATTACAAAAAAAAAAGTCGTCTGACCTCTAAAGTAGCTTAAATAGATTCTAAATTGACTAAAACACCTAAATACAGAAACATGTTTTGCTATGGAGTTAAACCATTGTAACCAAAGTGACTGGGGCAATGCAGTCAGATGGGTGGCATATACTACATCATCGTTGTTGTTGTTGTTATTTATCAGGCCCAGGGTCCAAATGTGGCACTTCAGTCCTCTCTGTCCAGCCCTCCCAACTCTCCCTAGGCCACACCCTCACTGACTCAGCTGTGCTTTTGTCTGTATGTGATAATTCATCTTCTTGGGATAAGGGATGGAGAGATACGCCTGCATGTAGAAACATCTGGCTTTGCCGAGCCAGGATGCAACCCACAATACGAAGGTACAGATTACATTCATTGCCCTGCTCACCTTTACCTCAGGCTCCACCCTCTTTTGTCTATGGCTATGCCCATCACTGGCACGCGGCCCTCATAAGATTTCCCATGGGGGAATGTGGCCCTCAGGCTGAAAAGGGGGTTCTCCACTCCTGCTTCGGAGAGCAATTTTCAGTTTGCAAAAACATTTGAAAGGGTACGGTCAATTCCAGTGTTTGGCCCCACATTTAGATGTGTAGCATGTGTTTTTTCAGGAACACAACGAGGCAGTCATCGTAGTTTAAATTTTAATTGTAGCTAAGCTAAATGAAGTGCACTGAGTCATTTAAACTATCATAGAATATGCAATTATATTTTCCACAACAGACAGGAATGCTGTCTTTTCCACATAGGAAAGGAATGTTGCTTGGTAAGATTCCTGTTAAGACTGGGTTGACTGTTTTGACAGCACGGCCAGATTAAAGTACAGACAACACTCTATATAGGCAATGTTCCTTGCAACAGAAAAGCTCAGGTGGATTAATAAAAGAGATCATCTCAGGGATGAAGCAGTTTCATACCTGTCAGTCTATGGTTATGACCCATACATTATGTAATAGTATCAGTGGTTTCAAATTTCAGTGGTACCTCCCTATGCCCTTCTTTGTTCAGTGTGAGGTAAACAGATAACACTATCAGGATGGAAAAATCTCTCCATTTCAGTTCTCTAAGTTTCTCATTTTTTCCCAGTCTTAAATTCAGACCTCCACAGTGTGCAATAAATAATAATAATAAAAAACCTCTTAAAATCAGCATTTTGGTGTGAATTTATCCTAACAAACACATTTTGTTTGCAGTTTTGACTAGTATACCAAGCAATTTCCCTGAATATAATGCATTTCGGTATGTTATTTTTCACTGTGCATTTTGTACATATTGTTGTACAACTGCATCACAAAATTCAGAGAAGTGCGAATTTCAATTTGCATATTCATTCAAGAAGTGTACATCAGGTAGTTCCTCATTTAAATGAAAAAAAGAGAGAAAATCTTCTCCATCCTTATTTATGAATGATGTATCATACACATTATTCATAAACATATTCAGATGACAGAATAATCATGCTTATCCACCCTCATACTGATATCCGATTGGTGATAAGTAGAAAATTATTCACTTCCCTAAATACCAAGGAGTGTCCTTATGCTCTAACAATCTTCACTGCCAAGTCAACCACAGGGAGGATTCCAAACAATACAAAGCTGGTTGCAAAATATGATAAACATCAGCCTTGGAGGAAATGAAGTAGCCCTGTTTAGGGAAGTTTTTAATGTTTGATGTTTTATCGTGTTTTTCATATATTCTGTTGGGAGCTGCCCAGAGTGGCTGGGGAAACCCAGCCACATGGGCGGGGTATAAATAATAAATTATTTTTTTTATTATTATAAATGTTCTCTTCAGTTTGGAGAGCAAAAGTGTATTGTGAGTGAGGCACCCCCTACTCATTGTGTGAGGTTCCACATGATGACTAACGTGTTCAAATCAGAGGCGGGAGTGGTAATAGCAAAACTGAAGTAACATTAGTGGTTCTGACTCAGCCCTGCTTCTTACAAAATGGGGGCCATCTTGCCTCTTTCGGCTGGGAAGCCTGACATCACACACATATTTTTACTTTTTGATTTAGAATGTTGTTTGCCTACTATCAACGCTGGATTTGCGGCAGTATGGGCAGTTTCCCTGCACAGGGCCCAAAACTTGAGGGGGTCACAAAATGAAGAGGATCCATAATTGAGAAGATCCATTTTGGGGTGCCGAATTTTGGTCTTGCGCAGGGCACCATATTACAAAAGATTACCAAAGCCTGTAGGCATACATTTGGACACTTTGTAAAATGTCATGATCAAAAAAATGTCATGGTGGTTCCTGAGATCAAGGAGCAGGTTTCAATCTATGTTTGGATATAACTGGACACTATCTTGAATCAAGACAGATAACTGACCCTTTTAAAACTGCACTATATGGTTGGTGTTTTTTGTTGTTTTTTTGTATATAATTTTTAAATTAAATTTTCTGTTTTACAATTTAAAGTACTCATTTTTACATCCTTGAGATATCAAAGACTTCCCTTCTTCTCTTTCCATGGTTCATTTGACATATAAAAAAATCCCTGCATATTTTACAAACGCTATACCATTCAGTATTCCATTATCACATCCATCAAAACTTATTTACACTGCTGAATTTATCTTAATGCTGCCAACGTTTACAGCTGTATACAGTTATTTCCCATGTATTCAATAAACGTTTTCCAATCTTCTCTAAACGTATGTTCTTCTTGTTCTCGTATTCTATGTTAGGTCTGGAAGATGTGCATATTCTGTCAACTTAAGTTGCCATTCTTCTTTGATTGGGACCTCTCTCGTTCTCCAGAGTTGCAGTAGTGGCATACATAAATAACATTTTTTGACACCTGGGAATTTCAGTCTGAATTATCCCCAATTATCCCCTCTGTTTTGTTCTGGGAAAGTACTTTTAAACATTTTTTTTCCAATTCATTATGGATCATTTATTTAAAAATTACATTAATCGTGGGTGTGGGTGTGTTTGAATCCAGGTCTCCCCAGTCCAAATCCAGCCCACACTATCTACTTTATCCAACTGCTTTTAATGCCAGCACGAACAAATGGGTGTCTGCAACAGAGCTATCCCAAGACATTTTGTTTCTTGAGGTAAAGAAACAAGATGGCAGCACCACCCCATTCCGCATACAGAAACCAACCGGACTGAACATTTAATCTTATTTCAATACTGATGATGGTTCAGCAATGTCCAGCACACCTGAAGGAAACACAGGGCAGCACACACAGTTCTGCCCTCAAGCAGGTTGAGGAAGTGGGGCTGCCATCACTGCTCCTCTAGTATATGCCTCCTGAGGCAGTTAACTTACTCTGCTTCATGATAGGGTCGGCCCTGTTCACATTCAGATATGCCCATCCCCATCCTACGACATTTTAAAGTAGTTGTCAAGGCCTTTAAATAATTTTTTAAGGCCGCGATCCTATATCCACTTGCCTGGGGTTAAACACTATTGAGTCCAGTGGGACTTACTTCCGAAGAAGAAGAAGAAGAAGAAGAAGAAGAAGAAGAAGAAGAAGAAGAGGAGGAGTTTGGATTTGATATCCCGCTTTATCACTACCCGAAGGAGTCTCAAAGCGGCTAACAATCTCCTTTCCCTTCCTCCCCCACAACAAACACTCTGTGAGGTGAATGGGACTGAGAGACTTCAAAGAATTGTGACTAGCCCAAGGTCACCCAGCAGCTGCATGTGGAGGAGCGGAGACGCGAACCCAGTTCACCAGATTACGAGTCTACAGCTCTTAACCACTACACCACACTGGCTCTCAGACATGCATAGGCTTACAAAATTAACGCCCAACGAAATTCAAAAGGGGAGCCCATTAGATTCATTAATGTAACTGGGAAAAGAGAAGATAATGCATATGTTTGGGGAATACTTGCTTTAGTCAAGCAAATGGGGGAGAAAATCACTGTATTGGCCTGAATATAAGCCTCACTTTTTTCCCCAAATTCAAAATGTGAAAAGTTAAAATACAGCTTATGTTTGCGACCTTACAGTATGCAGCGGCATCCGTCCCATGCATAGTCCCCCGTCCTCTCCCCCAAGGCAAAGAGAGTGAGGAAGGGGAAAGGCCACCGGCAATGCAGCATGGCTCCCCTCCTGCCCAGTATGCAGCCAGGAGCAGTGAGGAATGGAGCGGCTTATATTCGGGTATTTTTTTCCCTCCCCCCCTCCAATTTTAAAGGTGTGGCTTATATTCGGGTGCGGCTTATATTCGGGCCAATACGGTACCTGAAATTTGTTGGCAATCATTGCACATGTTGTGTTTTAATTGTGTGCAGACAACATCACTTAAATCTCGTTATTGTCTTTTGACGTTTTAAACAGGCTTAAAATAGTTTATAGCTCTCAGAATAGACCTTTCCAGAGAGGCTGGATTCATTAAGATGCCATTTTGCTTATTTTTTCAGACTATGCCTGCATTTTAAATCGAGGAAGTGGCACCATCTGCTGGATGATAATGAAAGCTTTGTTCCTCTTTTTTGGAGGGGGAAAGCCAGTCATTGTACTCTTCTTCACCCATTTATCGACTTCAAGGCGGTTGAGAGTTCAAAGAAATGAGAACACGTACCATTCAAACTTCAGCCTAAATTTTTTTTGAAGTTTTATCTTAGGCTCTGCTGTGTAGCAGCACAAAATTCATTGTATCACTAGGTAGGCATGAAGAGCAATTCGATTCGATTTGCATTTAAAGGCAAATTTACCTATGTTGCTCTTTCTGAAACAATATGTGAACTGAAGCACAGCCATTCTTCAAAAATTTGCACTTCTCCAAATTTTGCAATGCATTTTTTCCAGTCAACTAACATGCACAAAAATTCATATACTGGATGGTGCGTGTGAAAAATTATATGCTGGTGAAAATAACATACAAAAATGCATTATATGAGGGGAAATTGCTTTGCAAAAATGCAGGCGTTAGGCAAAATTGCTCACAAAACTATGTGAAATAGGAGAAAATTGCACTAAAAATGCTTGCGAATTTTCAAACCTGGATATAGCCCTGAATGAGGGACATGGCTTCCTTCCTGCAACAAGCAGTCCACAATACAACACAGAGGAAATGGGCTTATGCTAAACTGTGCCTATGTAGGTAGTAAACTGATATCATAGCGCCAGCAGTTTCAAAGCGTTTTATGGTCCTTCTGTCCTTCCGTTAATATACTCGCAAAGTGGTTGTTAAAAGTTAATGTGCAATGTTAGGGCATTTGCCATTATAAACTTGTAGAAAATGAGTCGATGCTCCGATTTATGGCTGCTTTCCGGAGAATGCATGTGATGCGATCCCATCTACTCAGGGGTGAGATCTGCTAGGCATTCTCAAAAGTGAGCATAGAACTACAGCTTCAAAGACTAACTGCATGTTGCACACAAACATCTATCACAGAGTCCCATGCTATTCCCTTCTTCTTCTTCTTCTTCTTCTTCTTCTTCTTCTTCTTCTTCTTCTTCTGAAAAAGAAAAAGAAGTTTTGAGAAGGCAGATTTTGGAGCAGAGCGGTGGTGCTTAACCCTTTCTTCACCTGCTCATTCTTCACCCCCAAATTCTCTCTTCCCCTCCCTACTGCTTTGCCTCCTGTAATGTTCCCAATTGATGCTTTTGAATTCTGGTGCTGGAGGAGACTCTTGAGAGTCCCATGGACTGCAAGAAGATCAAACCTATCAATTCTTAAAGAAATCAGCCCTGAGTGCTCACTAGAAGGACAGATCCTGAAGTTGAGGCTCCAGTACTTTGGCCACCTCATGAGAAGAGAAGACTCCCTAGAAAAGACCCTGATGTTGGGTGGAGGGCACAAGGAGAAGGGGACAACAGAGAATGAGATGGTTGGACAGTGTTCTCGAAGCTACTAACATGAGTTTGGCCAAACTGGGGGTGGCAGTGAAGGATAGGCGTGCCTGGCGTGCTCTGGTCCATGGGGTCACGAAGAGTCGGACACGACTGAACGACTGAACAACAACAATGTTCCCAATGCATTGTATGAGGTCAGACACATTAGCAGGGCCCGCCCCTAATGCGGGGTGAAATCCCATGGGGCAGCACCCCTGCAGGCACTCCAACCCTGCCGTCACAGGGGTTTGCACACCTGCAGCAGCGGTTTTCAGCAAAATCTCGTGAGATCTCGAGGAACTCTTGCAAGGTCTCGCCAGAAACTGCTCTCTCTCTTGCTTGCTATAAGGCAGCTTCCTGTGCTTTCTAATTTAGGGATGGGCACACCCCAAAATTAATCCAGGTAGGGTACCAACACTTCAACTTCCTTAGCTCAAGTTCCGCTTTGATGTGCTTGCTGACGCTCTCTGCCACCACCCGAGCTTATGAGCAACTAAATCTTTCCTAGAGCCAAAGAAGAGTCGAAACAGACGGATGCTATTGAAGTATTTCTTGCCCAACCGCAAATATGAAGTAAGAGGAAACCTTCCACACAAAAAACCCTTTCTCATATTGTTTCCTGTCTGCGCTTGTCATGAAAGAGGTCCAAGTCAGAAAATGCTGACTTTAAGAAGCATCTTCTGTGGAGTTTCTGTTCTGCTTAAAAATTAAGTACTGGAAAGTACAGCTGGAAGCTAGTTATTTAAGGGAGGGGGGGTGAAGATTCCCACCCTCTTTAAAATGCATGTTCTCTGCTTCCACTTCTGCTTTGGTCACTTCCAGAGGACCTGTCTGTAGAGCATCGATCCTGATTTGTTTGCAGGCAGGTTATATGATTCAGTGCATTTTCTTATCTCTCATTGCAGATGGGTCCAGATGGGTGGGAACAGGTATTTTGCACAAGAGCATCAAATCAACTTTTATTGCGATACCTGAATTTCCCGTATGTGATTTAATCCCACCTAAAAATGGATATAGCTTGGAATTGCCCCTATGATTTAACACAAAAGTTCTTTGAAAATGGCCTCTTCTGGCCCCACACTGATATCTTTGTCTTTGCATCAGAAGTGGCTTGCTGGGTGGATAGATCACTGTTGCTTACCAGGTGGGAAAGGGTGAGGCAGCGAGGTGGTCAGTGTGGGGCAAATGCACCAGCAGAGCCAATGTGTTTGCACTACACTGACCTCCCCACTGCCTCACAGTAAGCAACAGCAACCCACTTGCCATGATGCTAGTGTAGCAGCTCTGTCCCAGCCAGCAAGCCGTTTTGTACTCTCAACATCTCATTAATCATTAGAATTAAACAGAGGTGGGAGGGAGGAATTTGAGGGGTTTTGGGGGGGGGTTGTTTTTGTTTTGGAGACAATTGCATTTGATTTTTGAGCTTAAGAAAATGCCCCTGAATCATGGAAAGATCAGATGTGCTGTAAACATACAGCAAACATCGTGATCTACTGGTAGATCCCCAGCTGATCCTGGTAGATCAGGGGATCCTTATCGTGTACAAAAAGTTATGGGGGGAAGCTAAAAAAACTCTGGGGGCACATTCCTCCTAAAAAAAGCTCAACAATTCTGGGCAATCTACCCACCCCACGCATGCTCCTCCTCCCTCCACTGACAATGGGTAGATCACTGCCAGTTTTTTTATACTGAGAGTAGATCGCATTCTCTTGGGAGTTGGACATGCCTGACATACAGGATGGAATTCAACATAACACTAGGCCAGTGATGGCCAAACTTGGCCCTCCAGCTGTTTTGGGACTACAACTCCCATCATCCCTACCTAACAAGACCAGTGGTCAGGGATGATGGGAATTGTAGTCCCAAAACAGCTGGAGGGCCAAGTTTTGCCTTCACTGCACTAGGCATATTGTTTCACCAGTGCAAGCTTTTCTTAGCACAATCTATGGAAATGATCCTGATGAGAATAAAAAGGAGCACCCTGCACAACTCCAGATGTTGCCGGACTCCAACTCCAGTCAGCCTCTTCTAGCATAGCCGACGGTCAGGGATGATGGAAATTGTAATCCGGCAACTTCTGGAGGGCCAGTTTCCACATCCCTAGAGGAAGACTGCTTCCAAGCTGATCCACACAGTTCTCAGAGGCTAGTTTGGACCAGACTGAAGCACTTTACGCATCTGAACTGAGAGGGTTGAAAGCACATAAAACAGTCCATGCTCTCAATTAGAGATATGTTGGCACGGACTAGTTGCTTGATTCAACCCTTTCCCAAATGTGACTTAAGTGGAACTATAGGGGCCATGGAAGAGTATTCCCCAAATATCACAGTGCCAAAATAACACTGCAGGCAGTCTCAATGTGTGCTGTATTCCTGGTGGAGCCCATAAACAAAATGACTCATAAACAGAGTCAAGCAGACTAGTCCACCCTACCCAATCTCGAAGGGAAGAAATTATTAATGCTCTGTTTTATCACCCCCATTCAATAACTCTTAGGAGGCTTTTTGACTGAATCACACAATTTGGCAGTGCTATTTTTCAAGAAAAGGAGGTGCCAGAACTCACCATGAACGCCTCCCTTGGGTCTCTTATAATTTCAATGGCGCCCACCAAAGAGATGCCAGAACTGAGTTCTGGTGAGTTCCGGCTGAAAAAAGCCCTACAATTCAGTAACATGCTATGGAATCATTGATTTCTCTACCACCAGTAATATCAAATTGTTAGTATTTTAGTCTCCTCTCGATTCCTTCCACGTGGCGAATGTGTGCTATTTTTATTACTGCATCCGCCAAAGAACAGAAGATCCTAAAGGAAAAACACAGCCGTGACACAGCGCCTAAAGACAGCCCAAACATCACATTGCAAAATTAGATGGCTCACATGCTAAGATGACCTCATGCTCCCATTAAAATAGCAGCATTGTCATGCAGAGGTTGAAATACATTGACTAGGGAAGCAAAATGCCCAAATGATTTAATCGAATGGGGAACAAATGATCAATTAGGACTTGATCTCCTTCCGCAGGGCCTGTAAGACAGAGCTATTCTGCCTGGCCTTCAATTTAGCCTGATCCTTCATTCCATTTTTCCCTTCCCTTTTTCTATAAAGAAACCCTTTCTGAGACCCCACATTTAATCTCTTCCCTGGTCTCCTTACTGGCCCTAGAAGGAATAACTTGGCCAGTTAGCCCTGGTGATGTTACATTTATGTTGTATTTTATGCTGTTTTTAAGCTTCTTCTTTTTTAAAAGTCGTTTTTAATCAATGTTTTATATTTGTTGTTGGCCGCCCTGAGCCCGGTTTTTAAATCGGGAAGCACGGGGTATAAATAAAAAAAATATTGTTATTATTTATTAATTAGTGCAGTGCTTTCCAAACTTGGGTATCCAGCTGTTTTTAGACTACAACTCCCATCATCCCTAGCTACTAGGACCAGTGGTCAGAGATGATGGGAACTGTAGTCCAAAAACAGCTGGAGACCCAAGTTTGGAAAGCACTGTGTTAGTGGCTCTTTCAGTAAAGGTGCCTGTAATAATTTAGAATAATTTAGAATAATTTAGAATAATTTAGAATAAATTGAGAAAATGCATTTGCTTGTCTGTCCATCTGTCTGTCTGTCTGTTTGTTGTATTAGTGTAGGCTATGGAAGATTGGAAGCAGCAACTAAAAATAAGCAAAGAGGAATGCTTTATCTGTACTAGACAACTTAGCAGCAGAGCCCGGGACAACTTTTGATGTCGATTTTTTGACCCTCCCAACAATGTCCTCCTGCACAAGGCCAGTAAAACACATCACTTCTAATTCCTTTCCTAGTTTGACTCCACTGATAAATCATTTGCTTACTGGCCTAGATGTTTTCCCATTACATTTTGTACCTTGCTCCATTTATTCCTACATGTTAAAATTAGTTCTTAAACATTGTGTTTTTATGCCTAGCTTTTCATTTCTCCGAGCCCTTTGTTTCTCGAGGGAACGTTTCAAACGCCCTCGGTCTAAGAATACCTTCCTTATAATTTCACGGCGAGGATTCTTTGTTCTTTAGTTTTAGCAAATTGTCTCCTGTCTCAGAGTATTTATTTCACTGTGTTCTTGTATTGCAATCTGTACTCCTGGGGGCTTGCGATCATAGAATCACTTTACTCCTCCTCGCAAGAGCCCAAAATGGCGAGGCAAAAATTCAAATTAACTCTGTGATTTCCATTCTGAACAAGTCAATCAAGAGCACACATACTGACTGGTGAATCTGGAACCCAGCTTCAGACTTCCTGTACCCTCTGTACATGCTGCTGTCTGAATTGCGCTCTCTTACCACCAATCCCCTACTGGGATGCGGGTGGCGCTGTGGGTTAAACCACAGAGCCTAGGGCTTGCCGATCAGAAGGTCGCCGGTTCGAATCCCCGCGACGGGGTGAGCTCCCGTTGTTCGGTCCCAGCTCCTGCCAACCTAGCAGTTCAAAAGCACGTCAAAGTGCAAGTAGATAAATAGGTACCGCTTCAGCAGGAAGGTAAACGGCGTTTCCGTGCGCTGCTCTGGTTTGCCAGAAGCGGCTTAGTCCTGCTGGCCACATGACCTGGAAGCTGTACGCCGGCTCCCTAATCTAGACCACCAAACTCCTTAGGATTCTCCCCAGTGCCCTGTTTTGCACCTTAACTGTTTTTGCCTGACTGGAATGTGTTATTGTACTCTGATAATGAACTTACCCAGACCCTGAGATCGTCTTCTGAGGCCCTTCTTCCTGTGCCTCCTCCACAAGAGGTCTGAAAGGAAAACACAAAAACAGGCCTTTTCTTTTTTTTCTTTTTTTCAATTTCTGTTTATTCATTTTTCATTTTACAAAGAAAAAAAAGATCACAAAAGAAAAAAGGACAAAAACTAACAAACACAAAAATACGTAAATGTATATATAAATAAAAAATTATTATGCATGTCTACACAGATTTCTTCATAATACATTGGATTCTTTAGCTCCAGCAACTAAATAATAGTCTATAAACAAACCAACTGATACATATTTTTTTATACTTAATTTTGTGTAGATTTTGTATCTAAATTGACTTCCCTCAACTAGCACTCCATTGCATCACATGATAACTCATATATAATATTCCAATTCCAATTACCATATTCCTGTTATTGTTTTCCTTTTTTTTAAGCTCTGAAACCAAATGTTAAAGATCCATTCGATTGGTATTTATTTTTCTTAAAAATTAGTTTTTCACTAGCTAACCAGTTTCTGCAAGAGCTATTGCAGAACAGGCCTTTTCTAGAGTGGCTTCCCATTTGTGAAATAGCCTGTTGTTCAAAAGGTAAAATTTATATTTCTTCTGTCCACTTTTTCCTCTGAATTCCCATACAGTCTTCAAGGGAAGGCCCACATAAAGTGCATTACAGTAGTCCAGCTTGGAGTTTACCAGAGAATGTGTAACCACGGCCAGGCTATCTCTATCTGGAAACATCCATATTCTTAAATTGAAATAATTATTAATGTTCATGTAATAAACAAATTCAGCATCTAGGCCAGCTTCAGATGGTGAAATAAAATGCCACTAATAACTAGAAATTTCTAAGTGCACCTCCTTCAAGTCAGAATAAATTAAATGGCAAGCACCAAAGGGATGTAGATCAGCTGCATAAGTAACACATGTGCTTTTAATGTGTCATCTTCTATCAAGTGTTTACAACAGACGTGACAAGTTAATTAAAACTAGTAAGAAGGCATTGATGAAAATGCCAATTAGAATAGCTTGGCCTTGTTAATTTTCTTGTAGACATTTGTTATGCACATACTATGAGGTTTCTTTGTAATTTGGGTTAACTTTCTTTTAATTTCAAATACGGTGGCTCCATCACGCAATTCTGGAAATTGTGATATGGAAAGCTGAGCAAGTGAAGCAAAGCCATAAGCCAGGTATGGGGAACCTCTGGACTTACAGACGTTTCTGGACAACAACTCCCATCAGTCCCTGATAACATGACTGTGGAGGGCAAAGATTCCCCACACCTGACCAACCTTCTTGGAGGCACATGTAAACAGCTGAGATGGCCCACAGTGTATGTACCCACTGCCACACAGAGAAACCACACACTTACGAGCAAGCATGCATACATACATACTAGATCACTGGTCTTCAGCTGGTGGGGTTGGGACCCACAACCTGATCTAAGGTGGAAGTCTTCTTCTTCTTCTTCTTCCTCTTCTTGTTCCGTCCATCTGACTGGGTTGTCCCAGACACTCTGGGCAGCTTCCGACAAATTAAAACATCAAACACAGTGAAACATCAAACAATAAAAACTTCCCTATACAGGGCTGCCTTCAGAGGTCTTCTAAAAGTCAGGTAGTTGTTTATTTCCTTGGCATTTGATGGGAGGGCGTTCCACAGGGTGGGCGCCACTACCGAGAAGGCCCTCTGCTTGGTTCCTTATAACCTCACTTCTTGCAATGAGGGAACTGCCAGAAGGCCCTCAGAGCTGGATCTCAGTGTCCGGGATGAACAATGGGGGGGGGGGTGGAGACGCTCCTTTATACAAATAACTATACAAATTTCAGAAGACACCTGAAGGCAGCTCTGTATCAGGAAGTATGTGTGTGTGTGTGTGTGTGTGTGTGTGTGTGTGTGTGTGTGTGTGTGTAGTGTCTATAATGTTTCCTGTTGCTTTGAACAGATACTGGCTTATTTATATATGTGGTATTATCCAATGGAGGCTGCTCCCCAATGAGACTGGGAGGGCAGAAGGTGGGAGGGCCAACAGTAGGCGGGGCCAAAGCACATGGCTGGTAGAGCTAGAGCCAATGAAAGCCAGAGCCTACTAATTCTGGTTTTGTCCTCCTCCTCTCCACTATGAAGGCAATGCTGAGACTAAGGAGGAGGAGGAGGAGGAGGTAATTGAGAGTCGACACCCTGTAAACTGGTTGTTAAGTCAAAAAGTGGGCAGGTGGAAGCTGGCTGAGGGCAGACTAAGGTTGGCCAGACAGTGCTCCACTTACCCTACTGGACTGGTATGGTCCATTGTTGACTAAGACAGAATCATGGAATTGGAAGGGACCCTGAGGGTCATCAACTCCAACCCCCTGCAATGCAGGAATCTCAACTAAAGCACCCATGACCGATGGCCATCCAACCTTTGCTTAAAAACCTCCAGGGAAGATCCACAACCTCCCGAGGGAGACTATCCCACTGTCAAATAGGTCTTACTGTCAGAAAGTTCTTCCTGATGTTTAGTCGCAATCCCCTTTCTTGTAACTTGAAGCCATTGGTTCAAGTCCTACCCTCCAGAGCAGGAGAAAACAAGCATGCTCCCTCCTCCATATGACAGCCTTACGAGATTTGAAGATGGCTACCACATCTCCTCTCAGTCTCCTCTTTTCCAGGCTAAACATACCCAGCTCCTTCAACCGTTCCTCATAAGGCTTGGTTTCCAGAATCCTTGATCATCTTGGCTGCCCTCCTCTGCACACGTTCCAGCTTGTCAACATCCTTCGTAAATTGTGGTGCCCAGAATTGGACTCAGTATTCCAGGTGTGGTCTGACCAAGACAGAATAGAGTGGTACTATTACTTCTCTTGTTCTGGACACTATACTTTGGTTGATGCAGTCTAGAATAGCATTCACTTGTTTGGCACCTTTGGCCTATGTAAAGCTGTGAGCTGTCATATATTAAAATATAGCTGCTGCTGCTGCTGCTGCTGCTGCTGCTGCTGCTGCTGCTGCTGCTGCTGCTGCTGAATACAAGATGCTATCTGTGAAGATAAATGATGTTATCATGTAGACACAGGAAACATTGCCTCTTGTGTAAGTGAACTGATCAGATATAAGCAACTTTAGTACTACCACACTGTGGCGGTTACCTTCACCTATACAGGACCCCCAGACGTTTCACGGTCCGTTGGTACCTGCACCTACCACGGTTATTTACTCGCTGCCACCAACCAGTATGCCTGGTAATGATTTACTTCACTTCAGGCGAGGAGAACGTTAGAACAAAACGGTGTTTATTAAAGTACAACACTTAAGTATATGGTTTCACAATAAATGGTTTTTCCTGTGCTTGTTATCTTGTATATTAACAGTTCCTAACAGTTCCTATCCTCTTCCTAACTCTCCCTTCTCTCTCTTCACAGCCCCCTCTATCTCTTAATTCTCCACCTCTCAATCAATTCTAACTCTTAACTCTAACTGCCTTTAACACTCCCTGGGGTGGGTTTATATAATCCTCTTAACTCCGCCCCCTAAGGTTCTAACTGACTAAACCCTTTAACTCTTTAAATGCGGTCCCACATTTTGGGCTGAACGCCACATACACCGGTTGTTAAAAGGGGCATTTTTACACATTGGTCTACATCAGGCATGGCCAAACCTGGCCCTCCAGCTGTTTTGGGACTACAACTCCGAGTCCCATCATCCCTAGCTAACAGGACCAGTGGTTAGGGATGATGGGAATTGTAGTCCCAAAACAGCTGGAGGGCCAAGTTTGGCCATGCCTGGTCTACATGAAGGGCATTTTCAGTCATCCGACTGCGATGACAAATTGCTCAGGGACTTGCGACTTGTGGTATCCTGGAGCATCAGACTTGAATCCACTTCAGAGGCAAAATCCAGCACACACATTACATTACCACATTATGTTTCCTCCTAATCCAGGCCATTAAGCACCCACTGAAGCATACAGAACAATGTGCCCAGGCCAGAAAGAGGTAGCAGATTGCCTTCGACATTTCAGTAAGAAGTTTCAGCATAGGCCACTTGAATCCACTTTGGGACTACAGCCCTGAAATGAAGCTATGCGGTTAATGAAGACCACAAAAACAGTATCATCACCTGACACCTGTTCATCCAATGCTTATATAAAGTGAGTAAATCAATTCAGTGCCCTTCTTGTGTGTTAGCATACATTTCTCTAATGAAAACAGGGACATCCTATTCAATCATTATCATCATCATTTTACTATTTAAACCCCAGCGATCTGACTGGATTGCCCCAGCCACTCTGGGCGGCTTCCTACACATATAAAAACATAATAAAACAAAAAAAAAATTTAAAAAAAAACTTCCCTATACAGGGCTGCCTTCAGATTTATTCTAAAGGTTGCATAGTTACTTATTTCCTTGGCTTGGGGGTCTCACAATTCCATGCCCTCTAACATTTCTCTGATTAAAATAGGAATGTCCTACCATACACACCCTCTAGCGTTTCTTCGATAGAGACTTCCTACCATACCCTCCAACATTTCTCCAATCAAAATAGGGACGTCCTAAGGAAAAGCGGGACATTCTGGGATCAAATCAGAAACCGGGACAGCTTCTGTAAATCTGGGACTGTCCCTGGAAAATAGGGACATTTGGAGGGTCTGCAAAAATGTAACAACAGGGTCAGTATTCTATTCTCTAGCCTGAAAATTTCTCTACCCAGAAGAAACGATGGAAGGAATGCAACAGTATTAGAGCAGGGGGAAATCCAACACACTCATGCAGTATTTTCTTAGGAATAAGCAATTAAAACAAAAGTTCTGCATTGATTGCTTTACAAATGTCCTATTTTAAATAGCAGATAGTACAGCCCCATGTACGTCTTCTCAGAAATAAGTCCCATTGCCTTCCGTGTGACTTACTCCCAGGATTATATGGGACTCTCCCCATCTAATTTACTGGAGCAGGATTTAGCTTCAGGCAAAAGAACAGTAATTTCTAAATTAGAAGAGATAGATTTGCTGCAGAAGATGGCACTTGGTAATGGTACTTGCTCTCCCTTAAACCTTGGCTTATTACCCTTGCAAAAACTCCCTCATTATCTGGATTCTCTTTCTGTATCAGCCCACAGATATGCCTTTATAAAGGCAAGATTCAACGGCTTCCCTTCCAATGTAATGGAAAATAGACTCTCAAATGGACAGATATCTCTTTTATGTGACTGTAACTGCGGATCACCTGAATCGCTGCACCACATACTCCTTAGCTGTCCTCTTTATTCCTCGCTCAGGAGTAAGTTTCTTGCTCCATATTTAGTGGGAAGCGAGGATGATGCCATTGAAACCAAACAGATTTCTATTGAATGACGAAGATCCATCTAGATCATGCACTGTTGCCAGATACCTGAACAGCGTCTTAGCTCTAAAGAAGAAAAATAGGGCTTTGGTATGGTCCGGAGAACCCCGCTAACCCAGGAGCCACAATGCGAAAATAGAAAGACGTACAGTCTGTGCTTTTTATCCAGTAACGAACAGAGGGTTCCAGCCTCTGTCGAAAGTTACAAATATTATATGTTGTTTTGGAATTGTGTTTTTATGTGTTGGGCCAATGGCCGTAAATAAAACTTACCTTACTCCCAGGATTGTAGCCGGAATATCCTCGAGTCGGTAAGATCGGCACATGCTTCTGAGGGGAAATAAAGGCCTTTATTGGTCAGGAATGTCACAGTCAAATCAATATTCTTTTCTGACGGCGTCCTTCACTAGCATACCCTGAAGTCAGCAACAATTCCACCCCCATCTCCTGGTTCAATACCTTGGGTAACATCCTCTGCTAAGGTGGGTAGAAAGCACACAGGAATGAAGAGCCTTCCTTCATTATCTGAGGAGACAGGGATACTAGCTTAAGGCTGAAATCAAAATTGAGTAACCAATATTAGGAGACTTGCTGTTCCATACCAATGACATTTTAGCTTGTTTGAGACTTGGAAAGTCGTGCTGAAATCTCACCTTTCTTCTTCTTCTTTACAATTGTTAGGCTGTTTCTGAGACTTCTGGCTATTCGATGCCCCTGGGTGGGCTACGTAACTGCTGGCTGTCAGTCTTCAAAGCATATTTTTGCTAACAGCATACAGGGGGAATTCTTAGAGCTTGATTCTGAAGAAGTGGGAGCTTCAGGGAGTCTATCATTAGGCAGACGGTTAGCCTGAAGGTCTCCATGCTGAAAAGGAACTTCCCCATAATAAATCTCTGTGGTTCTCATTAACCAGTGCTCTGCTCTGAAAAGAGGGTGGTGGTTAATATTCTTTCAAGGTTGTAGTACTGGTATATATAGCCCTAAAACAACTTGAGAGGTGGTTACCTGAGAGAATGCCTGTAGGGAGATTTGCTTGGGTATCAAAATAGGCAAAAGCAGACCCTCCATGTCCCTATTTTCCAGGGACAGTCCCGGATTTAGAGAAGCTGTCCTGGTTTCTGACTTGATCCCAGAATGTTCCATTTTTCATCGGAAAAATGTTGGAGGGTATGGTAGGATGTCCCTACTTTCATTGGAGAAATGCTGGGGGGTATGGAATTATGCAACCCCTGAACCAAGGAGATAAGTAACTATACAACCTTTAGAAGACATCTGAAGGCAGACCTCTTTTGGGAAGTTTTTAAAAAAATGTTTAATATTTTATGTATGTTGGGAACTGCCCAGAGGGGTTGGGGCAACCCAGTCTGATGGGCAGGGTATAAATAATATAATTATTAAATGATTATTATTAAATAGGACTTCCCTATTCTCATCAGAGAAATGTTGGAGGGTATATGCAAAAACCTTCTTGGTGGTGGCACCCCACTTTGGACCCCTCCCCTCCTTTCTGAGTTATGACTAGCTCCAATGTTATTCTGTTTTCAGCCACAAGTGTAGATTTGCCATGTTTGCTGGAACTGATGGAAGCTGTAGTTCAGTAACATCCTATAGGCCAAATACTCCCACACTGGGCCTAAAGTGATGACACAATCATCTCGAAGCAATTAGAATGAACAATTCACCTTTAATACAGTTCCTAAAGATGGAGCTTTGTTGTTAAAACACAAGCACAAGCACATTAAAAGTACCAACTCTGATTATTCAAATCAGTACCAGGAATATTAAAGCAAAGTGTTGTTGGTTTTTTTAATGAAGTGAGGTTTCTCTGCAAGCTTTTCAGAATTCTTTGGGTGTATTTGGCACAGATATGTGTTGAATCTGGTCAGCTGTGAAAACAGACGGTAGTCAAAATTCTTTTTCTAACAAAAATGCTCTTTTCCAGTCACATTATGCCAATGTTTCTGATGTGCCAGGGTCTGAGAGTTGGCAGCTTGTCCAAATTCCAGCTGAGTTGCACAGAGTATGATGCAGCATGATCTCCAGGTACGTAAGCCTACTTAACGTTCTGCTGCAAAATTGCTCATTATTTGTATAAAGCTACAGTTGCCTGTAAAGTAGGCCTATTAATCTGTCTCTGTTTTGTGATGTGAAAGATGAAGATATGGGAAATGTATCAGCACTGCAGCTCGACCTAGACTCTGGATTCCATAACAATGCTACCATCCATCACATACCCTCCAACATTTCTCCGATGAAAATAGGGACGTCCTGTTCAACAACAACACTATTTATACCCCATCCATCTGACTAGGGTGCCCCAGCCACTCTGGGTGGCTTCCAACTGAATACACACACACACACGTACATTGAACATTAAAAACTTCCCAATACAGGGCTACCTTCAGGTGTCTTCTGAAATTCATATAGATGGCTCAGGGATCTCATAGCTCCATTCCCTCCAACATTTCTCCGATGAAAATGGGGAAAACAGGACATTGCGGGATCAAATCAGAAACCAGGACTACTCCTCTAAATCTGTGACTGTCCCCGGAAAATCGACACACTTGGAGGGTCTGTCATCAATCGCCGCAGGCCTGGGCGGCCGGGTCGTCCTCTTATATACCTGCTGGGATTGACAAGACATCTGACCCTCACCTGAATCTCATAGCTCTCCTGACGAGTGCTTTGGTCTGCCCACCAGATACCAGGCCCTCTACTATTCAAATTAGGCCCCAGTGTTTTTGTTACAATCCCCTTCTCAATTAACTAATCAATTTTAATCTAGAATTTAAATTCTCAAAACTTTCTTATTTGTTAATTCGAGCAAGTAAACTATTGCTCTCAATTCATTACAAACAGTATTTCCACCTGCAACACAATTGAGCAAACGTGCTCCTCTTCCTTTCACAGATATTTTGTTGACATGTGCAACTGTAGCTGCCTCTGATTAGTTATCATTTAACTCTTGGGGAAAATAATTAGCATCACATGTCATGTGCATAGAAGTTGCCAAACCAATTAACCAACTAGAAGGATTACTGTTAATAGCACCAGTTCTACTATAACTTGATATTGCTGGATAGTTCTGATGAACTGCAAAAGAATTTTATTTTATTTTTATTTTATTTTATTTTATTTTATTGCTTTCTGTTGCCTTTCTGGAACTTTTCTTTATTAGTGCCACTTTGTTTTGTATGATTCCTTGTAAATGAAGGAAAACAACTTTTCTGCTTGTATATGTTGATAATATAATTTTGGTTACTGAAGACAAACAAGATTGTACAAAAACAAGATTGGGTGCAGGCCTGGCCAGGACATAGGCGTCCTGACTGTGACAAGGGTGACCTATGTGCTTGCTTGCTTAACAGCTGTTGGGAACTTCAAGGTCCCTGCTCGCCCTTCTTATGGTCTTTGTACTGGACCTGGAGACTCCAATAGAGAGCATTCCATGTCAAGGAGGAGAGCAAGTGGGCACCCTATCAAATGACAGGGCAGGAGCTACACGGAGCAGGGCCTTTTCACTGGTGGTTCCCATTGTATGCCTCACTCTTCCCAGACCTGCTCTCTTTTGGCCTATATTTTGGAGCTTTATAATTTAGGAAGACTTTGGAAGAACTGGTTGACAAGTCTTATCAGTCGCTGACGTATGAGCGGATTTTATTTGCTGCTATTCTGGGATTCTGGTGCACCAGGGTTTACACCAGCATAATAGAGTTGGCCAGGATGCCAGAAGGGATACAATTTATGAGCTTTCTCCATTATCTGCACAGCAGGGAGTGTTTAGTCAACAGTGCAAAGGCTGAGCTGAGCATTGGCTGCTGGTTACCTGTTTTCAGCAAAAGGGGGTGCTGCTTGGTAGAACCCAATTGGTTAGCTATCAGATTCTAGAGCTCCCTATTGGTGGCTCTAAGGTAATTCACAAAATACAGAGTCCATTCATAAAACAGTGTTCATTCATAAAGCAGTAACATAAATCTCCATTGCTACATATTGGGTGTATATTTCAGTGGTTGAATGTACAGGTTTATGGCCATGTTGTAGTGTAGTGCTTATGTGACTGTGAATAAAAGGTGGCTGGGCTCATTGTCTCAGGATTTGCTTGGGGGGGAAGAGGTGAAAAAACTGATTTCCAATACGTGCCCCCCCTTTATTTCCATAACAAGTCCTTGAGTCTGTACTCTGAATAGTGACACCAGGGACCTTGAAGGTGCGGGGCTTGTCAGTCCAACCCCTGCACAGTCTCATCAGGGCTGACCTTAAGGCAATTGGAGCAATTGGGCCCCGCATGCCACTCCTAAGGGATTGCACCAGGGCAATCTAGATGGATTTTATTTATAAGATTTTGCAGACTTTGGCTATGAACTGGGGCCCTACAAAAACAAAATTCAAGTTGCGCCCCACTGCTTCAAATTGGGCCCCACTGGCTAGCCCTGAGTCTAATAGTTGCTGGGCCTGAGTTGCCCTGCCCTTGCATGAAGTCTTGGGTTTACAATTTTGGGAGAGGGGAGACTGCGACACTGGGGGGAGGGCAGGCTGGCGAGGCCCCCTAGACTTAGAGGCCCGAGTTGTCCTGCCCTCACATGAAGTTTTGGGTTTGCAATTTTGGGAGAGGGGAGACTGTGGCACTGGGGAGAGGGCAGGCTGGTGAGGCCCCCTAGATTTAGAGGCCCTAGGCTTCAGCCTACTTAGCCTATATATAAATCTGGCACCCTTATACTCCCCACAACCATAGGTATGTACTGAAGACTAATGATGTAAGAGGTGGCACTTCCTTTTTGCTCTCGTAACCTCTATTCAGATTCCTAAATCTCATCCCTTATGAAGAATACACTGCTTTATTCAGTTTACCTGCTAGGGAATTTTATGTTACCCTTTCGCTCTCTTTCTCCTCTTTGGATAAAGGGCGGTATATCAACTAAAGAATACAAGACATATCAGGACGACCTGACTTTTAGAAGACATCCGAAGGCAGTCCTCCTCAGGGAAGTATTCTAATGTCTAACATTTTATTATGATGCTCTATACGTTGGAAGCCGTCCAGAGTGGCTTTACTGTATGATTTATAATAAAACAATTTATTGGACAGGTATAGGACGGTAGATAAATTCAATAAATGATTTGTTGGAAGCCACCCAGAGTGGCTGGAGTTACCCAGTCAGATGGGTGGCATATAAATGAACTATTACTATTATTATGGGGTTGTTGTTTTTTGATGCAATGAGATTTATTAATTTATTTGTAATATTGTTGTTGTGAGATTTATTCATTTATTTACAATGTTGTTGATAATGATACTTATTCATTTATTTAGAATATTGTTGTTGTGAGATTTATTCATTTATTCACAATGTTGTTGTTACTGTTTCTGTTATCATCATCCTCCACAGTTTGCTTCCCATCCAGGAGAAGAACTTCCACCCATCCTCTTCCTCCCACCCCGGCAAACAACCCAGGAGCGGCGGCCTCGCCTCTCCATCTCTCTGCCGCTGCCGCCGCCGCCTCTTTCCCCATGACAGCCCCGGCGAGTGTCAGGCTCGACCAGCCCGCCCGGTATTTAAGCGGCGCAGGCCGCGGGCCGCGCCACTAGCCGGGCCGCGCGGAACAGCGGCGAGAAGCAGCAGAGCCGCCGCCGCCACTCAGTCCCCTCCTCCTCCTCCTCCTCAGGCCGGCGGGGAAGAAGGAACAGGAAAGGGAGGGCGAGGAGGAAGGACGGGCCTCTCTCCTCCGCCGCCGCCGCTGCTGCTGCTTCCCTGGCCCGGCGGCCGAGTTTCTTTCCCCTCACGCCGCCCGCTCTCTCGCCGCCTCGCCCCCTGCTGCCATGTTGGATCGCTCGGCCCGAGCCGGGGCGGAGCGGGGCGTTTGAGGGGGGAAGGAGCGAAGGAGCCACAGGCCGAGGAGGAAGAGGAGGAAGGGCTCCGGCCTAGAGCTCGCCCAGCCCCCTCAGCGCCGTCTCCGGTCGCCGCCCCGATGCTGCCGCCGCCGCCGCTGCCGCAGTAGCCAGCGGGACGGAAGCGGCTGCTGCTGCTTGTCGAGAGCGGGGGGCCGCCGCCACGAAAGCCCGGAGCAAGGCGAGGCAAGCGGCCGGCCGGCACCGCGATGAGCAACAACCAGCAGCCTCCGCCGCCGCGGCGGATCACCAATGTGGGCTCCATGCTGCTCACCCCGCAGGAGAACGAGAGCCTCTTCGGCTTCCTGGGAAAGAAATGCGTGGTGAGTGAGGGGAGGAGGGGGACAAGGGCCGGGCCTGGCCTGCCGCTTGGCTGGGGGGGGGGGCGGAAAAAAAACCGAAGTGGCCCCTGTTCCCCCCCCCCGGGGGGTGTACAGGATGCGTGTGCGTGTGAACGCGGCTTCAGGGAGGGTAGGTGGCTTGGGGCTCCAGGACGCTTGGCCGGCCAGCCCCGTTGACCTCTGAGGGCCTTGCTGTGGTGGGGGAAATATGCCTGCGATTTGGGGGGGGGGGGTAGAGAGCAAAGGGTTTAGAATGGGGGGTGGGCCCCATAGGCATAGCCAGGATTTATTTTACGGGGGCAAGTAACCAGAATTTTATGTTGGGGGCAGATAGCCAGGATTTATGATGGGGGGCAGATAGCAAGGATTTATATTGGAACAAGTAGTCAGGATCTGGGGGGGGGGGGCAGATAGCCAGGGCTTATTGGGGGAAAGCAGGTAGCCAGGGTTTATGGGGGGGCAGGTAGTCAGGATTTTGTTGGGATAAGTAGTCAGGATTGATGTTGGAACAAGTAGTCGCGATTTATGTTTGGGGGGGGAGGGCAAGTAGCTAAGGTTTATGTTAGGGAGGGCCGGACACCCACCTGTCACCGTCCTCTGACTCTAGCAGATTTGGAATGAAATGTCTCAACGATTAAATTACTTTCTTTTGACCCCAAGTGCTCAGAAAAATCTGTCCAAATCTTTCTACATTTTCTACTTTTAGCTAAGAGTTTCTGTTTGTTTACTTGATTCGGGGGGGGGCAGCTGCTGCTGCCCGCCCCCCCCCCCCAGCTACTCCCATGGGGATGGCTGCCGCTTTCCTCCTTTGGGCAAGATTGGGGGGGACGGGGGACGACGACATATGCCTTGCTGGTCTTTCTGGGGTTGGGAGAACAGGAACGCTCCTTGCCAGGCCTTTCCCACATAACAGCTGTTTGCTTCCTTTTTTCTCGACCTGCCCTGCCCGGCTGTCGTAGTGGGAAATAAGCAAGGTGTGTGGGGTGGAGGTGTGTTCCTCTCCTTCCATTCGGGTGAGGCGTTAAGCAGTGTTTCCTCTTTTTGGTCCGGTGAGTGGGGGGAATGTGGGGCGCAGGTGAGTACAGCCGCAAGCAACACTGTACCAGGAAAAATAGTCGGTGCTGTCACTGCCCCGCCTCTCTGTGTTCCCTTCCAGGTGCCCCCTTAGTTGGGTTGCACTTTGGCACTGCTCTGTGCTTGCAGGAGGAAATAGATCTGGCAGGGGACTCCAGGGACACGTCTTTCACAGGTGTATAGTCACAGCACTTGGCTTGTTTTGCACAGGTGTGAGCTGCAATGATACTGCTCGGCTGCTGTTAGCTGGTTCCTACTGGTTACTTGCTCTCCCACTTCCTCTATGCTTCTCTCTTGACAGGTATATTTTGAAAAGGGCAGTCCCAGTAATGCTCTGCGGTATGTGTGTGTCAGTAATAGAGCTGTTGCAACGCTTCGTGGAAAAGTTCAGCAGGTTAGAGCAGGCCTGGATCGGTCTGCCTGGATTGCACCTGTAGGATTTCGTAAACTTTCAGGAAACAAGGTGGTATGATCTGGGCCAGGCAAAACCGGAATGTACTCTGTTTTGTTTCCCTTTAAACAATAGGCTGACATGGCAGATGCACCCAATGAGATGCACTTCACTGAGGGATCTTTTAAAAAGACTGAAAATCCTTGGTAGATTTCAGGGGGTTTTTTTAGTCCTAATTATTAGTATCCTGTAGGTATTTGCAAGCTTAAGAATTCTGACATTTGCTTTTATTGTCATTGGGCATCCAGTATGGTTACTGATACTGTTCAAAACCTTGCACTGAAACTTTTTGCTCTTTTTCCAATTTCTTAGACAAAATAAATCCCAAGAAATATCATCCTGTTTTTAGCTTGTATTTTATTCTGTGAACTGCCCTGAGATCTTATGATGAAGGGCAGTAATACATCATCATCACCATCATGTAATGTTTGGGCCCATGTCATTGTCCGAGTTAATCTATTCTTCTGGGCCATTGTTTTATTTTCTAAAACGTAAATATAAGTAGTAAATCTTATTGTGAGCAAGCCACTAAAGACGTGTTCTGATTTAGTTGAGCTTACCAGGAGAGAAACAGCACATATAAAAAATTACAATAACTAGGTATATCACAGCAAGAAATTGGGGCATTAGAACAGGGATTAACAAATATGTGTGTTATTACCCAGCACTTGATTGTAGAAAACCAACAAAAGTAAGGCATGTTAGGGAGAGATACAAGGTCCAGTAAAGATTGCAGTATTTACTGGCATCTGTGGAAGGCTTTATTTATTTATTTATTTAGCTCTAGAATTACTTGGGTAGATGAGGCACACTACAGATCATTGTCTCCAGCTATGCCTCAGTGAAAACTGGCTTATATTATAGATCTATCTCAAATGTCAGTAGGAATCAGTGAATTTTGACCATACTCTTCCATTATTTCCCTTGCAGTAGAAAGTTTTCAGAGTCTGAGGTTATTAGTTATTTATTGAGACCATTAAGACTAATAGTAGTAAATGCTACTACAAAGGGGGGGACTGCAGTTTCCATCATCTCCTCCTATTGGCCATTTTTGGCTGGGGTTGATGGGAGCTGGAGTCTCAACATTGCAGGTTCACCACAACGCCAGTAGTAAGTCACTTTAGGCACCCTTCTTCTGAACTACTGTAATTCCTCTTACTCTTCCCCTGAGCCCTACCTAATTGTCCACTCTGCCATAGTGACTCTAATGACTTTTGCACACTGGTATTACATAAAAGGCCTCTGCACATAGGCAAAATATAATGCTAAAAGCAAAATGTAATACAAAGAGTGTCAATACAGTCGAAAGGATGCTGGCAGTGGCATTATGCTATTCCTTGGGGATGCTGAGACTTGCCAGGGAGGGTGTAAATTCCTCTAGGGTACGTTGAAGTATTATTTACCTTAACTGGGCTGAGTGGCTTAATGCCAAAACCCTTGCCAGTTGGTGCAATGCAGGATAGTGTGCCCCACCCTCAATGTTAATAGTGCCATTAGCAACCCTCTTTTTTTCTTCTTCTTTTTGCACGGTCACTACATTAGGTTGAGGACTGGGCAGCTGAAACAGTTGCTAAGAGTTAGCATACAAAGTTATAAAATTTGGAACTTTTGGTAAAAGCATGCAGTAATTGTTTCATTAGATTCTAGTGGTAAAATCATACCTGCAAGGACTGCAATGTTTAGTAAACTTAGATGGCAGTCCTATAAATCTTTACCTTGGAGTAAACTCCTTTGAATCCAGTGGAGCTTACTTCTTAGTTAAGGATAGGGTTGTGCTTTTAATTGGCTAAAAGCCATTGCACCGTCTGAAAAAAGTAGCCTGATTTAATCTGTCATATTGCTTAAAGTATCCATTTAATTTTTTTTAAAAATACAAGAAAATAGTGTAGGTGGTAGGCATATGTTAAAAGGATCCGCTCCTTCTCCCTTAGGAAGAAGAGCACAAGCTTTGTGTCCCAAGGGTTTCACATTCATTCCTGGCATCTCCAGGTAGATCTGGGAAAGACTGTTTGAAATCCTGAAAATCACTGCCAGCCTTTCTAGACAGTAAAGGTAAAGGGACCCCTGACCGTTAAGTCCAGTCGCGGACAACTCTGGGGTTGCGGCACTCATCTCGTTTTACTGGCCAAGGGAGCCAGCGTTTTTCCGCAGACAGCTTCCAGGTCATGTGGCCAGCATGACTAAGCCGCTTCTGGCAAACCAGAGCGCACACGGAAACTCTGTTTACCTTCCCGCCGGAGCGGTACCTATTTATTTAATTGCACTTTGACGTGCTTTCGAACTGCTAGGTTGGCAGGAGCTGGGACCGAGCAACGGGAGCTCACCCCATCGCGGGGATTCGAACCACCGACCACGGCAAGCCCTAGGCTCTGTGGTTTAGACCACAGCGCCACCTGCGTCCCAGTAGTACTAGACAGTACTGAGCTAGATTAACTACTGAACTGAATTGCTTTAAGGCAGCTTCAATTGCATACAAAGAAATGCCTCTTCTGAGAATGTGCATGAGATATCAAAAAGCCCCAAAAGAAAATAAAAGCATGCTTTTATTAAAAAACACCATGTTATTCATATAGTTTATAAACGATGGAAGTCTTAGTTAGGTATGAACACTACAGGAAACCTAAATAAAATGTGTTGCTAACTGCAGCAAATAAATATTTAGGCTACCTAAAGACTCCTCACAAACGTGTGAGCAATTTTAGAGCAAGTCTAGCAGTTTGCTGTGAAAATTAGGTGGTATGCCCTTATAGTATTACAGGAGCTTGAATGTGTGTCAGATTAGGAGAAAATAAATAAAATACTAGGTGCCAGTTCTTCAGGACTGAAAACATATTTCAAATTCTATGCATCTGGGGGGCACGGTATTTGGGACATCCTATTGATGAGGTTGCTAAAATTCTCTTTGAAACTGATTTATTTGCAGACTTCCCCAAAGTGGCTGGGGAAACCCAGCCAGATGGGCGGGGTATAAATAATAAAATTATTATTTATATGTTGATGAGAATCTTACAGTTCTGAAAAAGACAGAGTGAATTTTCTCTTCACCTTTCCAAGTGCAAACTGTTAGAACTGTAATGCATATGTAACACTAAGTGTACATGCTTGGTGTGCAGGGAAGTCCCAGGCTGGATCTCTAGTTAAAAGGATCAGGGAGAAGGAATGGAAAAGCCTTTTTTGTGATTCCCTGGAGCTGCTGCTCTTCAGAGTAGGCAGTATTAGTCTAGATCAGGCAGTATTAGTCTAGTTTAGATCAGTTGTGGGAAACCTTTGGCCCTCCAGATGTTGAACAACTCCCATCAGCCCCAGCAAGCTAGGCCAATGGCCAGGGATGGGAGCTGTAGTTTCCATGTGGAGGGCCGTAGACTGCCCACAGCTGGTCTAGATGGACAAATAGTCTGGCATCATCCTATGTTCCGAATGAGGAATATCACACAGAAATTGCCACTCCATCTTCTGCTTATGTAATAAATATATATGGGGGGGGGGAGAGAGACATTAACATGTTACTGCAGAAAGGGAAGTTGGTTCTCAAGCTCAATACTGCAATCTCTGAACACCTTCCACCATCGGGTCCTGCACCAGCTTCAGTCTGATGTCACTATTCCAATTTTTGTTAACTTGGGGCTCCTCCCATGCTGCTGCTCACACAAAAGCATGCTGCAGATATATTTACCGGTACAACTATGCAATCATTTGTATGATTGTCTTGGTTTTATGAAAGCATAAGCTAGTATCCTAGGTGACTCACATTCCATTCTTTTCTTTTTAAAAAATTTCATTTATTGCTAGCCCAGTACATTGCTATAACCTATGCCATTTTTGTTTCGTAACTGAAACAGTTAAATGAGGCCCTGGTTCAGTATGTCCACTTCAGCAGTTGAAAGATATCAGAAGGCTTTAGAAAAATAGTATTGATTAGCTCGCACTGCAGGTTGAGTGAAAGACATATCTGCAGAATATGCATGCAATATGCTAGTCTGTCTAAATGATCTTCAAAGAAACAGCGTCATACTATATAATACCTTCATTTGTCTAATATTGACAGATCTATCTGTGGCCTTCCCTGAGTCGTCTTAATGAGCCCTAGTTTCCAGTGGTAGCCAGGATTCATGACTTGCAACACTGTTTTGTATTTTTTTTTGCATCTGTACTTGTTCCTTTTCCAGATGCTTAACTCTTCACACTTTCACTCTGTTCCTCGTCCTCCCCCTTACTTCTGGCATCCAGCTATCCTGTGGAAATATAATACAATCAATGATATCAGGATTCTGCTGTTACTGTTCTGTTGACTGGATTGTACTATGGAAAGTTGGTGTTTAAGACACACTTTCAAATAATACAGAAGTAGTAGGCATTGCTCATTCTTAGACGAGGAGGCTGCAGTTAAATTTTTGCCATTCTTTCCCAGTTTGTATTGGACACTCATTGGGGAAGGAAAAAGTGGGATTTGCATTGTCTTCAGTCATGGGATTTTTTTAAACAGTAGCAGCACACAGACCTGAGCACCAGGAAAGCTAGTGTGAGTTCTTGCCAAATACCCATCTCAATTTTCTGCCTGCGAGTTAGCAGTAACAGTTGAGCTATACAAGTGCGTATGCGGAATCCCCATTTTCTGTGAGAGGAAGGTGCTTGAAGCAGGGTTCATGTGGGATTCATGCATTTTATTCAGTGTGTGCGAAAGTAGCAACAACTGTTCTGTTTCATCTAGACTTTTATAAGAGCACCCTTGTGGAATTAAGGGCAGTACTTTCAGAAAACTGAGCACGAACATCACATGGCCTTGGTGTTAAATAAGCCATTCCAGTAGGATTTTTAAAATACCTTTATGTTCTGGCTTTTTGTATAAATTCATGGTGGTTGTAGCTTAGCAAGGGGCGTCTATTATGTACTCCCTTTCAGTGTTCTCTGGCGTGTGGGTTTGCATTGCTTTCGGCATGCTTGCCATTTGCCGCCTCCTTCCCCTTCCATACTGTGAATAAAAGAGTGAGGCAGGGATGAGATGATTTTGTGCTGCTAAAAGATTGAACAGGTTGTCTCGTTTTTCCGAAGCCTAGAGCGAGGGCATGCAACTGCTTTTATTGCCGATCTTCATTAGTTAAAAAAGAGTTATAATTTGAAACATTTTTACCCTGCTCTTTAGCTGAAAAGGCTTCCAGGCCAGCTTACAGAGATCTTTGGTAAGACTGATATAATCAGTCTTAAGGACTAAGAGACCAGAAGGCCTGGAAAACTCTTTATTTTGCTGTGCATTGCTTTGGCTCATGATAGGATTGCATTTTGAAATTGTTTGCAATTGGTATTAGTCCTCTGCATATTTCGTATGAGGCTTCCTGACAAAGGACTAGTGAACAGCAAATCTGGGGTATAGCTTCCCCTAGCACCCTGAAGGATTGGTCTGCAGAATAGCATTGTCTTGAGTATGGACAGCACAGGATTGTATGCAAAGCAGCTTCAAAACTTCATTGGGCTCATAATGCAACAATTTTTAAAAAAGAAATACCCTATGTAAAACATGATTTATTTAGAAAAGAAGTAAAGGTAACTGTCTGTGCCAGGTTTGGCATACCTGTCTGTTGATCAGTTAAACAATTGTGTTTGTCAAAACTAGAAGCCACAAGCTATTTCTCTCCTTCCCTCCCTTCCTCCCCCTGCCCTAGCAGTTGCCTACAATTCTGCCAGTATAGTTTTCTTTTCCCAAAGGCGAGAAAGTTAAAAGCTTTAAAGATGAATACTGGAAGTTGGGTGTAGGGTTCTGGAATAACTGCAAAGGGTCAAGGACTCCTCTGTCCTGTGTCTGTGGTCCTGATTGTCTACCAGTTTGATCATGGCCTGGCAATTCTGTAAAGCTGAGTTCCTTTATGTAAGTGGTAGCCCTGGTCTCTGTTTGCACTTGAAAGCAAGGCCAGGAATAAGACTTGTAATAAACCAGACATAGAATGGACTTGTTGTTTATAGTACTGCTTGTTTTTACTTTTACAAAGTTTTGCTGCTACGTTTTTCTTCGAGTTCTTAAAATAATAAACTAGTCACTGTCTTGTATATAGTTTGCTACATTGATTTGCCTAAAATTGCAAAGTTAAAAATAACTGATTACAGTTATGTAGAGTAACTTTATTGCATCACGATAAAGTGGATTTTTCTGTAAGCAAAGATGACGCATCTCAAGGTCTATCCCACCTTTTCTTGTTTTGTTTTTTGGTTAAATCTATTGCCCTTGTGTGTGTTCTGCTATACAGCATTCGTAGCAGCCATGTGCAGCTTGATGTAAATCATGAGCAATCTATGAGGAGGAGTGGATCTTGTAGAACTCCAGCAGTTCTAAATTCACTTACCAGCAGGGATCCACAAGCTTTGCATATTCTTAATAGCGAAGACAAAGTTTCTGGATTCCATGACCTTGCCCCTCTCCTTCACTACAGACCTATGCATTTCTACGTGGAAGTGAGTAACAATACGTAGTTGTCCTGTCCTTGTAGGGCCTCAGATATACAGCAGGACCCTGCTTGTGCCCACCCCTCTAGCTTTAAACTTGTTGCTGGGGAAGGGTAGCAATCTTGGGGGCAACAAAGTGCTCTGAGTTCCTTGACTGCCACGGCCTGGTTCCATCCATTCACTCTGGAGCTGGATAGAGATTGGGCTTTTGGGGGCAGTGGACAGCAAACACACACGTTGAAACACCTACTGTCCCCCACTGCCCAAATAACCAGCTCCAGCTTAGAGATGGGTGTGACTCTTCCCCCTAGTTGCATTGAGTTTTAGAACTCAACACTGACGGTGGGGGCTGTGTTTGTCACTGCCGATAGATGTAGCGACTAGAACCATACAGTATTTTGAATATGGCGTGGCATTATTTGAAAGAAATTACAATGCTGACAGCTCTTATTTTCAATCCCTTTCCTAATAATCCTTGACGTGGGATTCACCGCTTTTCGCTGCCGCCACATATTGAGTCTGCACTTAGATTGCATTATCTGCCACAACCCCAAGATCCTTTCTGTCAAGTCAGCACCGCCTGAGAGCCCATCAGTGTATGTGTGTGTTAGAATTTATTTTTGCCTCGGGTTGCACCACTTAACGCATGCTTACATTGAACCACTTTTCCCCATTTATCCATTTTTGAGAGATCCGTTGGGAGCTTTTCGCAGTCACTTTTTGCTTTTGCCAGTCAATACAGTAGGCAATCCTACATGGGCTGAATTCCGGAGGTAGATGGGGACAGAGATAAAAGTATGTGGGACTATAGATGTGGCCGTTAAACTTGTACTGTGGGCTGTGTCTCAGCTATGCAAAAGTAGTGGTCCTCCCCCCCCCAATATACTTACACAGTCTCTCCATTCTCCTATCCAGGCAAGCAAGAAGCATTATCACAGGTCAGGAACCTCTTCCATTCATGCAACAGCACTTGAGGATACATATTGTGGAGCAGGGTTGTTGAGAGGCATGACCTGAAAAGAGTCCCAAGGGGCAGATAGAGAGGCCTGGTGAACAGGATTTGGCCCATCAGCTTGAGGTTCTTCTACATGCTGGGGTATGATTGTGTGTCTGTAAGGAATGGGGAGTACATTTTAAAGATTTCTGAAAACTTAGAGCATAGCTCATGAAAAATATTAATTTGGGAGAGTCTCAAAATATTCTTAATCTAAGCTTTGGTCCACTCATTGAGCCAAATCAATTTGAAATTGCTTGCTGATGTTTTCAAGGTCAGTAAGATGTATTACTGCAGAAACGGGGGATCTGCAATGCTTGTTCTGTGGTTAAAATTGCAAAGGCCAGAATCATCCTGTAGTATTGTGGCTTTGAGTGAAATACCACAAATTAACTTCCTTTTTCTTTGCAGCTTGGCAGTAGCCTGTACTTATAGTCATTGTGACTTTGTCGCTTTGAGTGATTACTTCTGCTTTATCTACAAGAAACTTCCTTGGGCTTTAAGAGGAAGAGGGTTGTGGTCTGCAGGAATTGGTTTGCTGGTTTCTGTAACCTCAGCCACAACCTCTTCCTGAGGGGTGCGGGGAGGTGAAAAACTATCAGAGTTGCCATTCCTTCCTCCCCACTTGGACATTGCATCCAAGACCCAGCATGGGGGTAGGGGGAAATCTAGAGAAGAAGTTCTTCAAATAATGGTGTGTTCTCATTCATTTTAAAATTCAGTAGGGTCACGTTTTTGTTTTGCCCACGAGGTTTTATGACAAAAGTCTTCTCCAGCTGTGCTAGCTAAAATCCTCTAACTGGAAATGTTGATGCATGTGGATAATGTGCAATGCCAGCTGTCCATATGATTTTGTATTTCTTTAATACCTGTTCTGTTGAACAGGTCTCTCTAAGACCTAGATAAAATTGGTCAAATAATGACTAATATTTTTAATTGTTAGGAAATGTAGGGTGCTATTTTTAATTGCTAGGAAATGCCATACCCCGAAGCCCTGTCAAACTAGTGGTAGTTGCAACCCCAAGTGAAGATCAGTCACAAGACCATTCTTCCACTACAAAAAAAAATGATCAATTTATTTTTGAATCACTATAAACGTCATAAACCACTTTGAAGAAAGTTGGGACTTTATATAAAATTAGCCATACTAAGACTTTTATATCTTCATAAAGGTGTTAATTTGCTTAATCTTTAATTCTTAAGGCTGAAAAGGCATTTGATAGGGTAGAGAAATTATATTACACGCATAAAAGACTTTCGTTTATCAGTCACTGCTGAATATTTCCAGTCCGTGATCAAATATAATGTAATGATATGCAACATACACACATATACATATAAACTTTTTAAAAGTACTAGAAACAAATGTCCTGAGTCACTACTTGTTTTTGCTGTCTTTAATGAACCGCTAGCTTTTTATTATACAACAACTAAACGATATAGCAAAGAGCAGAATATTGATTATTTGATTCTATCAAATGCAGGGTAAGCTTAAATCAGAGGTGGTCAATGCCTCCAGATACTGGAACTGCAACTGTCATCAGCCCCATGCAGGTATGGGCAGGGGTGGTGGGGTTATAATCCAACAACATATGGAAGACACCATGTTTAGGTGGTCCAAATTGGTAGACACTGGAGTTAGCATATTTACAGACTTGTGTCTTTCAAAGTCAGTTAGGTCTTTCTAATACAGTCTAAATAGCATCAGGTAGTTTTTGTCAAAACTTTTGTCAAAATACAGTATTTTATGGCTTGACTGCCTTTTTTTAAGGTACTGAAATATTTCCAACACAACACAGCACCTCGCTGATGCAACGGTAGGAGTGCCCCTGTTTCCTGCAGGTTTTCCTCTAGCTATAGCCCCTAGCAACAAAGCTTACACAATTCTGGCTTCCTGATCCACAGAGAGTGGCTTTTGATGAAGTGCTGCGGCAGCGAGGAGGAGACGGAATAACCCTGTTACATGAAGATAGCTTTCATTTGCACTTGTTTAGATTTAAATCAATACATTTTGCTAGTTTACCAGGTTGTAACTGCTTTTCTATTAAAACAATGGTCAAAAGGATTCAAGAACTATGTTGTTCAAGTTAACTAGGTTCTAACCCAAAGTACAAGAATGATGACGAGGGGATTGGCAGATGGGCCACCTCTACATCCTTATGTTTGGGGTCACTTCTTCTGCGGCCACAGGTGGGGTGTGCATTGCTCCCCTGGCAGTCGTCCATTTCATCCACTGCCCCACAAATGCTCTCCCCATCCCAGAGGCAATTCCACCCCAGTGCCGGACACTGTGACATGGGCCTGAGCAGGGTGAGCTCTACCCATCTCTGCCTAGAGCCCTATCCAAAGGCATCTCAGGGGCGTTCCTCTGTGAAACAACTCCCAGGAATGTTTGTGGGTGGAATTGCAGGTATTGTTCCATTGCTTATGTCAGGATTTGGCCTCGAAGCGGTAGCAGCCTTGGGTAGGAGGGAAGGGTTTCTCAAGCGATAAGTGTATGATGAATGTATGATGGTTAATGTATGATGAATGTATGATGGTTAATGTGAGCTTCTATGGAATGTCTTTTTAGAATGGTAATCCCCCCACCCCCAATTTTATCTCTGTATTAGAGATTATTTTCTTCCGTTTAATTTTAAGCTGTTAGGTTAGTGTATCTGTATTGTTTTATACAACATTGTGTGGATTGGTGTTTTTTTTTATATTAATAGCATTGCAATTATTTCTTGTTGTCTCTAATTTATTTATTTTTAACCGTTATGCTTGTTCAGTTGATGTGCTTTGGATTGCTTCGGCCACAATTTTGCAGAAAAGCGATGTACAAATTATGCCGGCTGCTTTGAAGTGCTGCATTAGAATCCATCTCTTAGAGTAGATCATTCAAAGGACCATGAATCTTTCAATATTAGGAAAGTATTGTCATTTAAGCAATGTTAGCAATAACCAACTTGGTATTAGGTAGTCAGAATTTGCAAGATACCTGTTCTCAAATGCTGCCTTAGATTCATCTTGGCTGCTCCAGCCCTTGAGAGGGAAAGCCTGTTCTGAATAAATCTCAAATTCTGCCAGTCGTGTCTAGACTTCAATGGACCTTGAAAGGAGAGAGTACAAATAGCATATGCCATCCAGTCTTGCAGAACCAGAGTTGCAATGAAGTCTGTAAACTGCAGTGTAGGTAAATGTTTGATATTTGTAGAAGGGTTATAAAAGTCCAGTTATCTGATCATCCCCGGCACCTGAGAAATTAGTCCCTGGTGCTGGGAGCAGGTTTTTTCCCACCCCTCAGCACTACTGTTTGTGGGACCGGCTGCCACCATCCACTTCCACAACTTGGTTTCCTTAGTTACTAATCATAACTAAGCAACCACTTGGTGGTGGAAGGGCTCTCAAGTCCAAGGTTATAATCTCCAGGTAGGATGGAGCCCTGACACCTCTCACTGTAAACCAGAGCTTTCAAAACTTTTATGTTGGGGACACACTTCTTAGGCATGCATCAATTTGTGACACAGTAATTCAGTTTTACTAGCAAACCGGAGGTTAAACTAACCCCTTTTTAGCCCCAGGAGGTGCGTGGGGAACATTTGCGTGACACACCTACACACCGCAGCTGACACACTAACCTGTCGCAGCACAGTTTGGAAAGCTCTGCTCTGTGGGGAGAGAGAAGGAAGAAAGAAAATGTGGAAGATATTTTTGTGCCCCTGATAACGAATATATATTTTTTAAAACCCCACAAAGATAGATTTATTGACTTAAGGGCTTGTAGCTCTTTGTCATGGTGGATTCTGATATTAATTTTTATTGCTGTTATGTTGTTCTGTACAGAACTTGGTAAAATTTTATTTTCAGTAGTTCCCTGGTACCTTGCACGGTGTACGAATAAAAGTAGTTCAACATGCAATTGGTCAATATAAGAAAAAGTTGAGGGAAGACGGGTTCCAGAAGCTCATAAGAAAGTCACTTCTGTATTGTATTATCTAACTTACTTACATCCCTATATCCAGCAAATGAGAAGCTAGATATTATCACATTTGCTATTTTTCACCTCCTTTGAGCCTGTGACGATTATAAAACTAATGCAGCTGCCAGTTTTAAATGCATTACTGAATAATGGAGTCTGAGCCATCGTTCCCAAGTTCTTTTTTACTCTTCCACAAAATGCTTGGTTCAACATCCTAAGGACTATGGAGGAACTTGATAACTTGCTGTCTAAACAAGAATTTCTTTTGTTGAATATTCTTGTTCAGTGTTGGACTATTCATCGTTGAATGAATTAAATCCTGTGTGTGCTAAGTTTCTGTGAAACCTTGACACCCAGTAGTAGCAATCCAAGTGGGGTTTTATAGTGCCTTTGAACAAAGGTTGGCACTCTACTATTGACAGGACTGTATCTCTTTAAAATATCACTCAGGCAAAAGCAGCATCCTTAACTGTATTTTTTTATAGGTTTGGTTAGATTTCCAGCAGTTCTAACCAGAACAAGCACCATTTTTTATGAAGCTCTACACAGCTTCATAAACAATTACATGTTTGTACATATGAAGGTCGCATGATGATGATGAGCTCTTAAGTCTTAACAAAAGTTTTCTTCTTTTTTAGACAATGTCTTCTGCAATTGTTCAGATTTATGCAGCAGATCGCAATGCTATGTGGTCGAAGAAGTGCTGCGGCGTAGCTTGCCTTGTAAAAGACAATCCACAAAGGTCTTATTTTATCAGAATATATGATATTAAGGTGAGATTCTCCTCCTTTTGCTATCTTGTGCTTGTCTTAATTTGTCAAAATGTGTTGAATAGCATGCCTCTGATTTATGTATTAACGAATTGTTAAACTGTAGAAACTTAAATGAATGTGTGATATGTTTCAGCTTTGAAGCGCATGTTGGTCACACTTAAAAAGTAGGAACACATGGGTCTAAAGAAATAAATGTACATGGGAGGAGAACCATGTGGAAGGCCAGAGCTTTGCTTCCTGATCTTGCTGCAGAAGTTCTCGTAGCTCAATTAGCAAGCTGTTGAGCTGTAGCCTGACAGTTTGGCAACAAGAACTGCTGAATAAAAGGTCAATCTGAATATTAATATTTTAATGTATGGAACAACTTAAGCATATATGATATATAAATGATATATAAATGATGGCAAAATGCAGGTTGCCAAGAAGCAATGCAACTTAATGGCTTTGTCATCAGCATAGTGTTGGCACTTTGCTTTTCAAGAAGATGACATGGAGTCCTCTCCTAAGAATATCTTGGATGTAGTCAACTGAGAGGAAGCAGAAAGTTTGCCAGCATGCAGAAGTCATATAATTTTTTTCCCGTCTATAAGATGCCCCCATGTATAACACCCCCCCTATTTTTGGGGACTCAGATTTAAGAAAATGGGGGGGACATTGTTGACATTTTTTAGGAAAAAAACCTAGTCTTATACACGGAAAAATACGGTATGTGTCTGCAGTCACTCTTCTCACAGTGTCTTTTTCCCCCCTTCCATTTTTTTTAGGATGGAAAACAGTTGTGGGAACAAGAATTGTATAATAATTTTGTATATAATAGTCCTAGACCATATTTTCATACCTTTGCTGGAGATGTAAGTATTTTGCTGTATTTTGCATAGTTATAACAACATTAAAAGGAATAAAATAGTCCTTTCAGTTTGTGCTGCCAGGTATATATACACCTGCACAGTCTAAATCAAGTAATATAAGATTACTCTCTATTATTCTCTAAATCAAGTAATATAAGAACTGTGCAGCTTTCCTGATAATTTATATAAAAAGTTAATGTTAAATAAATTCATTATTTTTACGGATTTGTTTTCCTTCATCTTATAACCATATGAGTAAAATTCAGGGGAACAGATAGGCACACCTTATACATATTGAAGACAGTAGCAGTTGTCAGCTAAAAACTGAGATCCCCTTGGTACATCTAGTGTTTATTATTATTTATTACATTTGTTAGTTGCTCAGTACCTAATTTCTCAAAGCAATCTAAGATTAAAAAAAAAACTAATTTAAGATTGCAAAAAAAACCTGCATGTCTTAATATAGTTTCTTAGAAAAGTTATATAAGAAAACAATTGTTTTTCAGGCGTGTCAGGTGGGTCTTAATTTTGCTAATGAAGAAGAAGCTAAAAAATTCCAGAAGACAGTGACGGACTTAATTGGACGACGGCAACGAAAATCTGGTAGATATATAGTTTTTCAACACATTTTTGCTTTGTGTAGAACTTATAAGAAAACATTCTTAAGGCAGAAACTGACCTCTTTAGTTTCTAGCTTCTCTGGATTCAAGAAATAGGTTAGAGATTGAATGGGGGGCATGCACACATAGTTGTTACCAATAAATATGTACAAACTGGACCTTTGTACAGTCTACAGCTAATGCTAGCAGGACTTCATAAAATAGAATTTGGGAACCTGTGGTTGTTGGTTTCCAGCTCCCATCAGTCCCACCCAACGTAGCCAGTGATCAGAGTTGTAGGCCATTAACTGAAGGATCACAGGTTCCTGTTACACAATAAGATTCAGCAGTGCCTAGTCTTTTACAATACAGCAGTGCTTCTCAAATTTGGTTCCCTAGCTGTTGTTGGACTTCAACTCCCATCATCCTTGGCCACTGGTCCTGCTAGCTAGGGATGATGGGAGTTGTAGGCCATCAACAGCTGGGGACCCAAATTTGAGAAACAATACTGAAATCCCCAATACTATTTCATCTTCTGATATTGAACTTGAGTGGTGAGTGCCAATGGAAATGGAGCCAAAATGGGGGAACTGAGAAACGGGGGGGTATCACCATGGTTGGGGGAATCCCAAGGATTGCTGAATTGCAAATATTCTAAGGGAGAGGAAAACTTGGGGAAAACTCCCCTTTAAAAAAACAACGCAGCACACATGTTCAGCAGCTGCACCATGTTAAGTGTTAGTTATGAAAGAAAACTAGGGTTAGGAGGGAATGTCAGATGACCAGGTCATAAAATCCTGAACCACAGAAGCATTCCTATTAAAGGTGAGAACGCACCGCAGCACTTCATTGTAAGTCCCAGTTGTATTGTTAATTCAATGAAGTGCTTATTGCTGTCGGCTGAATAAAACAGCATCTCATTGACATTTTGCACATTATATATTTAGAAATACAGGCAGCCTTCCCGCAGTGTATCCAATGGGCAGATAGGCAGGGTCGCAGATATGGTCCGCAGTGATTTTTGTGATGTTGGCAGGTGGTTAAAATTGCCACTCAACAGCTGGAATCCCTGCTGGCTCTCTGATCTTCCAGTTTACATGTAATTTTTATCTTATGTTATAGTCAAGATATTGCTGGAGCTTGCAATTACCTGAATTTGTCCAGTTCATAATATTGGGCTGCATTAATAAGTGTCATTTCCCACCGAAGTCCCCAGGTTTTGCTCTCTGGCTTGGAGTAAATTTATAGACTATATAAATAATAACTGCAAAGGATTGAAAACACTAGCAGGACTGAGATAAACCCTACAACATAGACTGAATAGAGAAAGGAAAAAACTGTGAAATTGATTGAAATAAGAAAACCGAAGGGTGGGATGGAGGGAAGTCAATGCCTAAAAAGGCACTGGTAAAGATGTGGGATGTAATGTTTTGTTTTATATTGTTGTCTGAAGTAAAATTTAATAAAAATATATTTTAAAAAAATAGAATGTGAAGAAGGTTTCTGCGCATGCATGGAGAGTGCTCAGTAGACCAGGTAGCCAAAGCAAACTGCTTTGGTGCATGTGCAGAATCTTTCCATGTTAATCCTTTCCTGCTTAAACTTGGTTCATAGAATAAGAAAAATATATATAACCAGGCCATTTGACTTAGCGGCCTTTTGTTTGGTGAATACTGATGCAGGGAGCTCTTCACTTCTTATTCTGTGTCTCGAATATTTGACTCACGTGTTTCTTTTAAAATCAGTGCATTGGCGTATAATCAGATTTTGTGTGTGCAAGGGCAATCCTCCTGGAGTTAGACTTCCCTTTGATTTCAGGTTTTCCCCCCTGCTGGTCAGAAATGGTTTCTCTGTTAAGCCACCAGATGGAGTCCTAAGACTATCCTATACCACTGGATGTAATTTTTGTTCTATAATAAATTGAGGAGTCACAGCGACAATCTCACAAGGCAGACAAGAATGTATCATTTTATTTGCAGTGGAATGTACAGTGCAGCTGGTTCTATAACCCTGAAAGTTTGTTGACAGGAAGACATTCTGGGAGCCTTGCTTGGAGTTAAATCTGAGAAATAGGACACTGCATCCTGTGTCTTTTCCAAGCTGCTGTATTGCACTACTGCTTACATCTCACAGAAAGCAGATAAGGAGGTAAAGCCTGCATCTGGGCTGTAACTACTTCAGATTGCAGGTGGAGAATGCCATGTTGGATGCTTCTCTGTGCAAAAAAACCCTCCAGACTCCCTAATGCAGGCATGTCCAAAGTCTGTTTCGGGGGCCTAATCCAGCCCCTGTGGCAGTTTATTTCCTGGGGTAAAATCCTAAAAAAGCCTCAACAACTTGAACCCCACAAAAAGCTCACAAATTCCAATCCTTTAAAAAGTCCAACAACTTGTATAAGGTATGTTTACATTGCAATGTAGCCAAAGCAAAATTCCAAGTATGTTGGAAAATGTACTTGGCCAATAAATTATTCCTTCCTTCCTCCCATGGTCGGCCCTCACAGCCCTTCACTTCATCAAATCTGGCCCTCTTTGGAAAAAAAGTTTGGACACCACTGCCCTAATGGCTCTAGACAAACCTTCTAAATATGCTGCGTTTGTGTTTTTTTTATAAAGTGCCAGAAGGTTTTTTGTGTGGAAAGAGTATTCCATCATGTGAGGTGGTTATAGCCCAGAAATAGCCTGTTTTTCAGAAACTAGGTCCAAAAATAGCTCCTTCTTCTCTGCTTGCTTGCTTCCCTCTATGATGGGAACGTATAGGACCTGTATGCAACTTTTCACTTTAATTGGGCCCAATAGATTTTCGAGCGAAAGGGTTCTAAAACAAGAACAAAACAGAAACTCGCATGGCTATTTCTCCCCTTTCACATTGCTGTTGTGCTTGGGGGATTTAAGGAGCTTTTGTACAGAGTTCTAAATATCACAAACCTTTTACCTCCAGAATACCTTATTAAATGTAAACGAGGAAGGACAGCCTTTCATCTGTCTTAATTAAGTACTATATCCCAGCTTTAAGCATGAAAACTATTGAGGCAGCAAGAAATAAAAACAAGACAATAACAATATGAATAAATGCATCAACTTTAAAAGCACACACAGATTTACAATTTGGGTTTGTAGAATTGGTTGGAACTAACTGAACAAGGGACATAAATGTTTCAAGAAGTATAAAAAAATGTTAGCATATCATCTTCTGAAAGTGAGGGATTCGAACTTAAGGCTGGAATGCATAGTTGCCAAACTGAAATGAAAACCGAACGGTTCTGAGCCATGACTTCTAGTTTGATGCACAACTGATGCTACTCTTTTCTATAATTTGTGGAAGGATCACTGTGCTTCCAGTGCTCAATTTAAGCAAGCTTTTTATTTTTAAACGAAACCCCTTTCTTAAAATTTAGTTTATTCAAATTAGGTTTTCAGGTTTAATGCCTTTTTTTTTTAATGCACATGCACTATATCCTGTGGAAGCTTATCTTACCATTTTTGTTAGAGGAAAACAAATTGCTGTGGGTTGTATCCAGCAATTTTCAGCTGTCCCACCCCTCAAAAAGGTAATCTGCTCTGGAGGATCCTCCAACCCTCTGGATCTAATGTTGGGGGGCAGAAATCACTGATCTCCATATTTCAGTTATGGAGGTATTTTTAACAGCCGAGAATCATTACTGGCTACTAGTTACCGGTAGTACTTGTACCTATTTGCTACACATTCAATATATGCATTTCTGTACTGTAATGATACCTGTCTTAAATTTAAACGCGACTTCTCTGAGCTGTACAACACATGCATTACTGTGTTAGTATCATTGCTTTTGGGTCAACTTGCTTTTTTCAAAATCTCAGCTTGGTGTTTTTTTAATCCATCAATTGTATTTTAAAACACTTTTCTATTAATCACAGAACCTTACAGATTTTACTCTTGCCTCCTAACACAGAGATGTGTAAGCTCTAGTAAGTCTAAAAATGCTGAGATGTTAAGTTAGATGATTAGGTAATTGTAGGTATACTTTTCAGGTATAATTTTTTTGCCAGTTCAGTGACATTTTATATACTTGGTCATAATTATGTAAGATCAGGTTTTATTTTTGTCCACTTGAAATACTGAGAGAGCGTATCTAAGATCAGACAGGGTGGTCTGATCACTGTCTTAGATCACTGAGATCTTGAAAAAAGTTTGAAGACTTGACATGCGTATGAAATAGCACTTTTAATTGTGATATAAATAGAGAATCGGACTTTCTAAGCCTCTTTTCAAGCTGGAGCAATGGCAGCCCTGCTGAGAGAGTATTTGAAAGATTCGAGGTCATCCCCAGGCCATTTGAGGGAAATGTGAACCGTTTATTAAAATGAATGGAAGTTTAGTTAGCTTTTTTTCTCCTGACAATAAACCTTCTAAAGTAGAGTTTGAAATAATAATAGGCAAACAATTCACAGATAATAAGTCTCAGGAGGGTAAGAAAATGTTCTAATATTCTATTTTGTGCATAAATAGTATAAAGTGTTTTTTTTCCTTTTTAACAGAGAAAAGGAGAGATCTACCAAATGGTAAGTGGTGGTTTGTTTGTTTGTTTTTGCTTGCAGTAACCATGAAATTGTTTGATTGTTTCAATGTCACTCACTTACTCCTAGCTTATCACTCAATGAATGTAATTGCCTATCTGAACATCAGTGCATCTTTTAAAATTATAAGTGGACAGTTATGCTTTGATTAGCTGTAGGATTGCTTAGTGGTACTTTAAAATTGCAATGCAAACAGTACAGTAGAAGGCGAAAGCAGGAATGGGACAAAGGCTTGAGAAATAAAGACCAGTGACAAATGTTGATGTCGTAGTCACAAACTCCTCTTCTTAGCAAATGCTGATTATGTGGGAATGACTTAGGAAGTCAGCTTTAAACCATTTGACATACTGACATTAGCTTTTCATCTGCAGAATTCACTCAGATGTTTCAGCTGCTAAGTCATGAGCCAGAATCATTTTAATTTTTTATGGTGGGGGATTAGAAATAGTGTTCTTCCTTTATTGGTACAAACCTCAACAGTTGGAAGAATATTTGCACAAAGGTGCAATATATGATTTGTTTTAAAGTAGCTAAAAACCACCCTATTGTTCAAGGGCTTGGTTAACATCGCAGAATAAAAATTGTCGGATTAAACAAATTGGCATTGCTGGTTATGTAAAATGCATTAGCCTGTAATTTCCTGGGATTTGTGTTTTTATTCATGTTGGTAATGGAAAAGTCTATTCAGTGTTAAAGCAGTGAGCTGTAGATTTACTGACCTTCCATCATAATGGTTAGGATGAAAATGGGGATTTATCAGAATTAGTTTTAAAAGGGCTTGCCAGGAATCATGTGGCCCACTTTCATTTTAGCACATGAGCTGGAATCTGATTTAGTCTGCAGGAAGCTGCCCTCCATCAGGCAGCAACTGAGGAATGTAAAGGATTTTCACAAAACATTGCAATGTTTTGTACCACGTTTTCGGAAAACCCTTCTGAGGATGTGAAAGATATCGACATTAGTGGGTGCTTAAGACCACTATATTGTCAAGTTATTCCAAACGATGAACTATATAGGCCGCTTTCGTCTTCACTGATCGAGCTCTCGACAGCTGATGGGGAAGGTGCTTGTGTTATGATGGGGAAAATTTTGTTGGATATAAATATGGCAGTGTTAGAAGAAAATGGAAGTCCCTTAGAGTCATGTGTTCCTCGTGGACAACCCAAGCCTAATGAGAATGGTAAGCATGCTTTTCATTGGCTGGTGGTACTTATTTCTGAGAAAACATGCTTTTGATGGCACTGCTAAAGGGGGGGGGACAGCATTAAAAATATATGTACAAACTGAGTGATTTTTATGCAACATGAAAAAAGATTATTTCTTCTACAAATCAAACTAGTAGGCATTATCCTCCATCTATAGCATTGAAAATATGGAGCTCATAATGAATATTTTGTAACAGTGGCTTTTATTTTTATTTCTATTTAATTTTACTTGTAGAAACCATCAATTTTTAGCTGTCTTGATACGATGCCAAAAAATCAAAATCTAATTTGCAGATTATGGTAACCAAGAATAGCAAAATTATTAGACTCTTATTTTATTGTGACATTTTCAAGAATTAGAGTTTGATTTTTTAATACACACACACACACACACACACACACACACACACACACACACACATGCTACTAGAAATAGGCAAACATCAGGTGTGCACGACAGGTACACATGGAATTACTACCGACATGTATCCTTGTAGCAACTTTGCGTAATACAGTTAAGACAGCAGCTTGCTTTCTTAGCAACACTCTAGACATAACCCAATGCTCACCTCTATTACAGTTTCTTTAAAATATGTGGTCTCCTAAGACCTTCTGTTACACAGAGCTGCCTCACCATGGAAAATGACTTATGTACATTATTCAAGTTGCACCATGAATTTTATAAATTTTATAAAAATTTATTTCTTGCACGTAAGAAATAATTATACTGATAGGCTCACATATTTAGAAGAGTAAGAAATATTGAGTAAGAAATTACTCAATTTCTCAAGAAATTATAAGAGTAAGAAATACTTCTCAAACATCTTGACACTTAAAATGTAGCCACTTATTTCTGTTGTAAAATGGTATAGAAAGATTTGTCTTAATATTTTAGAACTAGAGCTATCACTGTTAGAAATCCGTTAAACAACAGTTTTTGAAATGAGATTAGGGGATGGGAATATTGGAATGAGATGGCAGGGGGAGTACTATTGGGTTCAAAAAAAGAATCTAGTGGGAAAATGTATTTACTTTTTCTACGCTTAAATGAACCATTTTGAGTTAATAATAATTGATACTGATTGAAATTTTCTGGTCTTCTGTATTGTGTGGGGGAAAACCAAAGGTTTTCCTAGGCATCATTTTGCTTTTAAAACATTACTCTCTCCTTATTCTGTAATACTTGGAGTCCAGGAAACATAAGATGGCAGACCAAATTAATTTGAATATATTTGCACTCCTACAGGTCCAAGTCTACCAATGGCAACTGTTGACATCAAAAATCCAGAAATCACCACTAACAGATTTTATGGCTCACAAGTCAACAACATTTCATATACCAAAGAGAAGAAAAAAGCAAAAGCAAAAAAGAAGAGGTTAACAAAGGCAGATATTGGAACTCCAAGCAACTTCCAGTAAGAGCACCTTTTCTTTTTTATAACTTTCTACAGATAGGCACAAAAATTCAGTTACTACATTTGGGAAGAAAATCAGTTTGTGAGTAATACTAAGTAGGTGCCCTTTTTATAATTATAATAATAATAATATTTTTTTATTTGTACCCCGCCCATCTGGCCGGGTCTCCCCAGCCACTCTGGGCGGCTTCCAACAAATATTAAAATACATCAAAATCACAAGTTAAAAACTTCCCTAAACAGGGCTGCCTTCAGGTATTTTCTGAATGTAGGATAGTTGTTTATCACTTTAACCTCTGCTGGAAGGGCGTTCCACAGGGCGGGCGCCACTACCGAGAAGGCCCTCTGCCTGGTTCCCAGTAGCTTTGCTACTCGCAGTGAGGGAACCGCCAGAAGGCCCTCGGCGCTGGATCTCAGTGGTTTAAGGTTTTCTCCATGGTAATTTGCCATTTTGGAAATGACAGTATTCAGTTAAGTTAGTTTAAGATGGACCACCCTTTTGTGTTTGTGTGTGTGTGTGTGTGTGTGTGTGTGTGTGTGTGTGTGTTTTAAAGGCCCAGGGTGGCTTACACAATAGAACAACAATACAGTAAAACTCAGTATGAAAATCCTCCCAAAGCAGGAGAAGCAAAGTAGGATGATGAAATCCAACAGAACCAACAAAGCCATCAATTAAAATTGGCAGCTGTGGCATGCTGGAAAGTGTGAGCGAGCATGTCTTAGTCTGATACTGAAACGTCACCTAGCAAGCCTACCTAGGGAAGGAGATCCATAGATCTCCCAAAGGGCAGGAGTACTCTTGAGGATGGCTTCTAAGCATAATTGGGCACTCGTGGTGGAAGGTGTGGTCCTTGGGATACATGGCCCCTAACCATTTAGGGCACTCTGAATTGGTCCCAAAAATGAACCAACAGCCCAGGGTGGTTGCACGAACACCATGGTGTTCCCTCTAAGTAACCTAGCTATGTTTTCTGCTAACTAAGTGTCATTTCTGAAAAGTATTGGCCAGCGTGCAGGAATCTGATCTGGACATTTGGTTGTTTAAAGCATTTTTACCCTGATGAAAAGAGTTTGCTGAGTGACTTCCAAAGAAGAATTGCATACAGCCATACAGATAAAGACTTAGGGTTTGGGAGAGAGAAGGAAAAAGACATGCTTTGGCACTAGTTCTTAGTTGTGTATTTGGTTAGCTCCCAACAATCAAAACATCTCGGAAGTGGATGTTGGTTGACTTTACAGGGTGGGTCCTCTGCCTTCTCAAGCCTATCAAAAATCTGCCAATACAGTGGTACCTCGGGTTAAGAACTTAATTCGTTCTGGAGGTCCGTTCTTAACATGAAACTGTTCTTAACCGGAGGTACCACTTTAGCTAATGGGGCCTCCCGCTGCCGCTGTTTGCCCCCACTGTTATATTGCCACTGAAGGATGACGAGCATCCAGTGGCATCCATGATTTCTAACAGTGCTGTACTACTGAATGGTAAAGGTAAATGGTAAAGGGCATGCAGGTGGCGCTGTGGTCAAAACCACTGAGCCTCTTGAGCTTGCCGGTCAGAAGGTCGGCGGTTCGAATCCCTGTGATGGAGTGAGCTCCCGTTGCTCTGTCCCAGCTCCTGCCAACCTAGCAGTTTGAAAGCACGCCAGTGCAAGTAGATAAATAGGTACCGCTGCAGTGGGAAGGTAAACGGCATTTTCATGCACTCTGGTTTCCGTCACAGTGTCCCATTGCGCCAGAAGCGGTTTAGTCATGCTGGCCACATAACCCGGAAAGCTATCTGTAGACAAACACTGGCTCCCTCGGCCTGAAAGCGAGATGAGCACCGCAACCCATAGTTACCTTTAACTGGACTTAACCGTCCAGGGGCCCTTTACCTTTTATCTTTTACTACTGAATATGAATACGAAATAACACAGTAGTGAAACTTGCTGGCAAATGCAATTTAATGAAAACCCGGCTCCTTATATAATAAAAGCTGTCTTCATTATTATCTTAACTACTAAAAATGAAAAATGGATTTAATCAGTATAGTAAGACTTCAGGGACTCTGTTTTTGAAATGTGCTAAAACTCTCTTAGTTGCGATTGATACTGATTAAAATGCTATCAGTAGATCTCTTGGCACTGGCTATTTCAGAGAGTATGTGTGGAATCATTTAGGCACAGAATGCAGCTGTGTCTCATCCGAACCACTTTCCATTTGTATCAGTTGATCAATTCTAATGCAATAGTTTATCACCGTGAAGATTACATATTGCAATATGTAATACTCCTTATATATTCTAACTTTGAGTTTTGGTTTTCCCCTCTAGGCACATTGGACATGTTGGCTGGGACCCGAACACAGGTTTTGATGTAAGCAAGAATGAGGGTGGTTAACTGTTCCAAAACTCCGAGCATTCTACAGTCATTCTGTATTTATGTGAAACAAAAATTGAAAGGAGGGCAATCATAATTGATACTTTTTTTTGTCATGAAGGTTTTTAAATTTGCCATGCAAGCCGATTTAACTAAGAATGCTTTGAGCTTCATGCCTGAAAACAGAAATCTTCCCAGAAACTATGCTACATCATTGCCACAAAGCCCAAGGTTTTCTGTGGAGAAACTTTTCTAATAAAAGGATCTGTGTTTGCTGAACAAAAAAAAAAAAAAGTAGCTTCTAACAGCTCTAATGTTTCCATTAGGTTAACAATTTGGATCCAGAGCTGAAAAACCTGTTTGACATGTGTGGAATTTCAGAGGCTCAGCTGAAAGACAAAGAAACATCCAAGGTTATATATGATTTTATTGAAAAAACAGGAGGTGTGGAAGCTGTTAAAAACGAGTTGCGTAGACAAGGTGAGTCCTCGTGCCATCCACTCATGCTTTGTAATGCTTACAAAAATGCAGGGTTTGAGCCAGACTTCACTGTAGCTCCAAGTTCTACCTTCTACACCAGGGGTCAGCAACCTTTTTCAGCCGTGGGCCGGTCCACCGTCCCTCAGACCATGTGGTGGGCCGGACTATATTTGGGGGGGGGGGAATGAACAAATTCCTATGCCTCACAAATAACCTAGATATGCATTTTAAATAAAAGCACACATTCTACTCATGTAAAAACACCAGGCAGGCACCACAAATAATCCAGAGATGCATTTTAAATAAAAGGACACATTCTACTCATGTAAAAATACGCTGATTCCCGGACCGTCCGTGGGCCGGATTGAGAAGGCGATTGGGCCGCATCTGGCCCATGGGCCTTAGGTTGCCTACCCCTGTTCTACACTCTTCCTGAGGCCTGAGAGAATGGGCTGAGGAAAGGTGATCAACTAAACTCTCGTCTCCCTGCTGCCCCAAGCAGAACTCGAGATACTCCTGCAGGTGGGACCACAGTATGAATCCAACCCATTACATCAAGTTGAGAAGTGCTTCTCCAGATTTTTAAAATGGATTTAAATTTGCACGTTTTGTTAAACACACATAATTTGAAATAGAATACGCTTCGCTTTGAAAAAATCTCCATGGCTAACAAACTTTTCTGTTTTGAACACCATCCTATATCTAAGCCAAAATATTTAAAAATTGAGTCCCGAGCAGGGGGTGTCCCAGGAGGGCATTACTCTGTAGCAATTGACTTCTCTTGGTTTGTTTGTTTTTGCAAGTAGCTGCAATGGCCAGCTATAATTGGAGAACCAAGAATTACTGTCACGATTCAATACTTACATGGTACCACCCATTTACTACATGGCTGGTTGTGCCTCTGTAGCATAATTATTATGGCGTAGACGTAGACAGCAGAGGCCAGAGACCGACAATTTAATGGAAGTGGATTAAAGAAAGTAAATGAGTCTAGGATGCTTCAGAGAAAGTTAATATGCGTTACATTTATGATCTAGGTCCACCACTCTGGAGTGGTATGTATGAATTCTAATCTTCAGAGTTCTTCGCATTGCAGTGGTGTGTGATACGCAATACCTATACATTTGGGTTAAAAAATACTAGATTTAGGAATTGATACATCAATACATAATTTGTAACCATTTTATATAGTTAGTTAAAAGTTGTGTTGTTTTTTTCCATTGGATAGTACTGGTAAATAGTGCCCTGCAATTAATTTTTGTTAAAGTCGCTAACCTGCTGCCCTTTGGTGCTTCAACCTACCTTATAAAATATGGCTTATAAAATATATATCCTCATTTGAAGTGTGTGTGTGTGTGTGCTTTAAGATCTTAATTTAGCGATTTTGAACAAAGGGCTTGCTTCCTTGTTCTGATAGCAAGAGACCCCATACTTACAAGTGGTTTTCTTCATCATGGCTAAGTAGAACAAATTTTACCAATTACTAGCTCTTAATCGGGTTTGGGGAATGAACTGCTCCGTACTTGCTCTGAACACAGAGGTGTTTGACCACTGGTAGGGATTGTGTATGGAGAAAGATTTGAGTCTTAAAGTGCGATCCTGTGCAAGTCTGCGCTCAGAAGTAAGCTCAGTTGAGTTCTGTGAGATGAATAGGTATGAGACTGCAGCCACAATCTTGCGAAGCGCACTGAGGCCATTCACTAGCAAGATGGTTTCTCCGTTGGTGACTGCAAGTAGCAGGAAATAATATTAGAGAGACCTTAATAATATTGCATGGTGATACATATTCCATCCTTCCTCTTCCTCCTCTCACTGTTAAGGATGTGTGAAAGAGTCAAGCTGCCATTTTGAAATTTAAACAGAGAATGATGGCCTATATGTATACGTCAAGATTAACTCGAATATGGTAGCGCTCAAGATCAGGGTGAGCTAAGGCCTTAGTTCATTTGGCTACTTAAAGTTCTTCCAAAATGAATGCCTTGACACATATAACTATGCCTCAGTGGCCTCCACATTGAGATGATTTGATGTGAGGCTACGGTAAAAAGTTATTCAGAACCTCCCATTGATCGTTATATGGAAGTGGGGATTAGGCCTGCCATCTGTATTGGATTCCCTGTTGCAGTTAAAATGTGCATTAATCAACAAAGCCATGTTTGGTTTGTTTTATAATGACAAATGACCTTTCTTGGGCAATATATATGTTGCCCATTTTCTAGTGTATGAAAACGTTTTACCCATTTTTTGTAACAGTTTGGAAGCACAGCCAATTGGGAGCAATAGCTTAGCGTAAGGCGGAAAATTTTCAAATTTCAGTGGTTCTAAAACACAAAGTATTAACCTTTACTATGGAGAGAGTTGGTTCCTTTTGGGAATGCTGTGTTAAGATTATCCCTCCTAAAGGCTGTGAGTATAAAACTTCAATGTCATGAAAGCCATGCAGATAGACCATCACTTGTAAATATTGGCATTGACCTGTATAGACATTTGAGAACATGCATTCTTCCCCTCCCCCACCCCACTTTTTTCCTTTTGCTTGGTGTGCAAAGAGTGGTTTGTTGCAGTTGTGATGCTTGTTGGGTGAGAGACCAGATATGCTCAACTGGAAACTAATATATTTTTTTAAAAAAACCTGATAAAATGGTAGTACAGTGGTACCTCGGTTTTTGAACATAATCTGTTCTGGAAGACTGTTCAAGTTCCAAATCGTTCGAGAACCGAAAACTCAGTACGGAAGACTCAATACAGAAAACTCTATGGAATCCACGTGGCATGTTCAGCATCCGAGACGTGTTCAAAAACCGAAGCATTTACAGGTTTGCAGCATTTAAAAACCGAAATGTTCATCAACAGAGACGTCTGAAAACCAAGGTACCACTGTACTGTCACTGCAGAAATTGTGAACTGCCCTTTATCGATGGATATGCATGCCCTGAACTTACCACATCTGTGATGGAGGACAGACTACAAACTGAGTAAGGTTCCTCGTGGGGAAAGGCAAGGGAACTGAGCTCTTCTGTAAATCAAAATGGTTTTTTTGATACAGCTGTTGGTTGGTGGGAAGAGCTCTGTAAGTGACTAAACACTTGTTTGTTTTTTGTTCTCAGCTCCTCCCCCACCTCCACCATCCAGGGGCGGCCCTCCCCCTCCTCCTCCTCCTCCCCCACCACCACATAGCTCGGGGCCCCCTCCCCCTCCTATTAGGGGAAGGGGAGCTCCTCCGCCACCTCCTTCAAGAGCTCCGACCGCAGCGCCACCCCCTCCGCCTCCTTCCAGACCTGGCGGTGCAGTGCCGCCTCCGCCCCCCAACCGGATGTATCCTCCTCCTCCTCCAGTTCATTCTTCCTCTGCCCCCTCGGGCCCCCCTCCGCCCCCTCCGCCACCTTTGGGTGGTTCTTGTGTGCCTCCTCCGCCTCCCCCACCCCCTCCCCCTCCTGGTCCTCCTCCACCGCCCGGTGTCCCAGTAGAGGTTGACCATCAGCTTCCAGTTCCTGCAGGAAATAAAGCAGCTCTCTTAGATCAAATCAGAGAAGGGGCCCAATTGAAAAAAGTAGAACAAAGCAGTCGTCCGGTCTCCAGCTCGGGAAGAGATGCGCTACTTGATCAGATACGGCAGGGTATACAGCTGAAGGCTGTGAGTATCACTGGGCTTTTTTGTTCTTTGGTTCTGGTTACTAGGAAAATTTTGTGTAGTGTGTATCATAGAATCGTGTTGGAAGAGACCCCAAGGATCATTCTGTCCAACCCTTGCAATTCAGGAATCTCAGCTAAAGCATCCGTGACAGATGGCCATCCAACCTCTGCTTAAACACCTCCAAAGAAGGAGAGTCCACAACCTCTGTAATATAGTAATATAAGTTTGTCACAAGAATTTTATTAACTGTATTTTCTGTGTCAAATGTGAATTCCTAAAAATGCCCTTGATTTTAAACCTTTGGCACTTTCTTCCACCTAAGTAGTCTTTTGGTGATCGAGTAAAAGTACGAAGCATAGAGTAATCAGTCTGTCCTTGTTTCTATTTACTTGAAGGTATGCTCTAGCCGGGACCCAGGTGGCGCTGTGGGTTAAACCACAGAGCCTAGGGCTTGCTGATCAGAAGGTCGGCGGTTCGAATCACTGCAACGGGGTGAGCTCCCGTTGCTTGGTCCTTGCTCCTGCCAACCTAGCAGTTTGAAAGCACGTCAAAGTGCAAGTAGATAAATAGGAACTGCTCTGGCGGGAAGGTAAACGGCGTTTCCATGCGCTGCTCTGGTTCGCCAGAAGCGGCTTTGTCATGCTGGCCACATGACCTGGAAGCTGTACGCTGGCTCTCGGCCAATAAAGCGAGATGAGCGCCGCAACCCCAGAGTCGGACATGATTGGACCTAATGGTCAGGGGTCCCTTTACCCTTTACCTTTACCTATGCTCTAGCCATTGGCTTCTCAGAAATTGAGTGCTAAATGTTCTAAGTTCTGTGTACACTTCTACATTTCTGTATTCAATCACCTCCACCCCAGGTATCTGATGGACAAGAGAGTGCACCATCTACGCCTGCTCCCACCTCGGGTATTGTGGGAGCGCTAATGGAAGTTATGCAGAAAAGGAGCAAAGCCATTCATTCTTCAGGTAGCACATTAAATCAGTCTTTGTACAGCCATGTGCAATTTGTTTCTTTGAATTAATACCCACGTTTATAACATGAATTATAGCATCTATTCTATCTGCCGATATAATAATATTTAACAGAAAGGGGTTATAGGCATATCAGCAGTGTGGAATTTTAAGAAAAGCCTGTATTGAAAAATAGCCTTGTAGCAACCATAAAGATTATATTAATCAACAGTTTACTAATTTATAAAATTCTAGAACTGCTTGTCACAACCCACACAATGGATGTAATTTATGGAAGCTTGTTTCTGTTTCCATAAGCATCCCTTCTTTTAAAAAAGAATAGGTTATTTGGTTATTCTCCTGAACCAGATAGATTGCTTATTTATTAGGAAGAAGCATATAGATAATAGCAGGAATGTTACAAATATTTTGAAGCTGTCACTTAGGTCTTAATACTGTGTCACCATCAAGAAAATCATATTTTGGCCAGCTGTTATTACAAAAAGCATGGGGTAGGCATAAATAATATGCACTCTACTCTGAAGGAAAGTAATATACAATCACTATGCGACTTAGGACCTGGGTACTTAAATAGTCACAGTTTTTCACATACATGCCCAGGCATATGATTATTACTGTTACTGTTATTATTTCTTACTGTGCAAATGCCATTCAGTACCAACTAAATGGGGGTTGGGGGATGGAAATGGCAACACTAGCTTTTGCTGAATGTTTAGTTCTTGCAAAAATAACTTAATTTTTTTCTTATCATTAGATGAAGATGAGGATGAAGAAGATGAAGAAGATTTCGAGGATGATGATGAATGGGATGACTGATCAGTATATTATATATCATATATATTTTTAAGGTGAAATACTAAACTACTTTCTGTCTATGGATTCTGTAAAATTATCATGTAAATGTTCTACCAATTTGCTGTATATTTTTGTTGCCTTTTGCTTTTTTATTAATCTGTGCAATACCTCATTTAATCTGTAAAGGTTTGTCATAATCCTATACAAAGTTACTCCCGAAATTAATGTGTACAAGTTTACACCAGGTTGCTCAGTGTACATGTGAACACTTTCCATTCCATCAATAAGGGAGTTTTAATGTAATATGTGAGATTGACAAACACACCTTAAATGTATTTAGTTATAATGCAAGAAGGAAAACACTATTTTCATACCCTACTTTTTCTGTATCTAAATTTTCTTATTAAAACCTAGTATAGCACTACATTCTTTAAGCAATGCAGCTCCTAGTTTTAGCCCCTTCATCTTGGAAACTCTGCCACGTGGGTGAGGCTGATAAAACAATGAACTGTTGCAGTTCATACCGCTGCGATTAAATTTAGCATTTAAGCTGACATAAAACAATCGTAAAATAATAATAATAATAATAAAGCAGTTGTGAAAATTTCCCCTGATTCTGGAGCACTGTGTTTCCTGCTGTATGGCAGCTTTGACACCTTGAATGCTCAATTTAGGAACATCCCCATTGGCTTCAGAGTGTGACACCTCGGATGTAAGCCACCTCTGATTTTTTACCAGCTACCTTTCACAATGAAGAGGAGGAGTCTACATTTATGGCAACTGCTGCGGGCGTTTATTTATTTTTATATGCTGTTTTTTACCGAAGGGCTGTGGTTATAAAGTTTGCTCTGAATAATAGCGGATTTAAATTAATTTTAAAATGTGTAGGGCATGAGAATACTAATAAATGAATTTAGGTGGTGTCGCTCTGCAGTCTTTATGGATTACGGTATAAACCCAACACAGTTTAGGCACCAGATCTGTGATCTAGAAATTGAAAGCATTTATACAGGGATGGATGGATGCCTTAAATATATACTTCTCCTGACTCTGACGGGCTTTCCTAAAGCGATGGGGAAAGTTTCTGGGGGAGAGAAGGGATATGAGCATGGATTCTTCACTGATGTTTCCTTTCAACTCCCTTTGGCTGGATAAGCTGAGACTGGGTGGGCTCTGTGCCTGTCAGCCTATTAATGTTCAGAGATCCACTCCTTGCATGCACCCCTATGGGCTTATTCAAGCATAATGGGTCAATGTCGCCCTGTTTCCTTTGGACACTAAATCTCCAGGTAGAGCTCTTTGAACTGCTTGCCTTTTGGGAGAGTCTCACTACTGCAAAGTTGGTTTAAACCACTGCTTTTTATATGCACTGAAATTGCATGTTGCAGTTTGATTTGCCTCAACGCTTAGAAATGACGCCAAGGGATGTGATGCTAAAAGAGGCACGACTCCGTGCCCGGAAATCGCGTTCCGACATAGGACGGGGAAAGTTGAGTTCTCGTCTTAACTTTCGTATTTACTAATGGTCTTAACATTTGGAGTATCTCCCTATTTTACATGCAGGGTGCTGCATTTAAGATAGGCATTGGCGGTGCTAACCCCATACTTGCAGCAAGGAAACATTGAAGTAGAAAACACTAGGAATAATCAACTTGCCTTGCTGATGCACAGTGTTTCAAGGGAGGAATATCTGGCGTACAATTAACACATGCTTCTTTCCCCTCTCCCCCATCTTCTCTATTCATGGTATACTGGATGAAATTTGTATTTGCTGAAACCCAGTGTTGGCTTGATCTTGGCAGGCTGGACCTGCAATATGACTTGGCTTGGATATCTTAGTGCAGTTATAACGTATGTCTAGCATCCGGATTTTTAATACTCGAGTAAAACAGGATTTTAAAGGTTATGTTGATGAAAAGGAGGTGTTGGAAGCAAAGCTACATTATTCCGATGAGGGTAACTTTTGTTTTAAGCACACGGCTTGGGAAAGGAGAATTTTAAAGGTCTCCTCCTCTCCCTGTGGTTGTAGCCACAGCACTGCCTGCTGCTGGAAAGACTTTCAGCCACTGTTGCTGCTAGTATGGCTTGAGGACTGCAGGCAGGTTGGCTGAAGCCTGATTGAATGCTCTGAAGTAGGATTAAGAATGTGCACGTAACGTGTGAAGGAGTGTTAATGGCCTTCGGGACAGCGTTTAGTGCTGTCTCCCCAGCTCTGATATCATAAAGGGCATTTTTCAAATAGATCTTGCTCAGGTGGCCTCCAAAGATGTTACTTATTAGCATGAATAAAGCACATGCTTCTAGAGTCGAGAGAACTTGGAAAGATTTAATATTATATGGTTGAGATATTTGTGTAATCCATTAATCACTCGCCCAACAGGCTTTCGTTTCGTTTTGTTTTGTTTTCCTATAAAGTGTATCCACCTTATTGCACAAAAGTTCAGATGTTTTACTTTCAATAGCATATTGTACGGTCTTTATTTAAGGCATGACTGCAGTTACAATTAGGCTACAAAGTCACAGCTGCATGTTTCTGCATTTTCCCGTTTCCCGTGTGGGCTGGAGGCGGCGTTTCATGTCGTTGAATCACTACTGCTAACCGTTGTAACAAGGCAGCTTCATGCACCAGTTAAATTGACTGTCCAGGTAGACTTGGCAATTAGCAAATGAGCCTGAGGCCTATATCTCAGCACTACGCATAGACAATATCAACTAGCCGCTTGTACTCTGAAAGCATCTCAATCGTTCAGTTTTCCGTTTCATCAAACTGAAATTCTTGGTATGTGAATTTTCTTTCTCTTTGGCTTTTTTTTTTAAATGTACAGTGAATAGGATGTTGCACTGGTGGCAATTCATCATGGAGCATAATAAAATTAATTTGACTCAAAAACACAGTGTGGTGTGACTTTTATTTTTCCTTGTGTGCTAACTCATGCACAGGTTATGCTTCAGCCAGGGCAGCAAAATCCAACATTACCATAACTAGCTCAAATTGGAAAGTGGATTGTGTTCTTAAATAAGTTTCAAGGAGGGAATCTAATGCCCTGGCCCATAGGTCAAATATGACAGCTAGCCTGCTGCTCCCATGGAAACAATGGCTGTTGTAAACCAACAGATTGCATAATACATTAATACTACAAGGTCAGGCAATGTTGGAAGGGGTCTGTGCATTAAAAGTCTTGTTGTCTTTCCAGTTGCTGTGTGTATTGCCTGCTCTCTTCTGCATAAAACTCAAACGTTGTATTTTTTGGTGACCAAGTTGCAGAGAATTTCACAAAGGAGACTTCATATCCACAAGCATCAGGTATTTTTATTGCCATCACCGGTTTGTTGCTATACCTTGGAGAAATTCCTGGTTCTTCTTGCAAGTTGCATATCTGCACATATGATAAGTATGTTGAACATATTAATGAAATCAGAGATTTAGTAGATCTCTTGGCTCTTTTGTCTACTGTGGTGTCTACGACAGCACCTTCACAACAAAGGTAAAGGACCCCTGGACAATTAAGTCCAGTCGAAGGTGACTATGGGGTTGTGGCACTCATCTCGCTTTCAGGCCGAGGGAGCCGGCATTTGTCCACAGACAGCTTTCCGGGTCATGTGGCCAGCATGACTAAACCACTTCTGGCGCAACGGAACACCGTGACGGAAATCAGAGCACACGGAAACGCCGTTTACCTTCCCGCCACAACGGTACCTATTTATCTACTTGCACTGGCGTGCTTTCGAACTGCGAAAAGATTACCGTACAATATTCTTGTATACTGGACATAAGTAGGCTGCACTTTTTAGAAATGTGAGTGTCTTAACTTGCTGCTGACACACTGCTTGCAAATAGCTTCTGCAGTTTCCTGACAGTGCAAGCCATGTGAGATACAACCTGTTCATCTCAAGTTTGAATAAATTGTGTTAAAACAAAAGTTTGAATAAACTGTTTTAAAACAAAACCCATGACGACTTTAAAATAATTTGGGAGTGTTTCCGGTTAGGCTCCCTGAAGTCCTGCTGAAAGGGGTCACCGAGCCTCCAGAAGCATGGGGCATGGTCATGAACATGGGCCGGTCAAAGTGGAGTATCCTGATCCCAAAGTATGGAAGGTAGAGGGGACTCCCCTACAGAATATCCAAGAAAGGTTGGCTCGGCGTGGTCTGAAGGATCCATGGCTTCGCAACGAAGCCTGGAGGTATATGGGCACCTTTGCAAAACCTGTCACTATCATGGACGTTCTCGGCAAAGGATTCAAATGGGGATTTACAGCTTTTGTGGTAGCTCTTGCGGTTGAGTATACATTTTTCCCTCCAAAGAAGGATAAGGGCCAGCACTGAGGATCATTTGTTTTCTCTCTTCCGAGCTACCGGTACGAATTGATTGCTGTGTTCTGACTTTGCATGAAAAGATGCATATTAAAGTTCTTCAAAAAGAAAAAATAATAATAATAATTTGGGAGAAGAACAGAGCTGGGTGGCAGAAGTTCTAGCTTCTCAAATGCCTGATTTCTTTGCAGTGTGTAGATTTCTTTCCCCCAACTTCTATTGAAGCACACTGCCTACTCAATTTCCCTGTTAGTTTTCCTGGAAATTGCCGTTATCAAGCTTCTGTTGCAGATCCTAAAAGCTCATGTGCTTTAGCAACTTGTGTCAGTAGTTGAGATTCAAGCTTGTCAGGGACATGATGTTCCTGACCAGGCTGGGCTCTCCTAGTTCCCCTTCTGTCACTCTAATGTGCATTCCCTTCCCTTATCACATACCCCAATAAGCTCCGTGTACTTAATGTCTTCGCTGCAAGCCTGAGTGATGTTGCTCTGCCTGTTTATGGCTCTTTGCTGCCAAAAGATCAGCATAAAGTCTTGCAGTTCTCTGTTTCTGTGGAGCCGGTTCAAAGCTTTTGACACTCCTGAACTTCTGCAAGGCCAAAAATAACACTTTGTTGTGGTCTCCCTATAGTTAGCCTTGGGGCTTTTAAGGTTTGCAAAGGCAGGGAGCACGCTGTTTATGGGGTGGGTTTAGCGTAGCAGCATGTCAGCTGAGTCCTGCTGCTTTCTCTTTATCAGTTACACATTTATCTTTCATTTGAAAGAGACAACCTGTTTTGTGCGTCGATGCCTTGCACTGGCACAATTTCTCTGTTCTGGAGTTAAGTAAGCAAACTACAATGCCCCTCATTTCTGTGACCAGAACGACACAAATCTGCACAGAACCATTTTCAGTGCATGAAAGTCCTCCTAGTTCGGGGACCTCCAGCTAGAGGGCCCTTTTATCTATTTTCTCTTTTTCTTTTGGTAGCGGTTTTTGTTTTTTGTTTTAAATTGTATTTGGGTAAGAATTGCAAAAGGGACCCAGGTGGCGCTGTGGGTTAAACCACAGAGCCCAGGGCTTGCTGATCAGAAGGTCGGTGGTTCGAATCCCTGCGACGGGGTGAGCTCCCGTTGCTCGGTCCCAGCTCCTGCCCACCTAGCAGTTCGAAAGCACATCAAAGTGCAAGTAGATAAATAGGAACCGCTCCGGCGGGAAGGTAAACGCCGTTTCCGTGTGCTGCTCTGGTTCGCCAGAAGCGGCTTGGTCATGCTGGCCACGTGACCTGGAAGCTGTACGCCGGCTCTCGGCCAGTAAAGCGAGATGAGCGCCGCAACCCCAGAGTCGGACACAACTGGACCTAATGGTCAGGCGTTCCTTTTACCCTTTACCTAAGAATTGCAAGCAAATGAAGGTGAAGGATCGGTTGAAGGACCCTGTGTGAGAGGTGGGGAAGGGGAAAGAAACCTCACAGGATGAGAGGCTGGGAGAAGAGAGGAATGACCCCAGGTGAGAGCTGGGAGGGCTCCCCTCTTTCTGTATGGCAGAGGTTTTCAACCTTTTTGAATCCATGGCTCCCTTGACCAACTGCATTCTTTCTGCAGCACCCCTGTGGGGCTCAGGAGCCCAGTTATGTCACCCCTTGGGTGACAGAGCTGGCAGTCACTCACCCTTTTTTTGAAAACCCTTCCTTGTGGAGTGTTTCCTCGGCCTCCTCTCCTCTCCACTCTCCTTGGGAGGCCTCTGGGCAGCCGCTGCCACCGCCCCTGGTCTCTGAGCTGCCCCCTCTGCCCAAAAGAGAGGTGCCTCCTCACACTGCCCCACAGGGCCCTGGGACTGGTCTCTCCATTCCCAACAGCAAGGGCTGGCTGGCTGGGCTCCCTCACCCACTTTCTTGCTTACTCTGAGACCACCTCAGCTCCTGGCAACCAGCACCCCCTGGCCAGCCCCAGAGGCACCATTCACCTGTGAGCTGGTAGCCAGGGCTGCTGCAACAAACAGCCACATAAGCCTTTGGGAAGCAGAGATGTGAGAAGGCATCAAAGGAGGGAGGGAAGGAAAGAGGGACAGAGGCCAGTGTTGCCCACGGCACCCATGACCATCATTCAAGGCACCCCAGGGTGCCACGGCACATTGGTTGAAAACCACTGCTTTGTGGGATAAAAGTTAAGATATAGCAATGCGAGAGGATGATACAGTTCTTTCCTTCCTTTTTAGTTTCTTTTTTTATTATTTCTTGTAGATTAGTTTCCCCCTTTATTATATCATGAATATCTCAATACAACTTTATAGCAACTGCCGCCGCGCCCCCGCTTATCTGGTTCTGCAAGAGTCAATAAACACATTGAATACTGGTGCTTAATAGCTATTCAAAACCAAACACACCTGTTTCTCTTCATTTCCTCCAAGGATTCTGCTACACATGCCAGCTCCCATGTTTTGGGGTGCTTGATCCTTCACTAGGTGTCTCTGGCAACTTCTCTTCCCACTCTGGACAGAGGACATGCAACTGTTGGTTGCCAATATGAGTTGTCCACCTGATTGGGCTGCCAAGCAGTGACATTTGTGACTGCCACTAACAGAAAACACCAAGAGAAATAGATGCCTGCTTCGGGGGGGGGGGTTGTCAAGGAGGGTGCCCATTGTGTGAAAAATATTTCCTCAAGGTAAGGTCTTGTTGCAGTCCTGAGGAGCACTTCTCCCTTGTAGGCAGCCCCTGGCCTATAAATGGAGACCCCAGGGAGGTTACCTTGCCAATGCCAATATTCTTATTTGAATATTCCAGTTACGTTGGCCTATTATTTCATCATTGCTATATTTTCATGATTACTTGGCAGACACTGGAGCCATTAGGCCAGATTGAGAGCTGGGTAAGAAGAGGTGAAATCCGTCCACGTTAAGAGATACTGAGGCTGTTACTTTAAGGCTCAGCTTTGTGGCTGGCATGCTTCGCTACCCTGATCCATGTTGGATGTAGAAATTTAGATCTGGCTTAAAACAGTTGCCCCTTTTCTCTCGCCCTCTAGCAAGGAACAGATCACACACACTGTTATGCGAGTATAGAAGCTTTACTTACTAAAGCCAAAGGTCTGATTCATGCATTGCTCCATGCAGCAGCAAGGAGAACACGGGTAGATTACTTGGGTGCAAAGTCCACAATATAGTTTCAGGCATGCAGTCTGAACTTTGGAGTAAGTTCAGACCCATCTGTCTGGTGGATTACATGGCGAGCAGAGAAAAGAGAGAAAGGACAAGCAGCTTCACTTCCTCACAGAGGTAAGGGGGCGTGACCTAGCTAAGTCTAGGAACAGACCTCTCTGGTCTTAACCCCTTCATGCATTAACTAGCACTCCTGCGTTGCTACGTTTGACTGCAATTTCCCACAATCCAGGCCATGTGGCGATGTACCCGAGCCCTGCCTAGCATTCTCCTCTCCTCTGTACCCCCCCCCCAAAAAAGCTTCAAATAAAGCTTCTGTCATGAAGTGCTCTGATGTTTCTTGAGAGCTCCTTATTTTTTACTTACTTTCATATACCAACAAGTTCCTCCTTTTTAACCCATTGGCCCTTGTATCACACAAAGCTGCTCTTCTCTCTGGGGCCTATATGTGAGGTTTTAATCGCAGCCCAACTTGTATATTTCCCGATAGAACCAGACACCTACCAAGTGAGGGGGCTGGAACCTACATCAGCAATTCTTGAAATGGAAGCATTGTGGGCTATGACGTTGTGACCGTTCGGAAGGCTGTGAACTTCCCTGCATGCAAAATTATGCATTTCTGTGCAACTGTTCAGGGTGAAGGAAAAGGGAGAAGCATGGCCAGGTGGTGACCCCTTCTAGACTTAGCATACATACACAGGGCCAAACTCAGGGCTTTTTTTATCAGCCAGAACTCAGTTCCTGCACCTCTCAGTTGGGCAGCGCCATTGCCATTATAAGAGAACAAGGGAGGCATTCATGGTGAGTCTCTTTTTCTAGAAAGTGGCCAAACTAAACAGGATGTGGCAATTCAGGGCATAGGATTTTAATAGCAAGCATTGGTGGGGAGGGAGGGATTTTGATGGGAATGGCAGGGTTGTAGAGGAGACATTTTAGCCATTCCCCTGTACAAGGATCTGGTACAAAGCTGTTCAGTTCCCTGCAATACAAAACATACAGGTTGTTGTTTAGTCGTCTTAGTCGTGTTGGACTCTCCGTGACCCCATGAACCAGAGCATGCCTTGGAAACTCACACTTTCTTCTCAAAGCTTCTTTTTTATGTCCATGTAGTTTTCTTCGCAATATACTGGAGTGGTTTGCCAGTTCCTTCTCCAGGTGGATCACATTTAGTCTAAACTCTCGGCTATGACCTGTCCGTCTTGGGTGGCCCCTTCGCCACGACAAGGCAGTGATCCATGAAGGGGAACCATACAGGTACCAGTGTGTTATTTGTGGTGTTGGGAGGAGCTGGGAAAGAGCAATGGGAGCTCACCCCGTCACATGGATTTGAACCACTGAACTTCTGATCGGCAAGCCCAAGAGGCTCAGTGGTTTAGACCACAGTGCCAACTTAGCAGTTTGAAAGCATACCAGTGCAAGTAGATAAATAGGTACTGCTGCGGCAGGAAGGTAAATGGCGTTTCCGTGCGCTCTGGCTTCCGTCACACTGTTCCATTGTGCCAGAAGCTGTTTAGCCATGCTGGCCACATGACCTGGAAAGCTGTCTGTGGACAAACGCCAGCTCCCTCAGCCTGAAAAGCGAGATGAGCGCTGTACCCCATAGTCGCCTTTGACTGGACCTAACCATCCAGGGGTCCGTTTTTACCTTTTACTTGTGTATCCTTCCAGGAGGAGCGATGTTTGAAAGAGATAATAATAATAATAAGTAATAATAATAAATTTATTTGTCCCCAAGCCATCTGACCGGGTTGCCTCAGCCACTCTGGGCAGCTTCTAACAAAATATCAAAACACAGTAAAACATCAACCGTTAAAAAAGGAAATATTTTAATTGGGAAAATGGCATTGTTAAAAACCCTCCCCACCATGAAAGGACTGAACCAGGACTGATCCCTGCCCTCTCCCCCCCTCACAAACACATATCACAGTGACTGCTTTTTAACACTTCATTTTTAAACTAGGAGCTCCTACTCAAGGGAATCCATATCATATGTATTCTGACCTTCCATGTCGTGTTTCTTGGTAATGGTACCCTTTTTCTCCTAAAATAAGACGTAGCCATAAAATAAGCCGTAGCAGGATTTCTACGCATTTGTGAAATATAAGCCATACCCCGAAAATAAGCCATACCCCAAAAATAAGACATAGTGACGCGGCGCCTCTCCCTTAAGATGGCCTGGATAGGCGTGGCTATGCAGCGTGCCGACGCGGAGCGGTTAAAATAAGACATCCCCCGAAAATAAGCCATACTGTGTTTTTTTGAGGGGGGAAATATATAAGACGGTGTCTTATTTTAGGAGAAACACGGGTAATTGCCATCACTGTATTATGTGGGAAAAGGCACAGATACCCTGCAGGATCCGACCAAGAGCTTTATCTCTTCCAGCATTTCAAAGGTGGCCAGCTAGTTGCTTGCAGGGGACATATAAAAACAGGATGTTTATTTATTTTTTATTATTATTTACTTATGAGCAGCATTTGTATACTGCCCGAGAAACCGCCGAGGAGAAAGCTGTAAAACTATCAGCAGCGATCCATATAAAAACAGCAAGGAAAAACGCCCCTAAAGTTTTTAAGAATTTTAAAAACCAAAAGGACCATAATGTGAGTTCCTGGTTCTTGGTTCTCACCCATTGTCTGCTCATTCAGAGCCATCCAAATGTCTGTGTTTTCATGGTTACAGATTTCCAAAGAACCCCAGATCTCAAAGGATTTTTTGTGCCAAAAGGTACTCCACAGGTTGATTCGTATGCTGTCGGTGGATTCTTCTTGTTGTCTTGTTGGGCTGTGTATGTGATAAAGGGGAGCCATACTGGGGTGAAGGCGTCTTCTATTTGTCCCCGTGTCAGTTTCAGTTTACTGGTTAGCTTTTCTAATAAAGGCTGTTTCCCATACTGTTTCGTACCATTGGTCCATGCTTACTCCCAACAGATCTCTCCAGTGTCTGGCTATGATGTTTCTGGCTGCTGAGAGTAGCTGGGTTATGAGCTCTTTATGATGTGAGTAGGCAATTATGATCTTGGAAGATGCAAGCGAATAGTAAGAGAACCCACACAAGTGATGCTGACACAAAACCCCACACATACACTATTAGAAGAATAGAAGCATTGACAGCCGACCCCACCCCACTCACCATTCCCCCCCCTCTTTCCCCCTGTTTTCTTCCTAACCTAACACTGTAACACTGAAGGGATGCGGGTGGCGCTGTGGGTTAAACCACAGAGCCTAGGGCTTGCCGATCAGAAGGTCGGCGGTTCGAATCCCCGCGACGGGGTGAGCTCCCATTGCTCGGTCCCTGCTCCTGCCAACCTAGCAGTTCAAAAGCACGTCAAAGTGCAAGTAGATAAATAGGTACTGCTCCGGCGGGAAGGTAAACGGCATTTCCGTGCTCTGCTCTGGTTCGCCAGAAGCGTCTTAGTCATGCTGGCCACATGACCCGGAAGCTGTACGCCGGCTCCCTCGGGACAAGAAGCTACAGTTAGAACTGGATATGGAATAACTGATTGGTTCAAAATTGGGAAAGGAGTACGACAAGGCTGTATATTGTCACCCTGCTTATTTAACTTATATGCAGAATTCATCATGCGAAAGGCTGGACTGGATGAATCCCAAACCGGAATTAAGATTGCCGGAAGAAATATAAACAACCTCAGATATGCTGATGATACAACCTTGATGGCAGAAAGTGAGGAGGAATTAAAGAACCTTTTAATGAGGGTGAAAGAGGAGAGCGCAAAATATGGTCTGAAGCTCAACATCAAAAAAACTAAGATCATGGCCACTGGTCCCATCACCTCCTCGCAAATAGAAGGGGAAGAAATGGAGGCAGTGAGAGATTTCACTTTCTTGGGTTCCATGATCACTGCAGATGGTGACAGCAGTCACGAAATTAGAAGACGCCTGCTTCTTGGGAGAAAAGCAATGACAAACCTAGACAGCATCTTAAAAAGCAAAGACATCACCTTGCCAACAAAGGTCCGTATAGTTAAAGCTATGGTTTTCCCAGTAGTAATGTACGGAAGTGAGAGCTGGACCATAAAGAAGGCTGATCGCCGAAGAATTGATGCTTTTGAATTATGGTGCTGGAGGAGACTCTTGAGAGTCCCATGGACTGCAAGAAGATCAAACCTATCCATTCTTAAAGAAATCAACCCTGAGTGCTCATTAGAAGGACAGATCCTGAAGTTAAGGCTCCAGTACTTTGGCCACCTCATGAGAAGAGAAGACTCCCTAGAAAGGACCCTGATGTTGGGAAGGATTGAGGGCACAAGGAGAAGGGGACGACAGAAGATGAGATGGTTGGACAGTGTTCTTGAAGCTACTAACATGAGTTTGGCCAAACTGCGAGAGGCAGTGAAGGATAGGCGTGCCTGGCGTGCTCTGGTCCATGGGGTCACGAAGAGTCGGACACGACTGAACGACTGAACAACAACAACAACATGCTGGCCACATGACCCGGAAGCTGTACGCCCGCTCCCTCGGCCAATAAAGCGAGATGAGCGCCGCAACCCCAGAGTCGGTCACGACTGGACCTAATGGTCAGGGGTCCCTCTACCTTTACCTTTACAGTTTCAGTTTACTGGTTAGCTTTTCTAATAAGGCTGTTTCCCATACAATTTGGTACCATTGGTCCATACTTACTCCTGACAGGTCTCTCCAGTGTCTGGCTATGATGTTTCTGGCTGCTGAGAGTAGCTGGGTTATGAGCTCTTTATGATGTGAGTGGGCAATTATGATCTTGGAAGATGCAAGCGAATAGTAAGAGAACCCACACAAGTGACGCTGACACAAAACCCCACACATACACTAAGTAGAAGAATAGAAGCATTGCCAGCCGACCCCACCCCACTCACCATTCCCCCCTCTTTCCCCCTGTTTTTTTCCTAACCTAACACTGTATGCAGCACTAATGTCTCACAACAGGTGAAACTGATCTGTAGAAAACGCAACTTGAAAAAAGAGACAATGCAAGTTTTTTTTTGCAAACTAAGAAATATATATATATCCCCAATAGTCAGCACTTTGGTGGTTCTTGAGATGACATGGGAGGAGGGGGTGAAATAAGATCCCATCTGCCTCCCCCCCCCCCCGGCAATATAATTTCTATTACATTATTGAACAAATTGAAAAATTTGCCAGCGTGTTCTTGAAATACAGCCAGCTTGTCTTAGCAGCTGCTATTTGATCGATGCAGCGCCACTCATTGTCATACTTGCAGCATAGTCTAAGAACTGGATCCAGAATTTAGTAATCTTTCTGCATAATTCTCTGTGAGCAGCTGTGCTGTCATTTTAAGAGACTAGGAGTTCTTCCAAGAGACACAAGGGCAAACAGCTCTTCAAATGCGACCTTCTGCTTTTATTATTTCTACAGAGGTTGGGGGTTCTAATTTTGTAGTATCGATTTCACGCTGCTGGAAGGGGAAGAGGAAAACAAACTTTGCTCACCATTGTGATCTCTGTCGACCTGGATCCTTATTCTTGTGTCTAACGTCTGAATGGAAAAGTGGAAAGGGTAGGAACTGGGTATTTTCAGTTACCTCTGAGGCTTAACATGTTCAACGGTGAACAGTCTGTACAAATGAAAAACTAGTTTGGAGAGGCTGTTGAAATGCCTGGATCCTGGGCAGGTTATTTGAAATATACTCGGAGTCAAGTGTGAATTTCATGCTCTTTATTCAGCTCATAGTAGCAAGGAATGAGTCTTTCCCCAAAACGCCTGCTATATATACATTATTTACACAATGGGCCCCACGTGATTGGCTAATTCCGGGCTACTCCTGTAGGCCAATCAGGTTGCGGATTCTCTTCATCCAGGAGCCTGATTGGCTGCTCTTGCAGGCCAATCAGGTCGCAGATTCACTTCCGCCTGGAGCTGGATTGGGTGGCTCCTGCAGACCAATCAGACTGCTGCATTCTGGATCCTATTGTTCTAGGACCAATCAGACTGCTGCATTTTGGATCCTATTGTTCTAGGATTCAGCTCAGTACATAACATTATTGGTTGTGTGTAATACCAGTGACAGCATCAAAACATCAATAACAAAGCCATAAAATATCAATTGAGACCGTAGTAAACAAATTGTGTTGTGTGCCTACTAGTGAGTCATGGGCAATTTCCTCAAGAAAGACTACCTGCTTTTAGATTTAATGCTGGAGTACTAATACTGATAGTCCAAAAGTAGTTGTTCTCTTTTTTAAAATAAATTTTTATTTTTGCATTTTCTATTTTACATAAACAAATGAATTAAATGCATAATCATATAATCCCTTCTGACTTCCCTCCCCCTGCCGTTGTGGATCATAATGTAATGATTTCCCCCTCTGCATCTCTATCATAACTCTATTTTTATAAATCCTTTGTCGATCCATGGTTCAAATTTTTACTACAAGTTTTCTGTCAATCCTACCAATGTATGTAATTGTTTACAATGGGAACCAGTCAGAGGGCCTTTTCGGTAGTGGCGCCTGCCCTGTGGAACGCCCTCCCATCAGATGTCAAGGAAAGAAACAACTATCTGACTTTTAGAAGATATCTGAAGGCAGCCCTGTTTAGGGAAGTTTTAAATGTTTTATGTTTTATCGTGTTTTTAATATTGTGTTGTGTTGAGTGGCTGGGGAAACCCAGTCAGATGGGCGGGGTATAAATAATTTATTATTATTATTATTATTATTATTAAGGAGCTGCCAGCCATTGGAGCCACGCGGCTGCCATGTTCAGTTCTGACCTCGATTCCTCCCAAAGTCCTGACACCACACAAACAATGTGGGCTCCCTCAATCGCCCTCATCTCTGCTCCAGGCACTGTGGTTGTCTGAAAGGGTTTCCCACATGGTGGGATTAATATTGCCAGCCTTCAGGTCACATTTGCAGATGCAGAGTTGGTCTGCCAATGAGCCCGCTGCCTGACGCCAGATTCCTGTAGAGCACAACCTTAGGGATCCGGCCATCTTCCATTCTGTGGGCATGGCTAATCATGGCCTTCTCCATTTAAAAGTGTAGCATAAAGGAAAGGTAGGCAGAAAGTAGCTTTGAGTCTTCTAGTTGATCTTTGAGTGTATTGCAGTAAATCAAGCATAGGCAAACTCCGGCCCTCCAGATGTTTTGGAACTACAATTCCCATCATCCCTAGCTAACAGGACCAGTGGTCAGGGATGATGAGAATTGTAGTCTCAAAACATCTGGAGGGCCGGAGTTTGCCTATGCCTGCAGTAAATAACCAAAATCTCTATTATTTAACTGCAGCAAAGATGAAAAAGCTTTCTCCTCATTTAAATTAGGTAGCCGAAAAAGAATACAAGGAGGGGCAGTTCTGTATTTTGTTTGAAAGGATTTATGACCTTGATTCTGCTACTGCTCACAAATTCTGGGCTAAGAAGAAGAAGAAGAAGAAGAAGAAGAAGAAGAAGAAGAAGAAGAAGAAGAAGAAGAAGAAGAAGAATTTATTATTTATACCCCGCCCATCTGGCTGGGTTTCCCCAGCCACTCTGGGCGGCTTCCAACAGAACATTAAAATGCAATAATCTATTAAACATGAAAAGCCTCCCTAAACATCCAGTTCCTTAATTCTTAGCATATTTCCACCCAGCCAAGCCAACTGTTTTGCACCTCAGTTTGCTTAGTGAACCTCGGGGATCTAGAAAAAAAAACCAATAGTGCCAAAGTAGACCCTGTTATCCTCCTCACGCCTAGGTTAAAGACCACTTAGCTACAATAAAATGTCATGTATTGTCAGTAATCTTTGGCCCTCTCTAGTCCCTACGCACACTGAGGAATATTTCTCCACTGTCTTAAAAAAAACAAAACCAACCCACACAGCCACTTCCAGAAACTGCACAGATTGTTCAAAGCGCAGAAGGCTTTCAATATGTCCTCCACCTACGTCCCGGCGTGACATTCCGCAAATGTCAGACTTGAGGAAATTCAGTGGTTGTTGTTTTCCTTCACGCTTTGGAGATAAGAGAAGACTTTCTTCCCCCCTACAGGTCAGGCTTCGCAGTGTACCCTGGAGATTTTTTTGGCCTTTTCCTTGGTAGTACTCAGATGATGAAGGAAAAAATCAGGCTGGGGAGTGGGGGTGGGAGAAGGCTTTGTGAAATTCATAGCAAATTCATGGTTTTGTCGCAATTTTATCTAAATTATGGTCCTTGAGCTCTCTTGCAGTCAGTAGCAACTCCACAGATGCGACCAGCCCAACCGTTAGACAGAGTGAGCCAGCACAGCCTTTCTTGCCTTTCCTAAGCATGTCTACTTTCCTCAGGTGTAAGCAGTGCTTTTTTTCTTTAAAAAATTTGTTTAGGGGAACTCTCATTCTGTCCGAAACTCAGGAAGCACCATGACAGGAAATGAGGTCGCTATGGGGGGTAGCAACGGAACTGACCGTGCTAGAGAAGAAACTATTTTTTTATTTTTCATTTATTTTTTCTTCCATTAGATTCCCAAAATGTTTAGGGGTATGCGTACCCCTGTATCCCACCAGAAAAGAAGCACTGGGTGTAAGTAAGATTCAACTGCCTGTCTGGTCAGCTTCTGCCCATAGAAAGGGGAGGGCCATGTTTGGTCCTTTGCCTCAGGCAGCAAAATGTTCTGGGCAGCCCTTTCCCAAGGGTTTATGGTGTACCAGTGTAGTGAGCAAAATGAGCTGAGAGCTGGCAAGGCTGGCTTGAATCTCACCTGAGCTACTGTCTTTCAGCTCTGGCATAACCCTCGACTGCCCTGTTTAAATTGGGACGTCTCCTTTTGGGGTGCTGTGCTCTCAGCGCAGTGCCCCAAAATTTGTGAGAGTGTGGAATCCAAATTGGCACATGTGGGGCATGTGATTCTTGTGGAAGCACAGCCGGGAAGATGTGCATCCTGGTTTTCAACCCCAACATGTTGGAGGGTCTGCTTTGGCCCCAACCATTCACAATACAGTATGTCTATCATGTTTATGGTCTGTCTCATTCGGAAACATGAAACAATTCAGAATTAGATCTGAATTGTTTTATTTGACTATACTGCTATACTTACTTAATTGTGTGGTCCTGTCGCTTTAAATGACTGTTCTCTATGATTAACTAAAGTTCCACCTGTGAGTGAGTTTGTGTATATCAGGCTCTCTGTTCCCCATGTTAGGTAACAGTGGTTACATATGTTTATGACCACTGTTCCACTGAAAGTGTATATACATTGAGGTATGTTGTCGTTATTATTATTATTATTATTATTATTATTATTATTATTATTATTATTATTAATTTTTATTAGAGTATTTTGAATTATGTAGGAGTCTGGTTTATGCTGGACACTGTTGCTCATGTATTGGTTCTATTATATGTGTTTGTTATTCTCTTTAGTTTATGACTGAAGAAGACAAAAAGTCGAAACAGTGTATTCATCCAGAACGCTGTCGTATCCGATATAATAAAGTTGCTGTGTCCCTGCGTCCAGTCCGTGTGTCACGGAATTGCGCTACTGCGCATGTCCGTGTCCCACACAGACGCAGGGATTGGAGCGGGCGGAGAGGGGGGCATGTCCGCGAGGCAGCGGCGGCGCACGCGCGTTGTCAGTTGCGCCAGCGCCGCTGCCTCGCACGGACGCAGAGGGCCGCCCCATCCTCGCCGCCGCTACCGCCGCCGCTACAGCCGCCCCCGGGGAAAATGAAGAAGGGGGAGGGAGCCCCTCTCCACCCCCCAGCGGCCGCTGTTCTGCCTCCTCCTGCCTCCTCCTCCTCTAGCGCCCGTTATTAAACGGGCTAACTTCAACTAGTTCGTTTATATTTCTCAAATTATAAAGTCTTACAAGTGCCCTGCATACATCGGTCTGCGTGTTGCCTTTTTGATACTACTTCATTCGGAAACATGCCTGGCATATAAAATCGAAACTCCCCTCCTGGGGTATAGCTCCCTCCATACTTAAATGGGAACACGTTGGAGACTTAGTCTGGCCTGTGAAGCAAGTCCGAGCTGCTGTGCTGAGTTGTTAATCCGTAATTTACCAAGAATTACTACTACTGAAGCTTTTCTGACTCATTATTTATTACGTATTCTTTTTTTCTTTTTCTTTTAAAAAGTTTTATTTATTTATTTCGTAATTTTATTTATTTATTACGTATTCATTGCATTTATATTCCACTTTTTTCTCCAAGAAGGTGGGATACGTGGTTCTTCCCCCTCTTCAGAAAATCCCCAGAACAACCCTGTGACATAGATAAGGCTGAGAGGCAGTGGCTGGCCCGAGGTGAGCTTCATGGCCAACTGGAGATTTGAACCCAAGACTCCCAGGTCCTAGCCCGACACTTATCACCACACCACACTAGCTCTACTGGTTTTAGAGCAGACCCTTTTCAAGATTTCCTCACACAGCAATACTAAAATGTGGACACTGTTCCCCAAACCCACAAGATGCTACAATGTGAATAAATGACATTCACTTCCAGACCCTCCAAGTGCCCCTATTTTCCAGGGACTGTCCTGGATTTACAGAAACTGTCCCTCTTTTCTTCTGATTTTTTTTTTTTTTAAGGGTATGGAGTTATGCGACCCCCCAAGCTAAGGAGACTATACAACTTTCAGAAGACATCTGAAGGCAGCCCAGTATAAAAAGTTTTTTTTAATGTTTCATGTTTTATTATGTTTTTTATATGTTGGAAGCTGCCCAGAGTGGCTGGGGCAACCCAGTCAGATGGGCAAGGTATAAATAATACAATTATTATAATGGAATAAAGGTAAAGGTAAAGGTATCCCTGATTGTTAGGTCCAGTCCCGGACAACTCTGGGGTTGCGGCGGTCATCTCGCTTTACTGGCCGCAGGAGCCAGCGTACAGCTTCCAGGTCATGTGGCCAGCATGACTAAGCCACTTCTGGCGAACCAGAGCAGCGCACGGAAATGCCGTTTACCTTCCCGTCAGAGCGGTACCTATTTATCTACTTGCACTTTGACGTGCTTTCGAACTGCTAGGTGGGCAGGAGCAAGGACCGAGCAACGGGAGATCAACCCCGTCACGGGGAATCGAACCGCCTTCTGATAGGCAAGCCCTAGGCTCAGTTGTTTAGACCACAGCGCCACCCGCGTCCCCTTATTATGGAATAGGACGCCCCTATTTTCGTTGGAGAAACGTTGGAGGGTATGCACTTCTCAAATGCTTGCAAGAATTACCTCGGTGGTGTGAAGTGCTTTTGATATTAGTACTATGTATTTACTGAGGAACGTTGTTGCTTCATTTCCTTGAGGGCTCTCACTGCAAGTGGCAGAGCCATAGTTACAGTACAGCTGGGATGATGGTTGGATCACATTCTCTGTAAGTCAAACGGCAAGTCCTAGGAAACTATTTCCCCTGTCCTCATGATGACTCAAGGGAATAGAATAGAACATGAAGCCAAGCTGGCATGCAGGCCCCAGGGAAAGTTTGCGCAGCTCGCATTCTCCGTTTCCTGTGCAGTTCCGAGAGAGATCTTGTTGACACAACCCTCACCCTTTCTCTCCTCTTGACACAGCTTCTCCCCCTTTTGGAAAGTATCGTGATGACTGCTGGGAAACGATCCCTAACCACGCTTTTCCTGACAGAAAATGAAGTGTTTTCCCTTCCCCATCTCATGCAATTCCGTTGGCAGAGAAACATGGAAGGATAACAGTTTCTGGGCCGCACTCTTGTGTTTTCTTCTCAGAGTTATGTGTGTTGTGTTGTGTGTTGTAGTGGCGGGTGCTGTTTGGTTGCCACTTTTGAAGTGAGATTCAACCGCCTGCCTGGTCAATCTTAGCCTTTGCCTCAGGTAGCAAAATGTTTTGGGGAGCCCTCCAACAGTGTACATGTTTTTCAGTCAGAACTTGGTGAAACTCAGTTCCGGCACCTCTCAGGTGGGCGCCATTGCTATTTTTAAGAGAACGAGGTAGATGTTCATGGTGAGTTCCAACACCTCTTTTTCTAGAAAAAGAGCATAGAGTATATTGAACCCTGAGCTTTGTGTTTTTACTGGAATGATGACAGCATTCTATGTTGTAGGGGTGACCACCCACTCCCCTGAGCTTTGTTCACCTGAGTAACCAGTTTGAAACATCCCTTATTGCTGCTGTGCGCTCAATCTGTTTTCTCTGGGATGGTTTTTTTTTTTTAAATCAGGTACAGAATGAATATTATGGTGTGATGCTTGTCATTGGTATGGCATGTGCTGTAGCAGCTTTGATTAGCCTGAATGGGCAGGATCTGATTCTTTTTCCTTCGGAATCTGGATCAACCCAAGCAGCACAGAATGTCTCCACATCAAAACCGATTAACCTGTTGCCCTCCGTCTGGACTCCAATTCCCACCAGCAGCTCCCCAGCCAGTGGCCAATGGTAGGCAAAGTTAAGTACTGTTTTGGGGGGGTGGGTTGGGCGGATGTGGGGGACTCCCTGGTCCTGAATGGGGTAACTGTGCCCCTGAAGGACCAAGTGCGCAGCCTGGGAGACATTTTGGACTCACAGCTGTCCATGGAGTCACAGGTCAATTCTGTGTCCAGGGCAGCTGTCTACCAGCTCCATCTGGTACGCCAGCTGAGACCCTACCTGCCCGTGGACTGTTTCGCCAGAGTGGTGCATGCTCTGGTTATCTCCCGCTTGGACTACTGCAATGCGCTCTACATGGGGCTACCTTTGAAGGTGACTCAGAAACTACAACTAATCCAGAATGAGGCAGCTAGACTGGTGACTAGGAGTGGCCACTGAGTCCATATAACACCAGTCCTAAGGATCTTCACTGGCTTCCATATGTTTCTGAGCACAATTCAAAGTGTTGGTGCTGTCGTTTAAAGCCCCAAATGGACTCAGCCCAGTATACCTGAAGGAGCGTCTCCACCCCTTTCTTTCAGCCCGGACACTGAGATCTAGCTCCATGGGGTAGGCAGTTCTCTTCAGTTATATAGGTAAAGGTAAAGGGACCCCTGACCATTAGGTCCAGTCGCGGACGACTCTGGATTTGCGGCACTCATCTCGCTTTACTGGCCAAGGGAGCCGGTGTACAGCTTCCGGGTCATGTGGCCAGCATGACTAAGCCACTTCTGGCGAACCAGAGCAGCACACGGAAACACCGTTTACCTTCCCGCCCAAGAGATACCTATTTATCTACTTGCACTTTGACATGCTTTCGAACTGCTAGGTTGGCATGAGCAGGGGCCGAACAACGGGAGCCCACCCTGTCGCGGGGATTCGAACCACCGACCTTCTGATCGGCAAGCCCTAGGCTCTGTGGTTTAACCCACAGCACCACTCGCGTCCCTCTCTTCAGTTGTATACCTTCTGCATATATCTCCCACCACAAAAAGAGAATTTCTAGCTTTTTTCACAGGGTGATCGTATCAAATGAGTCCATCCAAAATCTCAGGTATATCAAGAATCATCTCCTGCTATTCCCAGATGCTCCATATCCCAACATAACTTAGTTAACAAACTCATGGCACTCTGGGACAAAGACGGATTTTGTCACTTGAAAACCCAAACCACCTTTATTGTAAATTCACGAGGCAGACATCAAAAATAAAATGCACAGGTCACTGAACAACTCCTTCTCTGTATAAAGAACATGTTCTGTGAAGTGGTACTTGGTATCAACAAGAACATCTAAATAAACTATTTCTTCTTAGAAATCTCATCAGATAAAAAAAAATGTACGTTCCATATTTACAAATGAAAATGCTGGTGCATCCTTAGAAGCGTTGCTTGATGGTTTAATCGGTCTCTGTTCATATTCAAATATAAGAGTGCACTCTTGAAGCCATTTAGTCTATAGAACCGCTGCAGAACAACTTGTTACCTTTCTCTTAACCATCATTAAACTCTCATCTCGGTCGTTTCCATTCCTGTTTCTTTGTTTTTCATCGCAGTGCTTCTGGGATTTCCACCTAAAAAAAAAAAAAAAAAAAGAGGGGGAAAAGTTTTGTTTTTCTGATTTAGAAATATTAACTGGAAGGAAAAGAATCAGATGGTCTAACTAGGAAAAGAGTCAATATCTAATATACTGAATGGTTATGGGGTAGTAAAAATATTATCCATGACACTGGAGCACTGTTATTGGTTATTGTTTTTAATGTTTGACATTTTATTATGTCTTTATATGTTTTTGGAAGCCACTCAGAGTGGCTGGGGCAATCCAGCCAGATGGGTGGGGTATAAATAAAAATTATTATTATTATTGAAACACATAAGGAGAAAATGGCTAACAGGTAGCCTACAAAGCTACTTTATCTGGTACCTACTAGACCTACCAGATATTAACCAGGATTTGGTTTTGAAAAATAATTCCAGACAGATGTGTAAGGAATTCTCAAAATATTTTGTAAATTTCATATGCATGTTGGATTTCTTTGCCACATGCATTCTTATGAGGCAAAAGCTTACCGCACATCTTTCTACTGAGGGCAACTTTCCAGAAGCACATTCATTATTTCAGCCAGGCTGTCTATGGCCTATCTGAGTGCATGTACACTATGCTCTGAAGCTTAGGGCATGGGTGGGGAGCCTGTGGCCTTCCAGATATTCTTGGACTCCAACCCCCATCATCCTAGACCAGTGTTTCCCAAACTTGGGTCTCCAGGTGCTTTTGGACTACAACTCCCATAATCCCTAGCCAGAAAGAGCAGTGGTCAGGGATGATGGGAAGTGTAGTCCAAAAGTATCTGGAGATCGAAGTTTGGGAAACATTGTCTTAGATCATTTGCCACGCTGGCTGGAGCTGATGGGAGTTGGAGTCCAACAACTATGGTTCTATGATTCTGACATCTGGAGGACAATAATTTCCCCATCCTTGCCCTAACAATAAGTGATGACCAACTTTATGGAACCTGAGCATCTATGGGAAGGGTTTGCTCTTGCTCTCAGGCCAGTGGGTGGAGCCTCTGGGTGCCACTTATTCAGCAGGTGGCCATTGATGACATAACGGGCATATTCCCATGTCCACTTACAGGATTCTCCCACAAACTCGCTAGTTAGTCTAAAAGCCTATTGTGGAAACAAAGCACAAGAGAGGCGTGAGCTGAGTAAACACTTCCTACCATACAACTTGAGATATTATGCAAACATCTGGGACCGAGGGCCACTAGCATTTTTGAAACTGCAACAGCAGCTCAAGCTACCAATGCACGGCCCTCATGCTCTGAGTTGGGTGGCCTTGTTCCCTGTTTTACAAGAAGTGATTCTCTATTTGAAGGGCTGCCCAGTTCAAAGATTTAAAAAACCCTAAGAAGGGAAGAACGGGCATTGAAATTGCCCACAAACAGCTTGTGGGAAGCAGAGTGGGTGGGCACGCAGATCAGCTGGTCACAGCCTTATAGAAATTATTTCTAAATTTACCTCTCTGTGTTAAATGGAATGTAAGTCGAGTCACTGTTGACTCATAATTCCCCTTTGGGGGATTACGCATAATGACTGGAGAATGTACAAAATTCAGCAGAGATATGCAGATTCCCCAAAGCATGTTAGGGATTGTGTCTATTGACCAGGGAATGTGCACAATTCCCTCTTCGTGGAAGGATTATGAACACATTCTGCACATTAGCTGCTCATCTTACATTCCTCTTAATATATACAAATAATACAGTATATACAGTATGTGTATGTCTCTCTCTCTCTCTCTTTCTCTCTCTCTCTCTCTGTGTGTGTGTGTGTGTGTGTAGATAGATTAGATAGATAGATATCAGCACATGTATTTCTACACAAAGCCCTATTCTCCTTCATTCCCCTTTTGTAATGCATAAGTGGCCACCCTGTCAAGGAGACCCCCATCCCAAACCCAACTGTAAGATTTCATCTTCTCTCTACTGGTCAGAAACCAGCCTGCTTTCTTTTCTTCACTGCTGAGCCTAGACACCTGATTCGCTTCCACTCTGTTTTGTATTTTGAAGGTTCAATCCCTGTCATCTCCAGATAGTAGGTAGGTAGAGAACCTTGTCTGAAATGCTGGAGTAGCCACTGTCGGACCCTTAGGCAAAAAGGATATTACTGAAAGGGGTGTTTTTTTCAGAGCTTGCTCAGGCAATATTTTTTTAAAAAAATATCCATGCCTCACATTTTAATTCTCATGTACATGTTGATTGAATAGATAACTGGGAATGGTTTTAACTGAGACACTAAAAAAAATAAATGATACAGATTCAGACAAATTAATGTGTTGTATTTCTTTTAATGCAGTTAGAATTTTTTCTTGAATATTATGCGGTGATAATCTTACTTTATAGTTTAACTTAATGTGGGGGGGGGGATAAAGAAAACCTCATGCTACTTTCTAAACAAAATCTATGGCTGGATCTACACTAATCTGAAAAACGCTATTAAAAACGCTATAAAAATATAGCTCTCAATGCAATTTCTGATTGGTGAAGATCGTTGCTCTACAGCTCCCTCTGTGGGTCACATTTTTATAATGCATTTTTAACGTTATAACTCACCAGCGTAGATTAGTCCTATCTTGTACCTGTGAGGTGTGTTTCTAAATCTGCATCAGCTTTCGGAATAAAGACACTTACCCGCCTCAGCTGTTTCATGCTACTTGCACGAATTGCATCCATTAGATCACCATGAATGGATCTCACTGGAGTAGAAGGTCGGGTGGAGGGACGTGAGCCTTCCTCTGACTTCTTGTCTGGGACTGATTTTAATGAATTTTTAATTTCTTTCAAGATCTCATTCTCGTATTTTTTGCTCTTCTTGCCTTTCTTCTTCTTCTGCTTATTTTGCGGGGCCCTCTTGGCACTTTCCTGTTGTTTGATAACCTCTGCAATATTCCTGGTTGGTGCCTTCTTTTCGGGAGCTATTTGAGGTGGGGGTGGTGGGGGAGGGGGAGGGGGTGGTGGGGGAGGAGATGGAGGCTGGTTTTTAACAGGAGGAACCTTCTTAGGAACCTTTGGAGAGGAACATGGCGAATTTCTTGGAGAGGAAGGGTGGATTTGAATAGATGAGACTTTCCTAGCAACCTTCGGGGAGGACCAAGGTGAACTTCGAGGAGATGAAAAAGGCGAAGAACCAGGAGTTACTTTTTGCAAAGCTTTGGTCTTTGGATTGATGGCTCCATCCCCGCTGGCCTCTAGCTGTCTTTGCTCCTGTATCCGTTTCTGCCTTTGCTTATCCATGTTTCTTGTCAGGATGCTCGTCATGGTTATCCTTGGTCCTGCAAGCTCAAAGTGATACCCCAGTTTCACAATAGTAGTATTGTCCTTCAGGAGTTTGACAATGTCCATTTCAACCTGGCTGCCCATGATATGCCTTTGGTTGTGGAACCGCAATTCTGTCAAAACCTTGTTGTTCTGCAAAGCCCTCATGATAGCAAGTATTCCTTTGCCCGTGATGAAATTGGAATCCAGATTCAGATTTGAGATGTGCTGGTTCACTTTTAACATGCCGGCAATAGCCATTGCGACACTGTCGTCTGCATGAGTGTTGGCCAAGCTAAAGGTCTTGACCACAGTGTTGTTCTTGAGGGCCTGCGCAAAATGCGTCAGCATCTGTGGTGTGATGTTTTCAATGTTGTTTAAGTTGACTTCCGTGGTGTCGGGATCATTGTTCCTGACTTTTTCCAGGGCATCTTCAATCACTGTTGGATTTCCACATGGGTGCATGGCACCCACCCTGCAGCCCAAATCTTCAGTATTTTTTTCACTATGGCCATTGGTAACAATTTCATTGGCATTCTTGCTACTTTTTTTTAGTTTAATGCTGAGCGAACTTCTTTTTTCGGTGTCTGCGACATTTATACACGCTTCAGCAGGTTTCTTTTCTTCATCGTCGTCTGCACCACTTTTGTCTCCAGCGTCGTCATCTTCTTCTTCCTCCTCCTCCTCCTCTTCCTCCTTGTCCTCCTCTTCTTCATCTTCTTCAGTGAATGCCTCTTCAGAAACTTCGCTGTTACTTTCCGTGAAATATTCTTCATTAATTTCTTCCGATCCGTCTTCATCATCTTCTTGTTTAGAATCCTAAAAAGGAACATAGGTTCAGTGACTGTAAAAATAAAAACATACTTTATATCCTAAGGGTTCTCAGAGTTTTCTAGGGAGACACCCTGGGCTTTTCCAGATGCTCAGTTTGTCAAGTAAACATAACGCACCATTATTTTTCATTCATTTCATGAGGCCCAGGCATCATTCCTCAAAAGAGCGGGTTTTTTTCATCAAAAAACATCTCCTGTAAAATATCTCAGTTCATTGTGGACTGTCTCGATTTGGAAAGTTATGGTTAAGGGCACCCATTTGAGAATGTCCACAGCATCACAGTGGGCAAGGAATGCATGATCTGATATTATTGTTCCCCTGTGTTCAAGTAGGGGAACAGTAATGTTGGGGATAAGGGGCATACATGAAAAACTGGCATACACCAGGAAGGCCAAACTTGTTTTGCTGGTCAAAAGAAAACTTTCCTGAGTAGAAATAACATACAAGTTCTGGTCTTGGGGATGGAGGGACGGATACACAGACAACACCGGCCTAATGTGGGGTGTATCGGCTGGTAAATTGCAGTGCATGCATGAAGGGTTTAAATGTAGTGTCTCAGAAGGGTTTCTTCATAGTAAAAGGGAAGGGAAAAAGAAATGAAGGATCAGGCTAAATTGAAGGCCAGGCAGAATAGCTCTATCTTACAGGCCCTGCGGAAGGAGATCAAGTCCTACAGGGCCCTAGTCTCGTGGGACAGAGCATTCCACCAGGTTGGAGCCATCACTGAAAAGGCCCTGGCCCTGGTGGAGGATAATCTGGCTTCTTTAGGGCCCGGGACCCTTAAGCTATTATTATTCATGGACCTTAGGATCCTCTGCGGAACATACCAGGATAGGCAGTCCCGTAAATAGAAATGCTATCAAACGCTAGAAGGAATTGTGGGACCCTTGATCCATTTGGACTGCACAGAGAGGAGACTCCATTGCTGCTTTCTGACCTGTCAGTGGTGCATTTTGGAGGAAGAGGAGTCCTAAGTCACCCCTCCCTCTTGATGCAGGTTATGCCTGTCGCAAACATGACAACAGGCAGAAACAGAGAGAGGAAGGACTGGGTGAGATATGGCAGTTTCATACAGTTTCATTCCCCCTATTCTTTTGGTGCATGGCCGAGTGGGGGGGGGGGGAACCAGAGCTCTGCTCAGTCCTTCTGGAATCTTCCACACGTGGGGCCACTGCCTATTGTGCGAGTGGATTGTGCCGTAAATGTTTGCAGCTAAAATTACAATAATATAATTGTGCTTGAAACAGAGAGCGGTTTCAGAGAGAAGTGCCAATCAGCCTCACGTGTAGGCTGAAATTAAGTATAGCATTAACTGTGCTTGTACCTTCCCAGATCTAAACTTAAATGATCGTTGCTATTTCCAGTACGTTTCCGAGCACAATTCAAAGTGTTGGTGCTGACCTTTAAAGCCCTAAACGGCCTCGGTCCTGTATACCTGAAGGAGCGTCTCCACCCCCACCGTTCAGCCCGGACACTGAGATCCAGCGCCGAGGGCCTTCTGGTGGTTCCCTCATTGCGAAAAGCAAAGCTACAGGGAACCAGGCAGAGGGCCTTCTCAGTAGTGGCGCCCGCCCTGTGGAACGCCCTCCCAGCAGAGGTTAAAGAGATAAACAACTATCTGACATTCAGAAAATACCTCAAGGCAGCCCTATTTAGGGAAGTTTTTAACTTGTGATATTTTAATGTATTTTAATGTCTGTTGGAGGCCGCCCAGAGTGGCTGGGGAGACCCGGCCAGATGGGCGGGGTACAAATAAAAAAATTATTATTATTATTATTTGGGTATAATATATTGCGCTACAGAGCTCTGAATCCTTGTTGCATCTCCATCTTTACTTTAGGTTACATTATTATTCATTTGCTATTTGTTACCTTCGGAGAAGCTGCATGGCCAAACTATAGTAATCCCTTGACCGCATACCAGCACCCTGGGCTGCAGAGCTTGGATACATTCCTCTAGCTGGGTTCTGATAAGCGCCAATCAAGGAGTGAGATAATTCCATGGCAGCCAACGGAATGATGCTGCTTTGCACTGGTAGAGAATGTGGCTGTATCAGTTCAGTGGTATATATAGCCCTATAATCTGTATACTGCTAGGAATTTCATTCCCCTCCTTGGTTTGTTTTTCACCGCGCTGCTCTACAAAAACAAGTGATTATGTTTCCAAAGAAGCAGAGGCACGTATGAGAAAAATGACTACCTCAAAGGAACTGTGTAGCTCAGCAGTTGCCAAAACACTCCCAGATATAATTTTGTGAAATACCTTTCATGTAGTCTGGTCTTCACTTCTTTGTAAGTTACTTTGCCTACCAGGAAGGAAAGAACTCCCAGGTGGGTTGCTGAGAGAAGAAAGGGAAGTTCCCAGCTGAGAGATGGGAAGGTCCACTCCTTTTTGTGTGAAATAAGGGAGGCGCATGGCGCTGTGGTCTAAACCACAGAGCCTAGGGCTTGCTGATCGGAAGGTCGCCAGTTTGAATCCTCACGATGGGGAGAGCGCCCGTTGTTCGGTCCCAGCTCCTGCCCACCTAGCAGTTCAAAAGCACATCAGAGTGCAAGTAGATAAATAGGTACCGCTCCGGCGGGAAGGTAAACGGCATTTCCGTGCGCTGCTCTGGTTCGCCAGAAGTGGTTTAGTCATGCTGGCCACATGACCCGGAAGCTGTCTGCAGACAAACACCGGCTCCCTCGGCCTGTAGAGTGAGATGAGCGCTGCAACCCCAGAGTCGTCCGCGACTAGACCTAACGGTCAGGGGTTCCTTTACCTTTACCTTTTAAGGGTTAAGATATATCCTTCATAGAGGGCTCTGTATTTTATTTCTCTCCCTCCCTCCCTCCTATTTTCTCTTTCCTTCCTTCCTTCCTTCCTTCCTTCCTTCCTTCCTTCCTTCCTTCCTTCTTTTGCTTTCATTTCTTTTCTTCTCTGTTTTTATTTAGATTACTTTGGTTTTTATTGTATTCTATGTTGAAAACTTTCAACAAAAACTCAGATAAAGAAATAATAAGTTACTTTGCCTACCCAGGTAGGACTTTTCCCCCACGTGACTATTCATAACAACTAGAATGATTTGGTAGATAGAATATGGGCCCAATACACATCCTTTTCAATAAATTAAAAGCAAATATAGATCAAACTGTTACTTGTTGTTTGCTCTGTGGTGTTTTGATTGTGATGCATTTGTGTGTGTTTCACGAATTCTTTGTAAATGTTGTGACAATGATTTATTATTTTATAAATAAGCCTTCACTATATGAGGAGGGTGGATTTAAAACTCTCCTCAGCCCTGAACAGACTGGCAATTAAACTAATTCTTAGCTTTAATTGTGTAAAATGAGACTGATAGCCCAAACATGAATATATTTTTTTCCAAGCAATGCAGGATATTTTTAATTTGGAAAATATATTTTCATTTTGTGACTAAGATAATCCTTTAAAGACCATTATTGCCTGCTAATGTATGGGGACTGGGATCCAGCAAATACATAATGCTTCGAATCATAAACTACAGTTAAAAGATTAAGGCTGTGATTCTACATTTAATTCCTGGGAGCAAGCCCCACTGAACTCAGTAGGACTTAGATTTTAGTATACATGTATAGGATTGCCCTGCAAAAATGAATCATTGGATTAAGTTCGGTAGTCCTTTTCCCAATGCTTCATGCACAAATTACACTCTTATCCTGAACAGTTTTGGTTCTTTCTGCTTCTCAGTTTTCCAATCTTAAATTCAGTCCTTCACCTGTTTGCAGAAGTTAACAAATTCTATTTTAAAAATATTCTCATGAAAATTATTCAGCATTTTAATGTGAACTTCTAATAAACACATTTTTGAATGCAGTTTTGATGAACGCACACGTTCTTGCAAGTGACAGAATGAATGTCATTTTCACAAATATGTTAACCCTTATGCACATTTTTACCTAATATATGCATTTTTTTGGGGTAAACCATGGTTGGTTGGAGAACTACATTGCATAGTTTGAAGTACGAATTTGGAAGGATGGCTGTTTCAGTTCTCATGGTGTTTTAGAAAGTGCAGATTTGGTAAAATACAGCTTGAAATGTGAACTGAATTGAATTCACCACCATAACCGTTACATAACATGAGTCAGGTTAAGATAACTAGCCTGGATAAGACAGAAACTGGTTGGCATTAACCATGGTGAAGATGACCATGGAGAGATGGACAGGAAGACTTCAAACGGAGGATGAATGTATTTTAATGTTGCTGGAAGCTGTCCAGAGTGGCTGGGGAGACCCAGCCAGATGGGCGGGGTACAAATAATAAATTATTATTATTATTATTATTACACCCTTCACTAATGATTGGTTGCTGTAAAGACCAACATGATAAAGGCCAAGGAGCTCTGAGTGTGCCTAGGCCAGTCCTGAAATTCTCTGGAGTTTGGGAAGCACATTGGTGTTGTGGCTGCTTTCAGAGGGGAGCCTCAGAAATCTCACTATGCACACAGATCTTGGGATCCTGTCTATGGGCAGCAATGCAAATTATCCGCTCTGGGGTTATGTACACATTAGCAGCTCAAAATACAGCAAGGTTGCCCACCCCCCTTTGCATTTCAAGTTGCATCAGCACATTGCTGTACACGCCAGAGAGGTGTTTGCCAGGCCAGGCCCCCTTCCTCATTGAACTTCTATTCCTGAAGCTGTAATTTGCATGTGTGCAATGGCTGTCGCAAATGAGCTAGGCTAGGCTGAGATCTAGTTCAAGGTCACCTAGTGAGTTTCATGGTTGACGAGGGATTTGAACCCTGGTCTCCCAGGTCCCAGTCCAATTCTCTAACCACTACATGGCACTCTATCATGCCTGCCTCAAACATACATGCCTCAGTTTAACTGTGAAGTGAATGTGGCTCGCGTTTTCAAATGGGAAGGTGGAAATGGAAAGTCGTTCAGGCAAAATCTCTGGCCCAACTTTTGTATGGCTCACAAATTGGTCTCTCTGCCAACCTTAAGATTCTCGAAACAGTCCAATCAAAATTTCTTAGATCCTTATTTGGTACCCCTAAGAGTACATCTAATGTAATATTAAGACAAGAGGCAGGTCTTCCCAGAGTTGAACTAAAAGTCTGGGAACAGGCAATATCCCTCTGGTTGAAAATTCATTATAATCCAAAGAAAATGTTATCCCATTTCCTGGCTGCAGCCCCTTATCCACCTTGGCTTTCGCAAATTGCTAACAAGATCAAACAAATTGGTCTAAACCCCGAAGACCTCTTTAACGGAACCCAGAATAAGGCAAAAACAACCATTACTCAGAGGCTCCTTGACATCGAATTGCAAACAGAAGGCGCTTTACTTCCCGAGAATTACAGGTGTCTAAAATCTTGGCCCAGCTTTTCAGCTGCCCCTTATTTATCTACCATTACCTATGAATCTTATAGAGCCCGTTTCCAGAGCCCGTTTTGAGGCACTACCTACAGCTGTACTATACGGTAAATTCCTGCAGGTACCTATCCATGAGCGCCTATGTCCATGCATGACCAATAAGGTGGAATCTGTTACTCACATTCTATTATTCTGTGAACTTTACAGTGAAGAACGATCTCGATTTATATTACCCCTTTTATCAAAATTTACACCCTTGCAATACTACTTGGAATTCACCCCTGAAATTCTTCGCAAATTTCTTTTGGAAGACTCTCTGAGCTCAGTATCTTATGCTGTGGCCAAATTCTGCACCTTAGCTATCAGAAAACGTAAAATCTCTTTTATTGAAAAACAGATTATAAATTCCTTTTGCGTCATTGATCTTCTGTTCTGCCCTTTGGATTTTGATTCTTTGTGGTGGTGTTGCTGATTCTTTTGTTTGGAATCATGTTGTTCTGTGTTGCTGGCTCTTGCTGTAATAAAATTGATTGATTGATTGAAATGGGATGGAAGTGGGTTTGTAGGGAAACGCATCAAACCACAGCATTTCTCAAGAAATTGCAGGGCATGTAAGGATCGTGGCCAATGTCATGTATATACAGCTTCAAATGCCAGGAGTGCACTGGAGCCAGAGTAAATCATAATGCATATACAACAAAGGCCGCTGCGCATCCATCTGAAGTCTGCATGGGCACAATCCTGTCAACGTCAGGCACTTTCAAGATTTATCATGTGCCAGTGGAAGTGTTTTGCATTTGCTTATTTCTCTCCCCCCCCCACTGCAATCAAAGGGACATAAAAGTACTCAAGTCTGTCTCAATCATTCCCATTAGTTTGCGCCCAACCACAGGCTCCACCCTTCGCTCTCCACAGCAAAATGCCCTTGAAAGTCCCTTGAGATTTTAAAGCTGATTGTGATGGACTTTCTATTGAATAGAATGAAGGGAAGAGGCCCACTATAGGAATGGAACTAGTTGGGGAGTTCAAGACCATGGCCAAGGACTATAAAGAATTTTGTACATGAAATGTGCTATTGAAACCTGCGGTTTGAGCTACACATTTAAGCCCAATCAAATAGTCAAAGCCTCCTGGGATTCTGCCATCCCTTTCTCATATATAGACTGGTCACATTTTAAAATGACCGCTCATTGTAAATTAGGTCCTGTTGAATGCAAATACTTTTTAAAAAAATGTTACTGGTTTTAACAGGTTTCCTCAACCTCGGCCCTCCAGATGTTTTGAGACTACAATTCCCACCATCCCTGACCACTGGTCCTGTTAGCTAGGGATCATGGGAGTTGTAGGCCAAAAACATCTGGGGGCCGAGGTTGAGGAAGCCTGGGTTATAGCATAATGTTTTTGAATTGACTGAAGTTCTTTTGCTAAAAAAGTTATCTTTCCTCCAACTGAAAGAAATGCAGCTGAGAACAATGATGTACAAAAAACACACACCTTGCAAACAACAAAGTAGCATATCAGGAAGGTTGTTTCTAGTTTAGCCCTCACTTGGTTCTGCTCGTTTTCTACAAGTATGTATTTTGAAAAGCTGGAAAACATTTTAAAAACGTGTTCCTGTTTATGGTATCAAGATATACCATCTCAGAAGCGCTCTACAATTGTTAATATGTACATCAATCAATCAACTCTCCTTCAACAAAAGTGAATTTTCACTGACACTCTACAGGGATGAGGAACCGCCGACCTTCCAGGTATTGTTGGAACACAACTCCCATCATCCTTGACTATGCTGGCCAGACTTCAGGAGGCCCTCAGCAAAGTTCGCCCACTATCAATGCCGCCACCACCACCACCACCCCTCATGTTGCCACTGGACCTCCCAATTCCTTTTGCGGTGGCAGCTTCACCCTCCTCCTCTGCTCTATCCTGTCACCTCCCCTTCCTCTTGTTCACCTGTGACAGTGGTGGCGGCGCTGGCAGATTTCCTGCCACCTCCTCAGCACCTGGGTTGTTATAATTATTTAATAAATTTGTATACCACCCTATACCCCAAAAAAGGCCCTTCTCAGAGCCTGCGATTCAGGCTAGAATGCCTACCCTACTGCTTTTAAAAATAAATAAAATGCTAAGTTACAAAGTTCTTCTAACCACTGCGGCAAACTGGCGGCGGTGCATTCGCACCCAGAATGTCTGGTTTTGAGAAGAAGGGAACTCTTAGCCCTTGCTCAGGCACAGCATGGAGGTGGGGAGTTATGGTAGATGGCTTTCCAGCCACTCATATTGGTTTCCAAGCATTGCCCACAGCACCACCACCTGGGCCTAGCAGTGAGGCAGGTTGGATCAATGAGGGGCCCTTGGCTGGGCCCCAGTCTGGCTGACTCCTGCTACCTGCCCTGATGCTGGCTGGAGAAGATAGGAGTTCTACATTTCTCTAATAAATACTGCCCCCATTCATCAATTAGTTAAGCAAGCATTGTGGGAGAAATAGATAGATACTCTATTGTCATTGTACATAGTACAACGAAATTGAATGCCATCCCGCATTTACAGCCACATATACACATTTATACATTTACAGCCACACATACACATACATACCATCCATCACGACTCCCCAAGATCATATCATTTGGTTACAGCATTTAAAATAATTATAGCTCTTGGATAAAAACTGTTTTTTGGTCTATTCGTTCTTGATTTAATTGTTCTGTATCTCTTGCCCGAAGGCAACCGTGCAAACAGACTATATCCAGGATGAGATGCATCCTGTAAAATGTTGTTTGCTTTTTTTGAGACAACGGGAGCTGTATAGTTCGTCCAAAGATGGGAGAGGATGACCGATAATCTTTTGGGCTGTGTTTATAACCTTCTGGAGCATTTTCCTATCGGTGACTGTGCAACTGGCAAACCAAGCACAGATACAGTATGTAAGAATGCTCTCTCTATGCTGCCTCGATAGAAGGACACCAGCAGTCTCTCACTCAGATTGTTCTTCTTTAAAAGTCTGAGGAAATAAAGTCTCTGCTGGGCCTTCTTTACCAGAGCCATGGTATTAGCGCTCCAGGTCATACAGTTTGAACAAGAATAGAAAATGAGAAGAAGTATTTCTGGGACACAGTTCAAAGCATTTTTGAGCCTACCTTTTCACACGCCCCCATTCTCTCTTTTTCCAGTAGTTTCCTGGTCTCCCTTTCCCAATAGGCCATTAGTGCCTCCCGGCTGAAAGTTCCCGTTGGAGTTTTCTCCGTGAGACTTTTTTGCCTGTGTCCCACCGGAAGGTTTCGGTCAGGCTCAATGTCCTCCAGCTCTCTCTCCAACTCCTTCAGCTCCTCATCGGTCAGAGAAGCCAGGAGCTCATCTTCATCCAGCTCCTCATATTTACTAAGCTCTCGCCTGTAGCCAAAGGTAGACATGGTCCCTTCTGTCGTTAGGCTGGTGCAAATCTGAAACGGCAAGGCAGCATTCACGAAAAGCTTGAATCGAGGCGTCTGTATCTGATTTGGCCAGCAACTGCTTCCCCCGAGTGGCTGCGGCACCCTTTAAAAAGTGTTCCTAGGGGATTGCGACAATGTGCGGAAGGATGAAAGCATGCTCTGTTTTAAGCATCAGACGTCAGACAGCAAGAGAGTCGAACAGAAGGAATGTCCCAACACCAGTGTCTGGCCGTCTCTTAAACACAGGGATTATTGACATACTGACCATGACCATATTTAGCGTAGCATGATACAAGGAAAATGTATATTCATCGACATACTTTGTGGCCAGGAGGATGGTAGGAAAGAAAACAGGCACGCTTGCAAAGACCTTGTGTTGACTCCACAACAGAGAGTGGATGAATAAAGAACATTTAACTTGTGTAGGCTTTGTGTCCTTCCAAAGGGGGACGAAATATTTTCACAGCTGTTCAGAAAAGCACCCCTTATTTTCATGGTTTTCAGGAGGGAGGTTGGCAGGAGAAAGAGCTGTAACTTTGTCGGGCTGGAGATTTGTTATCTCCAGGAATGTAACAAAGCCAGGAGGATATACATTCCCAAGATTGTGGACTGTGCCGCTCAGCTTATGTCCTTCATGCTTTAAATAATTAGATAAGGAGGACAATAATGAAACCCTTTCAATTAAAACAAAACAAAACCTTTAACCTAGCTATAATATTAGCTTTATTATCCCAAGGATTTTTCAAGGTATGAGGGCAAAACCAAAAACCTATTAGCCTCAGATTTTGATATTGCTCCCCAATATCCAAGAGAGAAAAAGTGCCATAATTACATAGGCCATTTTGTGGGGATGTTTGAGGATCTCGGTCTTTGCAAATTCCTATTCAAAATACAGTGGTACCTCAGGTTACATACGCTTCAGGTTACATACGCTTCAGGTTAAGAACTCCGCTAACCCAGAAATAATGCTTCAGGTTAAGAACTTTGCTTCAGGATAAGAACAGAAATTGTGCTCTGGTGGCACAGCAGCAGTGGGAGGCCCCATTAGCTAAAGTGGTGCTTCAGGTTAAGAACAGTTTCAGGTTAAGAACGGACCTCCGGAACGAATTAAGTACTTAACCAGAGGTACCACTGTAATCTGATCCGTTCCTCTTGAACTAATATCTACCTGTCCACATTGTCTTGATGTTCTGAGGCGGTTCTCGGCCATTTCCGCATGCCAAAGCATCATTAAATACATATTTTGAGAGGAAGCACACATTTAAATGAGTATTTAAATATGTATTTTGAGAGGACCAACAAATAAATAAATCACAGATTGGCAGAGGTAGGTGTGTGTGTGTGTTGGTTGAATGTGTCTCCACAAGCCATTCTCTTGCAGGCCCCCATTAATGATTTGGGGCTTCACTCTGCAGGTGCAGAACTTCCTATTCCACCTATTAAATATGTGGTCAGGTGGAAGTGCTGCCAGAGCAGAAGACCCATGTTTCATGGTGGGCATGGGCCGAGTCAACCCGGGATCCGTTTGATCCATAACCAGCCCTACCGCAGCATCAAGGCCAATCCAGACCAAATTGCTGTGTCATCTCCATGCATAGCAGGGCAGCAAAAATTGGCAGTAGCAGCACTGCTTTGTAAAGCCCTGTGAATTGGAAGCTGGGGTTTGGTTGCTCCCTAATGCAGAAATGGAACTGGATTGTGAATAGATGCATGTGAAAGTAAATAGATTTGTCATGTCGTCTACCGTTTTGCAAATTTCAGCTACTTTTGTGTTAGCAACTGTTAAGTATTGACACCATGTTCTATTATCAAAATAATTCACCATATGTGTTGTTGTTTTGTGTGTGTGTGTGTGTGTGTGTGTGTGAGAGAGAGAGAGAGAGAGAGAGAGAGAGAGAGAGAGAGAGAGCAACCAGAAGTTGCTGGACTACAATTCCTATCAGTCCTGCCAGCAGGATGGTGTTTTTGAAATGGCAGGTTTTAGGCTGGAAAAGCTAGTTAGCATGAATGCTCAATACAGTTCCTCAAGTAAAAACATTTCTCTTCAGTATGTTACCTAAGAAAAACTATGCACTAGAAATCAAGAAAATTACTTTGTACGCAGTATCTTTTCAAATGAATTCTGCTGAGCATCTCAAGAGGTACTACAATCCTAGACGTGAGCTGCCAGGGTAGCACACATATATACTTAATATATTAAAATATATTGCATTCTGCCTTGAAGCTTCTGGATTGGGCAGACCTAATATAGACATAAGGAGTCACGGTCTGCCTTTGGATGTTGAAAGGTGCACGACATTGTGCATTTCCTTACCCCAGGAACTCTGTATAAGTCCCAGAACACAGCCCTAGCTTCGCACAAACACAAAACAAGGTGATATCACACTTGCCATTTAATTTCACTGATTATATCAATGCAGCAGGATAGATTTCTGGAGCAGCTGCTCATGTTTTCCACCTTCAGAATGCCTGGTTTTAGTTGATCAGAGCGCTACTGTCAGGGATTGGACTCAAGAGCGCGAGAAAGAGGAGGAGGAATGGTGGAGATCACACACCCCTGACGCTGCAGGAGAAGAGGAACGCAGTGTTGATTTACAGCAGGGGTTTGAGGAGTTTGAGGGAAGTCAAAGCTCAGAGATAGGCGAACAGAAGAGTTGGGAAGTGTTAGAAGAAGGGGAGGGGAACTATGGCAGTCCAGCCAGTTGACGTGTTGCCACTGGAGAGTATTTCTGATCCCCCTTCTCCCAGAACTCGGCATTCATTAAGAGTGCAGGAACAACGGAACATTTGACAAGCAGCCACCGTAAGAGAGGGACGTGGGTGGCGCCGTGGGTTAAACCACAGAGCCTAGGGCTTGCCGATCAGAAGGTCGGCAGTTCGAATCCCCACAATGGGGTGAGCGCCCGTTGTTTGGTCCCAGCTCCTGCCCACCTAGCAGTTCAAAAGCACGTCAGAGTGCAAGTAGATAAATAGGTACCGCTCCGGTGGGAAGGTAAACAGCATTTCCGTGCGCTGCTCTGGTTCACCAGAAGCGGCTTAGTCATGCTGGCCACATGACCCGGAAGCTGTACGCTGGCTCCCTTCGGCCAGTAAAGCGAGATGAGCAACACAACCCTAGAGTCGTCTGCGACTGGACCTAATGGTCAGGGGTCCCTTTACCTTTAGCCACCGTAAGGGCAGATGATGCTGCTAGGAAGGAGGGAGGAGGAGCCCAGTTTGGAGCAACGCCATGATTAGGGTAGACAGTGTTCTTTTGTCTCTCTCTGTTATGAATGAATAAACTCATTAAAAAGGACTTATCTTGTTTCTCTGCTTCTTACTGCCAACGGGAAGGAGTAGAATTCCTGAAGCCCTGACAGCTACACACCCTTGTCGATGTTGTTTTCTTTTGCCATTGAACTCAGACCCTGGACCCTAAGGAGTAAATAGGCTCTGGTTCTTATTCTCCGCACCGCCGTGGTGCAGATAATTCAACTCAGTCAGAAGCTGCCTTTGCAGGATGCCAAGTGATAAGTATGTTTCAAAAACTCTGCTCTCCATTCACAACAGCCTAGCTTTCCAGTCCGAGGTGCAAAGGCATCCCCTCCAACCGTCCCGATTTTCCAAGGACGGTCCCAGAATTAAAAAGCCATCCCAGTATCTGATTTGATCTTGGAATGTCCCTATTTTCCCCTCTTGTGCTGCTAGCGCTGAGCTTGGGGTGGAGGATGAGCAGCGGAAGCAGCAGTGAAGGCTGCGAGGGAGCACCCTGTTGCCTCTCCATGGCCGCTGTCGCCGGCCTCTTGCCTTGGGCATCTCATAGCAGCTGCTGGAGTAGGCGAGGAAGGGGAGAGGCCGCTGCCACCAAGGCCCAGCCCTGTGTGAATCGCTGGGTCTGAGGGACAGGCAGAGGGCAGGGCTGCCCTAGGAGGGAAGGAAGGGGGAGCAGAGTGGAGCGCAAGGAGTCTTGATTATTATTATTTTAATTTAAAAAACATGATTTGTGCTTCTGTGTCTAATTTTGCTCCTTTCTAAAATTCATTGTGTGTTCTTTTTGTAAATCTACCAATGAATAAAATTAAATTGGGATTAAGGGGTTTTTCTCAGGACGGTGGAGGGTGTGTGTGCTGTGTTTCATTGGTAGGGACATGGGTGGCGCTGTGGTCTAAACCACTGAGCCTCTTGGGCTTGCTGATCGGAAGATCAGCGGTTCGAATCCCCGCGACAGGGTGAGCTCCCGTTGCTCGGTCCCACCATTTGACATGGGCTAACTCAAGCAGCCATTGGGACGTGGGTGGCGCTGTGGGTTAAACCACAGAGCCTAGGGCTTGCCGATCAGAAGATCAGCGGTTCGAATCCCCGCGACAGGGTGAGCTCCCGTTGCTCGGTCCCAGCTCCTGCCAACCTAGCAGTTCAAAAGCACGCCAGTGCAAGTGGACAAATATGACAGGAAGGTAAACAGCGTTTCCATACACTCTGGTTTCCGTCACGGTGTCCCGTTGCTCCAGAAGCGGTTTAGTCCTGCTGGTCACATGACCCGGAAAGCTGTCTGTGGACAAACGCCGGCTCCCTCGGCCTGAAAGCGAGATGAGTGCCGCAACCCCATAGTCGCCTTTGACTGGACTTAACTGTCCCTGTCTCATTGGTGAAGGGTAGTGGCACTTGCACTTCTTCTGATAGGAAATGTTCTGTGAAGGAGAGGGGCAAAAACGGGGAGGGTCAAGGAGGGTCAGTTACAGGGGACTGAGAAATGGCCCTATTTTCATCTGAGGAATGTTGGAAAGCATGCAAAGGGACACAACTTTCTGCCTCTCCCAGCACACCTTGCCCACCCTTCATTTTTTCCTGCAACTCCCAAAAACCATATCTTACATCCCACAATCCCTGAAGCCTAACAGTTGTGTGCTGCCCCCTGAGCCCCCAGACAAGCCCTGCACTGACAAATAGTGCCACGAGAGAAGGTGCCAAAGGTTCCTCGTGCCTCTCACATTCAACTTGTGTCAGCTTGACTTGTGAAGCTATGTAAACACCTTGTGTGTTATCACGCAGGTACTACGGAGATCCGTTTTGGGGAAACTAAGCCTCCCTAATGCCGCTGCGTGTAAATCTGTGTTACAAAGCTGTTTCTTTAATGGGGGGGGGCAGGGAGGCTGAAAAGGGTGAGAGAGGTCAAGACTTTCAGACATCTAAGCGCGGCTGACGGACAGACAGATGAGACCATTTGAAAACTGGGCATACTGTATTGTCCTTGAGAACGATGAGTCATCCCCTACATTTAACAGTGGGATCAGTGCAGCAAGGCCAGGCAAAACATATTGCTGAAGGCATGTGAAGGAATAACTTTTCAGCTGAGTGTTTTTGCCAAATGGTTCTGTTGTTCAGGTTATCTGCCCTGGTGGTATTGTAAACATGAAGCCAAGGTGGAAATAATGTTCTTTTTCATTCTATCAGTGAGTGATAGATCAAGACAGAAACTGTTTGACGGTGGAACAGTCTCCTTCGGTAGGTTGTGGGCTCTCCGTCCTTGGAAGTTTTTAGGCAGAGATTGGATGGCCGTATGTCATGGATGCTATAGTTGAGATTCCTGCATTGTGGGGGGTTGGACTAGATGACCCTCCCAACTCTACAATTCTGTGATTCTACAGTAAGACATGAGCGAAATATTTCCTGTGCAGACTTTGCCTCTTCAAAGTCTCCAGCACCGGATGCAAAGTTCAAGCTAGGGCAAGCCCACCATTTGACATGGGCTAACTCAAGCAGCCATTGGGACGTGGGTGGCGCTGTGGGTTAAACCACAGAGCCTAGGGCTTGCCGATCAGAAGGTCGGCGGTTCGAATCCCCGTGACGGGGTGAGCTACCGTTGTTCGGTCCCTGCTCCTGCCAACCTAGCAGTTCGAAAGCACGTCAAAGTGCAAGTAGATAAATAGGTACCGCTTGGGCGGGAAGGTAAACGGCGTTTCCGTGCGCTGCTCTGGTTCGCCAGAAGCGGCTTAGTCATGCTGGCCACATGACCCGGAAGCTGTACGCCGGCAAATAAAGCAAGATGAGCACCGCAACCCCAGAGTCGGTTACGACAGGACCTAATGGTCAGGGGTCCCTTTACCTTTACCTTAACTCAAGCAGCAGATGACAAAATACCATGATAGGGCAGCAAATTGGTTTATTCAATGTTATGTACAAATACAAACAAATTTATTAGGTTTGTGAGGGCCATGCCTTTACACAAAACCATCCAACATTTTTAAAAGAATATCAATATAATTGTTAAAAACTGGGTTAAAACACAGCTTTGGCAGCACATATACTAAAATGTTATGTATATTTTCAGGTACAGTGGTACCTTGGCACTCGAACGGCTTGGCTCCCGAACAAATCGGCTCCCGAACGCCGCAAATCCGGAAGTTAGTGTTCCGGGTTTGTGAACGTTTTTCGGAAGCCGAACGTGCGAAGCAACTTCTGCGGCTTCTGATTGAGTGCAGGGAGCTCCTGCAGCCAATCGGAAGCCGCGCCTTGGTTTCTGAACGGTTTCGGGAGTTGAACGGACTCTCGGAGCAGATTAAGTTTGAGAACCAAGGTACCACTGTGTATGTTTACCCTCGCTGAAGAGGGTCACAATAGCAATTATCTCTACAAATAATTCAATGTTTGCCTCCAACAACCTTGGGGCCTAGTACTTTGGTCTTGTACCATAGCCATACCATGTCTCTCTTCCTCCAAAATAGGCACAAGTCAGCAAGAGATTATGACCACATGCCTCATATGCGTATCATTCAGCTAGGTTGCTACTGGCGCTGTCAACAGGGATAATTTAAGCACATACAAATTGGAGGGGACTAAAATAAAACACATCAGGCATGCTTTGTATGCCCCAACACCGATACTCCAGATATATCCAACATCTAGATTGAAATGGGCTGCTTTATTAATTCCCAGTTGTTGGTTTTTGTACCAGGGCCAGTTCTGTTAATTTTTATGGGGTGATCAGCTTTCGTATTATACGGATAACTTGCTGTTTTTCTTGCATTGCATCTTGCGTTTTGTATATCCTTTTTTCTTATAAGCTGCGCTTGGATCTATTTTTGATAAAGGACTCAAATGACATTTAATAGCAAATTATTTGCGTCTCGCCCGTCAATAGGGAATCATTGTGCATTCGCATAAAAATAGTGAACTGTTATTAGTCAAATAGCTTGATCGCTATTTAGTTTTCTACATTAAATGCCATGTTGCTCCTTTTTTCCTTTGGATGCTGTAATGGCCTTGTTTAAGAAATCGGGTCCTCCATTAAAGAGGGCACGTGTTGCGGTGTGACCTGGCCACCTGACCCAGTGTTGGGGGTGAGTGATCCTGGAACAGCCACAACCCCTGATAGGTGGGTTCCGCGTTGCAAAAAAACACACAGAAAAACTTGGATACACATTGATCCACCCACTCAAGACGCTACATTTGAAAAAGATTTCAAATTAGACCGAAATTATATGATACCTCTCCATAAGCCTCATTAATTTACACTTTTTCAAAAAACGAGCTGAAGAAGGCGTCTGCTCCGAAACAGGGCCCTGTCCTGGTCCCTAGTTTTGCATCGTACATCTGGTCCTCACTCCACAAGTACTTATTTCGACTCCTAATAGACTCTTCATTTCGGCTTTACATACAAAACGCTCTCTTTGAACTTTTGAATACGAATTTATATTCATTGTATTTGGTATTTTGTGTGCCTTATATTATACATAATATCATACCACACATTATTGTGAGTTTGAGTCTGTATCTTTGTTTGAAATTATAATTTTTGTTCTAATCGGCAACTGCATTTAAGACTGTAATTCTTAACAGAATACATACCCTATTTGATTTTGACTCACGAGTAGATATTATTTCTTTTGTTGAAACTTCTGGCCAGAGTTCTTGGTATAGCTATTTATTTCAGTGTATCTTGTAACAAGAACTCCAACTTATTTACGCATAGCAAATTGTCACAACTTGTAAGTTGTGGATAGGCTCTGGTTCAGGTGATAGGCGTGGCACGTGACGTGGCCACGCCTATGCAATGCAGGATATTCCGGTAAAGGAATCCAGGGACTCACTGGTTTGGCATTCCCCGAAAGGGGTTCAGCCCATGCCCGAGTCCAGGGGACATCAGGGCGGCTGATTGGTGTTCCTTCCAGCAGCTGTCCCTGGGGTTCATCCTTGGCTGTCCTATGACCGTGGCTCTGGGACAGCACTGCCTGCAAGGGTGCAGGGAGCTAGTCGAACCAGAGCCTATGCAACCACTCACTTGATTGTAATCAATAAAGTTGTGGCCTAAATTTCTACCAAAAACCAAACCAAATATCTGTCTCTTGTGTGAATTTATTTGGGGGAGGTAAAAGGTCTAAACACGCAACTGAACGTTTTATAGTGAGGTGTTTACAGGTGGATAAAGAAGTGGCAAAGCTAGGTCCAAAGGGATTCCATGTGAAGATCGTATGAAGGGAGACTTCCAGTATCCTGCTAGACCCAAGAATCATGGGTACAGATCATGCCTGAATGTTGGTGTTTTCTTTTGTGTTTTATTTCTGGCTTGGGTACCAAGTGTTAGATGTATTAATGCTTAGAGCTAGAGTGGAGTCCAAAGATCAGGTTCGATTTTTATTTTTATTTTTAAAAAAGGAAAGAAAATATAAATGCGTTGTAGGATGTATATGTGAAAATATACAGAATTTAATTGCAATATGTATTGAGAGAGGCAATTGTTTGTATCACGGGAAGAGCACAAATTTATATGACTTCGTAGATATACTGAGGGGGGAAGGAATGTTGGTGCCAAGGAACCACGAGTGAAACTAAGTTTGTGGAGTTTGTGCAAGAGTTCACACAGTGCTATAAGGGATTAACACGTGACAGCAGCTCTCATGTTTATGAAGAACATATTTGAATTTAGTTTCACTTGCCTCACACAACATGCAAGAAAGCAGAAGGTCACTTCTGGATCCAAAGACATAGTTCACCACTCTGGCACCATTATGGCTACTCCAAATTTAACTTCCAAGTAAATGTGTTAATGTCTGGATTCTGCAAATGTAGGTCCCTTCCATAAAGATCATACTCTTTGTAGAGGATATAGGCTTTAAGAACTGGCGGAACAGGAAGCCTGTTCATTGACCGTGGCTTCTGTGTCCCCTCCAATCCCATACATTTACGTATTTTCAGGCGGCACAAATGCTTTAGCGGGCGAGGATTCTCTGGAAGACAAAAATGAAACAAAAAAGGGAAATGCAATGGAAAATATGTCCCATTAACTTATTGACTATCTATGTCTATTTAACAATATGTACAGTATATTTTCCCCCTGCCCTCCCTGTCCCTTTCCCCTTGTGTGTTGCTTTTCCTTAAGATGATGAGCAATGCAGGCAGGGACTGTCTTGTTTTAACTGATTGCAATGTAAGCCACTCTGAGAGCCTTTTTTGGCTGAAGAGTGGGGTACAAATTCTCTAAATAAATAAAATCAATAAATACTGCTGTTTTGCCACTAATACCCATTTCTTAGAATACATTATGTGCTGCTGTGACATAATGGCTTACGGCATATGGTTTAATGACTCTGTTTAATACTTTGCCCATTCATGCATGATGCTATAAAAACTAATGATTATGCAGGTCAGATGAAGCATAGAGCCGGAAAGGGGGGTGGCTCACCTAGTTCAACCTTCTGCAATGCAGGTATATATCAACACACTGTCTCCCATCCGATCTGAAACCATACCGGACCCTGCTTAGCTTTACAAACATGCCAGCAATTTTATCGCTGCACCACTAGGAAGAAAGCAAACTTTTCTCGTGGCTCACTGCCTTTACCAATTGAGTTTCTAAAGGGCAATATTCAAATTAAACCACATTCACATATGGATTACCACTAGTGCACTGGGATTCGCACCCCACTTATCCCCCTCATGTGCCCTGCATTGTCCCAAATCTGCTCAAGGTTTTAGGGAAATCGCAGGTGGAGATCATTCTGTTGTGCAAGGAGAAACCCCTGCACTGATGGAATGCATACCTTAAAGGGTAAAGGGACCCCTGACCATTAGGTCCGGTCATGACCGACTCTGGGGTTGTGGCGCTCATCTCGCTTTATTGGCCGAGGGAGCCAGCATACAGCTTCCGCGTCATGTGGCCAGCATGACTAACCCGCTTCTGGCGAACCAGAGCAGCGCATGGAAACGCCGTTTACCTTCCCGCCGGAGCAGTACCTATTTATCTACTTGCATTTTGATGTGCTTTTGAACTGCTAGGTTGGCAGGAGCAGGGACCAAGCAACGGGAGCTCACCCCGTCGCAGGGATTCGAACCAGCGACCTTCTGATCAGCAAGCCCTAGGCTCTGTGGTTTAACCCACAGCGCCACCATGCTGAATGCAACCCGTAATATTTCTTTTCTTTTCCACATCAGGGGTTACAAAGCAAGCTCTCTCCCTTGCTACATCCACTCTGACGATCCCACACATCCCAAGACTCATCCCTCTATCTGGGTTCTTTTCTTTTCTTTTTTCTTTTTTTGCTGGGCAGAGTATTACCAGACTTCCCTCCGCTATTCTCCTGATTCTTAACACATTTATATGAAAGTAAATCCTCTTTATTCTAAGTAAAAATGCTTAAAATCAGGGGATATATAATCCTTCAGAAATAAATGGGGCTACTGGCAGAACATATTAAAGTGCCCAAGGTGCACACTTTTAGATCTACGAAAAATGTGGTCCAGCTATTATTTACAGAATTCAACAACGTGCATATTTCCAAGCCAGGACTGCACATTTACCTAATATCTGCTGGATCTCTGCCCATTCTTTCTGGGTCTCCAGGACAAACTTAAGTTTTGTGCAAAGGGGAACATAATCCATGTAATCTATCAAAATACGAACGATGGGTCCTACTAAATGTTTCATCCAAGGAACCGTGATAAAGTCACAGAACTGAAACGAAATATATCCAGTGTTATTTTTTAAATCTCCCAAGGTATACGTCCTTGCAATAAAATTGCGCAGAATTCACAAATATAGCACGATAAAATACAATGCAATAATCCAAGAGCTACGACACTTTGCTTTAAGAGACTGAAGAGAATTCTAGATTCAGGTAGGTAGCCGTGTTGGTCTGAAGCAGTCGAAATAAATAAATAAAATTTAAAAATTATCCAGTAGCACCTTAGAGACCAACTAAGTTTGTTCTGGGTATGAGCTTCCGTGTGCATGCACACTTCTTCAGATACACAGAGAATTCTTAAAAGATAAAAATGTCATCTTTAACTTCTACTATTCTTCATGTCTTTGAGAGATATTGGGATGCTACATTCTGAAATGAAAACAGATACATTATTTGACATCTGTTTGTGTTTGCCCTGTGAGCAACCCAATCCACAAAGCTGTTAAACTAGTATTGCATTTCATACTGATTAACAAGATTTTCTTTAGCTGCATGGCACTGTTGTAGTAATGCTGATTTCTTATGACCAGAAAAGATGGCAGAGGTAAACAGATCTATCACTTGTTCATATATCTTTGCCTTAATCTAGAAACTGATATATAAGGTCAGCCAAACACAGGACAGACCTCTTTGCACCTAGCACCCAAGACGCAACTAGGATACCAAGTACTGGAACTACCAGTGGTCTCTTCCAGCTTCCACTGGTACCACCTTAATATTATTTTTCATTTGAGCTATTTTGTGTCTGGGATAGCCTTGTTGGCCACATGGCATTGCACATAATATTGGTGAAGTTCCAGCAAAAGTTCTTCCTAGCATCATGCACCAACTGAATGTATATCATTTGTTCATGGAGTATTCCTTTTACCAATGGATGATAAGATCAGGTTCCTATGAAGTCAGTGGCACTAAATCAGCTGGCTTGAATTTATGTACTCTGGCCTAAGTGATTTTAGAAAGCTAGACCAGGGGTCAGCAACCTTTTTCAGCCGTGGGCCGGTCCACCGTCCCTCAGACCATGTGATGGGCCGGACTATATTTTGGGGGGAGAAATGAACGAATTCCTATGCCCCACAAATAACCCAGAGGTGCATTTTAAATAAAAGCACACATTCTGTTGTTATTGTTGTTTAGTCATGTCCGACTCTTCGTGACCTCATGGACCAGACCACGCCAGGCACTTCTGTCTTCTACTGCCTCCCACAGTTTGGTCAGACTCATGTTGGTAGCTTCGAGAACACTGTCCAACCATCTTGTCCTCTGTCGTCCCCTTCTCCTTGCGCCCTCCACCTTTCCCAACATCAGGGTCTTTTCTAGGGAGTCTTCTCTTCTCATGATGTGGCCAAAGTATTGGAGCCTCAGCTTCAGGATCTGTCCTTCCAGTGAGCACTCAGGGCTGATTTCCTTAAGAATTGATAGGTATGATCTGCTTGCAGTCCATGGGACTCTCAAGAGTCTCCTCCAGCACCATAATTCAAAAGCATACATTCTACTCATGTAAAAACACCAGGCAGGCCCCACAAATAACCCAGAGATGCATTTTAAATAAAAGGACACATTCTACTCATGTAAAAACACACTGATTCCCGGACCGTCCGCGGGCTGTATTGAGAAAGCGATTGGGCCGCATCCGGCCCCCGGGCCTTAGGTTGCCTACCCCTGAGCTGGACCAATGGGCCAGTGTTATATGTACGCATCCCTAAGCATCCTTATCAGCTGAGGAAAGAACACAAAACACGTGCCAACATTTTCTTCTTACAATAGCCCTTAGCTAGCAGCATCAGCCTCACTCTATACTTGGATTTTGTTATCATGGCTAAAAATAGAGGAAGGGGTGACTGTTCATAAAAATGCTCCATTTTCCGTTGGAAGCAGGCACTCTAGTAATAGTGAAATGCTTATGATCTCGCCCTGACCTGGCCACAGTGATCCATGCGACGGTCACCTCCAGACTAGATTATTGTAACTCGCTCTATGCAGGGCTGCCCTTGAGGCTGACCCAGAAATTCCAGCGGGTGCAGAATGCCGCGGCGAGGCTCCTTACGGGGGCCTTGCCGCGAGATCACATTCATCCAGTGCTTTATCAGCTGCACTGGCTCCCGGTGGAGTACAGGATCAGGTTTATGGTGCTGGTCTTAACCTTTAAAGCCCTACGCGGCCTAGGGCCCTCGTACTTAAGGGACCGTCTCTCCTGGTATGCCCCAGGTAGGACCCTGAGGTCATCAAATAATAACTTTCTGGAGATCCCAGGTCATAAGGGATCTCACTTGTGGGGTACCTCACTTGTGGGGTACCTCAGGGTTCCGTCCTCTCCCCCATGCTTTTTAACATCTATATGCAGCCGCTGGGAGAGATCATCAGGGGGTTTGGGCTGGGTGTTCATCAGTATGCGGATGATACCCAGCTCTACCTCTCTTTCAAATCAGAACCAGTGAAGGCGGTGAAGGTCCTGTGTGAGTGCCTGGAGGCGGTTGGAGGATGGATGGCGGCTAACAGATTGAGGTTGAATCCTGACAAGACAGAAGTACTGTTTTAGGGGGACAGGGTGCGGGCGGGTGTGGGGGACTCCCTGGTCCTGAATGGGGTAACTGTGCCCCTGAAGGACCAGGTGCGCAGCCTGGGAGTCATTTTGGACTCACAGCTGTCCATGGAGGCACAGGTTAATTCTGTGTCCAGGGCGGCTGTCTACCAGCTCCATCTGGTACGCAGGCTGAGACCCTACCTGCCCGCAGACTGTCTTGCCAGAGTGGTGCATGCTCTAGTTATCTCCCGCTTGGACTACTGCAATGCGCTCTACGTGGGGCTACCTTTGAAGGTGACCCGGAAACTGCAATTAATCCAGAACGCGGCAGCTAGACTGGTGACTGGGAGTGGCCGCTGGGACCACATAACACCGGTCCTGAGAGATCTACATTGGCTCCCAGTACGTTTCCGAGCACAATTCAAAGTGTTGGTGCTGACCTTTAAAGCCCTAAACGGCCTCGGTCCTGTATACCTGAAGGAGCGTCTCCACCCCCACCGTTCAGCCCGGACACTGAGATCCAGCGCCGAGGGCCTTCTGGCGGTTCCCTCACTCCGAGAAGCGAAGCTACAGGGAACCAGGCAGAGGGCCTTCTCGGTGGTGGCGCCCGCCCTGTGGAACGCCCTCCCACCAGAGGTCAAAGCAATAAACAACCACATGACCTTTAGAAAACACCTGAAGGCAGCCCTGTTCAGGGAAGCTTTTAATCTGTGATTTTAATGTTTTGTTTTTTAATATTTGTTGGAAGCCGCCCAGGGTGGCTGGGGAGACCCAGCCAGATGGGCGGGGTACAAATAATAAATTATTATTATTATTATTATTATAAGGAGGTCAGGTTGGCAGCCACCAGGGCCAGGGCTTTTTCGGTTCTGGCCCCGATATGGTGGAATGATCTGCCACAGGAAACGAGGGCCCTGCAAGAGTTGGCACCTTTCCGCAGGGCTTGTAAAACGGAGCTGTTCCGTCTGGCTTTTGGGTTAATTTGAGTGCAACTTTTAAAATTCTAAATTTTTAAGTTTTTAAAGTGTATTTTATATCTGTAATTTTAACTGTCTGCTAATTTTAACTGTATGTGGTTTGATGATTGTTAGCTGCCCTGAGCCCGGTTTTGGCTGGGAAGGGCGGGATATAAATAAAAGTTTATTATTATTATTATTAACTATAACAGTAACCAATATAAAATCCTAGACTTAAAATGTTGATTAAGAGTAGTACAGAGCAGAATGGAAAATCCTGGAATGTGCTTACTGGATTATCTTTAATGACACAAGATGTCCATCCTGGTAACACCTCTTCCTCCGGAGTTGACCATACGAAAGAATTTCCAAAGATGTCCCCATGCATGCAGTCAAAACACAGATCCACAAGGTATCCATGATTCAGCAGCAGCCTTAGCATGACCTCGTCATTCAAGGCGTACTGAATAGCGCTGGGGAAATGGGTGTCGTTCACAAGGTTAAAGTAGCAGTTGACGTTTGCTCCATAAGAAAGAAGCAACCTGACGATTTCATGGTTGCCAGCTCTCACGGCCACGAGGAGGCAGTTGAGAGGGTCTTTATTTGGGTCTGCGCCAGCTTGCAATAATACTTCGGTGGACAGAATGTCATTGTTGGAAACGGCAAAGTAAAGCCCCGTTTTCCTTTCGTCGTCGTAACTTTTAGAAATGTGTTCTGCCAGGGTGGCATTGACATCAAAACCATTTTCGATGAGGAGTTCCAGGCACTGTGGATTTTGGCCATCTGCTGCCGAGTGGATGGGACTCTGCCCGCTTTTCTGGATTGCAGTTTGGGATGTCACAGGAATTAGGAATTTCAGGGCCCTAAGGAGAGAAAATGAATTTAACGGGGAATATGAAAAACCCAACAGGCTGCCACACTTTTTCTGTCATCAGGAAAGCAACCCTTGTTTCAGTGCTGGAACGAGGTGTTGTGTACACTATTATTTTGCTACTTTTTCAGTTGTGGGCTTTATACAGTGGTACCTCTGGTTACGAACAGGATCCGTTCCGGAGCCCCGTTCGTAACCTGAAAGGTCCGCAACATGAAGTGTTGCGTCTGCGCATGTGCGCGACGCGATTCGGCACTTCTGCACATGCTCGTGACGTCATTTTGCACGTCTGCGCATGTGCGAACCGCCAAATCTGGAAGTAACCCGTTCCGGTACTTCCGGGTTCGGCGCGTTCGTAACCCATGATGAACGCAACACGTAGCATTCGTAATACGAGGTACGACTGTACTATGTTCTGAGAACTAAAGTCCACTATCTGTGTTAAAGGTATAATTATACATACTGCTTAAAACTTGGTTTTCCCAGTAGTAATGTACGGAAGTGAGAGCTGGACCATAAAGAAGGCTGATCGCTGAAGAATTGATGCTTTTGAATTATGGTGCTGGAGGAGACTCTTGAGAGTCCCATGGACTGCAAGAAGATCAAACCTATCCATTCTTAAAGAAATCAGCCCTGAGTGCTCACTAGAAGGACAGATCCTGAGGTTAAGGCTCCAGTACTTTGGCCACCTCATGAGAAGAAAAGACTCCCTAGAAAAGACCCTGATGTTGGGAAAGATTGAGGGCACAAGGAGAAGGGGACGGCAGAGGACGAGATGGTTGGACAGTGTTCTCAAAGCTACTAACATGAGTTTGGCCAAACTGTGAGAGGCAGTGAAGGATAGGCGTGCCTGGCGTGCTCTGGTCCATGGGGTCACGAAGAGTCGGACACGACTGAACGACTGAACAACAACAAAACACTTGATTCTTTATGGGAAGACCTATAGCTCACTGAGGTCGTAAAGTTCAGTTCTAGCATTTCTACGGTACCTGAAAAGGTCTCAAGGTAAGAAAATGCATTTACCTGAGGTTTGGACTTCTGCTGCTACCTGGAACAAACAGAACAAGACTGGATGGACCCAGTGGTCTACCACACACAACAAAAATTGTTGGTTTTCACTTAATCTATGAAATGGGTGTGTAGGCTACATAATCTTCACTGCGGCAGAGGTTCACTGTTGTCGTGCTGAAAAAAATGCTCTGGTCTGAAAAGGGACCTTTACTGCATTTGGAAACTCTGTGTAGATAACAATACCAATGCATGACTGATGTGGTAGTGCTAGTCATCTGTGACCGGAGATCACACCTTTCCAACAGCACTGTGAATTTCTACATGCTATATTAGTACAAGGTCAGACCCTCCAAGTGTCCCTATTTTCCAGGGACAGTCCTGGATTTACAGAAGCCGTCCCGGTTTCTGATTTGATCCCAGAATGCCCAGCTTTTCCTTAGGATGTCCCTATTTTCATTGGAGAAATGTTGGAGGGTATGCAAGGTTGGGGGACCCAGGTGGTGCTGTGGGTTAAACTACAGAGCCTAGTGCTTGCTGATCAGAAGGTCGGCGGTTTGAATCCCTGCGACGGGGTGAGCTCCCGTTGCTCGGTCCCAGCTCCTGCCCACCTAGCAGTTCGAAAGCACGTCAAAGTGCAAGTAGATAAATAGGTACCGCTCTGGCGGGAAGGTAAACGGCGTTTCCGTGCGCTGCTCTGGTTCTCCAGAAGCGGCTTTGTCATGCTGGCCACATGACCCAGAAGCTTTACGCCGGCTCTCGGTCAATAAAGCGAGATGAGCGCCGCAACCCCAGAGTCGGACACAACTAGACCTAATGGTCAGGGGTCCCTTTACCTTTATTATGCCAGGTTGGGCAGCTTGTGACCAAGGCTCCTCCAGCAAATTTGGGTTTTTAAGTGGGGGGGGGGGTAAATTTGTAAGGAGAGCACAATAATTCTCAAAAGCGTTGAGGCACACCAAGTTCACGTCTTGCTATGTACTGTATCTACTTGTAACTGGTGGCCTTGAGAAAGTTAGCACAGTGTCTCTCAGTCTAAGACTATTTTGCAAAGCGGTGGGAATAAAGTACAATAGGAGTGCACTGTAACCAGCCTGAGATTGGCCAGGAAATACATCTTATTAAAGAAAAGCAAGTGATTTTCAGTGAGTTCTATGCAGAGCTATTTTTTTTTTAATAGAAAAGATGTGCTGGAACCAGGACCGGTGCTAGGGATTTTGGTGCCCTAGGCGAGGGGGTGGGTCACGTGACGTCATTGCGCATGACGTACGGTGCCCCACCCCCTGCCCCGATTTTTGCCGCTGGTTGGGGCGGCACCGGGCGGCGAGGGGCAGGCTGGCCAGCGCCCCCTCCATTTTGGCGCTCTAGGCAACTGCCTAGTTCGCCTAAATGGACGCGCCGGCCCTGGCTGGAACCCACCACGGCTGTCTCCCTTGTTCTCTTAGAATGGCAATGGTGCCCACCTGAGAGATGCCAGAACTGAGCTCTGCTGAGCTCCAGCTGAAGAAAGTCTTGTTTCTATGCATGTTTACTTAGAATAGTTTTCTTAAAATAGAAGCCCCGTGTTCACGTGGGCTTATTTCCCAGGTAAATGTGCATAGGGATGCAGACTTTAAGCTCATTTGGGCAGGACCCTGTCACCTTCTTTGGCTTATATTATATTGCTATGGTGTCACGTACATTGGTAGTGGCGCCTACGTACCGAAGTAGAACTAAAATCCAAAACTAAAACATCTCTGTTCTTTTTCACACAAATATATGTGAGCCAGGAGAGCTAAAGGAAGAATACTCACAAATAATGCCCCTCGTACGCTGCTCTGTGTATAGGGAGCTGCCCTGCCTTATTAGGCAAATTACCGTCTCCCCCATATTCCAAAAGCAAAGTTATGCAGTCTGGATTGCCACCTCCAGCTGCTTCAAACAATATTGATGAGCCATCATCAGCTGTAGCATAAACATCGCCACCTAGCGGAGGAAGACAAACCAACCATTTAATTCAAAACAATACAGTATTAAGTAAATACTCGCGTTAAAAAGGGCAGCAATTTCTTCTCCTGTTTATTAATTTCTGAATTCCAAAATGGCCTAAGAGTAGGACAGAACATTTGAAGAGCTTAAAGAGATACGTTCTTCTTTAAGTGACAATCACTTGCATTTTAAGGGTGAGCACATTTTTTGCAGGATTTGACCATCACCTCTATGCTGACCCATACATCTCAGAGACTGATATATTTGTAATTGTTATCAGTACACTTGGAATGGAATGACTGCAACTCTTCCAATTTTATAGAAGCTAAAAACTTAAATGCCTTTATGGTGTGCCAGGGAAATAAAAATATTTGTTGTGATTCTCTGTTGCAGGCACAAAAATCAACCATAAGTAATTGAAACAAAAATAAATGTTCGTTATCAAGGTGCTCTGTGATAGAATTGTCATATCAAACTTGGCAATTGCTCATTTGTGTCTTCTAGTTTACTATTTCACTACATGTGTCTAGATGATTTACAATTACAACAATTATTACGGTAGGACTGAAGTTGAATTTAAACTCAACAGCACTGGGAGTCAAAAAGGAAAACATGCAAGCCAGCCCAGGTTTAAACCAAACAGTTGCAAAAAGAATAGTATGTAATATTTCATTAAGGGAGAAATTGTCACGCTACTAGGTTTTAGAGAATATGAAATGGTTCATCAATGATGTTGGAACGCCCTCCCACCAGATGTCAAAGAGAAAAACAACTACCAGACTTTTAGAAGACATCTGAAGGCAGCCCTGTTTAGGGAAGCTTTTAATGTTTAATAGATTATTTTATTTTAACATTCTGTTGGAAGCCGCCCAGAGTGGCTGGAGAAACCCAGCCAGATGGGAGGGGTATAAATAATAAATTATATTATTATTATTATTATTATTATTATTATTATTATTAAAGGTAAAGGGACCCCTGACCATTAGGTCCAGTCGTGACCGACTCTGGGGTTGTGGAGCTCATCTCGCTTTACTGGCCAATGGAGCCGGCATACAGCTTCCGGGCCATATGGCCAGCATGACTAAGCCGCTTCTGGTGAACCAGAGCAGCGCACGGAAACGCCGTTTACCTTCCTGCCAGAGCGGTAGCTATTTGTCTACTTGCACTTTGACGTGCTTTTGAACTGCCAGGTTGGCAGGAGCAGGGACCGAGCAACGGGAGCTCACTCCGTCGCGGGGATTTGAACCGCCAACCTTCTGATCGGCAAGCCCTAGGCTCTGTGGTTTAACCCACAGCGCCACCCGCATCCCATGATGATGATGATGATGATGATGATGATGATGATGTTTGGGCTATATTTTCATTTTGGCCTAAGAGCTGCATTAAAATTACATTTTTAAATTACATTTTTATTTATATACCACCTTTCCTACAGAGAGTTCATAGTGGCATGCAAGGTTCTCCCCCTTCCCCTTTTATCCTCACAACAATGCTGAGAAAGGAAGTAAGCTGAGACAGTCCTACGGTCAAGGTCACCCAGTGAGCTTCACGGCTCAGAGAAGATTTGAATCCTGGTCTCCCAGGTCCTAGTCCATCATTCTACCCACTATAGCATACTGGTTCATTACAGGCATGATGAGCTTTTTATAGGCTTGAGGGTTGGCGGGACCAGTCCTAAAACTTTACCAGAAGCAATGTAATCAGCTTTAATTTGAGGTGTAATTTAGGGGCTGAGCTAAAGGTTGAGAGCAGAGGAAGACGGTATATATTTTATATCTTGCTTGCTTTTAAAATACCCCAAGGAGTCTTTTCAGATGAGAAAGGCTACAAATCGAAATTAATTGAGGAACAGTTGGTTGGGGACAGTTCTTCAGTACAAAATACTTGAAAGAGTCCACTGCCCCTGAGTATAGTGAGGATTCGGGTATAGAGAGCAAAACCAAAGAAATGAGGTTGTGTGCATATATGACCTTGTACTTACTTATCCAGCACAATATTTAAATACCTGTGCAACGCCACATCTTAATCTCAATGTCACAAATTGTCAAAGCACTATTACTTTTCTCTCTCCACCACCTTGACATTTTATGAACAGTTAACGTGGTACAAAGAGGGGATATCTACAGTTGGGTTTTCCCAACTCTTTTTGTACACTGCTCTTACTTGAAGAAAGTCAATGCATTATAGATAGATAGATTAAACCATTATAAACTCAGACACAACCCTGTGAGGGAAATTCAGTGGCATGCCCAAAGACATAGATGTTCAAGGCTGAGCCAATAACTGAACCCAGGTCTTCCCAGTCTGTCCAACACTCTATCTCATTACACCAAACTAGTTTTTTTTCTGGCTAAATGGAACGACAGTTTGACTCATCTAAGACCTATGTTCCTAAATGGAGTTTAGGCTGGGTAAGCAGAGAAGTGGACTTGAATAGATTCAGGTTATGCACTCAGAGATCCTAGCTAGGTGCTGCTTGTGGACTTTCCATGGGCATCTGGTTGGCCACTGTGAGAACAAGATGCTGAACTAGATGGGCTGCTGGCCTGATCCAGCAGGAATCTTCTTATATTAGGGTTCATTTGAGGTATAGTGATACTAGGGGCAGCCCATGTCAGACCCATTGAAATCAATGAATGCAAGTGAATCATGACATAGATACCATCCTAGGTTTCTGTTTCCTGGACAGATGTGACCTGAAAGGAGCCCCTAAAGGCCTTGAAGGAGATGATGATGATGATGATGATGATGGTGATGGTGATAACAATAGTACCCCACCCATCTGACTCTGTTGCCCCAGCCATTCTTGGTAGCTTCCAACATATATAAACATAATAAAAACATAATAAAACATTACACATTAAAAGGCTTCGCTATAAAGGGCTGCCTTCAGATGTCTCCTAAAGGTTATAAAGTTACTAATCTCCTTGACATCTGATGGGAGGGCTTTCCACAGGGCGGGCACCAATGCCAAGAAGGCCCTCTGCCTGGTTCCTTGTAGCTTCACTTCTAGCAATGAGGGAACTGCCAGAAGGCCCTTGGAGCTGGATCTCAGTGTCCGGACTGAACAATGGGGGTGGAGACGCTCCTTCAGGTATATAGAGCCAAGGCCGTTTAGGGTTGTGCTCAGAAACGGAGAGCCTTGCTGTAGCACAAACTGCTACCTGTTGAAGTACAAACACACCTTTATGAATGAGATGCTCCAGCACATCACAGTGGCCGTATTCAGCAGCTACACCTAAAGGAGTTACTCCAAATCCATCTCTTAGGTGCACATTGCCACCATTCTTCAGCAGCAGAGCAATGATGTCATTGCGACCCTGTTTCGCCGCTTCGTGCATCGCTGACCAACGTTTTACACATGGCTGATTGATGGTACAATTGAATTCAATCAGAATGGAAGCCATTTCATACGCGCCCTGTTTTATGGCTTACAAATGGAAACAGACAAAAAGAAGAGATGAAACATTTTAGATATTGCGCTTATTCTGCACTCCTTGCAACCCCACTAAGTTCAATGAGACTTATTCTTACGTAGGTGAGTATAGCAGAGGCAGGAAATCACTTTTGGTCAGAGGGCAAAATCTGATCCCAACCAATCTGTTGGGAGCAGTATTCGAATGGTGGCTGCAGCAGAGCAACAACAACAACAAAAAACTTTCTGACCAACGATACATATGCACATGCAATAGTTCCAAAAAGCATGCATACCATTCATCCATATTTGCAAAAGTTCCCTCATGATCTTCTAACCCTTCCCCCAGTCCCTTCATAAAATATATTCAAAATTAACATTGGCAGAGTAGGGCTTCCTCTTTCTTTCTGTACCACTTCTGAGACAGGATATGGGATACGGGGCAGGAATGCACATCCTTAGGAACAGCAGTTTTCTGCTGCTTCTTACCTGGGCTTTTTGATGTTAATTTGAAGGGTTTCAGAGGGGCAGGATCTGCAAGACTTGTCTTTTTTCTGTATAGATGTGTTCTGTTTTGTTTTTTAAAAAGGTAGTGTTTATTGTAACTGGTTTGAGACTCCTTCGGGTAGTGATAAAGCAGGATATCAAATCCAAACTCCTCCTCTTCTTCTTCTTCATATTGTGTGGCATAAAATGTGTTAATTAAGCTGGGAAGGGGGTGGGGCGATTCTCCAGCTGCATGTCCAGTTTCCAGGGTGATCAGCCTTTGATTCTACATGAACTAGCAGCAAGCCCAAACACTGCAAGCCATTAATAAAGCAATTACCAATCAGAAGAGGAGTCTCTCCTTTCCGGTTAGTGGTATTGGGCCAGACCCCCTTTTCCAACAGTGTCCTGACATTTCCTGCATGGCGAGATTTGGCTGCCAACGTCAACGGTGTCTCTCCGTCGCATGTTTTATATTCCCACATTGCTTTATAAGACGCTAGATTTATTTTTTTTTAAAAAAACAACTGTCAGTGTATCAATGCCACATTTGTAAAAATGCACATATATTTTAAAAATTAAGCAATAGCTTGCTTATTAATTTGTGTCTTATGAGAACATGCATGTATTTAATACATGCTTTCATCTTAATTCAAGGAGGCTCCTCTGTGCAACTTCTGGATGAGATCTTGCCTGAGTAGCAGAATGCTGCACGAAGGGAAGGGAGCTATAAATCCAGAACTGTGAATGAATACGCATTGGCTATCAATGACTGCTAATCATGATGGCTATATATGCTAACTCTAGAATTAAAGGACACATTCTTCCAAATGCCAGTTGCTGGGGAACAACACAGGGAGACAGCTTTTGCTCTCACATCCTGCTTGTGAGCTTCCCATAGGCAACTTTGCAAAATATTTTTTTTTTTAAATAATTTTTATTAAGTTTTACGACATAAAACCACATATAAACAACTACAATAACATACAAAAAAAACAAAAACAAACATATAAAAATACACAACAACCAAAATAACTTCTGTCTCAATCTAATTTCTTATCTTGTTGGGTGGACTTCCTCCGCCTCCCACCACTGCGTTTCTTATTCCTAGTGTATGTTCACAGATACTTATCATTATCTTCTTTATATCAATGATTATCTCTAATACTTTAAATCTTATCCTTGATATGTTTACTCTTTATCTTAAACTTATATTCTATCTTAAACTACGTTTAGCAATATAATTCCCAACAACTCTTATCTTATACTCAGCTGTAACAATAACAACTAACTTCAACTTTATCTAGTTTCTAATTTTGCAACACTTATTAATATAAGTCTTAAATTTCTTCCATTCCTGTTCGGTCGCCTCTTCCCTCTGGTCTCGGAGTCTCGAGGTCAGCTCAGCAAGTTCCATGTAGTCCATCATTTTCATCTGCCATTCCTCCAATTTTGGTAAGTCCTTCGTTTTCCAGTATTTAGCAATCAAAATTCTAGCTGCTGTAGTGGCATACATGAAGAAAGTGTGGTCTGCTCTAGGTATTTCGTGGTTGACCATTCCAAGCAGAAATGCCTCTGGTTTCTTGGTGAATGTGTTTTTCAACACCTTTTTAATTTCATTGTAGATTGTCTCCCAGAAGGCACTCGTGCTCGGGCAGGTCCACCACATATGATAAGGCAACTTTGCAAAATAGAAAATTTGATCGGACTTATTTCTATGCCACTTTTCATTCAACTGAATCCCAAAGTGGCTTACAAGCAACAACAACAACAACAACAACAACAACAACATGATAGAACATAATAGAACACCATAAAATACAGCATCTACCTGTGTTGCATGAACCAGACCTTTGAATTTAGTAAGTAAAGCATCTTAAACTTATTTAAAAGTGTGTGGTGTGTTCATTGCTAGAGGCATAGAAAGAGGAGGCAAACATTTTAAGGCAGACAAAATGGGATATGCAAAAGGGTTTAACAATTTATATCCCACACTATGCTGCTGGTTAACTCTCTGAGTGTTTTAAACCCTGCTGGGAGCTCTCTCCCGCTGGAGAGTGTGCAAAACCCCATGTTTTGAATCTAGGCACACAGTCAATTCTTTTTGTTAATTACACACACATATCTTTCACCCCCACAACAATATTTTCCATCTCTGCTAACCTGTGCCAACTTACCATCCAAGATTACTTCAAGTATCTGCTGAACTGGCTGAGCAGCAGCTTCATGTAAAGGAAACCAACCTCTCTCATCAGCCTCATCCAAAGCATATTTGTATTTCACATAGTCTTGAAGCTCAAATACTCGACCTCAAAAGAAAAATAATAATCCAGTGTGAAATAAACTCAAAGGCTAACTCCGTGAAGAGCAACGGTCATCTTTCTAAACCAGAACATCTTTAAGCTAAGTAATTTGGTCAGGGTTAATTGGCAAAAAATACAGTAATGCTGTTTTTGGGGTAGAAGTCTACAGCCCCACTCAGTATAGTAGGAGGGTGCCCAGATGCAGCATGGCTTTACCACATTTTGAAGTAATACATATAACCATTGAAGGAGCTCCCTCCCATTAGACTATTAAGTTCAGAGTCTACAATTACCCAACTGCACCACCGTTCACAACAGTAACTGATGGTAATACAACAATCTTAACAGTGATGTTGTTTAGTACTTGTACCTTCTCTTATAGCAGCTACAAGCTTCCTGTTTTGATCGCTGACTGGTAGAAACCTAGTGGAAAAAATTATAGAAGAGACAAGGTATAAATAATATCAAATCAAATCAAATCTTTATTACGGTCCAGAGACCCAACAATTCATTACAAAACAATACACAATTTCGACAGCCCACCTTCAGGTTACACAAGCATTTTGTTCAGACTTAGGAATAGGGATCATTGGTTCTTGCAACCACCGATAGAAACTTCGCCACTGCTTATGTTCTGTCATTTGTCCGGTCTTCCAGTAGGAACCTGACATAGTAAGCCTCTGATTTTCCCGGGAAAGGTACTAGCAAGGGTAATATCAGTTCAGCCCTGACTTGCTCGAATTTCATACAGTGCAGCAAAATATGTTTTATAGAGTCAATGTCTTGGGCACATGAGCATAGTCTGTCCTGGTATGGAACTCCTCTCAATCTGCCATCCAACACTGCAGAAGGAAAGACGTTAAGTCTGGATTTTGTAAATAGCCTTCGGTAATTTGGAACTGTCAGATTTTTAATATAAGACGTTAACTTAAAGGCATGCCCATATTGTACTCCTACTGCCAGCGGACTGCAGACTGCGTGTGATCGATGTCGCAAGTCACTGTGTGTAATATCCCAGAGTCTTTGCTTTAAAGTCTTTAGGGCACCTTCATAACCCAGGCAATAGAGTTGGGTGGGTGACAGACCAATAGATGTGGCTTTTTTGCCATTGATAAATAATATATCAAGCTTTGGGAGTCTTTGCGGCTATCTCATTGCATATATCTGCTACTTCCCCAGCCTAAATCATTGTACCAGTGGTTCTGGTTAGAGGTACATCTATGTTGAGCAACACAAAAGGACAGAAGCATGCAAAGGAGTTGCTAATTTCTCAGCACTTGGGCTCAGCATGTTTCCTAGCCCTCCCATATGCCCCACTGCAATCCCAAAGACCAACCAAAGGTGCCCTCTTAATGCCATCTATGGGCAATGGATTGCAGAGGCATTCTCAGCGCCTAATCCAAAAGTGTTGTAAGACCTACCAGATGCAGTTGGTTTTGGAGAGAGTTGGTCCAAATAAGGATTGCCTTTGTAAGAACTGACTGAATGCTATCACTCTTCAATAGATTGCATATTCTTTTAGGTTTACTAGTATCCATGTCAAACCATTGAAAACAGGCCATAAATTTAAATTATAAACAACTCCATAGGATCCTACAGCTTACTCTTCCAGAATAACTAGAGATTGTACCCAACAGTCAGAGGTTCAAACCAATTAGGAGAGATATGGGGGTGAAATATTGACATTCAGGCACCAGACATTCAGACCTGGGCTGCAAGATTGCTGACATACCTTGCTTCATGATCAGGGGAAGAAGTTTGCTGGCTCCTTGCACTTTCAAGGGACTCCTGGATGCTAAACTGAACAGCATAACCAGTGAGATGATCTTCATCAGTGCCCTCATTTCCTTCCATCTTCTTGGCATTGGTTTATGAGCTGCTCTGAAGCCACAAAATAAACGAGAGGTCATATCTTGCATGACTTGTGCTGAAAAGCACTCTAATTGTTTAAACACAGTGGGGTTAATGGTTAAGCAGAGGTAAATCACAAAATATAGTGTCATAACTCTAGACAGTAGTAGGGAGAAAACAAAGTTAAAGAATGACTAGCTCCTATGCCAAAGTAGTCTTAGGCTTCACTTTCCACTCATCACTAGAGTGTACCTCCACATTTAACTAACACTCATATGGCATCGCAAAATATCAGGCCACCCAAATGAATGATTTTATGCAAACAAACTTATCAACTGTGGCTCTCTAGTAAGACACAAAGCTTCCCTGTTCAGCATTCATATTCAAGATTTGCACAAGATTACCCAACAAGCCCAACATATGAATTGATAATTTTCTCGGTTCTTTATTCTAGTGATCATGTATGATTCTAAGCTAGCTCTTCTAACTCTATATGTGGGAAAACATCACAATTTATTGTAAAAGGACTTGATGGCTTTCTTATTGGTGGCTGTTGGCTAGGTGGTGGCCCCAAACTAGAAAACTGCTAATAACTTGACACTACACTTTTGGCTACAAAAGGCTAGCAAGACAGATGTAAGCACAGAATAGACACATAGACTGGTGATTTTGCTGAAATCTGGTATTGCTTTATTCGATATATAAGAGACACAGGAAACAATTGAGAGATCCTCCCTCCACACATGGGCAATTGTAGAATGACCTGTTAAGATAAGCAATGAGAAAAGAGATCACATTCAAAAATCCCATTAATTAGACACATTCGGTTAAGCTCACCTACGACAAAGCATAGCTGTCAACTTTTCCCTTTTTTTGCGGAATAAAGGAACTTCCCTTATTCCGAATAGGATTCCTCGCAAGAAAAGGGAAAGGTTGACAGCTATGCAATAAAGTGCTAGACATTCAAGGAAACACAGCAGGGTGGAAGACGGTGTTATGTTAATGTTATATTCAATTTTATCTTTTTGGTGATATACTGGTAAAATAATCTGAATTGGTTTCATAATGGATTGTGTTAACAATTCATAAATAAAAGCATATTTTTAAAGTTCTGCATTATAAGAAATTAATAAAGTTCCAGTAGTATAGCAGTGGCAGTTTCCTTTGGAAGGAAGTCAATGGAAGCTTATTAGTGCTTTGTAATGTTTGCATTTATTTACAAATATACAGGTTGAAAGCACAGCTGAAACATTCCAACAGACAGACAAATCTCAGTGCTTACACACCAGATCTTCAGGGAGACAGCCAGCACCCTAAGATGCTTGCAGAGCCCAGACTCTGCTTTGTGTCTCCTTCTCTGTCACACTCAAATTGTGTCCCCGCCCCCATACACAGATATGAATTTTCATACAGAGAATGGGGGAAGGAGAATATTCAGATGAATCATCTCTTCTGACCATCCCCTAGCTTTTTTTTAGCTCCCATTGAATAACGTCACCAGAATATAATTGGCTATCAACACTATGTCATGTCCATATTTTTATTTATTTATTTATTTGAAGTATTTATATATTGCTTTTCATCAGAAAGTTTGCAAAGCAGTTTACAAAGTGGTACAAAGTGCCTTAGGGCAACCCACACCGATAGCCCTACTCACAGAAAGCTGATAGAAAACCTGCTGTTTCGTTTCAAGCTTTTTAAATAAAGAAATAAGCAGCGTAATTCCCTTGTGCATTCTCAAGTTATGATTCAGCTAAAAGCTAAGCACTTCAAAGTCAGTAGTTTCTATATTTAAATATTTTTGTTCTCCAAGAGTAGTGTTTTTCCATAAAGATTTTTTGATGTTCACGCACATCCTAGCAATCATAGTTTTATTAATATTAAGCACACTGTGAAGAAGAGGACAATAAGCATGCAGGCTCGGATTATTCAAAGCAAGATAATTAAATGCAATCTACATTTGGATTTATTCCTAGTTTTAAGATACCACTATAACATTAATTGACAATCTATAGACAAAGAGAGCTTCTCACCTTTTCAAAATCTTGCCATTGTTTCATCGGGCCCTGAATTTCAAACATGCAAGCATAGGCCTTGCAAATGGCTAGGTCATGTGGCATTTCTAAAATTAAGTACACAGTTGGAAGTTAAATTAAGATCTGACCTTATCCAGCTGAAACACAAGCGGTCTCCAGCCTGCAGGAAAGTATGACACACGATAGCTCCAAAAGCTCATCAAAAGTAATCTGAGGGCTGACTGGTATAATAAGATTATCTGCAACCTGATTGGCTCAGCCAGACCACTTTAAGAAAACAAATGAGCTGTCATCTTACATTAGCATTGTAATCCCAATGAAACAGATCATAAACATTCCCATTAAGTGTAGTCAAGGGTCGCACCTAGATATCAGATTCTAAAAGCACTGCTATGGACAGGGCTCCCGTGAATTTGAGAGAACTGAACTATGATAGCCCTCAACCATGAGCTGGTATACTTGGATTTGAAAGCATCTTAACATATGCCTATGAGGCATACAGAAAATGCATCAATTCTATTGGCAGCACTGCTTGGCAAGATGCCCAAACGAAGCTCACCAGTTCATAATGGTGACAGCTACTGTTATCTGTTTATTTCATTTCCTCTCTCAGCATCTGTTCATTACTAGAAGTCCGGCTTCCATTCTGAACGGGAAGGCACTGTTTCTAGCTATCTTGACTTTCTGCCAAAAACATGGGTCAAGGTGATGTTGATTCTGGTAAGTTAGGGAGTGACATTTAATAGAACGTGATGCACCATACTTCAAAATTAAAGGCCAATGAAGTTTAAATGATAGCCCTGTGCTTCTTTACAGTCATTGACAGATCTTTTCTGTGTACCTGAATCTAAATTTCCTTTGGCCTCTATGTCTGTTCTTCCTGTGATATTATAGCTATATCATATTGCTTCCTCCCCTTCTAATTAGTGGGATTTTCAAAATGCAGGAGAGCTATATTCTTTTCAGTAATGCCAAACATGCTGGCAAGCACATTGTGCAGCAATGCAAATACAATCCACTAACTGCTAGGCTAATTTTGTACAGCTAGGAAAATACTTCTATGGTTGGTGGCTACAAAATAGTTGGGAAGATGTCCTTGTTTAGTTCAGTACAGGATGGTAATTGTTCATTCATTTGGTAGGCAGGTGTCTACAAACAGGTAGTTCTCCTCTTACACAGGGGTTATGCTCCTGGCTATCACATGTAAGCAAAATCCCGCAGAGCCAGAAGAACCCTGCAACAGCTCTACCTGCCTGAAGCCGGTGCCCAACGGTCCTCGTCATGCAATGTGGAAAGCTATTTAATCCCCTGCCTTGCTTACAAGGCTCTGAGAAGGTTGCAAGGGGGCTCCCGCAAGATCTCAGACAGCCAGTGTTAGAAACTGAGATATGAAAGCTAGGAGCTAAATGGCACCTTAAACCTAGGTTATGGGCGCAACAATGGAATGTCTAGGTGCGCTTGTTTTTATAACAAGAATACCAAGCTGAAAATGGATGAACTGCAGCTAAAATATTGTGTTCATTTTTTACATGGTCTAATCCTTCCCCTGCCCCTAATATTCTTAAGGTATCTTCTCCAGTCCTCAGAGAATAGCTGGAAGTGGGGAGGCAGAAAAAGGTCCTCTTTCCTGCCATTCTGCAGTTTTAATCTGAAATCTCAGAGACTACACCCAGAGTTCAGAAACTGCTCGCGCTAATGAAATTCCCTGTCGCAATATGCGCCTAGAACAATGGGAGTTTCGAACACTTCAGACAGCCCTAGGAGGGCAGAATTTCTCCCTCTCTTATTTATGTATGCATGTTATCCATGTAAAGCTGGGATCACAGGATAGCTGGGATAGCTCTGTTGGTAGAGCATGAGACACTTAATCTCAGGGCTGTGGGTTTAGCCCCATGTTGCAGGAGTTTGGTCTAGATGACTTTCGTGGTCCCTTCCAACTTTACAATTCTATTATTCTAAGTAAATAAGTGTAAGATTTGAGTTACCTGTACATGTGTGCACATAGAACATAGGAGATTAAACACAATCATCTGAAGTTTTTATTGGAAGCATCTTATTGAGTCCAGTGGGACTTATTCCCAAATAACTGTACCTTCGATTGCAATCTTAGGCCACATTCCAGTAAAAGCACTTGATTACTGAGCTGACGATAGCATGAATGGGGTGGAAATGCTAATCATGAAATGAAATTTAGTGTGAGCTCCTTATACTAAACTTGGATTTTAACAGGTATAGATCTCATAATTTCAACCCTTTTCTTTAGCCACTTTATTATGTTGGATCAATATTCAGCAGGCCAACTGGCTATCAGGTGACCATAAACTGTGTTCACCTTATTGCCAACCCACGCAGAAAATCACATGCAGAAAATTAAGTATATTACAAGCCATGAGGTACAACAGGTGCAGTATGCTTTAAACCAGAGCAGTGATGGTAGTTTGTGTAGGGGGAGCGGGCAGTCAGTCTTCTTTCTGTCAAGGGCAATATTTCCTTAGTAGCCATCGCCCTGTGGGAAAGAAGGAAGAAGAGAGTGGGGTTGGCAGGAAAGCAAGTTCTCGCAGAGAGCTACCGTTGCGGTGTGGGCAAAGAAGTCACTTCCTGGGTTTTGGAGGATGGGCTTGCTGGCCACAGCTTTCTGACCCGGACTGTTGCTGGGCAAATTTGCATGTTGCAATGTTGATGGACAGCCCAGCGTCCTTATATAGATCCGCACGTGGATCTGTGACCACTCTGGCTGGAGCTTCGGATCTCCCAACCCCCCCTCCCTGGTATAGGCTGGTGCGTTGACCTTGCTGTGCCTGTCATGGGGTCATCTCCGCTTAGGTAGAGGCCTGGTGGGAATTTTTCCAATTGGCTGATTGGCTGTGCCTCTTGGTTTTTGCCTACTATACAGCAAATAGTCACAACTTGTAAGGTTGGCGGTTAGGCATTGGTTCGGTGATATGGGTGGGCGGTGCCCACCAAGAAGTGACGTCGGTGTTGGGAATTCCGTTAAAGGAATCTGGGGGGCTCTACACTGCTGTCCGAACCCGGTGGGTTGCAGGGCCATGCAGGAGCCCCTTTGGACCCCTGGGGAGGGGGAGGCTCCGATTTCACCAGCCTCCGTTAACTCTCCCCAGCTAATGGTTTCCCTTTGCTGACAAGTGGTCAGCTCTGTCCAGCCGGACAGCTAGTCTTGCTGACTAGGAGTCAGCCCTGTCCAGGAGGACAGCGTGAACCAATGCCTACGCAACCACTCACGTGATTTGTATTCAATAAAGTTGTGGCCAAAATATGCCCAAAAACCCAAACCAAAAATTATGTTTCATGTGTGAGTTATTGGCGGGAGTGACTGGGTGCCCTACACACGCAAAAGCAACCTCAAGACCTGCTCCAGCTGGACCTCTGGCACAACCAACTTTAATTTCATTTTACTTAAAACAAAATAAAAAATAAAAAATTCCTTCCAGTAGCACCTTAGAGACCAACTAAGTTTGTTCTTGGTATGAGCTTTCGTGTGCATGCACACTTCTTCAGATACACTGATTATTTCAGTATTTTGCAATCACAAACCGCCTTGGGCGCTTTGGCAGAAAGGCAGCCTATAAAAGCAACGAGTTAAGTAATGCAATGGTCCTTCGAGGGGACCATGCTGGAGGCGGAGGCAAAAAGAGAGATCGAAGAACCAAATATGTGTGAGCAACAGAAATGAGGAATTGGTGCAGCGCTTCAACATATTCAAAGGCACTTCTCAAAACTACCTCAGCAGTCTACCACCGCTATGAAAAGGTAGGGCGGAAGCATCTCCGTATTTTAGGTGGGAATTTTTTGTTTTAAACCTACCTGGAATTTACCCTAGAAATCCCAACCAAATATAAAATATTTATATATATATATATATGTGTGTGTGCATATGTATAAATATAAAATATGTATAAATATATATATGCATATGTATAAATATAAAATATGTATAAATATATACAGTGCTATTTTACTAGAAAAAGAGGTGCCAGAACTCTCCATGAACGCCACCCTCTTTCTTTTATAATGGCAATGGCACCCACCTGATGGGAACCGGAACTGAGTTCCGCCGAGTTCCGCCTCGAAAAATTACCCTGAATATATCGTTTAAACTGCGCGCGCGCGACCATCCGAGCACGAGCCACTCGAGTGCAAAACAACCTCTCCGGCAACACGCCCCGCCCTCTTGGAGAAATATGGAGATCAGCGGGAGGAAACCAACCAATAGCCGCTCGGAGCGACTAAGGCCAAGCGCTTCCCGTTTTAAATCCTCGCTCCGCGCATGCGCCTCATTGGCGGGTTTTTTTACGGGCATATGGAGATGTACATCTTTTAAGTCTTTCTGTCTGACGCGGGAGCGACCTTGCGCGACGCCTCCGACGCAGAGCCCTTTTGCGCATGCTCACGCGCAGGTTGCCTGTACGCTCCGCCCGCCCCCTGTCCTGTGATCGAAGCGCCGGGCTCGCGCTCCGCCGTCCTTAAGCCTTGCCCTCGGAGGCAAACAATTCCGTACAGCCTGGGGCTTTGCGCACGCGCGTCGCCTTCGCTGGCTCGCCGGCTTCCGTAGGTTCTCAGGATTGGTCTGTTTTTTGTTGCCCCAGAATCCCTTGCGCGCGGCAGCTGACAGAGAGTAGCTATGGCCGGAGTCCTGAAGAAGGTGAGAGGGTTGAGGTCGGTCGCGGGGTTGGGCGTCGTGCGGCAGCTGGCGGGTCCCCTCGTATGGGTTGGTTAACCAAGGGTGGGGGAGGGGGAGAAGGCGAGAAGCTCGCTTCACAGGCCCAGGGGAGGCTGGTTGTGGCTCCCTCAGTGGGGACGCAGGCTGACCCCTTGGCTGCGAAGATCCCAAGGATGAGGCGAACCCTATGCGTGCTGCCTTGAGCGCGTTAATAATAATAATAATAATAATAATAATAAATAATAACAATTTATTATTTGTACCCCGTCTATCTGGCTGGGTTTCCCAATGTGAGGGACATAAATGTCACCAGAGACCCATCTCTTGGTGTCCTGTGGCAGCTTCCCTGGCAAAAAGGGCTGGATTGTTGTAGTTGCAGGTAGATAGCCGTGTTGGTCTGTTATAGTCAACACAAAATAAAAAAAAATCCTTCCAGTAGCACCTTAGAACAAACTTAGTTGGTCTCTAAGGTGCTACTGGAAGAATTTTTTTTATTTTGGATTTGTGTAGTTATCCAGTGCTTTTTTTCTAAGAAAATTTTTAAGGGGTTCTCTCATTTTGACTCAAGAAAAGCACCATTTTATAGTTTCGTATGGCTTTTACTGTACTCGTGTTGAGTACATTTTTGGTTGGGGAAACAATTGTTTAAATGAAAAATGAATTTTTAAAAAAAATTTATTTTTTATCCAATTTCATTGTACTTGTACAATGACAATAAAGAAATCTTGAATCTCTTGAATCTTGAAATTGGGAAAAATAAATACAATAAATGGACAAAAGGCTGCCATCGGGGGTAGCAACGGAACTGACGATAACTATTTTTATTTTTATTTTTTTACTTCTCTCGTTAGATTCACAAAATGTTTAGGGGTATGTGTACCCCTGCGTCCCCCCAGAAAAAAGCACTGTAGTTATCCTTTTTTTAAACTATGGTCCATGCAAATGAAGCTGCTCACCTCAAGTTTCCAGTAGCTTTGGGGTAGTGTCATGGGTGTAGAGGATCAAGATGATCAAGGGTCTGGAAATCCATGCATTGCAAGGGGTTTTGGACTAGATGACCCTTGTGGTCCCTTCCAGCTCTACAGTTCTGTGATCTTCCAGCTTGGGATCCCATCCTCATGAGGAATCGTTGAAGGAGGTGGGTGTGTTTAGCGTGGGAAAGAGGAGACTCAGAGAGGAGATATGAAAGCCATCTTCAAATATCTAAAGGGATGTCACATGGAAGATGGAGCGAGCTTGTTTTCTCCTGCTCTGGAGGGTAGGACACAAACCAATGGTTTTAAGTTGCAAGAGAGGAGACTAAAGATCAGAAATAACTTTCTGACAGTAAGAGCTTTTTTGACAATGGAACAGACTCTGGGAGGTTGTGGACTTTTCTTCATTAGAGATTTTTAAGCAGGTGTCATGGATTTGTTGGAACGAGGGGGGGGGGGGACAGGGCATGTCACAGGAACGTCTTCAGCCTGTCTCCCCTGACTTCTCATGACTGGTGCCTTACACAGACACCAGCACATTTGCAGAGTCTCGCAGTGTAAGAAATGCAGACGGAATGAGGCATGAGGTATTGCTAGAAGCTAATTTATTACTAACTAGAAGGCAGAAGAAAAGAAAACATGTCTCTTCCGGGAGCAGTCCGAGAAGAGAGAGAAAAACAACAGACGGAAACAGAATACAGCTCACATCCGTTCCTGTGAGTCCAAATGCAACAATCCATCAACAACCTGTGGAATGTAAATACAGTCTTGTGACTGCAACAGGACAGAGAGAGGCTATAGAAACTAACAGGATTGACATTCCTGCATTGTAGTGGGTTATACTAGATGACCCTTTGGGTCCCTTCCAACTTTACAGTTCTGTGATTCTATGATGTAGCATCTTTTAAGCTTTAGGAACAATATTTTTATACACACGTGAATGTAAAACTCATATCTTAAAATGATCCTTAATTAAGGATACTTATTAAACATATCTATTTTTAAATCTCTGCAGACCACTGGACTAGTTGGGCTAGCTGTATGTGAGGCACCACATGAGGTAAGTATAAAGCATTTGTTTATTTGAAATTGAAGAAAACATGAGGAAAGTATTGCTTACAAGGAGCATATTTCATCTTAATAAGTTGAGATATGAAGAACTGTTTTGATTGTGCACACAGCCGCTTTTGTGTGAGCCAAGAAGTAAATCAGCAGTCTTCCAGTAACTAGAGTTTTCCATGCTTCTGAATGTTAAGTAGGCTCATTTTATATGTTGCATTAGATTTATTAAAGTAATTAATATTAATGTTCTAACTACCTTAACACGCAATTTCTCCAGTATCTTGAATTTGGAGTGGTTAAGATTCTAATAGAGTTTTGCAGAATTGTTCCCTTTGCTACTGAAGATAGCTGTGAACTTTATAGTCATTTTTATTACAATTCATAGTTCACTGTATATGCTTTTATGGTTCACCTTAAATTACTGTTTGCTATGTGATCTTTTCAGCGCCTCCGGGTACTCTACTCAAAAATCCAGGCTGCTCTGGATAGTATGCCCAGAGATGCAGCATATAGGAAGTATACGGAGAACATTGTAAATGAGCGGCTTGATATAGTGAAAACAGTAAGTATGTCATACATTTTAAGCATCTCAAATTACATTGTTCAAGTGGCCTATCGTCCCTTGCTTCACTTACCAGGTTTGCTTTTTGAATGCTGTCAAATAGAGATGCATCATAAACTGGCACCAGTTGCCATGGGACTGGAGAGCTGAACAGAAAGGCCACTCTGTGAAATCTAGGGCTGCTGGGAGGCTGCACACATACACACACCCTTCCAAGTAGGGTATTAAGGCAAGGTGATCATCCATTGACCTGAGAAGGAGCAGTAGCAAGTTTGCTTCTCTCAAGACTGCAGAGCTGAAGGGAAACACACTTTGGCATCATCATCATCATCATCATCAGATTTATATACCACCCTTCATCAAAGATCTCAGGGTGATTCACAAAATAAAAATGGAAGAGAAAAGCACAAATAAATAGTTATAACAGAAGCAATAAAACAATAACCCCTTCCCCCTCCCACAAACACTGGACCAGGAACTAAGGGCTGCTCTGTGTGGGTTTAGTGTATATGTTTTTACAATCTGTTGTAAGATGCCTTGAGGATGATTCATTCAAATGTTTCCACTGAATTCAGCAAGGGCTTACAGGATTGCAGCCTTGGTTTTCGTTTCATCTTGCACTCATCCCAGAAGAACTATTATAGATTATACAGTGCACCTGTTTTGTATTGTATGGGTTTGTATTGTCTGTGTGTTCTCTGGAGGCCAGAATAGGAATAGTCTACATACCTAATGTCTTTTAATAAGTTTGTCAATATCAGATCAAGATAGATATTTCAGTCCTCCATGATAACTTAATTTCTGCCCCCTCTTGAATGGTTAAAATACCAACAACAATATTTTATCTGATGTTTGAAAAGCCTTAACTTTTCCACAAGGGTAATCTGAACTACTTATTGCTTGTTGAATTGAAAAGTTGTGGATATATACAGCTGGCAACCTACGGCTTCATATTCCTTTTGACATTCTGAGAAAGAACTACTATTCTAGACTATATGCCACTTTTTGGAAAAGACTCATTGGGTTATTTTTTACTCTGAGTGAGATATAGAAAGATGCTGTTTGAACATACATCATAGCACATCTGAGCCTTTCACTTGTTCTTGAACTTGCAGGAACCTAATGTGCAAAAACTGGAAAGCAAAATCAATGGTGGACAGATAGAAGAAGTGATTTTGCAGGTAATAGCAAATATCTAATTATTTAGCAAATATAGGACTTGCCAAATATGCAACTGTTTCTTATAGGCTCTACTGGAAAAAATGAAAGGAATCCAATTATCTGTTTAAAATGCTGAATTCTGAAAGTGAGGCATTTTTTTTGGGGGGGGGGGGTGTTCTCTAGAGAAAATTTAGACAGTTTGTTGTCAATATGGAGACCAGCCTTTACTACAGCAAAATATGAAATGTTAACTGTCACTATAAAAAAATCACAATGCAATCCTATGTTTACTTAGAAGCAAGTCTCACTGAATCTCACCAAATATGGTGTTATTATACATGGCAAACTAAATTTTGCTGCTGAATAGAAAAAAGAATTTCCTAGCAATGTAGCCAGTCACTTAACCTCTTATGTCCTCCTAATAAGGCATACATAAAGACGAGTGTTACAGCATTTTGCTACACTGATGGAACATTTTCTAACATAACCTTGTCTATACTGCCCCTCAAAACTATGGTACTCTTTGAAATATTGGTAGCAAAAACCCTTATTAGAAAAATGTTGAGGGCTGCATACAACTAACCAGGCATGCAATCAGGAGTCAGTGCAAGGACTCCTGCTAGTACAACCGGGAATGATCTCCCCACCCTGCTTGGGCTTGGGGAGGCGGTGCCTGGAGAACCCTCAGAACCGCATGGGGGGGGGGGGAGAGAGATCATTCCATTGGGCAAACTGAAATATTTGGGAAGATGGGACTATTGAAAGAGCACAATGCTGACTTCCCCCCTTTGTTTTCTATGCTACCCCATTATGGAGCTCCAAGCAGGATTTACCAGACTATCCACTGCTCTCTGATGCATTGACAGTCTTTAGGATTGGGACCACTGACTTGATCAAAAGATATACAATGTTTATGCATGCCAGTGCTGTACTAATTAAATTGTTTAATAAAAATCAGTGTCAACAAAAATCTGTATTTTAGTATGTAATTAGTGGATCTAATGGATGTTCATTGTCTAGCTTAGATGCAGCAACTTTGGGAAGGTTTTAAATTTTAATTTATTTTTTTTAACAGGCTGAAAGTGAGCTCAGCCTAGCCAGGAAAATGGTGCAGTGGCGACCTTGGGAGCCTTTGGTTGAAGAACCTCCATCTGATCAGTGGAAATGGCCAATATAGTTAATGTTATTTGTAGCTTTTGGAAGTGAAAAATATGTAATCAAATGTATGCTGGACATGAATGAAAAATATTTTAATTCTACTCATAAGATTTTGTTTGCTATAATTATTGGTTATATAATAATAATAATAATAATAATAATAATAATAATAATAATAATAATAATAATAATTTATTATTTGTACCCCGCCCATCTGGCCGGGTCCCCCCAGCCACTCTGGGCGGCTTCCAACATACATTAAAATATCACACATTAAAAACTTCCCTAAACAGGGCTGCCTTCAGGTGTTTTCTAAATGTCAGGTAGTTATTTATCTCTTTGACATGGGATGGGAGGGTGTTCCACAGGGCGGGCGCCACTACCGAGAAGGCCCTCTGCCTGGTTCCCTGTAGCTTTGCTTCTCGCAGTGAGGGAACCGCCAGAAGGCCCTCGGCGCTGGATCTCAGTGTCCGGGCTGAACGGTGGGGGTGGAGATGCTCCTTCAGGTATACAGGACCGAGGCCGTTTAGGGCTTTAAAGGTCAGCACCAACACTTTGAATTGTGCTCGGAAACGTACTGGGAGCCAATGTAGATCTCTCAGGACCGGTGTTATGTGGTCATGGCGGCCACTCCCAGTCACCAGTCTAGCTGCCGCATTCTGGATTAATTGCAGTTTCCGGGTCACCTTCAAAGGTAGCCCCACATAGAGCGCATTGCAGTAGTCCAAGCGGGAGATAACTAGAGCATGCACCACTCTGGCGAGACAGTCTGCAGACAGGTAGGGTCTCAGCCTGCGTACCAGATGGAGTTGGTAGACAGCTGCCCTGGACACAATCTGGGCTTCCATGGACAGCTGTGACTCTAAAATGACTCCCAGGCTGCGTACCTGGTCCTTCAGGGGCACAGTTATGCCATTCAGGACCAGGGAGTCCCCCACACCCGCCTGCCCCCTGTCCCCCAAAAACAGTACTTCTGTCTTGTCAGGATTCAACCTCAATCTGTTAGCCGCCATCCATCTTCCAACCGCCTCCAGGCACTCACACAGGACCTTCATTGCCTTCATATAGCCAAGTAAGCTGTACTCAAAGCAGACCTGTTGAAATTAATGGCATGTTAGTTCAGTGCATCTTCTGAATATGACTAGCATTGATTACAACCCATTAATTGGAAGATCACTGTGAACTTACCACCAGGTGCGAATGGTTCTCAACAATTTAACTGTTATAATCTTAAGTTCTATAGACACTTGCATGTATGGGAATCTGTATAGGGCATATAAGAACCTTCTTCGCCCACTCTGCCACCAACAACCCAGTGCATGGGTTCCAGGCTCACATTCCTGAACAAGCAGAGGGTGGGCTAGATGAGCATTTGGAAGAAATGAACAGGCTTCCTACCGGTATTCCCTGGACTGCTTTGGTGTAGTACCTGTTTGAGTCTCCATGCTTGTGGAATGAGAGGGAGGGCAAAAACAAAAACCAGAACTCTGTTATTCCCTACTAGACTTCTTATGTGCACAGGAGAAAGACTGAGTCTATTAGGTTCTAGAACAAGCTGCTAGTAACATAGGCTGTATTGTAGGAGGAGGTCATCCATGGATTACCTCCACTCTCAGAGGAAGAGGAGAAGGGCTTAGTGGTAAAGCATCTGCTGCCTGTTGGTGTAGTAGACCAGTGTTTCTCAACCAGTGTGCCTCCAGATGTTTTGGGACTACAACTCCCATCATCCCTCGCTAGCAATACCAGTGGTCAGGGATGATGGGAATTGTAGTCCCAAAACATCTGGAGGCACACTGGTTGGGAAACACTGTAGTAGACAACATTGAGCTAGATTACCAATGCCTTGACTCTATAAGGCAGCTTCCTATGTGCCAGAGCTATCCAAGTTTTGTATCCCTGTGGAGGAAGGAACAGTTCTCAGTTTCCATGCTGTTTCCATTGACAGAGCAGGGCTGCCTGCTTTCTCTGGTTAATTAGCCTTTTCCCCAAGTAATAGTTGACCTTGTTCTCCTCTTTTCTAGCTTGGGTAGAATGAGAAAGGGAAGCTTTCAGAAGTGACTTGGTGAGTTCATTTTGTGGCATGGGAACTGGCAGCTTCCCAAACAGCAAAGATTTCCTCCTTCCTTATCTGACCAGCCAAAGTGATGCCACCAGGGCAAGAGGCTGCTACAGATGAGTCGGGGGACAGCAAAAACCTGTGCATGCAACAATAAAACTTTTACTATGTATGACAGGGGTAGGGATCCTGTGCCCATTAAATGTTCTTCAAGTCCCATCAGTTCTCTGATGTCAGTTGTCTGACATTGAAAGAAACTAGAGTCCCAACAACATATGGAGGAGCCACCCCTGGCTTTATATTGACATTTAAAGCTGATTGCTGCTAGCTTGAAAATATATTTTAAAGTATTGTAATTCTTCAAATCACTGTGACTGAAGAATGTTTTGGTGTTAGATGGGACCTGTAAACACAATTATTTACTATCTTGTAAAAAAAATACTGTGTTTTAAAAGAAAAGCCACTAGAGGGCATCAAGTGTAACAGTGTTGTAAACGTTAAATGCAGAAGGAAGGGTCCCTGCTGAATGAAGATGACTATGGTAAAAAGAAACATAAAACCAGTGTAACACAAATGCTGTTACACTGCATGAAAAAGCCTGTATCCTTGTGACTAAAACTGAATTTTCTTATTGGCTTCAAGCTCCTTTCCTCACTTTTTGTGAAGGTGGCTAACTTCTTGTGTTAATTTTTGGTATGTTTGAACATTGTTTCACTTATCAAAAATTATAGTTACCATGTTCTCCATAGTAATCTAAACTGAATTCCATAGAATTCCAACAAATAAAAGAAATGAAATGCAATATAAGAAAGAAGCAATGAAAATACAGTTAAATCTGGATCATTAATGTTCCATCACGTCAGTCATATGTCAATCACAAATTCACAGGCTCACCATGGCATGGGACCACCTGAGTGATGCTACTGGACAGTTGGTGGTCCGCGGGCCACAATTTGGGAAGCCCTGACATAGAGGGAATAAATGTGTAGCTTTCCCGGAAGTTGTATTATAGTGAACTCTTACTCTGCCATAGTGTGACACTGCACTTGTATGCCCCTTTTAAAACAAAGTGAACATTTATAAAGGCAGCCAATCATTCAAACCTGTAAAGCTTTTACTTCCAATTTAGTGTGCTTAAAAGTTTAAAATGCAGCTTTATACACCTAGTCCAAGATACAAAATGCACAGGTGTCAAAGAGGACAGTGATGCCTTTCGCGTGGAAAGGGATTTTCAAGAGGTGCAGCTGTGAAAACAACTCTCTTACAGGGCCAGTGCTATCATTAGACCAGCTAGGCAGCTGTCTGGGATGCAAATCTGAGGGGCAGCTTTATACCAATTAGTTTTTGTTATATCTTAAAAAATTCTGATATTTTACTTTTATATGTTGAAGCATTTTATCATTTTTCAAGCAATTCATACATTAGAATTGGTTTTTCACAGAATTGTAGATTAGGAAGGGTCCTGAGGGTCATCTAGTCCAACCCCCTGAAAGGCAGGCTCAGCAGCAAGCAAAGCAAGATTTTGGTGTGCCTGAAACTGACACTCTGAAGAGACTTAAATTTTTACATCACAATTCAGAAGATGTTTTTTGTGCTAAAACATTTTCTTTTGTATTTGAGGAAGATAATCAAAGGTTGTGGTATAACGTATTCCTCCCCCCTTTTGTTTAACTTTTGTTGAAAGTTAAAAAGTATATAATTATATGTGCACTAAACATTGTGAGAGCATAAATAAGAGAAACAGCACCTGTAGAAGGGAAAGTAAAGGGGGGAGGGGGGAAACCCAAAACACTATATTTTACAAAGTTGTTATTGTACTTCACCAGATCTTAACCTATTAACAGTATTTGTAAGAATGGATTCCAAAAATCATTGAATTTGTCCATGGCAGGTCTGTGTTTATATGCAACTTGCTCATATGTTGCGAGTTTGTATAATTCTTCAATTCATTCGTAGAAGGGAGCTGCATTTTTATTTTTCCAATTCATCAGTATTGTTCTTGCAAGTTAGAATAGATGGAACAGCTTCAGGTTTTGTGCTTTTTTCTGCAAAACATCTGTTTTTGAGGATAAAAGTTAGCGATTCTTTGTGTTTGTTTGTGTGCGTGCGTGCGCGCGCAAAACAACACTCTGGCGCGGGTACTGACAGCCCCGCTTGCACAGCAGTCAATCGCCTGCAAGCTCCATCTCGCCAGCCCCGCTGTATGGAAAACTCCGGGCATGCAGAGTGTGTCGCGCATGCGTCCCTTTCAGCTACACATTTATTGGCACGCTTTGCCCTTCCTCTCGCGAGAGTTGGCGGTTGCTATGGATACAGCGACTCTCAGTTCCCGCTTGGAGGCGGAGGAGGTCGGGCTGATCCAGCGGCTGCTTCGGGGAACGTACGCGAGGACCTAGCGCTACGGTAAGCCCCTCCGCCTTTATTAATGCCGTCATTAATATCATTATTATCATTATTAACCAGTCGGCGTGAGAATAACGCAGAGAAGCTGGAACGAAGCGGGAGCTGAGGCGGAGCCGCCATGACGTGAACGGCTAATTGAGCCCTTTACTACAGTTCCCGACATGCTGTGCGCGAGGGCTACGTTTAATTCAGGCATGGCGGCGGCGCAAAGCACCTCGGGACAAGTAGTCGGTTGGTTTTGAGCGGGTTAATTGAGCAGCGGTTTTTCCCTGTCCCCTCCCTCGCAGCACATAAATAAATGATGGATGGCTCGTGTTGCATTCTGGGAGCTGTAGTCCCTGTGCGCGTTGGGCACTAATACTGTGGTACATGTGATGCCACTTGATTTAATTGATAATAATGATGATGATTAAAAAATAAAAAATAATGAAAAATAATAATTAAAAAATAAAGGTGTTGCTTGCTGGTTTCCTGCTTGCTGCTGCTCCTTAAACAACATTTTCCTCCCTTATTCAGGCTTAACTTTTGCAAATGCAATCATTTCTGTGTAGTCCAAATAATTTGCATGTGCCCCCTTAAAATGTACCGATGTTGATAGATGGGAGATTAATTTTAATGAGTAGATTCACTAGTTAAGAAACCTAATTTCATTGACAAGTTTAAAAATGTAGATTTCTTACTTTTAAGTACTTCAGGATAGAAAAGTAGGAATTGAAACTGGACAAAGAAGAAAAGCATGCTGTTCATTTAGTGCCCATGGGATATGCTCTTAACTAGTCTCTAAAGTTGCATTCTGGAATGTAAAAGTAGTCAGCCCCACAGCACAGCGAAATTTTAAAGTTTGTGTATGCTTAGTAGGATGAGTCCCGTCCCCCCCAAGGAATTGTGTTGTGCAAAGGACAGCCAGTTATTCGAGACAAAGGAGTAAATGTACTTTTTAGTTCACATTTCCCTGTAAATTATGCTTTCAGATCATGTGAAGGTTAAAAAGTTGTACTTCTCCTTTCAGGAAAATGGCTGATCCAGAAGAAAAGGCAGGTGGCCTGGCTGAAGCAGAGGCTGAAACGCAAGTTTTAGAGGACTCTTCTGAAACAAACCAAGCAGAAGAAAGGGCCGAGACTGTAGGAACTACGCAAGAGCAGACAGGTGCAACACAGCAGAATGAAACAAACCTGCCTACGGAGCAGGAACAAGGGCCAGAATTAGCAACACGCGAATCGGGTGATGCTGAGGAACCACTACAGGAGCTGACAGCTACTGAGGAACCAGCCGCTGCAGAGGAACTGGCTGCCACTGAGGAACTAGCTACTGTGGAGGGGCCAAGTGTTTCTGAGGAACAGAACCAGAACCTTCCTGCAGCTGAGGAACCTGGCGCTGCTGCGGAAGGGGTTCAGGAGCCAGCTACTGCAGATGGACTGACGCAGGGTTTGGACGCGATAGAAAAAGAAGAGGAACCTCATCCAAAATCCCAGGATGAGGTCCCATTGTTTCAGGAACCTGTTTTAGAGATCCAAGATCTTGGTGCCGAAATCGAGCTACCTATAGTTGACACAGATGCGGCTGGTATCACAGTTGCTGCTGCTGCAAGTTTTTCTGAAAGGGCGGCTGATTTGGCAGCACATGTGCAGGCTGCAGATGCTTTGTTAACAGAAGCGTTAGCATCTGAAAGAGAAGAGGGAAGTACCCAAGAAGCTACTGTAAGAGGTGGGCAGTTGTCAGATACCATATATTGCTGCTGCCTTTACGACGAAGAACTGTTACTGATTAAATGATGTTAATAATGTTGATGACTGAAATGCGTCACTTGCTTAGGTCCACTGAAATCACTTCCAGCTAGTGGCTCCTTAGTAATAATAATAATAATAATAATAATTATTATTATTATTATTATTTATTATACCCCGCCCATCTGGCCGGGCCTCCCCAGACACTCTGGGTGGCTTCCAACAGGATATTAAAAACACCATAAAACATCAAACATTAAAAACTTACCTAAACAGGGATGCCTTCAGATGTCTTCTAAAAGTCAGATAGTTTTTTATTTCCTTGACATCTGGTGGGAGAGCATTCCACAGGGCAGGCGCCACTGCCTGGTTCCCTGTAACCTCACTTCTCGCTGTGAGGGAACCACCAGAAGGCCCTTGGCACTGGACCTCAGTTTATATGCTTCTTTCCCACAAATTGAGCCGCATGCAGTGTACAAGGAGGACAGTAAAACAAATCAGCAAATAAATCTAAAAACAAAAACTAAACATTGTATAGCAACCACCAATTTACAGAAAGGTGACAAGAAAAAGAAATCAAATTCCAAAAGCCACATGGAACAGTCATGTCTTGCAAAATCACTGCGATGCAACTTGCTGAAGCTATAGAGTAGGAGAATGAATGCTACCATTTGGGTCCCTCAACTGAAAAGCGTCAGTTTCAGGAGCTTGCCAAGCCTCCATGGGTTTGGCAACAAATACTTACAGGTTAGGCTCATTTTTAAATGTGGCTTTTGATATTCAGTAAGCATGTTTAGGATTGCACAGTCAGATTTGTAGGTGGGAGAAATAATTAATTTTTGTATACATGTACTCCAGCATTTGTACAAAAGCTGTCCATATGAGCAAAAGCTTCCCAATTGATTTCAGTGGGCTTGGTGTCTCCCCCCCCCCCCAATGCAAGTGGAATTAAGTTTTGTTCCTTTCTAGAGACACCACTCTGGGTACAAGGTATATATTGTTGGTGTGTGCATAGAGTAAATTGCTGCTGCTTCTGATCATTATAACAGCTAAAGGATTATACATCATTGTCTCTTTTCTGTATGTTTTTATTTTAAATGGTGTCGTAGTTATTATTCTATAATAGCAGATCTTGAAATAATTACATTTAAAAGTTGCATTAAAAAAAATCTACCAAGGCCAGAAGAGAAGGAAAGGTAAATTCAGCAGTAACTTGACTTAATTCATCTAACTAAAGAGTACAGTTTTTAGAATCTGCTGTTGATGAAATACGATAACAGATGTTTTGTTTTTGTTTTTTCAGTTCGATTCATGCTACATCCTGCTATCCAGGTTTTCATTAAGTCTTTTAACATTAACCAAACCGTGGAGCAAATAAAGCTGTACTTCGTACGACGCTTAAAAATACCACTTGATATTTTACAAATTATGTTGCTAGGTATGTATAAACCACTAGTGAGAATTAGAGTGAGTACTGATCAAGGTTTGCTTATGAACAACAGCAACAGAAAAGTTGTGATTTGCTAGAGAGATTCAGTATTTTGCTGTTGTCTTATTTAGTTTTCAATTTTTGTTTGGTCTGAGTCAATTTGTATTGATGTTAATTTGAGTCATTGTCACAAAGATAAGTAGTTCCTTTGTTAAACTCTTGCTTTATAATAGACGAACTAGATAGAAGATGGATGTGGAGAAAAAAGCTTTGATTGGGATATCAGTTGGGACGGCATTGCTACAGGCTTTCCCCGAGTTTGGTTGCATTTCCAAAACCATCCTTAATTTTCTTTTCTAAAAAAATTAAATGTTGATCTTTTTATTTGATGTGAAATATTAATAATCAATGTTTACTTTTAGGGCGAATAACTGACAATACTGAAACACTATGGAGTCTTGATGCTAAACCTTATGGGACCATACAAGTTGATATGTTCTCCCTTGATGAAGAAAACTTTCCCATTATAGCATCTAAACTCCTAGAGGAATACTACATGCCTGATGTTATAACTTTCAAAGTGGAAACAGGTAGACAGCAATGTTGAAACATGCACTCTATCTCATTCTGGTCAGGTTTTACTCTGTGACATCCTCTCAATAATTTCATAATACTGTTTAATCTGAACAGATGGAGAAACATTTAAGGAAATAAATGTGTCAATTAAAAGGCCAAATTTTCAGAAACCGTTTTTGGGTGGATATAGACATAAAGAAACAGGCACAGAATATCATAATGCAGGATCACAGACAGACCCAAAAAAACGTCCAGACAAAGGCTATGAAGAGTTCTGTAGGTCAACACAGGTATGTTTGCCAAAGTATAAAATAAAGCACTAATATGAAAATAATCGTATAAAGTAAATGGAGAGCTCAGTAGCTTCTAACAAATTAGAATCCTATAATTATATGAGTTATTTCTTCATCCATTTGTAAATGTGCTTTGCAGTCATTTTTATTTGTCCAGTGTTTCTAACACAGCCTCTCTTTATAATGTGGTCATTAAAATGAATAATTTTATTTCTAGACAGTTGTTGAGAGGAAAAAGCTGCAAAATACGAGAAATGCAACTTCCACTCAGATGACCAAAATTGGTGTCTATATGTCAAATGTCACTGACAGATTGATAGAACCAAAAGGGTATGTGACAGCTGATGAATACCATGCACGAAGACTTCAGGCAGTAAGTACTCAGTCCATTGAATTATCATCTTTAACCCAGCAGATTAAAAGGCCCTGCAATCCTATACCCACTTACCTGGAGAGAAGTCCTATTGATTAGACACCTATAACATTAAACTGCAAATCACAAATGTGATAAGTGAAATTTACATTTAAAGGGGACTCACATTCATCTTAATAGATGACGAGTTGCACACAGTGCTTCAAGTGGAGTTCCACTCACACAACAGGACTTTCTCTTCATCTCCTTCCTTGCACAAATCTTCTCTGGAGGATCCCCCTAGCCTGTGGAGCAGATTTTCAGGGTGCGTAAGGAGCTTGCACCAGTCAGATAAAGGCTTGTTTAAGGCAAGTGTTAATTCTGTAAATTGTCAAAAGTTTAAAAACAAAGAAAGCTTGCTCATTTCTCCCCACTTCAGTGATTCTTAAATTGTGGTCTGTAAATCACCAGTAGACCTCCCGGAAGACCACAACATTCAGAATAAAACAATCTGACTTTTCCTGGGCAAATAATGATGCATATGAAATGAAAACCCACCTTTTTCTTTTCATATTTATCATTTTTGTGTGTTGAGTATGTGGGATTTGTCCACAATCTGTGTCGCTGAGATATTTGTCAGGCAAGTCACTATCGCTCAGGGCCTCTTCTTACATTGCAGTCATTAGCCTCAGTAACAAGGAACAAACCCAAACCAACAATGCATATATGGACTTCCCAGCAAGTCCCCCGTCCTTCCCTCTCACTCCGCACATTCATTATTTTAGTTAGCGTTCACTGTATAGCTCAGGGATGAGGAATCTGTGACACTCCAGATGTTGCTGAACTACAGTTTCCATCATCCCAGACCACTAGGCCACTGTTGCTGGGCCTGATGGGAATTGGAGTCCAACAACATCTTGAATGCCACAGGTTCCCCAGCTCTGCTAGAGATGCATTGGATTGCAGAAACCATCTGCTTTAAATCTAGAAGCTTTCTAAGTAGCCTCCTGTAGTTGAATTGCTTCCACTTTAAATTGTGGAACATACAAACAAACCAGAATAATGTAACAAACTGTAAGAGCTGCTCAGCTGTTCTGAAAGGGATCTCTGCTGAATACAGTGGAGCTTGTGTTTAAACATGTTTAGCATTAATTTATAAGGGTGTGTCTGCAGTTGCATTTCAAAGCTTTATTTCTGCCCATAGTCACAATTTAAACAACCATGTATGCATTACACATTTTAAAGATCTCTTTATAATAAGGTTCAATTCATCTATTGCTTCATTTAAAGATGTGACATTCTGATTTGTAAATTACTTACTAAGAAAGCTAGCAAATTTGAAACATATTTTTCCCGCAATTGCCAAAACATATAACAGATGCAGCAGAATATTGCTTTTTCTTTCCTGCTATCTCCTACTCCCATCTATAGGTAATTGTGATACAAACTTATTTACGACGATGGCTAGCTATGACTTTAGTAAAGAAACTAAAAGAAGAATTGCGATTGAGACTGGAATGGGAAGAACAAGAAGAACTAAGGAAACAGAGAGAAAGGGAAGAAAAACTGCTAAAGGAGTATAATCGAAGGCTGAATCCTAGAACAAAGGATGATTTTGAATTACTCTATCATGCTTTAGAATGTAAGAGATTGTGTTTTTTGTTTTGTTTTTTGCTTTAAGAGATGCATATTTTTGGAAATTCTGAAATTTGCTTGGTCAAAAACAAGGATATAACCATTGGATTTTTTTCTAGGAGGTTTTACACCAAACCACACTGGCTGTCATGAAATCACTGTTGAAATGGAATATCTCATACAGTTCAATAAAACCTGTGAGCTCCCATGGTATTTCAGCACTGAGGCTAGCATGGACCCAACCTCTGTGCCTTACTTGAAGTGTCACTTGCTGCCACTTTCTTTTTTAACAGACATAATGACTGGATCTAGACATATCAAAGAAGCTTTTCAGTTACACGCGTTGTAAACTTTGTATGAGAAATAGGGGAAGCAAAAACGGAACTCCATAGCGCCATCTGATGTCACACTGTTAGAATGCATAAACAACGCATATACTGTACAGTCGTACCTTAGAAGTCCAACAGAATCTGTTCCGGAAGTCCGTTCAACTTCCAAAACGTTCGGAAACTAAAGCACGGCTTCAGATTGACTGCAGGAAGCTCCTGCAGCCAATTGGAAGCCGCAGAAGCCCTGTTGGACGTTCGGCTTCCAAAAGAATGTTCAAAAACCGGAACACTCACTTCTGGTTTTCAATCGTTCGGGAGCCAAGGCGTTTGGGATCCAAGGTACGACTGTACAGTCAAACTTCAGCTCCCGAACGCCTCCGTTTTGGAATGTTTCGGCTCCCGAATGCCAGAAACCTGGAAGGAAATGCTCTGGTTTTCAAACATTTCAGAAGCCGAATGGGCTTCCGGAACAGATTACGTTCGACAACTGAGGTTTGACTGTAAAGCGTTTTTTCTTTGCCAATATAGCTGAGTCCAATGTTAACTAATGAAATGAACTCAAGACACTCATTGGCTGCATAGACATCAGGTTTCATGTAAATTGTGGGCTGGTTTCCAGGAGTCAGAGTTTGTTTGCTGCTGAAGATGGGGTGTGTCTTTAACTTCCATGTGAACAGAGAGCACCTTGTAACCTAGGCTGCCATGTTGCAGAAGCTCTTGGAATGCATGCTCACTTTGTGCTAGGGAGAACACCTTGCCTGAAGAAGTTGAGCATAAGCTTTGATTGACTCACATGCTACTTCTGGCTTGAGATGGAACAGCTTCAGATTGTGTTGCCTCATATCGCTGCCTTGTCTGCCAATAGTGTAGTCCTGCCCTGTTGTTTGCTTCTATTTCTGTTTGTTCTTGACTGGTTGCTTCCCTGCAGTGGCTGCTTTTCATCTTCATATGGGAGCTTAGTGATTCTAGGAAGCGTTGTTTAACCTGCTAGTAGAACTGCTTTCACATTCTTCCACTGTTGCAGTGAATTGCTGAGACAGCAATCCAGTGAGTTTACTGTCCTTCAGAGGTTTGCGAAGGGCATGCCTATTGATTACAGTGGTGGGAGCTTTTTACTTAGGCGACACGGTGCAGCTTGCGAAATTTACGGTTTGATTTCATACCGAAAATGAGTCGTTCTAGTAAAAACAAGAAAGGCATTAAATAATGCTAAATGATTAACAAGGGGTTGTCCTACTCAGAGTAGACCCGTTAAAGTTAATGCACCCAAGTTAGTAATATTCATTAATTTGAATAGGTCTTCTCTTGAGTAGGACTAGCGTTGGATACAACCCAAGATGTCCTGCAGCTTCCTCATCCTTTCTGAAGCTGGTGCTGTGTTTGAAAGATTTCCTTCCCATCTCTATGCTTGAGAGAAGGTTGGGGGGAATTTTACTCATCTCACACTTTACCTTTCCAAGCTAAGAGCTGGAGCACAGGGAGAGATGAAGTCCTGTAGCCATACTGGACCAATGCTGAGGCAGTGGTGGACACAAATGTTGAGTGGCTACCAGAGCTACCTAGAATGTGTGTCACTCTGATTATTATTCCCGTGTTGCGGACCAGAGGTTGAGGACAGAAAGTTGCGGAAGGGCATTAGCTCAGTGGAAGACCGCATTTGTATACAGGCGGTCACAGGTTCCATCCCCAACATTTCCAGGACTAGGAAACTCACCAAATCCCGGAGAGCTGCTACCACTAAGCATGAATAATACTGAGCTGAATGGGCCAATTGCTTGACTCTGAAAAAGACAGCTTCCTATGTTGGTTTAAAAGTACCTAATTTCATGGCAGAGGTAACATTCAGACAAATGATTTATGTCTTACACAGCCACTATGCTGCGCCAGTTCTCAAACAAGTGAATACTGGTTTGCATATAGAGCTGCAAATTAAACCAGCTCCAAGAAATCTGTTTTGAAAAAATCATTTTCTGGAAGCAGGGAACAGTTTCTTTTCTTTGCATTGGCTGCCCCCTCGTGGGTCCTCGAAAGCTGTGTAGACTTTGCTGCATTGATTTGAACAGCGGTGGCAGCTAACCAAATAAAAAAGAATAAAGCTAAAATATTCAGTGATAAAAACATGATCTTGATAGTCCTCTCCTCTGTGCTGCTTTTTTAAAATATCCTGGATGTTTTCTTCCTCTCATTCGATTGAGATACACTAATGGTTGTTACTCATTGGAATGAAAACGTTTGAGAGAATATTCTATAACAGTTTTTTAATTAGTATTTTCCCCGAGCTTTTCAGAAATATGTAGAGGGCACGATCTTGATGATCTGGTCCTGTGATCCAGAGGACGTTGTGTTCAACTGGTACATTTGTTAACATTTTGGCTTTGTCATGAATTCACTTGGGCGGTCTTGGAGAAATTGCTTATTCCTCTTGGTCCCTCATCTGTTAAATGGGAGTAATAACCCACTTCACAGGACTCGGTGAAGACAACTAAGAAAAGGATTTCTCGGGAACTTTGCACAGGGTACGTGTCATGTACCTTGTAAAGCAACATCTAAAGAAAAAATTGCCTAACTAAAGGCTTCTTCATAGGTCTTCTCGTAATAGGGCTTTGCCACCACACACTGAATTCTGCCTTTGTGTATCCCTCAACCACCTTGCAGTGTGTCAAAAGCTGGATTCAGTGCATTGACGCAGAAGCACATGGCAAGTCTGCTGCCCACTGGGAGCAAGTGGCCATTAAAACAGAGCCACTATACACTATATAACAGCGATAATCTACCTATATCAGGGGTCAGCAAACTTTTTCAGCAGGCGGCAGGTCCGCTGTCCCTCAGACCTTGTGGGGGGCCGGACTATATTTTGAAAAAAAGAAAAAAAGAACGAAATCCTATGCCCCACAAATAACCCAGAGATGCATTTTAAATAAAAGCACACATTCTACTCATGTAAAAACACCAGGCAGGCCCCACAAATAACCCAGAGATGCATTTTAAATAAAACGACACATTCTACTCATGTAAAAACACGTGGTCCGGTTTTAGAAGGTGATTGGGCCAGATCCGGCCCCCGGGCCTTAGGTTGCCTACCCATGACCTATATCATTGGAAAGATAACTAATGGTGATAGCAATGACTTAAGGTCAAAGTAGACCTTGCATGGGAGTTCCATAATTGGAGCTCTTCAAATCTTTTTCAAAAAGCAAGCGCAGGTGGGATTTGTGATTTGTGTCTAGGCAATGAAGAAGGAAGGGAATGATCCCCCAATGCAAATCACCCCCCTGAAGCAGTTACTATCCCCTAAGGAGAAAACACCTGTAGATGCCTGTTTGATTTCCCCCCCTCCATGCTAATAGCAGCTTCATCTGGTCAGGGGATTTGCCTGGGAGAATAAGTGCTCCATGACCCCACCTAAATCACTTCCATTCCTGCCAGCGAATAAGGCATCAGTTATTCTAATTGCGGCAATGGTCGTGAATAACTGGGCAGAAGTAGTCGCCCACATAGGTAAGCTGTGAGGATCCCTAGATAAAAATATAAATGACTTGATGGAGATGTTTATCCAATTTGCAGATGACTTTGTCTGCAAATTGACAGCACTAGGCGAAAACTGACAAAATAAATTTCAACAGAGATAAGTATCAAGTTCTGTATTTAGGTGGGAAGGATCAGAAGCACCTGGCTTGACATCCATTTGTACATGTGAAAAGGACCTTAGGGCCTTAGCAGATCACAAGCTAAGCAAGAGTCAGTAGTTCATTGCAGCAGCTAAAGAGGCCACTGGATTTCTAGGCTGCATGAACAGAAGTATAATGCTCAGATTGAGAAAAATAAGGGTACCACTCCGTTCTGCTTTGGTCAGGTATCACACAAAGTACTGTGTGCAGTTCTGGGAACAAGAGTTTGCAGAGGATATCAACAAACTAGAACATGTCCAGAGATGAGCAACAGAAATGGTGATGGGCATGAAGACCAAGTCCCATGATGAAAGAATAAATGTGCTGGGCATGTTTAGCCCGGAGAAGAGACAGCTATTAGGCCATCTAACTACAAATATGAAAAGGGCTGTTATGTAGAAAATGGAGCAGATTTGTTTTCTTCTGCTTCATAGGGAAGGGCTCTGTTAGTTCAGAGAAAAAGAAAAAGCACAGGGGCTTAATGTAAGGAAGAGGTTACTGACAATATGAGTGGAACAGACGGATAGCCTTCGAAGGTGGTGGACTCTCCTTCATTAGGGTTTTTTTATGCAGAGCATAGTAGATTTCCTGAATCAGCAGGAAGTTGGATTACATGACCTTTGAGATCCCTTCAAATTCTGTGATGCTATGATATAAATAAGTCACTGAACTAGATCCATAAGGCTTCTCAAGCATTTACAGAGCAAAGTAAAAGATCCTGTAATTTAAAAAAGAAAGGCTTGTGAGTTTTATACACCAATAACCACATTATATGGATTATGTGTGTTGTAACGTAATTACCATCAAGGCTACTTGCTTGTAAATGATTCTAAAATAGGTCCATGGTGAATCAAGAGCCTTCTGCTCGAAGTGAAAATCAGAGGAACACTGTAAACCCAGTACACTTCAGCACCCCATTTAAAGACATTTCCCCAAAGAGACAGCAATTAAAGATGCATGCTTAGTATTCCTACCGGATGGCAGTAGCTTTGCATTTCTGGTCACATCCTGAAAGAGTAAGTTGTGAGGGTAATGAATACTGAACTTTTGGATAACCCACATGCCTATAAGACTGATAGAAAGCTTTCTTCATTGCTTCAAGATGGAAGAAATATGATCTCCCCACTTGCCCTGCCTTCTTGTTAGAATGTCTTCTTCGGGGATCAACTATAACTATTATCCTGTGAAAATACAAAATGAAGGGAGAGAGGAAAGTTCATCTCCTTCATTTTGTATTTTAATAAAATAGCTATAGCTGATCTGCTGAAGAAGAGCGATAGCCGAGACACATTGGGATCATCATACTTTATTCCATATTCTTTTAGGTATTCTTGCACGCTTATGTGTGAATTTCCATATTTTCTTCTTTTTATCTTGTTGTGCTGATTGAGGAGAAAAAAGGGCTCTAATAAATCTCTCAAGCACTTTGTAGCACCAGGAGGCTCACTGATTTCAATTTGGATATCTATGCATGTAGCTGTCTATATAGGTACCAAAATTAGTTCCTCTTGCTAGAGCAGAACTGTACTGCCAGGAGTAAAAGACAATCTAGTCTTCTGATCCAAGAAATTTTCTGTTTCACCTGAGTAGCTTGAGTTTAGCTTGGGCTTATCATACAGATCACAGCATTGCAGGACTGAGACTATTACATTCTTGTTCCTACTTTAGGAGCTATTAAAAATATGCACATCCCATGTTTCTGTCTCCCACTGCTGCAGTTTCTTGTGTAGAATAATAACATCTTTGGTTCCTAAGGAGATTATTAACCTTGGCACAGAAGCCTAATTGGATAATTTATGGTTTTGCTTGAAGTATTTGTCTCCTTTGCTAATGCTCCCATAATAGAGTGCTGTGTTCTCATTTTAATGCACATTGAAAATACTATGATATAGTAATAGCAGGCATTGGAATGCTGTATAGGATGGCGTTCAACAGATGCAGGTTTTTAGTTACAACATTGTGACTGAATGCCCGTATTATTTTAACAATACAGTATTTATAAATTTCAACTTACTCACTTGATGTATTTTAAATAGCTGTTTGTGTAATATATTCAGTGAATGGCAGTCAATATGCCAATATGCAACAATGCAAGATGTAATCTGCTTAATTCTAATGCTGAGTAGGAACCTTGAGACCTTAAAAACTTTAGGGGGTTTTGTCTATTTTTGTTGAATAAATGTGCGTACGTACATGAGACCTTCTTTTCTTGCATTTCAGTGCCAAAGTGGCATTTGGAGAACTCTCTCCCAAAAGAAATTCTGAAATGGCAAAGGACAACTTCTCACTAGATCTTAGGATGGGTATATCACACAACTTGTACTGGCAGTAACTAATACATTAGACTTCACTTGTGGTGTATTTCCACTGCCGTATCATATACGGGGGCATGAGACCCACAGGTGAAAGAACTGTAGGAATTAGTGTGCTTCATAAGCACACACAAACCCTGTAGCAAGCTTTGTGCAGATGCCGCTTTCACATAGTTCCTCCATCCTTGCTGATCTCTAGTAGAAGGTAAAGGGACCCCTGACCATTAGGTCCAGTCGTGTCCGACTCTGGGGTTGCGGCGCTCATCTCGCTTTATTGGCCGAGAGCCGGCATACAGCTTCCGGGTCATGTGGCCAGCATGACAAAACCGCTTCTGGAGAACCAGAGCAGCACACGGAAACGCTGTTTACCTTCCCGCCAGAGCGGTTCCTATTTATCTACTTGCACTTGACGTGCTTTCGAACTGCTAGGTGGGCAGGAGCTGGGACCGAACAACGGGAGCTCACCCCGTCGCAGGGATTCGAACTGCGACCTTCTGATCAGCAAGCCCTAGGCTCTGTGGTTTAATCCACAGCGCCACCTGGGTCCCCCACTGATCTCTAGTACTGTATGTTAAAGACAGAAGCAAAGTGGGCACGAATGCATAGGTACAAAACACCAGCTGGTATTGGAGAGCAGCAGGAAAACAGTACACAATAGCATGCTACCTATGCTCCTAAAAACAGAGTACCAGAATAACAAAGCACAATCCGCTGATTTAAGCACCTGGCTAACCTAAAGGATACATTTCATATTCATAGCATGTGAAGGCTAAATCAAGAAAACAAGAGTTGGGAAAAAAATCAATAATATTGTCTTTTTGTTGATGTAGTATGGAGGCAAGAGGAGCTTGAGATGATCAACAGCACTCTCACTGGAGCCGAACGGAAGGCAGCTCTCTGTGGACTGTTAGAAAAAGAGGCCCAGCTGATTGCTACCATCGGGAGACACAAAATAAACGCATATGAAGAGAACACGCACCAAGAAATCCTGTCCTTCTTGGAAAAGGTCAGTGAGATAATTTCTGTCTGAACACTGAACGCACCCAGAGTTCAAAAACCTGAATTAACACTTGCAAAGTAGCAGCAGACGGAAGAAAAGCACAGTAATTAACTTGACCAGTTGAAGATATGATTTGTGGGCTTCATGCATGTCTGGCAGTAAAATTGGCTCATTAGGTACAGTTATTAAAAGCCTTTTTATATACGCCTGTAAAACTTGATGAGTGCTTCTTTTCACCTAAGCACAGAAAAACCACCACTTACCTCTTAATTGACTTAATTTTGCCGTCTCATTGGAGATGATGAGTACCATGCCCTGTGTAACCCTCAATTAATGCTGCATTAGAGGCACAAGGAACTCAGTGTATGACGGTAGTCTCATTCATACTTCCCTGAATGTACATTTTGGAAGATTTGCATGGATGGGCCATTCTTAGAGTCTTGGAGGACCCAGCAGTTCAATGCCATCACAGGGAGATATGTGGTATTCCAGATTTTGTGAAGAGTAGCTATTAAGAGTGGTTGTTTGGGGTTTTTTTTAAAGGCTTGAAATCTGTTGAATGATGCCAGGTCCTCTCTCATTAACTATGGTCACAATCCTGCTCTCTCCTCATATGGACAGAAGAGTAGAGTGGCAGCTCATGCCAAGTCCCTCTTCTGATGATGTTCCCGTGCAGGGTGTATGGCTGAGCTGGGCACAGCAACATGCCAGGCCATTGATGGCATGCCCTCCTAGGCCTCGCCTTTTAAGCATCCCGTAGTCCACTCTTTTCTCCGTGCTCGCATGCCTTGGTGAGGAGAGAAGCCTGTATGCCTGAGTCTCAGGGAGAAGAGTCCTTTGGATACTTCAGGATGAGGCATTGGTAGGTTTTAGCTTGCCATGAACAGCTTGGCAGTGGTATTGGCATGCCCAGAGTGGTATTAGCAGCGTGTGGAATAGAAAAGCTATGCTGCAGTTCCTTGAGTGGATCTTGCTATCCGCACACTGAGTGAGAAGAATAGCAACCCATCTTCCCCCTTGATCTGTTCTGCTGTATTCGGTATGCAAAAGCTTTTATCAGAATCCATCTGGATGTGCGTCCAAGATGTATGTTTGGATGTGCATCCAAGATCGCCACATGGCTGCAGACTGTCTAAAGTGGCTTGAGCAGTGATATGATAAGCTGTGATATAAGTGCATGGAACAGCAGTTGGAGGGCCGCTTTGCTATGGGTACCCTGACCATCAGAGGCTAACAACCCCCATCCTGCCAATTTCAAGGTGTTGTGCAAGTGTTCCTTGTAGTGGCTTAACCTTAGAGCAGTGACTTAATAGACTGGTCAGTTTCTGTAAAAATTAGATGGCCATAAACCTCTTTAAATCAAACTACTGACTTTATAGCTGAATTTCAAGTTTTAAGTTGTTATCCTCCATAGTGCTCTACTGATGCAAGCCTCATCCAACTGTTGTATCCTTTAAAGAACAGCTGCATCACTCAAAATATAGCCTGAAAACAGGAGGGTTTAATTTCTACTCTGTTCTTATAATTCTGGTTTTGCAAACCAGAAGGGTGAATCCTTCTTCACCATACGTTTTAGACATAATAAGAATAGGACTTCAAAGATAGGCAATATCTAATTCACCTCTCCTTTTGAATAAAATAAGATAACCCTGAGAATAGTGCAGTGGATAAGCAAAGTTGGCCAATTATCGTATGTCAGAATGGTTGTCCCCCCCCCCCCCCGAATAAATATGTTAAGTTTACTTACCCACCACCAGATGTCACTAGCGGCCACTATAGTAGAAATAAACGTGGAGGTTTTGAAATTTCAGTATGTACAGCAATACTTCATTGCTCGCCTTTAATGTCAGGTGTAGGTGAAGGTATGATGGCTCAGGAAATGCCTTTTGAAGGAAAATGGATATTGAAGAGCAATGCGAAGGAGTGGAGCACTAGAGTAAAGAATAATAACAATTCAGCCACCATTCAGCTGTTGTTGTTGTTGTTCCAAACTCCACTGGAAGTGCATATGGTGAAAGGCAGACTTTCAATCTGGACGGATTATCATGGAGGCTCTGAACGAACTAGTGCCTCCATGTACTGAAATGTGTAGTTTCTGCTGCTCAAAAAAGGGCTGCATGTACAGTCACACAAATCATGGTGGGCATATATATACAGTCCCTACGCTTTAGCAGTGATTCATGATTCTGGCATTTCCACATGTTCCTAGCTGATGGCCCAGCCTGCTTCTAGGAGATTAGGGACGAACCAACTATTTAACAAGGCTTCAAGTCTGGCAACTGGACCTTGGTACACATTTAATATAGAAGTGAATTCAGTGAGATATTTCATAGTTATATAACGGGGCATAGGACTGCATCCTAAAATGGAGATAAGAGAAGCAGACAGAGGAAGTTGTTGTTGTTGTTGTTGTTCAGTCGTTCAGTCGTGTCCGACTCTTCGTGACCCCATGGACCAGAGCACGCCAGGCACGCCTATCCTTCACTGCCTCTCGCAGTTTGGCCAAACTCATGTTAGTAGCTTCGAGAACACTGTCCAACCATCTTGTCCTCTGTCGTCCCCTTCTCCTTGTGCCCTCAACCTTTCCCAACATCAGGGTCTTTTCTAGGGAGTCTTCTCTTCTCATGAGGTGGCCAAAGTACTGGAGCCTTAACCTCAGGATCTGTCCTTCTAGTGAGCACTCAGGGCTGATTTCTTTAAGAATGGATAGGTTTGATCTTCTTGCAGTCCATGGGACTCTCAAGAGCTTCCTCCAGCACCATAATTCAAAAGCATCAATTCTTCGGCGATCAGCCTTCTTTATGGTCCAGCTCTCACTTCCGTACATTACTACTGGGAAAACCATAGCTTTAACTATACGGACCTTTGTTGGCAAGGTGATGTCTTTGCTTTTTAAGATGCTGTCTAGGTTTGTCATTGCTTTTCTCCCAAGAAGCAGACGTCTTCTAATTTCGTGACTGCTGTCACCATCTGCAGTGATCATGGAACCCAAGAAAGTGAAATCTCTCACTGCCTCCATTTCTTCCCCTTCTATTTGCCAGGAGGTGATGGGACCAGTGGCCATGATCTTAGTTTTTTTGATGTTGAGCTTCAGACCATATTTTGCGCTCTCCTCTTTCACCCTCATTAAAAGGTTCTTTAATTCCTCCTCACTTTCTGCCATCAAGGTTGTATCATCAGCATATCTGAGGTTATTGATATTTCTTCCGGCAATCTTAATTCCGGTTTGGGATTCATCCAGTCCTGCCTTTCGCATGATGAATTCTGCATATAAGTTAAATAAGCAGGGAGACAATATACAGCCTTGTCGTACTCCTTTCCCAATTTTGAACCAATCAGTTATTCCATATCCAGTTCTAACTGTAGCTTCTTGTCCCACATAAAGATTTCTCAGGAGACGGATGAGGTGATCAGGCACTCCCATTTCTTTAAGAACTTGCCATAGTTTGCTGTGGTCGACACAGTCAAAAGCTTTTGCGTAGTCAATGAAGCAGAAGTAAATGTTTTTCTGGAACTCTCTAGCTTTCTCCATAATCCAGCGCATGTTTGCAATTTGGTCTCTGGTTCCTCTGCCCCTTCGAAAGCCAGCTTGCACTTCTGGGAGTTCTCGGTCCACATACTGCTTAAGCCTGCCTTGTAGAATTTTTAGCAAAACCTTGCTAGCGTGTGAAATGAGCGCAATTGTGCGGTAGTTGGAGCATTCTTTGGCACTGCCCTTCTTTGGGATTGGGATGTAGACTGATCTTCTCCAATCCTCTGGCCATTGCTGAGTTTTCCATACTTGCTGGCATATTGAGTGTAGCACCTTAACAGCATCATCTTTTAGAATTTTGAATAGTTCAGCTGGAATATCATCACTTCCACTGGCCTTGTTGTTAGCAAGGCTTTCTAAGGCCCATTTGACTTCACTCTCCAGGATGTCTGGCTCAAGGTCAGCAACCACACTACCTGAGGTGTACGAGACCTCCATATCTTTCTGGTATAATTCCTCTGTGTATTCCTGCCACCTCTTCTTGATGTCTTCTGCTTCTGTTAGGTCCTTTCCACTTTTGTCCTTAATTGTGGTAATCTTTGTACGAAATGTTCCTTTCATATCTCCAATTTTCTTGAACAGATCTCTGGTTTTTCCCATTCTGTTGTTTTCCTCTATTTCTTTGCATTGCTCGTTTAGAAAGGCCCTCTTGTCTCTCCTTGCTATTTTTTGGAAATCTGCATTCAATTTCCTGTATCTTTCACTATTTCCCTCGCATTTTGCTTGCCTTCTCTCCCCCGCTATTTGTAAGGCCTCATTTGACAGCCACTTTGCTTTCTTGCATTTCTTTTTCATTGGGATGGTTTTCGTTGCTGCCTCCTGTATAATGTTACGAGCCTCCATCCACAGTTCTTCAGGCACTCTATCCACCAAATCTAAATCCTTAAACCTGTTCTTCACTTCAACTGTGTATTCATAAGGAATTTGATTTAGATTGTATCTTACTGGCCCAGTGGCTTTTCCTACTTTCTTCAGTTTAAGCTGGAATTTTGCTATAAGAAGCTGATGATCTGAGCCACAGTCAGCTCCAGGTCTTGTTTTTGCTGACTGTATAGAGCTTCTCCATCTTTGGCTGCAGAGAATATAATCAATCTGATTTCGATGTTGCCCATCTGGTGATGTCCATGTGTAGAGTCGTCTCTTGTGTTGTTGGAAAAGAGTGTTTGTGATGACCAACTTGTTCTCTTGACAGAACTCTATTAGCCTTTGCCCTGCTTCATTTTGAACTCCAAGGCCAAACTTGCCAGTTGTTCCTTTTATCTCTTGTCTCCCTACTTTAGCATTCCAATCCCCTATAATGAGAAGAACATCCTTCCTTGGTGTCATTTCTATAAGGTGTTGTAAGTCTTCATAGAATTGGTCAATTTCAGTTTCTTCAGCACTGGTAGTTGGTGCATAAACTTGGATTACTGTGATGTTAAAAGGTCTGCCTTGGATTCGTATCGAGATCATTCTATCATTTTTGAGATTGCATCCCAGTACAGCTTTCGCCACTCTTTTGTTGACTATGAGGGCCACTCCATTTCTTTTACGGGATTCCTGCCCACAGTAGTAGATATGATAGTCATCCGAACTGAATTCACCCATTCCCGTCCATTTCAGTTCACTGATGCCCAGGATGTCAATGTTTATTCTTGCCATCTCGTTTTTTACCACATCCAGCTTACCAAGGTTCATGGTTCTTACATTCCAGGTTCCTATGCTATACTTTTCTTTACAGCATTGGACTTTCCTTTCGCTTCCAGGCATATCCGCAACTGAGCGTCCTTTCGGGTTTGGCCCAGCCGCTTCATCAGCTCTGAATCTACTTGTACTTGTCCTCCGCTCTTCCCCAGTAGCATGTTGGACGCCTTCCGACCTGAGGGGCTCATCTTCCAGCGTCATATCTTTTATATGCCTGTTGTCTTTGTCCATGGAGTTTTCTTGGCAGGGATACTGGAGTGGCTTGCCAGTTCCTTCTCCAGGTGGATCACGTTTGGTCCAAACTCTCCACTACGACCTGTCCATCTTGACCTGTCCATAGCTTCCCTGAGTAATTCAAGCCCCTTCGCCACGACAAGGCAGTGATCCATGAAGGGGGACAGAGGAAGTAGCTTTTGGAAATGAAGACTAGTAAGAAGGGGGAGGGATTGGCAGCTACTTGGTTTGGAGGAAAGAGCAAAAGGACCCTAATTGTGCAAGCCCAAGAGAAATAAGAGGTAAGTGGCTCTACTCTTTCTGCTTGGTTGTACTATAGTATTTTTGGCTTAAGCATCGGAATTACTTCCCTGATAATGGTTTTGAATTTTTGTGGATCTTCTCCATCTTGAAAAAAGCCACTTGATTTGGAATGATGCTTTTAGATACCCATTTTCGGTTTCAATGTAGAAATAAAATTTGCTGAAAAGAATCCTGACTCCCCACCTCCTTGAATCAAATGTCCCCTCTGACCATGACTTGGGCTTTAGGCACCAAAGAGACTTCGTTGACAAATTGTTCCATTGTGGTCTTTAAGACCGACTGAAGTTCCCAGTTTGGATCAAATGTGAATGTGTCGAATAGATATGCTGCATGCCTGATGTAGACTTCATAATTTACAATTTTATTTATTTTATATCCACCCTACCTCCAAATAGTAGGAATGTAGCTACATGTGAAGGGACACGGGTGGCATTGTGATCAGAAGGTCGGCGGTTCGAATCCCCGCGACAGGGTGAGCTCCCGTTGCTTGGTCCCTGCTCCTGCCAACCTAGCAGTTCGAAAGCACATCAAAGTACAAGTAGATAAATAGGTACCGCTGCAGCGGGAAGGTAAACGGCGTTTCCATGCGCTGCTCTGGTTTGCCAGAAGTGGCTAAGTCATGCTGGTCATTCCACATGACCTGGAAGCTGTACGCCGGCTCCCTCGGCCAATAATGTGAGATGAGCGCTGCAACCCCAGAGTTGGTCACGATTGGACCTAATGGTCAGGGGTCCCTTTACCTTTACCTAGCTACATGTGAAGGGATTTAAAATGAGCTCTTGGCTGTCATTGGATAGAGGAAAAAGGGGGTAGTAGGTTATCCACTTTCTGCCAATTTAATATACAGAAATCCCCTACCTCCACAAGCTATTCAATCTTCATGACAGTTGAGAGAATCCTGACAGCTGCTCTAGTAAATGTATGTACTCCGGAAACGAAATGCTTTGGGGCAGTAGTAGGAGAACTGATCTTCCTTCTTACACTAGCTATTCAGTTGAGATCCTGCCCTAAATAGCATCCTCACTTGCCTGAACAAATGGTCAACTTTGATATTTGATTTCAACCAGATATTTACTCAAAATATTGGTTCATAGATGTTTTGCTATTTCCTTCCCTATTTGTCTTTATTCTCTGCAATTCTTCATTGCATCTCCTCCTGTCTCTCCCAGCGCAAGTTGTATTCCCCACCCCACCCCTCTCCCAACACTCTGTGCAGCTTTCATGTGCTGGCAACTGGAATGCAGTTTACAATAGACCTGCTCTCTGAAGCAATTTAGATAACAGGATTATTGTAATTTCCATGTTGCAGCCAGCCAACTAAAAAGGCAGAAAAGAGCTGGCAAGAGAAAACTGGAGATTCAGAATTTCTTGCACCAGTTTTGAGCATATATCTAAAAAAGCCCAAAAACAGAATTTGGGTATGGAGAAAAGGCATTGAGGGGACATTGAGTTCTTTGGCAAAGAATGAACGCATTTTATTTAGAAAATTATGTGCTCTTATAACTTATGAAAATGTGGTGTGAGACCCTTCGTTATACATTATACATTTAGTTAACTATATACCTGTAAATTAAAATGGCTACACCTCCAGGTTTTTATCTAAATTTAACAGAAGCTAAAATGAATAGTAGCTTATCTCCAAAGAACTCTGGGCAGAGTTCAACTGCATATTGGGGTTTTCCAACCATGCATCCCCATTCCATCCTCTTCTGTTGAAAAGCTGTCTCTGAGGGTCAAGGAAACCTTTTCAAACACTGCTGTTCAGTGCATATGGCTTCTCACCTCAGAGGAGCTGGTAGAAATTGGAGGTCTCTACTTAGCTGAGGAGAAGTACCTACTGCTTATCCTAGGATCTCTTTGGAGCAAAACCATTATGTTCTTATTTGTGGGTTGTATCCAATGCTTGAATTACTGAGAGTAGACCCATTGAGGTTAGTAGCCATAACTAACTTAAGTCCATTAATTTAAGTGGGTCTACTCTGACGCAGGTGGTACTGTGGTCTAAACCTCCGAGCCTCTTGGGCTTGCTGATCGGAAGGTCGGCGGTTGGAATCCCTGAAATGGGGTGAGCTCCCGTTGCTCTGTCCCAGCTTCTGCCAGCCTAGCAGTTCGAAAGCATGCCAGTGCAAGTAGATAAACAGGTACCGCTGTGACAGGAAGGTAAATGGCATTTCCGTGTGCTCTAGCTTCTGTCACGGTGTTCTGTTGCGCCAGAAGCGGTTTAGTCATGCTGGCCACATGACCTGGAAAGCTGTCTGGGGACAAACACCGGTTCCCTTGGCCTGAAGCGAGATGTGCGCCACAACCCCATAGTCGCCTTTGACTGGACTTAACCGTCCAGGGGTCCTTTACCTTTTTACCTTTTACTCTGAGTAGAGCGTAGTTGGATACAAGCCTATAGTTTGTTTAAAAATAAATAAATCTTAAGCTAGGAGAGCAAAAGGACACTTGCTTACCTGGGTAAGTTAAAACTAGTTGTGTATTCACACAAAAAACTCATCTGTTAGCATTGGCTTTTTAAAAACAAAACAAAACCCGACTTACTAAAATACAGGCTTAGAACTTAAGCTTTATGGTCCTACTATATGAAGGATTTGATTTATCATGCATGCATGGGAAAACAAATTAATAAACCTTTAGTTATGCTAGAGCAACAATCCTCTGTTTCCGTTTTTGCTGGAGTTTGCTAGCTCTAATTGAAAGATTTAGAACTTCATAATTTAGACAAGCCTGTTTTCTGTTGGATTTTTTAATCAGTTTTGGCTGCAACCCGTCAGTTCCAATTATCAGCCCCTCATTTAATTATAGAACTAAGCCTGCTAAGAATCTGTCAAATTCTCATTTATGAACTCTTATTTTCTTTTATTTCTCTCTTTTTGTGCTTACATAACTTGAAAAAATGGATGAATGCTAACACTCTACAGATTTGTGCTTCCAAGAGGAAACTGGCTGAGCATTTGAGTTTTGTGCAGAGAAGGGCTTAACTAAGAATATTACTTCTTGGGTTCGGAATAGCACATAGCATAATCAGCTTTGGAGATCTTTTTTTAAAGGTCCTTTTTTAAGGACCTGAATGGTCAGGGAAGAAGGGGTGGACTACGGAAGGCAGGTGAGAGATTGTTTGGGAGTATGTGTAGTTCTGTGGTAGAGCACCTGATTTTCATGCAGAAAGTCTTTGGTCTAGTCCCTGGCATGTACAGGTAGAGCCAGGTAAGACCCTTGCCCCAAACCTTGAAGACCCTCTGAAAGTCAGTGTGGATAATACTCAGCTAGATAGACCCAACAATCTGACAGCTCTTTGTGTTGCTATGAGTGTGAGAACAAAGAGCAAGCTCTTGAGCTAATCTGGATCAGTTGAAGCTTTTTGAGTGGGCAGGGGAAAGAGAGAGAGAATATTGCCACAAGCTAGGATTGGAAATCTCCCCCTACCCACCCATCCTTGCTCAGTTATTCATGCCAGCCTTGGTCTTTGCTGGGAGGTAAAGGCTAGCCCTGGGCTGAGGATTTAGTCACACAGACAAGGGACTCATTTCTAGGCATAGGTCCATGCTTTAAAGCTCTTTTATTGAGGAAGAACAGGATATTTCAATGCCATCATCATCGCAGAGGTGTCTGTGGAGGGGATATATTGATTGAAAATGTCTAGCCAACCAGATCAGTAGTTGGGTTCCTATTGAGGATATTTGGCGAGCCAACATGACAGTGATGTGGGATTCAGGATTGGAGTGATCATTCTGTGATATCACGGCAGTGGACAAAGCTGTATTGTGACTTGTGATAATATATGTTTTAATATATCTATTTTTAAGCTCTGTGTCCAAGCACTTCTCTTTCTTTTGCCACAGTGCTTTCCTTACGAAAACCTGCTGTTTCCCGCTGAGTCGGAGCAAATGGCAATCCGCAGAATTGCTGTTTGTTCCGATTCAGTGTTAAAGAGCAGGTTTTCTTGGGGAAGGCGACGGGGGGGGGGGGGAGCACTCTGGCATAGAACTTGAAAGCATGGACCTGTAGCTAAAAAGCTCATGGCAAGAGGTAAGTGTGGATGAGCTCCTGTGCATCTCATTGACTGGAAAGGGAGCATGAAAATTGGGCCATAGGTCTGAGGCTAATATTTGTGGCATTTTTGTCAAACTTTAGACAGCCAGATTCTGAAATCTGGAGGGGGCTGACTGTCAGTCCAAGGGGCCAGAAAGGGGATTTTCATCCAAAACCAGCAGGGCTCGAGAACCCACCTTTCCCATGCATGACATCATCAAGCTTGCACAGCGACAGAAAAAGGACCCAACTTCTGGCTGAAAAGGAATCTATCCTCAGAAAGGATATTGTAGAGCTGAAAAAGGTTTAGAAAGGTTTAGATGGAGCAATTCACTCCCCTGTGATGGGGGAAAAGTTTATCTCCCTCGCTCATAGTACTAGAACTTGGGGACATCCAATAAACTTGGGGGCATCCAATGAAGCTGTATATTCGGGGCAGATAGACAATTCTTTCTTCACACAGCACATGGCTAAACTGTGGAGTTGGCTCCCACAAGAAGTGGCGATGGCCACCAACTTGAATGGCTTTAAAAGGGAATTATGGACAATAAGGCTATTAGTTGAAGGCAGCATCCCTCTGTATACCAGTCTCTGGGAATCACACTCAGGAGCATTGTTGCCCTCAGGTTCTGCTTTCAGGCATCTGGTTGGTCACTGTGAGAACAGGATGCTGGACTTAGACGTGCCTTTGGCCTGAACCTGCAGGGATGCTCTTATGGTGTTCTTATGGTTATTTGCTCTCCATTGACTTCCGTTGTCTTAGGAAGGATCTTTCATCTAGGATCACAACCCTTTCTGCTGACAGAAGGGCTGTGGTTTCAATAGAAGTAAGACAGGCTGAAATTCAGCAGGTACTGTATCAAGTTATCGTCACACTCATAGAATTCCTAAACTCCCAGTGTGGCTGGAGAAACCCAGCCAGATGGGCGGGGTATAAATAAGAAAGCTGCTGCTGCTGTTGTTGTTATAAATAATAAAGTTGCTGTAATAAATAATAAAATTGCTGTTGCTATTGTTGTTACATTGTTCAAAGATGAATGAATTGTTTCCATATTTTGAGAATGTTGGTGGCAGCCCTGATGTTCGTTCATCTCCATGCATTAGCAGAGTTTATTATGGCATAATACTGGTTTTTAGTTGTACTCTGACAGCAACCAGTAAATTACCAAGGAAGCTATAGTATATGGAATGAACAGTCTCTCTCTCTCTCTCTCTCTCTCCCTCTCCCTCTCCCTCTCCCTCTCCCTCTCCCTCTCCCTCTCTCCCTCCCCCCCCCCCACTTCTAATTATTGTTTATCTGGTTTTGTGTTCGTTAGGAAACCTCAATTTTGGCAACAAATCTACTAAAATGGACAGGAAAATGTCTCGTTTCAGATAGTTGCACATTTATTGGTACAGCAGCAGTTCTTATTAGCAGGGTGTCAGATCTGTAGACTCTATAAGCTTCCTTTGGTCACATTGTAAAGCATTGTCCTCGATTCCTTTCTTCATTCTAACTCGGCGATTCATAATGTTTCTCAAGTGTGCAGCCCCCAAAAAGTGGAAAGCATTTGATGGCAAAGTTACAGAGATGGACACGCAGTTCACGCTGCGGGCCAGGGAGCTGCTCGAAATCTACCGCAGCATTAGTATGAAAGACCTTCCGCAGGATGAACGGCTGGATGTGCTGCTAACGCTGAAGCACACGGTGAAGGTATCTCTCTCTCTCAAGCTTTTAAAGAAGCCCTACTGAGATCACATACAGTACACAGTCAATTACGGACGGTTTGCAAGGGCTTAAGGGGCCCCTGCATTCATCTTTTGACACCAGGGTGCCCACTATATACCGATACTTTTACATTAGCTAAGAAGTGTAAAACTGAAGTCCTAAGCACACTTGAACGTAGCGGGACTTCTGAATAAACCTGCATAGGAGGATTTATTTGCCGCATTAATATATCCCCTTTTTGCCAAGGCACCCAAGGCAGTTTACAGTTCAAAATATGCCTGATCTCAATCCTAAACAGTCAGGAAGGAAAATCCCTTTGATTTCAGGAAGCATCGGAGCCAAACCGTGCCACACACTGTTCAGCTGTTTATGAGTAAATAGCACATGTCTGTCCAATTTACATTAAGAGCCTGGTGTGGTGTAAAGACCTTTAACCCTCTTATTCATGCACGCTCTCATAGAGTCATAGAACGCAGGTGTGTTAAGTAACTCATAGAGTTGTAGAGTTGGCAGGGACCGCAAGCGTCATCTAGTCCAACCCTCTGCAATGCAGGAATCTTTCGCTCAACGTGGGGCTCAAACCCACAACCCTGAAATTAAAGAGTCTCATGCTCTACCAACTGAGCCATCCCAGAGCCACCAAGCACACACATGCTCTCTCTCTCTCTCTCTCTCTCTCACACACACACACACACACACACACTGTAATACCAGTCTGGTCTGGGCAGGACTGTGCTTGATACTGCATTGGGGGAAAGAACTCTTAATCACTCCAGTCAGTGAACACTTTCTATATATAAACATAGCATAAAACTGATCTGGACAGACAGTTATTTAAAGACAGTGAGATAGGTGTGTGGATAAACGATTCCCATTTCTGAGAGCCAATGGTTTTTTGATATTCCGAATGAGAACCAACTACAACTGCTCCACTGAGCAGGAGGTACAAGGCTGTGTGCCTTTTATGACGACACACCATCATTCCCCAAAAAGCTAAGCTTTAAGATGCCTTTGGAGCATTTACTCTCTCATGGTTGACAGGCAATCGGTATAAGGAATTAAGAAATGATGTGCATGTGATTTGCTAAACATCTTGCTTGCCTTTGCAGGAACATGACTCTAAACTCACACATGATATAGTGGAATTGATTGACAGAGAAGCAGACCTCATGATGAGGGGAGTGAAGGAATGTAACTTAGACGGGCTCAGACAAAGAATATGTACATTATTTCTTCAGTATATCAGAACACCACTTTTTAATCCAGAGGTTGCTAGATATCTCAAGGTATTTCCCCCCCCCCTTTTCTTCTCTGTTACAGTTGTTCCTTGGCGTGCAGCTAAGTAAAACTACTCGCTAAAGAGTCCATACTCTACCCAGAGGCAGTTGAATTTCTGGATAATGGAGAGAGGAATTATTTATTTTTCCTTATTCAATTATTCAACTGAAGACATTTTTGAGAAGGCATATATGAATGAAACTCAGGTATCGCTTCTTAACAGCAGGACAAAGGATGCTAACTTGCCCCTAGTAAATAAGAAGAGATCGACATGGAAAGCGGTAAAACAAACTATAATGGTGGCTAAGAGTATGAGCTGGGAAGTCAAGCTCAAGTTGCACTTTAGACACATGGTCATTAAATTGCCTTAAAGGTAAAGGGACCCCTGACCATTAGGTCCAGTCATGACCGACTCTGGGGTTGCGGCGCTCATCTCGCTTTATTGGCCAAGGGAGCCGGCGTACAGCTTTCAGGTCATGTGGCCAGCATGACTAAGCCGCTTCTGGCGAACCAGAGCAGCGCACGGAAACACCGTTTACCTTCCCGCTGCAGCGCTACCTATTTATGTACTTGCACTTTGATGTGCTTTTGAACTGCTAGGTTGGCAGGAGCAGGGACCAAGCAACGGTAGCTCACCCCGTCACGGGGATTCAAACCGCCGACCTTCTGATTGGCAACCCTAGGCTCTGTGGTTTAACCCACAGCGCCACCCGCGTCCCTTAGTCAAGACATTATTTTTGTAGTCTCTGTCTTCCCTTTATCATATGAGGATAATAATACTGCCAAGCATGTTGAGCTATAAATGTTAGTGTTCCCATTGTTACTGAGCTTGAACTTAATTTGCTTGAGATCTCAGGTTCCATAAAAAGGTAAGATGAACATGATTACAAAATTTCAGGTGCCTTGCTGAAATCATTCAGATGGCACTCATTTTTATATGTCATTTTGATGGAGATGTCACCATTCTCTGGTGACTGTGACATCAGTCAGAAGAACAGATAACTTTCTGCTGATACAAGCAGATTGGTTTTAGGCCAGAGGCAATTCCCCCCCCCCCCCAGCCAGCATCATAAAACTAGAATGGAGAAATGTTGAACAGGGTTATTGGCTACGGCTTTATTTCTCCCCCCAAAATTGGGCTTCTGAGTCATTGCATCTGGAGACCAAGGCTATAGGATAGCTATGTTTGGATTTAATACACCTTGGCAGGAATGCCAGTCTCAGAAATAACATTTAAATCGGTTTTAAGAGCATTAGTGGCAACCAGACAAACCAAACTAATTGCTTACTTAGCATGCTGGAAGAGCTGCTCATTTGGCACTGAAAATGCCAGACAAGTTGGAGTGCATGAAACCACATTGAAAAGAAATGGGTGCTTCTCTTTCTTATTTAACTTTATTGCACAAAACACACATGAGAATAGTGTTCTAACCATCTGATAATTTGTGTGTGTTTAAAACTGTTTTAAATAAAGTATTTTAAAGTGTTTCTGTCAAAGCAACTGAATGCTAGCTGGAGGGTGGGGGAAATAAGGGTTTTGTCAGCTTTGCAGCTGATATTCTGTTTTGTAAAAGGTCGAAGGCACTGAAAGTGAAAGGGCACACATATAAAAATGAAAAATATTTCCTCAAAACAAACACTTGTTGTTATTGGCAAATATAGAGGACCATAACTAAAATGTGCACTTACTGCTTCTTCAAAATCATTATGGCAATTAAAAGGAGATAATTCTATATAATTTTTGCAGTAGGTTGCATTGACAATAAAGGAATAAAGAAATAAAAATAAAATAAATGACTAAACAATGGTTTCTGAAGCCCTTAGTGTTTCCGCCTTCATCTCTTGCTCTGCATCATCTCAAAAACACAACCATAGTAGTCCATATGGACAATTTCATTCTTCTCAAAGTGTTTTTATATCATTTAGCAGAATATTTAGCCCTTTAAACCCATCCTCACATATCAAACTTCAAAAATATGTTCATAATCACTCGGTTTACTGTATATAATGGGGAAACAGATTGCATTTGACAGGCCGCATGCTGTGCTGCAGCAGAATTGTTTTGTAGATATATATTTCTTCGGTTTCAAAGGTTTCTATGCATACAGTTGTCAGCGACTACTTTGGGACAAGATCTGTGGGCCAGGCTAATGACTGAATGTGAAAATACTGTTATCGTTCATTAGCTGATCTGTTTTCATTTCAGGTTCCACCTGATCCAATGAGGCTTTACCACAACATCCACTTTTGCCTTGGTTGCAAAAGGTACCTGCCCTCTACGGATTTTGCCATATCTGCTAGTTCACACACTGTTGGCCGTTGTCGTCTGTGCTGCAAGCTGGATAATGAGGCTCGTCAGAGGGAAGCCTTATTGAAATACAAACGTATGCTCCGAAATCTCCGAGAATCAGAATTGAATTATAAGGACGGTGCTAAGATTGCCTTCATATTACAGGTATGCAGAGGACAGAGGATAGTGATGTTAAAGATAATATTTTCAGACAGCACAAAATAGAACGGAGTTTTGTATTGTGCCGGCTGTAAATAGTGGCAGAGCACAGAGGCTTTTACATTACATGAAACTTTCCTTTTCGTTTTGTTTCTTGCCTTGATAATAAATCAATTCCTGCCAGTGGGCCGTTTGCAGTTCCCAACCCTTTTGTGACACCAGTCGTGCTATTTCTGCTTCACATATAGGCTTGCCTTTGCTTCCACATGTGGGCGTGCTACCAAATCCAAGTCTGAACCCAATCAGAGTAGACAGAGATGAACATTTGTGGAAATCTTGAGTCATGGAGATTTTGTATGGTGTGCGTGTGTGTTTGTTTCCAGAGGCATTTTGGAGAAAAATATTCATCAAATATGATCTTGCTTTGCTACTTTAAGAACGTGAAATACAACTGTAAAGGTAAAGGGACCCCTGACCATTATGGCCAGTCGTGACCGACTCTGGGGTTGCGGCGCTCATCTCTCATTATTGGCCAAGGGAGCCGGCATACAGCTTCCAGGTCATGTGGCCAGCAGGACTAAGCCGCTTCTGGCGAACCAGAGCAGCGCACGGAAACGCCGTTTACCTTCCCGCTGCAGCGATACCTATTTATCTACGTGCACTTTGATGCAGCCCCAGAGTCGGACACGACTGGACCTAATGGTCAGGGGTCCCTTTACCCTTTACCTTTACCACATTCTAGATTTTGTTTCAGTGAGAAGGATATGTCCCTTGATTTGCTTGGATTAGATTTCATCTCGCTCTTACCTAGTTGTCATTTTGTCAACTCTTACCTAGTTGTCATTTTGTTCAGAACTCGGGAATGATTTGTTTTAATTGGCACTGATTTAAAAATAGGCTGCTATCCTAAGTTTATAAAGAATTCTTCAGTCTCTGATCTGTGCTGTGTGTATAACAGATGGAATTTTATTCTATGGACTGTTATATATTGCCTTATAATGCTGGTGGCAAAAAATATTTATTATTATGATTATTACCGTAGATATTCTAGCGTTATTCTTTTATTTAGTCATGGATGTTTCCTCCCATCTTTCCACAGCAGTTATTAAATCCACTGCTAGAACTGGTATGATGCTTGTCATACAGATGCATTGTTGCATGGCTATTTATGCTCATATTTAGGTTCTCATGGGGAAAATACCCCTCCACCCCCAAAAAACCAGATTGCCCAGTGAACCTGGAGGTTTTTGTCCTCTGCCTAGCCCACTTTCTTGAGTCATTTGGATGCATTTATTCTAGAAGTACCTTACTGTAGAGGACTTTTTGCTATCTTTCTAACATCATTCCCTAACCATTTACATCAGGTTGTTGCTCTCATCATATTAGTTTATGCTATAAGGAAATAATTCAGTGTCACACTAACCGTGATCGTTCCATCTGGGCAAGCGTTTTGACCCCCCCACCTCCTCGCCCTGTGTTGGTGTTCTAAGGGTTCTCCTGACCCCATTCTCTGAGCCCATTTCAGAAGGGCATGGACTGAGGAGACAGGGGAAAACCCCATTACCCAAGCCACAGAACCTATTAGATAATAGAATCATAGATTCACAGAATTGTAGAGTTGGAAGGGACTCCCAGGGTCATCTAGTCCAACCCCCTGCAATGCAGGAATCTCAGCTAAAGCATCCATGACAGATGGCCATCTGCTTAAAAACCTCCAAGGAAGGAGAGTTCACAACCTTGCGAGGGAGACCATTCCACTGTTGAACACCTCTTACTGTCAGAAAGTTCTTCCTGATGTTTAGATTAATTGCCCTCTGTAATTTTAAACAAGTGTGCAAATGATTTTGGCGGACATTTCCTGATTGATCTCAGTGGATTTCCAAACATTTATGGCATAGCATCTGCCTTTCCAGATTCATCCAGTATATCAACAACCTTTATTATTTTGTTGCACAAATATGCAATTTTCAGTTATTAAGTCAGCAGCCTTTGGCAGATCCAACTTGAACATCCAGGCTTTCACATGTTTGAAGCACAGAATACCTTGATTTATTTCATTCACCAACATATTGCTATAGCTTTGAATTTAATTATGTGCATATAGTTGAAGGCTTGACAATGTGGATTGTTTATGGACTTGGTGTGGGGCAAGCCGTAAGAAAAAGTTCTAACAGCAAGTTAATAGTTAAGCAAGCTGTGAAGAGAGGATGCAGAATTTCCATCTGCAGAGGAATCCAAAAATAAGCTTTTAGAAACTTGCATTTTAGGCATGCATGTCTTAGAATAATAGAAACTGTGCCTTATTAATTCAAATAAGAGTCTAAACACTATTTGAATGTGGGAGTTTTGTACTGAGCTTTATTTCTTCTTTTTCCCCTCCTTACTTGCTTTTCCATTGCAGCTGCAAGACCTGCGCTATATGGTTGAAAATTTCTGGGCTTCTCAGTCAGCTATCAGTGCCTGGGGTGACCTGCATGATCTTGTCATGGTCAGGTGGAATAAATACCAAGAATGGTCTCCCTGGAACACTCTCCTAATCAAAAAGAGTGAGGCAGAGGCTCACCTCAGACTGAAGGATCTCGAAAAGGTATAGATTTGATGAAATTGTTAATGTTAAAATTCAAAATATGCTCTGTGCTATAGTGACTAAATTCTGTACGCGTTGCACCTCTGCAGACGAGTGAAATGGAAAGCTCTCTTTCATATACTTCATGAGGGTTTGGTATTCCTTAGTTTTGGGCTGGCTTTCCCATTCTTCTGATGTAGAGATGGAGAACCTCAGGCCTGGGGGCCAAATCCAGGCCTCACTGTCTGACTCTTGAGATGCCCCAAGCCTCACACCCTGTGGTAAAATTTGTATTCATTGAAATTGAAAAAGGTCCCCTCAGTTCTAAAGTCTTTGGGGCTGCTTTTAATTGCAAACACCGAGTCATTTCATGTCGCATTAGGGAGTTTTAAAAGAAAATGTTCACCTCTAAATCTAATTTGTAAGATTTTCACATCTGTCGCATGCCTTACTCATCTCTGTTTAAATCCTGCCACTTCTTGCCCTAGTCATTTCTGATACATTCTTCACCAGGTGTTCTTGACTATATTCTTGTTCTGGGAAGTCGGCTTTTGAAAGGTTTTGTGGTTTTTACTTTATTTACAGTGGAACCTTCGTTCCCGAACTTAATCTGTTCCAGGGGTCCGTTCGACTCCCGAAACCGTTCGAAAACCAAGGCGCGGCTTCCGATTGGCTGCAGGAGCTTCCTGCACTCAAGCGGAAGCCGTGTTGGATGTTCAGCTTCCGAAAAGTGTTCAAAAACCGGAAAACTTACTTCCAGGTTTTTGGTGTTCGGGAGCCGATTTGTTTGTCAACTAAGCTGTTCAAGAACCAAGTTTCCACTGTACTTAAAAGCCGGTTCCCCTAGTTGAGAGTCCCACGGCAATGTCCAGCACTCACATGCAGCTCTCAATAAGCATGGGCTTCCCATGTTGCTGCAGGAAATTATATTTTTTTAACAAGTATTCACTGACAGTTCAATCCTTTGTATGCTTACTCAAAAACGAGTTCCGTTGTGTCGAGTCGGATGTACTTTCTCATGTGGTGTTTTGAAATTGCAGCTTAAAATAATCATTTCTCAGTATTTTGTAATTACTCTGCACAAGTTGATTTGCAGTCATTGTGCACTTCCATTGTAGGGCTATCTTGTTCAGAAACAAACAAAACAAGATTATTATTGTGCTTTGTAGTTTTTTAAAAAAGTTTATGACTTATTAAATTCTGGGCTTTTGGGCCTGCAATACAGACATGTGATCAAAATAATAAGGTTAATTAAAATAGATTTAATTAGCCTTCTTATTTTATTTTAGCTCATTTAATAACCTTGGGTATTTTTCTTCCTTTCAGGCTTATGAGATGATGTTTATCCATAAGATAAGGCACAAGCATATCCTTGCAAGAAACTATTTCTCCCAGTTTCCAGAGCTGGCAGCAGCTTTGCATAGGGATGACAAGCAGACCAACACTGATGATCTTTTAGTAACAAGGTCTTTAACGGCTGGCCCATCCAAGTAACACTCCAAGGATCTACAAGCTTGCTTCTGCTTGAAGGATATACATACAAGTATTCACAGCACTGATTTGTGGTTTGAAGAACCAGTGCAATCTCAAGAGGCAGGAACACTTTTTCTGTCTTTTTTTAATTGTGCCTTGGCAAGCATGCAACTTTGTTAACAAATGGATTCCAAATAATTATTGTTGTGCTGCGTTTATCTCTTTGAAATTTAACTCTGCTTCATATGTAGCCCCATTGGTCTTTACAAAAACCAAGCAAACCCTTTTGTTAAACATTCTTGTTATTCAACAGAAAAGGGCTGCATTATCCTACTTATGCAACCCCTAGGGGTAGGGAAATAATACCAGTTGGTTCCTTGATCAGTCTTTGCTTTACTTTACAACCAGTCTTTTAGTTGAAGAAAGCATCACTTTTAAACTCAAAACAGAATTGAGATAGCCACAGTGGATGTTAAATCTGCCCTTCAGCGGAAGGCGCAGTGATCGGTATTATTGGCAAGTGCACACATTCTGTCCAAACAACCTCCCCACCATTCAATACTGATACGAAACAGGTTAGTTTGGAGGAAAATACTTTTCAAAAAACCTCCCCAGAAAAAAAACAATTGATTCTCATTTGGTTAGAGTGAACGAACTGCTTTAATTGCACACATAGGCCTCCTTGCACCTAGTGGAATTTTGACTGGCTTTCAATGGCTTCATACTATATTACAAACTGTCTTTAAAACTCTCCACATTTTCAGAAGGCAGCATGGAACTGCTGTTCAGGAAACACCAAGCCCAAAGTTACCCCCAGAACTGGCTAAAGAGTTTATTTATTATTATTTCAAGTTAGGAAGAGAGCCCTTTGCTGTTTGTGGCCTGTTTGGCAGGTAACTATTGATACATCACTCTTTACACGTAACTAAGTACAAATAGTTAGTTACATGCTACTTCAGGGGTCAGCAAACTTTTTCAGCAGGGGGCCGGTCCACTGTCCCTCAGACCTTGTGGGGGGCCGTAATATATTTTGAAAAAAATAATAATGAACGAATTCCTATGCCCCACAAATAACCCAGAGATGCATTTTAAATAAAAGGACACAATCTACTCATGTAAAAACATGCTGATTCCCAGACCGTCCGTGGGTCCGTTAGCAAACTACAGCTAACTGAACTAAGCCACTTGCAAAGAGGAAACCTGATCACTAATATTTGCTGCCTGTTATACAGCTGTCAAGCAGTACTTTGTGATCTCATTAAACCTCAATATTTATTATGTGAGCTGCGTTTGGGGGCAACTCAAGAGCAACGCCCTTTTCAAGTCTGCCTCCAACACTAAGGAAGTCAATAGCATCATCTTCAATTCTATTCATACAATTGGCACCAGCTCCTTAATAGCTCCCAACGCTTGAGGTTTATTCTGGGAGTATTATTATTATTTATTGAGTTTATATGCCGCCCTATACCTGGGGGTCTCAGGGCAGTTCACAGAAAAGATCACAATATATATAATCAGAATAAAAAAACCCAATAACACATACACACACCGATGAGTGCATGAATTCTTCTGAACATCAGAGGCATTCCGTTGAGCTTAGAAGTTTTTTGACATCTACTTGGGAGTCATCATGAACCTTTCGGTCAGTCACAGAACAAGGACTTCAAAAATACTGGCTGTCAGACTTTGTATACTATTTATACTGAACTGCTAATTGGGGTGATTCCTGCCTGATGTATTCAGAGAAACATCTGGCTTGGCAATGCACAAGTGGAAAGCTGTGTTTGTGTATGCAAAATCAAACCAAAGTCAGTCTTCTGTTGGCGTTCAGACCCAATGAAGGCACAGGAGAATTCAAAGAACCTGTTTCAATGTGTCTTGTATATTGCTTTAAAAAATTCGGTTCACTGAAATGAAATATTGGACATAAATCTGACATCAGGAATCACAAGACAGAGAAACCAGTAGGAGAGCACTTCAATCTCCCAGGACACTCTATACAAGATCTCAAAGTCTTATTGCAAAGGAATTTCAGAAATAGACTGGAAAGAGAAGTTGCTGAATTGCAACTCATTACCAAGCTTAAAAACATGGAGAGACCTGGTCTGAACAAAGACATTGGATTCTTATCTCATTATACTTGACAAAGCTTTTTTAACCTTCTCACCCCTTGCTTTTTCCTGTAAGACTAATTGCAGCCGTTAACAGTCGTCAACAGGTTTACCACAGCTATCAACCTTTCACCCATTTCCACCACCCCTCTGAGTAATACCCCTCCCCACCCTCTCACTATATATCAGGGTCTGGTGACTTCTGTTTCAGTGTATCTGAAGAAGTGTGCATGCACACGAAAGCTCATACCAAGAACAAACTTAGTTGGTCTCTAAGGTGCTAATGGAAGCAATTTTTTTTATTTTATTTTGTTTTGAAATGAAATAATCTCTGAAAAGAGTGAAGTAAGCACCAGTTCAGCACATTTACTATAGCTCAGATGACCACCACCGCAAATACTTGATAACTGCCACAGAAAACAATTAAGTTATATACATAGTATCTTTTCCTATCTCATTGATTGGACAAAATTTATTCACGCTATTCATTCATACTGCATAAGAAAGTGCAATTGAACCTATCCTTTCCCCTGAAAGATCTTGAGTTAGAAATTTATGCAAAATAGTAGTTAAAAAGGTAAAGGGACCCCTGACTATTAGGTCCAGTCGTGTCCGACTCTGGGGTTGCGGCGCTCATCTCGCTTTATTGGCCGAGAGCCGGCATACAGCTTCTAGGTCGTGGCCAGCATGACAAAGCCGCTTCTGGCGAACCAGAGCAGCGCACGGAAACGCCGTTTACCTTCCCGCCAGAGCGGTTCCTATTTATCTACTTGCACTTTGACGTGCTTTCGAACTGCTAGGTTGGCAGGAGCTGGGACCGAGCAACGGGAGCTCACCCTGTCGCAGGGATTCGAACCGCCGACCTTCTGATCAGCAAGCCCTAGGCTCTGTGGTTTAACCCACAGCGCCACCTGGGTCCAAAATAGTAGTTAACATTAGTTAAATTTGGCTAAATTAAATATTTACTTAAAAAAGCAAGGCTGTGCCTGTTGCAAGATTCTGCAGTGGGCCAGGGTGCGTTGCCGTAGAAGTATCTATGTTGACTGTCAGCAAGCTACGGTTTTGAGGCACAACACATGCACATAACATAAACACGAATGTTGTCATCAAAACACACTTCACAAGAGTTGTTGGTTTCTGCTTGAGATTCTTCCATTTTTGTTCCAGACCAGTTCCCCTGCTTTGGTGTACGGCAACGTAACCCATTTCCAGTCAAATCATTTGTCACAATCAAATCTTAAGTCTTGTTCAGAGAGGAAAGGGGATAATATCTGGTTATCGTGGAAGGAAGTACTGCGTATTTGCAATGTCAAAAGAGTTGTTTTCAGCAGCAAAGTGGACAAGGACAGGATTTCACACTTTCATCAAGTTTCCGCAAGCAAGATTTGTGTGCGCATCGTCAGTGTGGATTTGTGTGCATGTTTGAGCCCTTTTGAAATGACTGAATGTGTCTTTTGATGTAAATGGGGATGTACAATTTCTAGGAGTACCTGCTAAGGCATAGCAGTTGCTCACAGCAAAGGTCTATGGAGGTGCTTCGCTTTACTGAAAGAGTTGGAGTCGAACTGAAATACTCCCAGCTTGCAGTCTCATCAAATCTTAGGCTGAGTAAGGAAATATAACCAGCTGTGAAGTAAATATATAATCAAATTGCTGTACTTTGATTATCAAATGTTCAACATAGAACTGAGCATCTAGGCCCTAAGAGGAGCACTGAATGGGCCTCTGTTCTAGCTACATGGTTTTTACAATCGCCTTTTAGCATAAAATACAGTTTAGGATATATCATAGCCAGTGAGATTAATCTGAGGCATGCATGATCATTGCTAATTGAAAACTTGGAAGACTTTTAATTGAAGATTTATAATTGAAGACTTATAATTAATGAAGTTATCCCGACGAGTAAGAAGGAAGATACCTTTTTAAGTACAGGATTCCTATAGTGTTAATATTATGCTAATTGGGTCACACTGCAATCCTATTGAAATTAGCTAGACAGGTCAGGCATGTCAAATTTAAATGATCTCAGTGGGAGTGAAGCATAGTTAAGTTATTCTGGATCCATTTGACCATAAAAAAATTATATGTATAAAAACACCTTAAAATTTATCTAAAGTGACTCTCTAAATCAAATACGCACTTACTTTCATTTTGCCATAAAAGTTGATTTCTTCATCAGAGAGCCTGTATTTTTTGTTGCACAGCATCTCAAAAATGCCTCTTCAGAAATGCAGTTAGCAAATACCCATAAATTGTCTCTTTTACAGCAGTACCACTTTTATCCAAATTTAGATCTCTAAATTTATCATTGTACCACATGAATATGGTGTTGACATGTGTTCGCAGTCAAAATAATTTACATCAGGAAGTAAACACTTATACAGCTGGAGAACATATTTCAGTATGCAGTAAGGATATCTGTAAAAGAACTGAAGACCAAATAATTCTGAACATCCTCCCCTATTACCTGCCTTGTGCACCACACAGAAAGGTTGTGATTAACGCTGTCAGCTACTGGAAGACAAAAATCTGGTACCTGGGCAGGGCTCTTAAGGTCAAAGCTAGAGGTCAAGGAGCACATAAAATCATCTAGCAAAAGATTCCTATGGAAGAGGGGGAAGTAATCAGTGTTAAAATTACTGCCACTTTCTATGTAATTAGTGCAGAAGTCTAGAGCAGTGTTTCCCAACCAGTGTGCCTCCAGATGTTTTGGGACTACAATTCCCATCATCCCTGACCACTGGTATTGCTAGCGAGGGATGATGGGAGTTGTAGTCCCAAAACATCTGGAGGCACACTGGTTGAGAAACACTGGTCTAGAGGACAACTGTTTCTCTTTTCACCCCACAGAGTTTTTTGCTCTCATCCTGTCTCCCACTGACACAAATCAGAATTGTAGAGTATCATCTAGTCCAACCCCCTGCAATGCAGGAATATGCAGCTGTACCATACAGGGACTGAACCTGCAACCTTGGCGTTCTCAGCACCACCCTCTAAGCAACGGAGTTATCCAAGCTATATGAGGGAGCTATCCAGCCTATGGGAAGGAGATGGACTGCACCAACAGGGCTTGCAAAGTTCTTGGCCCTACTTTGGACATGGGGGGAGGGCACACATCAAGCCCCACATCCATAGTCGCTCCCCAAATGGAGAATTTCTGTGGTGTCCCCCTTTCCCTTGATGGCCCTAATTTGTGCTTGTTTTGCTCAGTAGTTGATCCAGCCTTGCCAATGGCTCCCAGCAAACTCTGCTTAAATTATAGCTGTGGGAAATTCAGACGAGGTAAGCATGAGCCTAGTACCTCAAAGCAAACTACTAACTGCTGCCTCCAAAAATTGTATGTGAAGCCGGATAGAATAACACGTTCCCTTGACGTCAAAGTGATCTGAAAGTTCACACCTACATTAGACCTCGTTTGCTTTCTCTTGTTATCATAAAACAATCCCACCTTTGTTGACTCAAAACAGTCCTGCTGGAAGCCAGAAGCTTCAGTACCCAGCCGTGTCAAAATCTCTTTGACTTCCCCCCACCCCACCCACTGGCTATAGTTTCCTGTTCAAGTGGCAAGCCACACACAAACCCTGCCGGCATCATGGCAAGATGCAGAGCTGTTTCATGGATACAACTCATCTGCTTTTCCAGCGTGCTATGCAAAGGAGTTTTGTCCTTGGATCATGTGCCAATGCTGCTCTGGTCGACACACAGGTGAGTCTTTCTGATAAGCCTCATTACAAAATCGGTCCATTTTAGACCACTGCTCCTTACCTTAAAAAAAGGCCTAAATCCAAGGGGTGGGGAATTGTGGCCCTCCAGATGTTGCTGGATTACAGCCCCCCAGCAGCCTCAGCTGGCATGCCCAATGGTCACAGGTGGTAGGAGTTAGGGACTAGCATCATGTAGAGCAGTGTTTCTCAACCTTGGGTCCCCAGATGTTGTTGGACTTACAACTCCCATCATCCCTGACCACTGGTGCTGCTAGCTATGGATGATGGGAGTTGTAGTCCAACAACATCTGGGGACCCAAGGTTGAGAAACACTGATGTAGAGGACCATAAGTTCCTTACCCCTAGCCTAAACTGTTTTAAGGGCAGGGTATTTGAAGGTCTTAAATCTCTTCCTCTGTGACTCTACCTGCCTTGCGCATTCAGATCCTCGGCACTGTTTCATGTCAAAGGTTTGGTTGGTAGGTATGCTGGAGAGGGGCTCTGCAATGGCATGCAGTCTCTAAGGCTATGCTGCGGGGGATCTGTTTGTTCCCCCCACCTTGTGTTGATGGCCTTGTTCTAAGACATTTTTATTCTGGCAGGTTATGGCATGTTTGATTCTTGAGCCCTGATAATTTAGTATCTGTTTTGGCCAGATGGCTGTCGCCACCCCACCCCCACCCCCATTATAGAAAAAAATAGAAAGACTTTATTGTCACTGTACCACATGTTTACAGTGAGATTAAACATTGGGAGCTCAGAGCCGCAGAGTATGAATGCGCCGCCATCTTGGAACAGAATCCAACATCTTAAGCTTGTTCTATGGTTGATTATTGTGTGTGTGTGTGTGTGTGTGTGTGTGTGTGTGTGTTGATTTTAATCTGGCACTTCTATTCAGTCACTATATGCACTGGTAAGGCATCAGGTTGGGTAGATATATATATTTTTGCCTTGGACCCCATTTGTGAGCCAAGTCCAAGCTATAGGTCTGAGCTATAGGACGTCCGTATTTTCATCGGAGAAATGCAACGGAACTGAAGGAACTGAACATGTGATTCCCAGGAGGTTCTCCATTCTTGCAGTTCTGAAATGAAAGGGACAGTCCCTTTCAATGTGGGCAAGAGGGGTTCTGGATGCCTGCCAGAGCTCTGAGGTCCGTAAGAAATAACTAGATGGGGACAAAATGCCACGAGGAAAGGGGTGTATCGCTTCTTCTTTCTGCCTCTGAAGAAGGATGCTTCTCTGTCGAGAGCTCGAGCACAGTGTGTGCTTGCAGGAGGAGATGTTTTCTGGAAGAAAGCTAATCAATGCTTCCTCAGGATTTGTGAGGTGAGGGGCTTGGGTCTGGCACCTTCCATGGGACCCCCTAAACGTGGAACATGGAGGACATGGCAACATAATTTTTTTAAGCTGCATTGACTTGCCCTTCTGTGGCACGGTTGGCTGTTAACCAGAATCACATCTTCTTAGATAATTTTCTGCAAAATGGAAATATTAACAACTGTTTAGGGAAATATGCCCTCTGCTGGTTTGGGGGCCCTGGAAAATGGCCTACTTTGCTACCTGATTGAGCCAGCCCAGAGCTTGTGTGTGTGTGTGTGTGTGAGAGAGAGAGAGAGAGAGAGGCGAAGTGCTTTTTTTTTTTTTAACTAAGTTCTGTAATTTTGGAAGAAAATAGCCAGTTGGGAAAAACAATAATATATTCTGAGATAACACTGGTTATTAAAAATAGGAAATGCTTTCAAGTCTCCTTCACCCTTTATCCTTATCTGATAATTGCTGCACCTGTTGTCACCACAAACAGGTGAAACAGGAGCTCTTCTCGGTAGAAATAAGATGACCTAGAATTAGAAAACTTCAGTTCATGCAGGTAATAAAGCCAGGCTTCTCTCTGAAAAACAGCCAGAAACTTGCTCCATGCAGTTTCTTTCTCCCCAATTCCATAATAAAGCCAGTTTATGTTTGTAGTGTAATGCAATCAGGAAGCCGTGAACTTTGAATTTCAAGAATCCAACAGCCTGACCTAGGAGACGTTTTGACAACAGGAAGGGGGAGGATGAAGAAGGCTGTGGTTGTCCTTGAAGTATCAATCAATCAATCAATCAATCAAAGCTTTATTACGGTCATACACCAGCTATTAAAACTAAGAATGCTTTACAGAGCTATGGGGGTTAAAACTCGGAGTGGATATAAAAGTCTTATAAGTTTGAAGAGGCTAAATTTCCAGGGGTGGGGGAGTCCAACTGGCCTTTTCCCAGGCACTGCTCTAGATCTTCAGTATTGTATCTGAGCAGGGGAACTGCTTCCCACGGTCCAACACCGAATTTGCTATTTCATTGGCAGGCTTGTTCTGGAATAGAAAACTGGTCCTGCCGATCTGCGTACAGAATCTGGCAACCATCCGCGTTAGCTTTTGGTCCTTTCCTAATAATAGGGCATTTAGTTTGGTCTTTTCTGGGAGGTCGGCCAGGTTCTCCAATATGGGGGCGATGATTTCTCTTCGAGCCTTATCATACAGCGGGCATCTAAAAAATAGATGCTCAGGGCTACCTACTTCCCCCGATGAGCAGGGACAGAGTCTCTGCTTGTATGGGATCTTTCCAAAGGCGCCTAACAGCACTGGCGAAGGCAACGCCGAGCTTCGGGCGAGCGTAAAAGCTCTTCTTGATATTCTGGATTCAAGATAATAGAGATACGCTGTCCTTGAAGTATCTCCTCTATTATGGTGTCAAGAAGCTCTGCTGAGAAAGGAAATGACTATTGTGGTTTGAACTGTGATTGTGGGTTGCACAATCATTTCATGCATAGTTTCTATGTGCCCATAAGGCAGGTCTGTATATAGGATGACCATATGTCCTATTTCTATTTGAAGACATTATTCAGAAGTGGCCTGTGGTCCTCCAGATTCTTTCGGACTCCAGCTCTCATTATCCCTGGCCAGCATGAAACATCTGGAGAGCCACATGTTCCTCATCCCTGCTCTGTTCGAAAGGCCATTCGGTCCTAAATCTGGTTCCCTAGTTGGTCAGGGAGCAGATTGGGGCAGAGAAATCTTGTTGGGTCAAGCAAGGGAAAATCAAGGTTGAAGACCTGCCAGATTCATGTATCTCTTTCCTCTCTTCTCCTTCCATCACAGTTTGTTTTTTTAAAATCCCTTCCAATGGAATGGGAAATAATTATGCCAGCTCCCCAGCTGTTTGGAATAAGCCACAGCAGAGTGGCAAAAGCTGCAGGCCTTTTTGTGCCACCTGGGCAGAGGGATTCTCCCTCTACTGCCATGGCCACAGAGATCCACAACATGTCATGGCCTCTGAGGGACCACAGAGTTGCACCCTTAATTACATTTTTGCAAGTACCTTACAAAACCAGCAGAGAGCATGCGCCACCTGAAAAGAGGGGGGAGAGGGAATGCCCCTCTTTTTTAGATCTTGCATGGTGAAACAAATCTGGCCTGCCATCTAAAACAACAAAACACACATCTCCGGAGGCAAATGTGTGCAAATTCAATCAAATAATTAAGCAGCTAAAACTCATACAGTTCATTGACTAAGGTGTCTCTCCCCCCCCCCCCAGTTAGATAGCAGCTCTAAGAAATGATCACTACCACCTCTTGCTCAACCTAGAAAAGGTCAGTTTCTTTATTTTTAAAAATACTAGTTTGCTAGCAGGGGCGGAGGAAGGGGATGAGGTGGGTGCGGACCGCCCCGGGTGTCACCACTGGAGGGGTGACAAAATGCCGGGCGGCACTAACCGCGGGGCCTGCAGTGTGCCTGAGCCACTCGTCTCTCCTGGGAGAGTTGCTGTGGTTTGGGCGCGCGCAAGCTCTGCGCTGCCCAGGCGGTTTGCCCGCTGCCTCTCCCCCAGCTGTAGGGCGGCTGAGTGGGAGGAGGCAGGCCGACTCCGGAGGCCCAGCCCTCGCCCTGCCCCTATGGGTGGCTTGCCCCGCCCCTGGGTGCGCTGCCCCAGGTGCCCGAGCAGCTTCCTCCACTGCTGTTTGCTAGCCATAGAGTAGAGGTAAAGGTACCCCTGACCATTAGGCCCAGTCGTGGACGACTCTGGGGTTGCGCGCTCATCTCGCTCTATAGGCTGAGGGAGCCGGCGTTTGTCTGCAGACAGCTTCCGGGTCATGTGGCCAGCATAACTAAGCCGCTTCTGGCGAACCAGAGCAGCACACGGAAACGCCGTTTACCTTCCCGCCGGAGTGGTACCTATTTATCTACTTGCACTTTGACGTGCTTTCGAACTGCTAGGTTGGCAGGAGCCGGGACCGAGCAACGGGAGCTCACCCCGTCGTGGGGATTCGAACCGCCGACCCTCTGATCGGCAAGCCCTAGGCTCTGTGGTTTAGCAATTGTAAGGAAGGCCACATTCCTGTTCTTTTGAAATATCCATAGCATTCAATCAGGGGAAACCTTTGACAGTTTGTATAGTGATGGCCTGCCTTTGTGGCAAGATTGGGAGTGAAAGAAGCCTGTAAATGATTTCCCCCAATTTGACAGTGCCACTCTGACCAATATTTCCCCCTTCCTGCTTAAAAGAGAGATGCAGGCCGTTCTATTTGGCATATGGAATGATCCGGTGAATACAAACAAGGTGAGCTATCTGACTGCATGTGCAAGAGGTTTTGCTTTGAGGAATCAGACGTGCTAAATTTGAAGATGACATTTCATATCAGACAATTGTTGGGTTGCCACTCCAAATAAAATTCTCTCGGCTAGAAGTGAATTGGGCTGTCACAGTCATATCACTCAGCGAGATGCTTCGGTACCTGTTTGAAATTCCACTAAAGCAGCCGCTGCTTTTAATTATGTTGCTCCAACTGCCGCCGACGGCAACAGAAGCATCTTCCGTCAGATTCTAGCAGCTGAATGCAGATCCTGAAATTGTTTTAATTGGGGCATCCGTTTACATGAGTCTTCTTGTTTGTTGGCCTCCTCCTGGTTGAAAACCATACCAAAAATGATCAAAACTCAACAAATCTGCCACCGTTTTGACTGATAGATAACTTGTGGACTTGCAAGCTCTGAATGTTTGGTTGGCAAATTGTTTGGCCGGAAGTGACTATGGACAGTTGCAGAGTGATGCTCCTTACCTTTCAGCAGTTTTCTAGATGCCAAGAATAGTATTCCTTCTCCTTTTCTCTCAACTAAAGCAGGACTGCAACCACATAGATCAGCTTTCTTCATCCTGGTGCTCTCCGTGTGTCTCTGCCTACAACTCCCATCAACCCCAGCCAGTGAAGCTATGCTCTCAATAGCCTCAACTGGCTGGCAGTGGCTCATGGGAGTTGTAGTCCACAGCATCTGTTGGAGGTGGACTTTAGTAATCTTTCATAATATGGAGTCATGTGCGAGCCAAAAACTTGGCGTCCCCAAATAGATGTTCTCAATTATGGATCTTCTCAATTTTGCATCTTCTCGGCTCGGCACCCTGTGTGGGGAGATCACCTGCATCGCCCAAAATCTAGAGAAGAAGAAGAAGAATTTGGATTTGATATCCCGCTTTATCACTACCCGAAGGAGTCTCAAAGCGGCTCACATTCTCCTTTCCCTTCCTCCCCCCACAACAAACACTCTGTGAGGTGAGTGGGGCTGAGATACTTCAGAGAAGTGTGACTAGCCCAAGGTCACCCAGCAGCTGCATGTGGAGGAGAGGAGACGCGAACCCGGTTCACCAGATTGCGAGTCTACCACTCTTAACCACTACACCACACTGGCTCTCAGAGGGCACCAAGTTCTGAAAGAAAACCAGTTGTTCTAAGAGAAGGATTCTAAATAGGCCATGAACTCGTGAGAAGTAAAATGAGCTACATTTTAACAATGAATCCTAGCTTTCCAAAAGTTTTCTGTGCTCATATCCCTTCGAATGTAATGTCATTTATTATTTTTGTTACATCTAATTAATTCTGATTCATGTTTCACATATTATTTTTAAATTAATAGCAGATTTTTTTAATTAAAACATTGGAAAAATCCATCTGTGAGTATTTATTTCACACAAACCTGTCCTATTTTCACACATTATTTAAAACAAAATAGACGGGTGTTTGTTTCGCTATAGAATCATTTTAGACGGTGTTTATTTATTTCTCTGTTCTGATGTGAACCATGTAGATAATTTAAGAAAGCCAAAAATGCTACTGTGGACCCAAAACACCAATGAGCCCTCAGAGGTTCTACTAATTAAATTAAAAGAAGAACTTACATCGATTTAGAGAGCTTATCAGATTTATAAAGCCACTTACAGAACCTGTAAAATATAATTTTACAGTTCATGGTGAAACTGTTCCCATTCACCACATGTAAGAATGATGGGGCAACTGAATGTCAGCCACCAACTTCTTTTGGGACTGAGTTAGAACAAGAATGTATTAACCAAACTTACATTTTTAATACACATAAATAATGGTGCAGCCACAGGAGCACCTGTTACAGGGAGTTTTTTTTTTTAATGTTGTTATTGCTCCCTGGTCTTTCATTTTATACAAAACTTAATTTAAAAAAATCAGCCAGCTTCAGTCTCAGATTTGCTTAAAAGATCAAGAGATTAACCTAGCGTTTGTCAACCTGGTATCGTCCACATGCTATGGACTGCAATTCCCATCAGCTCTTGCCACCGCCTGCTGGCTGGGGTTGACAGGCATCTCATCCAGAGGGTGGCAACACAAGAACGGGCCTTTTCTGCAGTGGCTCCCCGTCTGTGGAATGCTCTCCCCAGGGAGGTTTGCCAGGCACCAGGCAAAAACGTTACTTTTTAACTAGGCCTTTGTTTGATTGACATCCTAGGCCCTTTTAAAATGTGTGTGTGTGTTTTATTGGGTTGTTTTTTTGTTTTTGTTTTGATTATGTATTTTGTGGTTTTATATTCTGATTTTATCCTGTGAACCACCCTGACACCTTTGTGTATAGGGCGGTATACAAATTTAATAAATCACCATTATCATAGAGATTCCTTGCATTTTCCTCTGTCACTGTTGCATGAGAATGGGAACCTTAGTTCTTAGAATAATTACTAAAACGCAGTTTTCAGAGAAACTGAGAGTAAGTTTTTATTGCTGAGCAATAAGGTCCAGTGAGTAACCTCCAAAAATCTGGACATCGAAACAATGGTGTCCAGAGGTTTTATAGATCTCTTCAGATATTACATATTCATACATTGCAGCAAAATTAAACCAATAAGCGTTGACATCGCCCTTCCTTTTGTCCTTTTAAAGATTACTTCTCTTTTCTTAATTTTAGTTACATTGACCATATTAGGCGTTCCTATGATATAATCAAACCAAGCCAAAAAACCCCTTCTGGCACACTAAGCCAAAAGCCCCTTCCCTCCAGACATCCTATGTGGAAAGTACCCAACTTTGATAGGCTGTTTGCCAAAAAACATTTGTGACTATGAGACCGTTATGACCATGATGGACGTCTTTCCTTCCAGACTGAAAACATAGCTAAATATATACATGTTCTGCTAACGCAGCAATAAGGCACAGTGAGACACAGCATCTTGATTTCTTAAACAAAGCCCTTATTTTAAAGCATAGAGAGTTAATTTCAGTAACAAGGCATAAAAGTATGAGGTACAGGTACAATAATATGCTTTCTTCAGGTAGCCTTGCCACATCACCAGTCGCTTAGCTATCTGAAGCTGCCTCAAGAGTGCAATGAAGAAATGTTTTACTTCATCCTCGAAATGAAGGATCAGGAAGAACGCACAACAGCTCTCTGCTAGCAAAGCCCCGGTGTATTTTCTCCTTACTCTCCTGTGCACTGGGGTCATCCTTATGCAAATAAAGTTAATATATGGTTTGTACATTGATTAAGCAAAATGTGCTGTGCAATACCAGTTGTATAATGTTCAACAATTTCTTCCGTTAAGAACAGAGAGCAAACAATTCAGAACTTTGATGGCTTTCACTGGTAAGATTTTACAGGTTTATTTATACCTTCTGCTCTGAACACTGTGACAGTAGATGTTTCTTTTTCTGCAAGTTCTAGACATAGCTCTGAAGTAATTTCTAATCTCATGGGCTATGTATGTGCCTATTTAATGTCACCTTCAAAACACAAATGAATTTGCAGACGGTAAAGGGAGCATGTTTTAAAATGCTTATGGAAGCAGCTCATGAGAAAAGAGCTTCACATTGTGTTACGTACCTCCCCTTGCACCCTCACATGAAATGGCTGGAAATCATTTCACCAACAGAAACAAAAGAATATTTACAACATTATATGCATTCATGTTGTTGTTGCTTTTATTTTTAATATTAGTTTATCAAATATATAAATAGTTCTCAGCTTATGCATTTGTTTTCATGGATCCTGCCACAAAACTAGCCTACTTTAAAGTTGCATGCTGTGTGAGAGAGAGGGAGAGACATACCTGAGCAGAGATGGAGACATGGAATTGTGTGGTTGTGCACAAGTGATGAGAAATAGGGAAATGTATGTGTGTCTGCAGCTTCTGTGTGTGCAGGAGAGTGTGGTAATAATAATAATAATAATAATAATAATAATAATAATAATAATAATAATAATAATCTATATCTATATCTATATCTATATCTATATCTATATCTATATCTATATCTATATCTATCTATCTATCTATCTATCATCTATCTATCTATCTATCTCCTGCCCATCCGGCTGGGTTTCCCCAGCCACTCTGGGCGGTTCCCAACAGAATATTAAAAACACGATAAAACATCAAACATTAAAAACTTCCCTAAACAGGGTTGCCTTCAGATGTCTTCTAAAAGTCAAATAGTTGTTTATTTCCTTGAAATCTGATGGGAGGGCGTTCCACAGGGTTGGCGCCACTACCGAAAAGGCCCTCTGCCTGGTTCCGTGTAACCTCACTTCTCGCAGTGAGGGAACCACCAGAAGGCCCTCGGAGCTGGACCTCCATGTCCCAGCTGAACGATGGGGGTGGAGATGCTCCTTCAGGTATACTGGGCCGAGGCTGTTTAGGGCTTTAAAGGTCAGCACCAACACTTTGAATTGTGCTTGGAAATGTACTGGGAGCCAATGTAGGTCTTTCAGGACCGGTGTTATGTGGTCTCGGTGGCCACTCCCAGTCATCAGTCTAGCTGCTGCATTCTGGATTACTTGTAGTTTCCGGGTCACCTTCAAAGGCAGCCCCACGTAGAGCGCATTGCAGTAGTCCAAGATGGTTGGCCATCTTGTATATTTTCTTTGGTACCAGGAAATGCTCCCTGTTGTTAATAGGTGACAACAGCATCAGTATTTTGTGATTGCCACAAACAGGGCCTGCAGGACATAGCACTGACTTCCCATGGTAGTGGAGCTGCGGCAAGCAGCAATGACTCTACTCTCTCTCATTTTGTGCGATGCTCTGCCCCCGTGACAGACATTGTGTGCTAGGCCACACACCTCACGGTGGCCATTTTGTGACTGGGACCCTTGGCACCGGTCTCAATTTTTAAGTCTTTATAGCTCAAAGTGATAAACATCATCTCTAAAATGTTGTAAATAATATTTTTACTGTGTAGAATTCAGTAAAGAAGAGGAAGGGGCAGGGGTAAGAAAGCCATTTTCTAATTTATCGATGTGCCTCTGCACCTCTCTCTCTCTCCCTTTTACGAAAAGGAATACATACACACACACTTCACAAACATCACACACACATACAAACTGTTGTGCGCAATTTTTGATCCCATTAAAAGAAAAGTAAACAGCCCTTTGAAAAATTAATTTCTTTCAGATCCTTCCAAGGCTTGGCAGCCACTTTACATGAAGGGCATGTTATCTCAAAGCATGAGCTGTATGCATTGCTAAAGCAAGCTCTGGCTTCTCCAGATCCCAAAAACGTCGCCTTGTTTCTTCAAGATGCGGTAGGTGTTGGCAATTTGTCTTGTCTCATAGCCGAGGAGTGCAGCTTGTGTCTAATGAGCCGAGGTGTTCCCCCCCAGCGACCTATGCTATCTTCTTTTGTTTTTGTTTTTCAGCTTAGTGTGGATGACTTCACACGTTACGCCGGCTCCTCTGGAAATGAGACACCGTTTCGCAATGTTCAGGCAAGCATAACTATCTCATATGGCGTCTCCCAGCAGTTTTCAAAAGCAAAACAAAACGACGCCTGAAAGGAATGACAGAGACATTGCAATTCTGGTAACAGGCTGAAGGCTCTTTCTAGCTTGAGAAAGCGATAGTCGTAAAATAAGCTTAAGCACCTGCAATTTTAAGGAAAGTGTTTGAAGTTACCCAAGACTTGCTGTTTCTTCTGTGCGTGGAGCTCTGGCAATGTGGGAGTTCCTACGTGGTTTCTCAGCTTTTGAGGGGTGGTTCAGTTAAGGAGATTCTGTCAGGTTCAGAGGAATATTTTGTCAACTAAATGATAGGTGATAACTAAGGGCTGTATTCAACTAAATTTTACTCACGGTAGACCCATAGAAATGAATGAATTTACTCTGAGTAAAGCTTAGTTGAATACCTACGTTTCAACTGGAGTTAAATGAATGATTGGTAGAAGAATTATCATTCCAGCAATAGGGCATGTGTTTAAAATAAAATAAAAACCTAAATGATAAGCAATCTAAATGCTTCAAGGAATGTAGTGATGCTAATTATCCATCGACTTGATGATGCTCACATAGCCATTACCTGAGAGGAAACAGATGGCTCTTTAATCTCCTTTTAACAAAGAGTACTAATGAGTCTGTGTTTTGGAAAATGAACATGTACTGTAACTAAAATACTTATTATCAGGAATTGGGAACCCCAAATCATAGCCAGATTTCATAGGGATGTATGGATCCCCTCCTGGCCATCAGTTGTACAGTGGGGAGCAGATTAAAAAGGAAAGGACTTTGCTGTTGTAGAATCATAGGATTGTAGAGTTAGACGGGACAACAAGGGTCATCCAATCCAATGCCACTGCAACGCAAGAACCTTTCACCCAACGTGGGGATTGAGCCCATGGCCCTGAGATTAAGAGTCTCATGCTCTACCAACTGAGCTATCCAGCAATTGTGGCTTCTTCCTCTGTAAGAAGATCAGCTGCGAGAAATGTCTCAGAGGTCTTGTGCTCCTTGTAAATATGCAAAAAGTAGTTTATGCATTTTGTAAGTGCATGCAATTTTGGGGATGCAATTGCATCTTGAATCATGAGGCTTTAAATACAGTAAAATAGGACCTGCAGTTCAGCTGTGCATTGCCCATGCTCTTACCCTTGTTGTATTACTTCTCTACTGGAAAAAGAGAGGCACCAGTGCAACTCTGGTTGTACTTGTTGTTTGTGACTAGAGGTCCTGTGTTGGATGGACATTCTGATGGCCATCGGAAGAGACATCCATCAGGTTCAATAGCACCTAGGTGATCACTGCCATGTAAATGCATGTGGAATGCATGCTTGTATTTTCCTTGCTAGATCTGGTCAAAAGATACTGGACCCAATTCTGCTTTCCCCACATTTGGAGAGAAGATACTGAAGTGGCTTCTCAGAGGATGCAAACAGAACTGTACACTCCTGTCTGTCTCCAGGGTCTATGCCACTAAAGGGCGGTGCTGTGGTCTAAACCACTGAGCCTCTTGGGCTTGCCAATCGGAACGTTGGCGGTTCGAATCCCCACGACGGGGTGAGCTCCCATTGTTCGGTCCCAGCTCCTGCCAACCTAGCAGTTCGAAAGCACGTCAAAGTGCAAGTAGATAAATAGGTACCACTCCAGCGGGAAGGTAAACGGCGTTTCCGTGTGCTGCTCTGGTTCCCGCCGGAGCGGTACCTATTTATCTACTTGCACTTTGACGTGCTTTCGAACTGCTAGGTGGGCAGGAAATTAATCCTCATAGTTCTCAGTTAATCCTCACAACAGCCCTGTGGGCTGAGAGGCAGTGACTGGCCCAAGGTCACCCAGTGAGCTTCATGTCTGTGTGAGGATCTGAGCACTGGTCTTCCAGATCCTAGTCCAACACTAACCACTACACCATGGATTTGGAGGAAAATAAAGATCTGACTCGCTGGACTAAGGGCAGAGGCGTAGCAAGCCCAGGTGGTACCCGGGGCGGAATTTTTTTTGTCACCCCCCCCCACTTTAATTTTTAAAAAATCTAAAAAAATTAAAAAGTGTCACCCCCGTCTGATGGTGCCACTTTGCGAGGTGTGGGGGTTTTGTGTGTGTGTGTGTCTATTATCTCTTTTTTTCCAATAAAGTTAAAATAAAAAATAATAAAAAATAATAATAAAAATGTAAAAAAATAAAAATAAATAAAAATAAAAAGTGTCACCCCCCTCTGATGGTGCCACTTTGTGAGGTGTGGGGGTTTGTGTGTGTGTTTCTATTATCTCTTTTTTCCAATAAAGTTAAAATAATAATAATAAAAAAATATTTAAAAAAAATAATTTTTTTTAAATTACATTTTTTTTTAAAAAAATTAAAAAGTGTCACCCCCCTCTGATGGTGCCACTTTGTGAGGTGTGGGGGGTTGTGTGTGTGTCTATTATCTCTTTTTTTCAATGAAGTTAATTTAAAAAAAAAAAAAATTTTAAGTGTCACCCCCCTCTGGGGTGGAACCCGGGGCGGCCCGCCCCCCGTTGCTACGCCCCTGACTAAGGGGTTCCCCCAACCCTGTCCTAAATATTTCCAAGCTCTTTTTCTTGCAACACAGATGTAATATGACTGTCATGCGTATTTCCTTATTCAGTGGTACCTCGGAAGTCGAATGGAATCTGTTCCGGAAATCTGTTTGACTTCCACAACATTCGGAAACCAAGGCGCGGCTTCCGATTGGCTTCAGGAAGCTCCTGCAGCCAATTGGAAGCCATGGAAGCTGCATCGGACTTTCGGGTTCCAAAGGACGTTCGCAAACCAGAACACTCACTTTGCGGCGTTCGGGAGCCAAAATGTTTGACTCGCAAGGCGTTTGGGATCCAAGGTACGACTGTATTTTACTCATATGGAGTTGCCATGTCCAGTCTCAGCTAATTAAGCGTCAAGGTCTGAGCTCAGTGTGGCTGGAGGGAAAAGCTGTGGTTCAGACAAGCAGATAGTTGGACTTCAAAGCAGGCACACCAGGGGTGAATGGGCCAGAGAGATGTGCAGATCTGTGTTATCACCTGAACCACAGGTCACTTCACTGCATGACGACTGTAATAATCATCGTGAGAGAATTGTGAGGCTTCCTTAAAACTGCTAGTATGCTACATCATAGGACAGGACCATTCGTAATTCATATATATATATATGTGTGTGTGTGTGTGTGTGCGTGTGTATACATACATACATACATACTGTCAGGGACCTGACCTCACGCAAGGCACTTGAGACAGGGAAGGAGGGATGGAGGGAAGCGCAGCCTCTCTTGAGAAGCAGTTCGGAGTCCAGCGGAGATAGCAAGGACAGCCCCAGTGGTGGCGAACAGGAACTGTCAGGCAGTGTGGTAGAGCTGAGGGTCAGAGATGCTGATAGAGCCCTGGATCGACCGGAGGGGGTTGCGGAGCAAAGCAGTCAGCTATTTCCGTCGCTCCAGCTGCGTAGAGGGAAGAAGCGTAAGGAAAGGAGGAGACGCTTTGGAATCCCCAAGCTTTTATGCTGGGGGAGGAGTAGGCAGAAGCCACTCCCGGATTCTGGAACCGATTCAAGCGGACATGAATCTTAGACGCTCTGATGTACATAGACTGTAAATAAAGCATTAGCTTTAGAAGAACGGATGTTTCTGCCTCTTTACTCTCGAGGAGACAACCCCGAGCCCTTACACATACACACACAATATTTTAAACACAAGGTTGACTTTTTCATCAACCTATAAACTGCTTGCAAAACAGCCAATTTTCACATGTACACACAGAGATTAATTAACACCCCCCCCCCAAAAAAACACATTCAGACAATTGTGAACACTTGAATATTTTTTTTGTTCTGCTTGATGATGATGATTATCGGGTTGTTTATATAATGAAATTGCATGTCAAATTCTTTGTTGAGGATAACAGAGTTTATTTTGCATAATGGAGGCTATAAAAGACTGTAATCAAGCCTATCAGAGTAAAAAAGAAAAAGAAAGCAATCATTCCTGCCTTAATCATCCAATTCATAATTAACTGTTCTTTGTGCTTACTACAGGAACTTCTGAAGACTTCATCGTCTTCCTTAGTCTTGCCAGCTGTGGACTGCCATGCTGTGAATCACCTTTCAGGGTACCTCCAAGAAACGCTGAACTGGGCCTTGGTAAACGTAGACGGCAAAGATACATCACAGCTGATGGTGAATGGATCCAAACCCAATGTGTTTGCGATAAAGCTACCACTGACCAGCAGGTATGAGGTGCCGTAAAGGCTATTATTATTATTATTATTATTATTATTATTATTATTTATTAAATTTGTATGCCACCCTTCATACGGAAATCTCAGGGAGTTCACAGCACTCTTGCATGCATGCATTGTGGCTTTTTACTCAGGCCTTATGTAAGAATCATACATGTAGCAGACTCACTGAAATGAATGAAACTATGGTAAGTCACATCTATAGGCGTTTTCTGTATAGGACTAGCATTGGATATAGCTCATAGATACAGTAGATACAGCAGCTTTCTCTGCTATGGTGAGATGCCCTGTATTTCTCTTTTAATTAAAGCAATTATTATTTGTGTGTGCGTGTGTCGCTCTATGTAGCGGCGTATGCAAATTTTATGCAATTCTGTATCCTCATGTCCTGCTTTTTGATGGTACACAAGGGTTCACCTATCCCTGCCCCCTTTCTCATCATTTGCCCCTAAAACTTTCACTGACCCTCGTACCAATTTGCACTAGACCTTATACTGACATCACACCTTCTGAGAAATCCTGAAAGAATAGAACTTTGTGGTTTTATCATTATTTATTATGTTTGGTAGCCACTTTGGACGCAAAAGGGTCTCAAAACGATTAACAAGATAAAAGAAAACCAAATGAAAAACAACTAAAAGCAGAAAAAGTAAAATCACGTATAATGCAAGATACCTAGATTGCATCGAATGGCTCTGCTGGACTACCCTGAATGGACCTGTTAATCTAATACAGTGGTACCTTGGTTTAAGAACAGCTTAGTTTATGAACAACTTGGATTAAGAATGCTGCAAACCCGGAAGTAGGTGTTTTGGTTTGTGAACTTTGCCTTGGAATAAGAACATGTTCCGCTTCCAGTCAAGTGTGTTCCATTTGTAAATTGAGTCCCCCGCTGCTATGGGAAAGCACGCCTTGTTTTAAGAACGCTTTGGTTTAAGAACGGACTTCCGGAACGGATTAAGTTCGTAAACCAAGGTACCACTGTACAGACATTTCTGCATCCCTGTCTTGCTTTTCAAACATGATCTCTCATTATAGGCTGTCCTATAGATGTTGTCAATAGTCACAGAGCCAGTGTGGTGTAGTGGTTAAGAGAGGTAGATTCGTAATCTGGGGAGCCGGGTTCGCGTCTCCGCTCCTCCACATGCAGCTGCTGGGTGACCTTGGGCTAGTCACACTTCTTTGAAGCCTCTCAGCCCCGCTCACCTCACAGAGTGTTTGTTGTGGGGGAGGAAGGGAAAGGAGAATGTTAGCCTCCTTTGGGTAGTGATAAAGCGGGATATCAAATCCAAACTCTTCTTCTTCTTCACATTACGTAAAGTCATTCAACGGAGGCCTAAATTATTGAGTCTGACAAGGATCTGATTATCTGTCTTATCCAATACCAGCTTGTTCTTCTGTCAGTTTACCCATCGTTGGATTTGTTTTTTAATCAGCTTTTCCTTACTCAACAGCAAATTACCCTGAAAACATTAGATCTCTTAGGAAGGCAATCATTGTTAATAACAAATCTAAGTTTTAAGGGGCCAGCCTAAACACAACACATTCATTGTTTTCCCCGTGGAAAGTTTTATTAAAATTTTAAACAATAAAACAACCATTGCAAGGCAACGATTTCATCAAAAACAAGAAATCTGGTATAAACATTTACATCCAGTTTATATCATTTATGGGGTGTGCAACTGTTTCCACAATATGTTATCCATAAGAGTTATCAATGTACATATCCTCTCCATAGGCTTTATTGAGATAAGGGGGGAGAAAAAGATTCCCCCCCTTATTAACATATGCAAAAAAGGGAAGCCATATGTTGCCAAAATTGCCATTTTTGGTTATCCCTTTCCATACCCTCCAACATGAAACAAAGGAAAATCAGGATGTGCCTTTTGGAAGGCCGTGTTCCCGTGTAAGTCGTGATTTTTGTGAGAATGAAATATAGCTCATATTTCAGGGCCAGGTTCTCGCGGGAGCCAGGTGACTTGTGAGAGCACCCGCCCCCAATAGGCATCTTGGAGAGCTGTGCTTTAACACGAGCCAAAACAAGACATCCCAGGATCCAATCAGAAGCCAGGATGGCTTCTGTAATTCCCAGGATGTTGTCGCGACCCGACTAGACACTGATAGACCGGGGTCCGCCAGGGTCGCGCCATGCGGGCGCCAGGAAGGGGAACCATGCAGCGGGCCAGAGAAGGGGGCGACAGCGGAGCCAGGCGCGCAGGGGTTAAACCGAGCGCAGCAAGGCCCGACCTCGCCCAGGCATGCCCCGCGGGGTAAACAACCCCAGAATGGGCGATAACGACCGCTAACGAGCCATCAGCAGCGGGCGTGGTGGAACCGGCAGCATCGCAATAACAATGCAAAAAGCACCCATGAATGGTGCAGGTAGACCAGAGCAGTTAACTCTTTTGTCCAAGCCACCCCGGGTGGGGAAGAGGATTACCCCCGGACCTTTAGGGCAGAAGGGAGGGGGGAATTGGGAGTCACCCAGCAAGGTGTACATAAGGGGGATTCTGAGGTGGCCTCCTCAGAATCCTCACGGACTTTCCACGTTTCTCTGTGTGCTGTACAATAAACTTCAAGACAACTTCCGCTGACTTCTCGGAGTGGCGTGCGTTCTTGACAGCTAGCTACAGTCACCATTGGGGACACGACATAGCGAGGATTCTGCAAAACTTCAACGTCCGTATCGTGTTGGGATCGCTTACCGGCAGCTACCGAGATGGCGACCCCATGGCGCGGAGCGGCACGTTTTCAGACCCCCGTTACCTCGAGCACCCTACTCGAGCGGCCGGCGGATCTGTTCACCTCGAATCAACGGAGCCTTTCCTCGGCCGGACCAGACAGCGGGAGCCTGGGCGAGCTACGGCGACTCCAGGAGCAGCTGAACCGCCTCATCTGGGAGCGGCTGCGGGTTGGCGAGGAGTCGGGCCGGTTGTTGGACCAGGCCTGTGGGGGCGCGGTGCCCCGGACAAGTCGTAGCGGCGGCGGGAGCCAAGGCCACGCGGGATCGGGGGTCTGCAGTCGGCAGACCCCAGGGGAGGGCTCAGGTCAGGAGCCCGGAGTGACTCAGCGGCTGACGTGGTTGGACGGGACGGCCCCGAGGGGGCAGGTGCTTCCCCTGCCAAGACGTCGCAGCAGCCGGCTGGAGGACGACGCAGTGGCGGGGAGTTCCACGGGTGACAGCAGCGAGGACGAGCGCGCGGCAGCGACCCCGGAGGCCCGCGGGAGGCACGTCCGCCGGAGGGCGACGGCGCGGCGCAGGCCGCCCCCGGAGCTGAGGGCCACTTACGAGGGGGACCCGGCGGAACTCTCCACCTTCATCTTCCACGCAAGGAACCACGCCAGAAGGTACGGGGGAGGCGACTGCGACCCAGAGGACTTGGTAGCGGCGGTCATCTCCTCCCTGCAGGGGAAGGCCGGCCAGTGGGCCATGCTCCTGGTCGACCGCAGGGACCCGGCTCTGGCCACCCTGGAGGACTTCTTGGCGGCCCTTCGAGAGCGCTTCCAAGACCCGCAGGCGGAGGAGAAGGCGAAGCGACGGGTCCAGAAGGCCAGGCAAGGGGGTCTCCCAGTACAGGACTATGTAGACATGTTCAGGGGGGAGGCCGCCCGAATCTCCTCTTGGAACGAGGAGGTCCTCGTCCACTATTTCAAGGAGGGCCTCCATCCTGAGCTCCGCAAGTGGGCCGTAGTGAAGGGGACCCCTCGGGAGCTGTCGACGCTGGACGGCTGGTGCCGCACGGTGGCTCAGTTGGAAGCAGACCTGGGGATGCTGGAGTTAGAACCCAGGGCGGGCAAGGACCGAAGGCCCGCAGAGAACTCAGGGACCCCCCGTCCCGCCAATGGCGCGGGGGTCCCCCGGCCCAAGCGCACCCCCGACCCGGAACGGGAGAGGAGACGCCGGGAGGGACTCTGCATGAGGTGCGGAGGGGCAGGACACTATGCGGTGGCGTGCCCCAAGCGACCCCCGGGAGAGGTTCGGACCCCGGCAGGGTCCCAAGCGACGTCGGGAACCAGTAGGACACCCAAGACCGGGAGCCGGGCGGCTGTCGCGTCGGAGCCAAGGGGAAAGCGTCAGTCCGACTCCGAGGGCTCGGAGTCGGGAAACGACCTGGACCTGCAGTGAAGGACGCCCGGCTGCAGGTCCCGCCAGGGTCAACGGACCCCAAGAAACGGGCGGGAAGACCACCCAACCTGGTCCGGGTGAGGCTGGAAAACCCGGACGGCGGCAAGCAATGGACGGGCGATGCGCTGCTGGACTCGGGCTGCGACCACAGTATGCTGCACCCCGAAGTGGCCAAGGAACTGGACTTGCCCACCCAGGTTCGGAGCACCCCCTTAGTTTTCGTCCAGATGGACGGCAGTCCCATAAAGGGGGGTCCGTTCGGGGTGGAAGTGGGACCGGTCTCCTTGTGGGTGGGGGACCACCGGGAGTCCAGGATGCTAGTTAGGGTCCCCACGGATGGGTACCAGGTAGTGCTGGGGTTGGACTGGCTGATGGAACATAACCCCATAGTAGACTGGCGCTCAGGGCGCCTGACGTTCGACCTGGATAGGTGTGGGCAGCACAGGGTCGAATCGGACCCCCAGTGCCCCGGGAAGGGGGAGGCCAAAGGGGTCCACGGGGACGAGGGCAAGCTGGATGTGGTGGCGCCGGAGATACCCCCGGAGTACCGGGATCTGGCGGCGGTGTTCGGGGAAACCGAGGCAGACGAGCTGCCCCCCCACCGCCGCACAGATTGCGCCATCGACATCCCAGAGGATGCGGTCCTCCCCAAGGGACGCATCTACAAGATGTCCGGGGAGGAACTCCAGGACCTCAGGGAGTTCCTGGACAAGAATCTGGCCAGAGGGTTCATCCGCCCCGCCAAGAGCCCCATGGGGGCTCCGGTCATCTTCGTGGGCAAGAAGGATGGCACCCGGAGGTTGTGCCAGGACTACAGAGGGTTGAACGCCATAGCGGCAGGGAACGCGTACCCGCTTCCCCTCATCCCGGATCTGCTGGACCAGTTGGGTACCGGCACGATCTTCACGAAGCTAGACTTGAGGGAGGCATACTACCGGGTGCGGGTCCGGGAGGGGGACGAATGGAAGACGGCTTTTAACTGCCAGTTTGGACAGTTCGAGTTCCTGGTAATGCCGTTCGGTTTGAGCGGGGCCCCGGGGGTGTTCATGAGCCTCATCAACGAGGTACTCCATGACCTCCTGTACAAAGGGGTGGTGGTCTACCTGGACGATGTGCTGGTGTACAGTCAGGACCCCCAGGAACACGTCCGGTTGGTCCGGGAGGTCTTGCAGAGACTCCTGGACAACCACCTATACGTCAAGTTGCCCAAGTGCGAGTTCCACCGCCCCTCCTTAGATTACCTGGGGTATAGGATCTCGGCGGCGGGGGTGGCCATGGATCCCCAGAAGGTGGAGGCAGTCCTGGGGTGGGAGCGGCCGCGGACACGGCGCCAACTCCAGAGCTTGCTAGGGTTCGCAAATTTCTGCAGGGGCTTTTTGCCCAACTATTCGGCCTTGGTGACCCCCCTCACCGATCTCCTAGGCACCAAGGGGAAAGGAAAGGGGGCCAAGCGTCCCGGGGCGGCTCTGGATTGGGGGTCCCGGGCGGAGGAGGCTTTCCAGGGGCTCAAAGGGGCGTTCGCCGCCGAGCCTACGCTGATCCATGTGGATCCAGCCCGGCCCATGGTGGTACAGGTAGACGCTAGTGATGTGGCCATGGGAGCGGTACTCCTGCAGAGGGACGGGGAGGGCCGTCTCAGGCCCGGAGCGTACCTGTCCCGGAAGTTTGGGAAGGCGGAAAGGAATTGGTCTACCTGGGAGAAGGAGGCAGCGGCCATCCGCATGGCGCTTGAGGAGTGGAGGCACTGGCTGGAGGGGGCAAGGGAACCGTTTGAGGTCTGGACAGACCACCGCAACCTCGAGGCCCTCCGACAGCCACGGAAGCTGACTGCCAAGCACATGCGGTGGGCAGAGTTCTTCTCCCGGTACGATTTCCAGCTAAGCCACATCCCCGGGAAGGACAACTTCCTCGCGGACGCCCTGTCTCGCCTGCCCCAGTACGAGGCGGATGTCCGCACAGAGATGCGTCCACTATTTGAGGACAAACACCTAGCCCGAGCCGTCACCACCCGTAACCAGGCTAGGAGGAAAGAAGGACAGACAGGGGGTCAAGATGGGACACCCCCCCGGGAGCGCAGCCAGCCTTCTGCAGCGCTCCGCGACAGACTAGTGGCAGCGTATCCAACAGACGCGGAACTACAGAACCTGCGGGACTCCTTGACACTGGAAGGGGACATATGGAGAAGGGGGAGCGCCGCGTACGTCCCGGAACCCCTCCGGAGGGCCGCCCTGGAGGCATGCCACGACGCCAAAGCGGCTGGGCACTTCGGCTTCGTCAAGACGTGGAAGCTGGTTCGGCGGAGCTTCTGGTGGCCCACGCTCCGCAAAGATGTCAAGGACTACGTTGCGGGCTGCCCCATCTGCCTCACCTGCAAGCCGGCAGTGGGCAAGCCGCAGGGCCTCCTACAGCCTCTGGAGGTCCCACCTCGACCTTGGTCGGTGATCTCCATGGACTTTATTACGGATCTGCCACCCAGCCGAGGCAAGACAGCAATATGGGTCGTGGTGGACCTGTTCTCCAAGCAAGCCCATTTCGTGCCCTGCGCCTCACTGCCTACCGCCACCCAGGTGGCAAAACTGTTCATGGAGCACATCTTCCGGCTCCATGGGGTTCCAGACAAGGTCATTTCCGATCGCGGCTCCCAGTTTGTGTCCCGATTTTGGAAGGCGTTCCTGGGACTGCTGGGGATCGAACAGGGACTCAGCTCGGCCTACCACCCCCAGACTGACGGACAGACGGAACGTGTCAACCAGGTGCTGGAGCAGTACCTGCGGTGTTTTGGCTGCTACCAGCAGGACGACTGGTCACAGCTGCTTCCGTTGGCGGAGTTCGCTTACAATAACTCCGTACATAGCAGCACGGAGATGTCCCCCTTCGCCGTGGTCTACGGGACCGACCTGAGGCACCTGCCGGACTTGGGGGAGCCCACCGCCCGGGAGCCGGAGGAGCTTGGAAAGTGGAGAGAGAGGACGGCCAGGTGCTGGGAGTCCCTTCGGGAACAACTGCTGGAGGTCAAGGCGGCGCAGAAGAGGACGGCGGACCAGCGAAGAAGACCGGCGGGGGACATCAAAGCGGGGTGCCGGGTCTACCTGTCCACGCGGCACTTGAAGCTGGGCCTCCCCAGCAAGAAACTCGGGCCCCGGTACTTGGGCCCGTTTAAAGTGCTAGAGGTAATCAACGGAGTATCTGCGAAGCTGGAACTCCCAAAGAACTTGCAACAGATACACCCGGTGTTCCACTTCAGCTTGCTGAAGAAGTCCCCGGAGGACGACGGTTGGCACCCCGTGGCGGCGCCACCCACCCCGTTGATCCTGGCGGGAGGGGAGCACCATGAGGTCAAGGACATTTTGGACTCCAGACTCTACAGAGGGCGTTTGCAGTACCTGGTGGAGTGGAAGGACTTTGCTATGGGGGACCGAGAATGGGTGTGGGCGTCGGACGTTTTGGCCCCACAGCTGGTCAAGAGATTCCACCAACAGTGGCCAAACCGGCCGGGGGGCCCCGGGACTCAGAACGCTCCCCAGGGGAGGGGGGAGTCAGTTTCGGGGGGGCAGGATGTCGCGACCCGACTAGACACTGATAGACCGGGGTCCGCCAGGGTCGCGCCATGCGGGCGCCAGGAAGGGGAACCATGCAGCGGGCCAGAGAAGGGGGCGACAGCGGAGCCAGGCGCGCAGGGGTTAAACCGAGCGCAGCAAGGCCCGACCTCGCCCAGGCATGCCCCGCGGGGTAAACAACCCCAGAATGGGCGATAACGACCGCTAACGAGCCATCAGCAGCGGGCGTGGTGGAACCGGCAGCATCGCAATAACAATGCAAAAAGCACCCATGAATGGTGCAGGTAGACCAGAGCAGTTAACTCTTTTGTCCAAGCCACCCCGGGTGGGGAAGAGGATTACCCCCGGACCTTTAGGGCAGAAGGGAGGGGGGAATTGGGAGTCACCCAGCAAGGTGTACATAAGGGGGATTCTGAGGTGGCCTCCTCAGAATCCTCACGGACTTTCCACGTTTCTCTGTGTGCTGTACAATAAACTTCAAGACAACTTCCGCTGACTTCTCGGAGTGGCGTGCGTTCTTGACAGCTAGCTACAGTCACCATTGGGGACACGACAGATGTCGAAGTGCGACAGTTGAGGGGCATGCCTTTCATAGCTCTTCTATGTCACAATGCATTCATGTGGCATGAGGGAAAGGGTTAACCGCTCTTCCCAATGCCATGGTCCCAATCTGGATAATCCCCTCCCCACACTAAACAGCCTTGGGACCGTGATGCTGGGGGGGGGGGGTCATTAACCCTTTATCTCATGCCACTGTCCAATTCCCATTTTGTATTCTCCATTTTGCAATCTCTACCCAAGACAACTGGCATCTTTCAGAATTAAATTAAACCACTGATTGAAGATTAGATTTCCAGCTCCTGAGTTATACAGGAAGTTATCCTTGCATTCTATATGTGATCTGATTTTGCAGTTTCCCTTCCTCTGGAATACTGAGTCCCCTGGATGCTTCAGTCTGGAACATGCCCTGTCTAGGTAAAGGGACCCCTGACCATTAGGTCCAGTCGTGACCGACTCTGGGGTTGCGTCGCTCATCTTGCTTTATTGGCTGAGAGCCGGCGTACAGCTTCCAGGTCATGACAAAGCTGCTTCTGGCGAACCAGAGCAGCGCACGGAAACGCTGTTTACCTTCCCGCCAGAGCGGTTCCTATTTATCTACTTGCAGTTTGACGTGCTTTCGAACTGCTAGGTGGGCAGGAGCTGGGACCGAGCAACGGGAGCTCACCCCGTTGCAGGGATTCGAACCGCCGACCTTCTGATCGGCAAGCCCTAGGCTCTGTGGTTTAACCCACAGCGCCACCTGGGTCCCTGTCTAGCAAAGCTAAAAAACCCAGAGCTAAGTTGTTTGGTTGTTATATTTCTGTGCTGTTCTTTTTTCTTTCCTGTGTTTTCATTTTCAATAAAGTCATAGTAGTCTTGTTGTTTCAACTGCAAGTGGTAGGCCTTGTCAGTGTTCTTCCCCTTCCAACATTTTCATTTTCTTTTTTTCTATGTTTCCCATGTAGGACAAATGACCTCTCCACTCGAAAAGAGCTCCTGGAAAATGGTAAGTGAAACAATCCACAAGTGAGCCAGGTTGTTGTTAACAACAATTAAGTATGAAAGATCAGCATTCGGGGAGGGGGGGGGAAGAGGCTTTCATGCATATTCCCTTGCTTGAGAAGGAATAACCTGTACAAAGTGAACAGAGACCTAGTTGCAGTGGATCCACTGTGATCCGCACCTACTCTGTGGATATGTGTCCTCAGATACCATGGCTCTTATAAAAATCCACTAAGTTCTTCTTGGGGTCATATGCCAGTTGAGCCCAATAATAAGCAGTTGTACTTTTATTTAATTAATTAGTACATTAATATCTCCATCATAGAACTCAAGGCATGAAACATCACAGTTTCCCGAATTCATGGCCAATGGTCAGTGATGTCAGAAGTTGTAGACCAACAACATATGGAGGAATACAGATCTCCTCTTGTTGTAAAGGAATTTTTTAACCACTTCATGTGTTATCACCCCAGTTCACGTGTCAACCAAATTCATATCTTAGCAAGAAGTTAAGCTGCTTGGATAGTATTTGGGCAGTGCTGCCTACTTCATCTAATCTTTCCCTCACTTCCACTTACTTTTTAATCACCTTCAATAGTCACTAAACTTCTGGACCTTTTCTGAAACATTGATCAGGGAAACTTAGATGTCTTACTTTGCTTTTGTAATTTGTCAAGTACATTGTGTAACGGTTAATATTTCAATATAAATGAGCACGGACACTTCTTTACTGCCTGAGAATTGTTGCCTTCCAAGATATCATAGCAACTTTGGGTGAACTTAATGACATTGTTAAGCAGTTATAATAAATTTTATGTCTACAGACAAAATAATTGGAGAGTTTACGAAGTCTTTGCAGCAACAAGGAATTGAGTTTGTGGCCATTTATACAGCAAGGCGACCTTCAAAGGTGAGTATTTTCCAGAGCCTAGAGTCCTCAAATGTTTGGCATGTGGCAAATTAGCAGATATAAGTGTTTGATTTTCCCCATTTCACATGAGTGTTGTGTTCGCTATATATTATTTTGCTCAGCAAATGGGGTGAGCAAACGGGTTGTTTAAAGTCAACCAAGGCTTCTAGCAAGAAACTTAGAATATGAATGTTACTAACAACAATGAACACTTTAAATATAGCACTAATGTTCTGCCATAAGGATTAGGGAACTGTTATGTTTTGGGTGAAGGGACAGTCCCCATGTCATAACCTCAAACAAGACACAAGATTTGGTAAGAAAAATGAAATAAGATGGTTTATGTTTTTACACTGGTAGGGTTATTGGCCCCTGGAGTGCTCTCAGACAGAAAAACAGATGGCTTCTAATGTGCGCACAAAGCTGTGTGGAAACAGGAGCTGCTCGTTCATTTAAATATTGTGGAGACAACCATTCACTCCTCGCCGTATTGTAATGCAACATTTTATGAAGTTAATTGATTAGGCCAGGGCTGGGCTCCCTGATGGATATCCTCCAAATATTGTTGGATCACAACTCCCATCCTTCTTTACCATTGATGATGATGAGAGGTGAAGTTCAACAACACCCGGAGGATCAAAGATCCCTCAGCCTCTGGCTGGACCCTGATCCTACAGAGCTTCCTGTGCTCATTATAATCTGCAGAATTCATGGATTTAGCAACTTTCTCTCACCCCCTGTTTTTTCACTTGTCCTTCTGCAAACCTGAAGGTTTCCTAAAGCCTGCTGATACCTCCATTTTGTACATGGATGGTGCTGTTTTGTTTTCCTGCATAAGGATACACACTCAGAGTGAATTACCGTGTTTCCCCTATTTTAAGACACCGTCTTATATTTTTTTTTCCTCAAGAAAACGCACTATGGCTTATTTTGAGGGGATGTCTTATTTTTATTACGTAAGCCCAGCCCCGCGTTTTCCTTGGCGCCCTCCAGAACGACGCCTATCATTATGGCTTATTTTCGGGGTATGGCTTATATTTCGCAAATGCGAAAAAATCCTGCTATGGCTTATTTTATGACTACGTCTTAAAATAGAGGAAACAGGGTAACAATTTGTATACAGCAGCATTCTCCAACCCAGTGCTCTCCAAATGTTGGATTACAACTCCTATCAGCCCTCGCCAACATGGCCAGTGGTCAAGGATGATGGGATTTGGAGTCCAATAAAACTTTGGAGGCCATCAGGTTGGTGAACTTCAAAACCTGCATTGGATAATCCAAAGTAACACACCGTATCTGGTTCCAGAGACCTAGCAGTCTCTTAGCAGAACTCTCTCAAAAAAGGTTGGTGGTCCTTAATTTAAGTGATACTGTAATGGACGGAAACCAGAACCTTCATTCATAATCCATCATTGATGTACATATTTTATTTCCCCTTCCGATGAAGGCACTGTTCAGTGCCTGAACAATTGGAAACGCAAACTTAAACTTTGAGTCTTTGGTTACTGAGCATCACAGAAGTTGACCTCACAAATTTTACGTGCAGCTGAAGTCAAGATGGGCATGAATTGTCTGATTCATGGGTCAAAGATAATGGATTAATTCCAGAGTAACAGAGCCATCATGGAGAACTGGTGATAAGGCAGAGGTGACTCTCTGTAGGCTCTTCGCATATACTGCAAAGAGTTCTGCAGGCATATATCTGCTGCTGGTGATATTTTCCCCAGTGGTGTGATACCGTGTATGAGACACCCAAACAGAGCATTCTGAGGGAGGGCAGAAGTGGCCTTGGATCCTTGGCGTTTAAAGCTTCTTCATCCCTCCAACAGGCCCCAAGATTGGGCTTATCACCTACATCAGCTTGTAGCTGTCATAGCTAATTTATTGGCTTCAGTGGGTGTGAAATTTTAGAAATGAGATCTGCAGGGGCAAATAAGAAAAATCTCATCCCCACCTCCCATCCTGGTTAGCGTGACAGACAATCCCTTCCCTTCCCCATGTACCCCTTTGGTTTTCTCTGCCGATCAGTATAATTTACTTCCCATTCAAAGGACGGTGGGGAATCCTGAATTCAGCCCCATTGATTTCAGTGGGAACTATGGGCTTACAATCCTAACCATGTCTGTTAAAAAGTAAGTCTTATTTAATTCAGTGGGGCTCATGCCCAGACAGGTGGGGTTAGGATTTCAGCCTTAGCTTGACTCCAACAGATGCAAGGGTAATTCATTTACTGTCATTTTCAATGCATTACTAGTGCTGGAGGGGGGAAATGAATGCACAGGAGACAGACGAAAGTGAACAAGGCGTCCCATCCATCCCCCGGCTTTTTTCTGTTTTCCTTTCCATTTGAGCACTGCTTTACATTAAGAAACTAAATTTTAACTTGTAGCTGTAGACAATATACTTAATTATTTCCCAGCTGGGTCAGCCAGAATCCTACATGCAAAACAAAGCAGAGTTTAAAATAATTACAGCAGAACTGCTTCAAGCTGGCTGAAGCTAGCTGTGCGTTACTCTGGGGAAGGCAAACATCAGTTTGACTAGATAGTAGACGGAACGGCGCAGAGACTGTGAAATATGCTTGTTAGTAGTGTCTTGTTATTCATTCTGTGCGATAGTCCTATATTTGGAAAAGGAAGAGCACTAGTTTCTGCACTGGAATTTTGTTGTTTGTTTTTCTGCCGGAACTGAAATAGCATCTCTTTTGCTTTTGATAATACCTTGGTTTTCTTACAGTGATAAAGGGGAATTTTATACCCATTATGCCACCGTACCCTTATGAAGGTTAGAGACAAAGTGTACACAAATGGATAGGCCAGCAATGACATTTGTTCTCATTTCCTAGCATGACACCTGAAAGAAATCCAGAGCGGATACTAAATTGGGGGATTTGTCACTTTAGCAAGGAGAAGGTTAGAGACAAGGTCTGCTTCCAGATGAGGGGCTCTTAGTTGTAAGCTACACACAGGATTGCAATTGACTTTCAACACTTTCTTCAAGAGTAGGGACCTCAAGGTCCACATTCTCTCCCGGGACAGGAAAAGTGGACAGGAAAATGAATGTAAATTGGAGCAGTAGGCTAGTTTTACACATACTCAAACAGCCTCTCTGTCCAGGGCTGCCTTCGGATGTCTTCTGAAGGTTGTATAATTACTTATCTCCTTGGCTCGAGGGTCGCATAACTCCATACACTCCAACATTTCTCCCATGACAATAGGGACACCCTAAGCAAAATCGGAACATTCAGGGGTCAAATCAGAAACCGGGACAGCTTCTGTAAATCCTGGAAAATAGGGACACTTGGAGGGTCTGCAAGAAGCTTTGTCAGAGTTCAAAGATATATTCAAACCAGGGAAAGTCACTCGGGGAGATGCAAAAAAGGGCTTGTGAGTACAGTGGTACCTCGGGTTAAGTACTTAATTCGTTCCGGAGGTCCGTTCTTAACCTGAAGCGTACTTAACCTGAAGCACCACTTTAGCTAATGGGACCTCCTGCTGCCGCTGCGCCGCCACAGTACGATTTCTGTTCTTAGAGGAGTTCTTAACCTGAAGCGTACTTAACCTGAAGCGTACTTAACCCGAGGTACCACTGTATGGCCTGGGGACCAGAGTCCAGAAGTCCAGATACGGAGGGCTGGAGGGCCACATTTGGCCCCTGGATCTGAGGTTCCCAATCCCTAATGTACTTCCTGCCATTTTCCGTCCACACCAATGGGTGTGATTTAGGCTGTATTTACAACATTCTTTGAAAGCACTATGACTCTACTTCAATCAGCTATGGCTTTGCCCAAAGAATCATGAGAGCTGTAGCTTGTTAAGGGTGCTGTGGGTTGTTAGGAGACCCCTATTCTCCTCATGGAGCCGCATTTCCCAGAGTTCCCTGGGAAGAGGGATTGGTTGCTGAGCCACTCTAGGAATTGTAGCTTGGCGGGTGGGGGGAGAAGGGTGTCCCAACAACTCTCAGCACCCTGAACAGACTACAGAACCAGGGTTCTTTGTGGGACTGATTAAAGACTGATTATAGTGCTATCATAGTGCATGAATGGTGTGACTGTGGCCTTAGCTGCTTTGGATGGGTATGCTTGAAACTCAGCACACTATAGTCCTTGTTGTGAGTGCTATTTTATGACACCCCGTCACAGATGGGAGTTGTAATTCAGCAGCATCTTGAGGGTCTAAGGTTCCCCACACCTGATCTGTACCTGACACACATACAGTCATAAAGGTGTAGAGTTTGATCACAGAATCTGCTGAACTTAATAATAATTTTATTATTTATACCCCGCCCATCCGGCTGGGTTTCCTTAGCCATTGTGGACGGCTTCTAGCACATATTGAAACATAATAAAACGTCCAACATTAAAAAACAGGGCTGCCTTCTGATGTCTTCTAAAAGTAGTGTAGTTCTTTATCTCCTTGACATCTGATGGGAGGGCGTTCCACAGAGTGGACGCCACTGATGAGAAGGCCCTCTGCCTGGTTCCCTGTAACTTCACTTCTCGCGGTGAGGGAACTGCCAGAAGCCCCTTTGAGCTGGACCCCAGTTTCCGAGCTGAATGATGGTGGTGGAGATACTCCTTCAGGTATACTAGGCTGAGGGCTTAAAAGGCCAGCAGTAACTATATAAATTGTGCTCGGAAATGTACTAGGAGCCAGTGAAGATCCTTTAGGACCAGTGCTATATGGTCCTGGCAGCCACTCCTAGTTACCAGTCTAGCTACCATATTCTGGATTAGTTGTTGTTTCCGGGCCACCTTCAAAGGTAGCCCCACATAGAGCACATTGCAGTAGTGCAAGCGGGAGATAACCAGCGCATGCACCACTCTGACGAAACAGTCTGCGGGCAGGCTGGTAGACAGCTTCTGTAGACACAGAATTGACCTGTGCCTCCATGGACAACTCTGGGTCTAAAAGGTTGCGCACCTGGTCCTTCAGGGGCACAGTTACCCCATAAAGACCAAGGAGTCTCCCATACCTGCCCCACCAAACAGTATTTCTGTCTTGTCAAATTCAACCTCAATCCATTGGGGGCTGGGGCTGCCACTGTGATTCCACTCGGTTCAGTACACGGTTGTCTGAACCAGGTTGCAAGGTATTCCTGAAAGAATAGTATGTGGTTGTTTGGCCAGGTCCAGCTGATAGTAAGCATGCAGAACAAGAAAAACCCAGACCGGAATGCCTCCAGATTCCAGTATTGAAAAGAAAATGATGGCATTGCCTCATGACTCATGGTGGAACAAAACTTTAAGCACTGCAGCCAGGCGCTGAAAGGGCATCAGTAGTGTGAGGTTTTCACATATTAAATAACAATTCGATTACCTGTAGACAAAGATGACATTCTCACAATGCAAAATTGCTTGGAAAAGTCATCATGCTTTCTGCCCTCCAAGATTAAAATCTTGAGCACACTGGCTCATGAATAGGCCCCATTGGAGGCAGCATAACTTTCTTCTGTGTAAACAAGCTTAGACTCAGGTCACCAAAGTTGTTAATGCAAACCATGCCCCCCTCCAAACCCCAGGGAATAAAGCATGAACTTTCCCTCAATACCACACAAAATTCTGTTTTCAAGGAAGTGATGAGAGGCACTGCACATAGGCATGGGCGAAAGGATGTACTTCTCAGATCCCCCACCTGAGAAAAGTCGCACTCATTTATTACTGCAGCAGTTATTATTTTGCAGCTTTACACAGTTGCGAAATAAAGCATGTACAAGCCATGGTGTTAGCCAGAGAGGCCGCTAATGATTTGTTGCCGGCTGTGCTCAAAGTCAGCCATGAATGTGAAAGAGTGCATTTTTCAGAAGGAGCACATTTCCTGAAAGTTTCATTTCATCTTTGCGAAAAGTCAAAGAGCCCATTCCAGTTTCAACAAGTTAAGCTGAATCCTGTTTTGAAAATACAGTGCCTGCTGTGCACTTGTAAATGCAACCGCTGCCTCAATTTTCTCTACTTTCTTCTTGTGAATAGGCTCTAATCTAATGCTTGCCAGCATCCACCTGGCTCGTTGATCCACACAGACTGCTGCGATTTCATTTCCTTGTGGCTCAAGTCCTCTGCTTTTATGGATGTGCGCTCTCGCCTAAATGCTGATTCTTACACATTGCCACGCCAATCATAGAATCATAGAATCATAGAGTTGGAAGAGACCACAAGGGCCATCCAGTCCAACCCCCTGCCAAGCAGGAAACACCATCAAAGCATTCCTGACAGGTGGCTGTCAAGCCTCTGCTTAAAGACCTCCAAAGAAGGAGACTCCACCACACTCCTTGGCAGCAAATTCCACTGTCGAACAGCTCTTACTGTCAGGAAGTTCTTCCTAATGTTTAGGTGGAATCTTCTTTCTTGTAGTTTGAATCCATTGCTCCGTGTCCGCTTCTCTGGAGCAGCAGAAAACAACCTTTCTCCCTCCTCTATATGACATCCTTTTATATATTTGAACATGGCTATCATATCACCCCTTAACCGTCTCTTCTCCAGGCTAAACATACCCAGCTCCCTAAGCCGTTCCTCATAAGGCATCGTTTCCAGGCCTTTGACCATTTTGGTTGCCCTCCTCTGGACACGTTCCAGCTTGTCAATATCCTTCTTGAACTGTGGTCCTTCCTTGCAACAATCTTTTTCTAAAACGGTATCTTCCGCAGAATCTGGAGTTTTTAAGGCTGCTTATTGTTAGCTTTAAGACCATACATACATTTTTTTTAAAGGAGATATCGATCTTTAATTATTATTTTCTTTCATATTTCGGATGCTCTTCAGGTTCGGCGTGTTGATTTTAACGGTACAAAGAGGTAGCTTGTAGGACTAAGAAGACAAACTTTGCATTCTGTTTGGCTAAGGAAAAGGAAATTGCAAGTAACTACCTGGAAGACATAGCTCTCTCTCTGTTTTAGCTGTTCAGTCCCCAGTTCCCTCACCAGTAAGCCACAGTTAACTTATCTGGGATATTTTACTTCTTTCCACTGGTGCAAGGAAGAAACAAACCTGATCCCTGGATTAGTCTTATATCCAAAACCACTGGTTGTGATTTGTTTCACTTTAACCAACAACAATCAGTTACAAGCCCAAAACAAGTCTTGGCTCCAGATCATGGTTTGTTGGGAGAACAGCAATCTATGATTCCTGAGTCAGGCACAATGCTAAGCCACTTTGTTTCTTTCTGTCTCGAATGGGAAGGAGCCATTATGCAATATAAGTAGGGATTGGTGAATAGGTCAATATCTCCCAGTTTCTCCTTTTTCTAACCTTCAGTTCTCCACGTTTCTCTATCAGCTTGCGATTTTTGTTTTGGAAGGAAAAAGATCTCATGAACATTCACCAGCATTTTTGTGTGAATTTCTCCTACTGTACACGTATTTGCATGCGGTTTACCCGAATATGCACATTTTTGCAAACCAATTTCCTCTAAATACATATTGCCTTTTTGTATGCCATTTTTAACTAACACATGCATTTATGTACACACTTTACTATAGTATACACGCTTTTCCACACATTAATTGGCTGGAGAACAGCATTGCAAAATTCAGATAAGTGTTTCGCATTCGGATAATAATTTTGAAGGCTCTACCGGTATGTGTGTTTCGAATTGCATATTGTTTCAGAAAATGCAGACTTGGTAAGTTTACCTTTAAATATGAACAGAATCAAATTTCTTCCCCAACTCTAATATGTTGACATGTCCTCGTGTTCAAAAATCACCATATAAAAATTATCAACCGATATCCCTCCTCATTTCCACTTCCAGCCTTTCTCATTTCCCAAGTTGTTCTTGTATTGGCAATGTTTATTTTTTACAGAGATTTTTTAAAAGCCCTTTCAAATACAATGCTTTGCAGAAGCATTCTTTTAGCAGAATTTAGCGCTATATTTCATTTTTCTGGTTACCTATTAATTTACCTATCCACCTATAACCCCCAGACAATGTAATGGGGGCACATGTCTAGTAGTGCATGGCAGTTCTCGATTTTCTGCTTATATTTCAAAGACATTAACTCCCATCCCCTAGTTTTTGCTTTCAGCTAGCTCCAAGTAACATCCAATAATTATATGTGGAGAGATGAGTAGGTATTAACATCAGTTTCCATGGAACTAAGTCAGAGACTTTCTTTTCCACATGCTTTTGTTGCCCATATTTTTCACTCCTGTGCAGAACTGCCAATAGGCCTGAAAAGACATGTCCTTTTGTGAACTGTTTTGAAAGGTTTTGTAACGTATAAATCTCCAGTTGTCATTCCATTTATTCTGACAATCTCTAGTGCTTTGAAAGATAGGCTACATATAATTTGGCCATCTTTAACTATGCCCTCTCTCAATTTTAATACCCCACTTAAGGTGTTATAACTGTTGCCCCTTTATCAAAACTCAAGGAACCATTAAAAAGAAAGATATAAACTACGCCATGAAATGGTCCCTCTTGTTCATTTTGCATTTATTGCCCACTCTGTGAATATTGTGTCTTCATTAACCCTCAGAATAGAAACCAGAAATTAGTGTATCATCAATTCCTGTATCATCATGATTTCATCTGATCTCAACAGCAAAGAAAAAGAAAAAGATGGCACCAAGAAATGCATAGCCATTGATTTAACATGTGATGAAATAAAAGAATCTTCCTCCACATGTCTTAAAGGACAAAATTCTCTAAAGGGATGTAGCATTTAAAATGAAGGCTTCATAGTAGGGGTAGAAGACAAATCCAATTCGGTTTGCATTTAAAGGTGAGCCTACAAGATTCACACTTTCTGAAATGAAACACAAAGCAAAATCCTTCGATATTCTCACTTCCATGAACTTTGCAGTTCCTTTTTCCAGCCTAGTAATGTGTACAAAATCTGACTAGGGTAAACATGTATATATTAATGAAAAGGGCATATAATTAGGGAAATTGTTTTGTAAAAATGTGTATATGGGGGGGGGGGGAAGAGGATGCACTATAATGCTGGCGATTTTTCCTGAGGAATAATAATAATTTAAAAATCCCAAACAGATTTGGAAGTGAATTTAGGATTGGAAAAAAGAAGCAGAGAGAAACTTAAGTTGACAAATTAACCCATGCCTACTTCATAGCATTTCGGAGTGTTGCATGAAATAAATTAAAAAAAAATTTGTGCAAAATAATGCTAATCATTCTCACTAATTGTCAAATGGGGCTTCAGTACAGTGGTTACAGACTGTAACTCGGGTTACAGACGCTTCAGGTTACAGACGCTTATATGTTAGGTGTAGGCCAGGTGTTTGTGGCATGGCCAAAATGGCCTCTTGGGAGTAATCATAAAGTCTGACAGGGCTAATTAGGTTTGCAGGGTGGACATTCCCCACAGGTGCTATAAAGATGACCAGATCTGTGTGCACTGGTGTCCTCCTCTTCTGAAGAAGCATGATGAAAACTGCAGGCATAAGATGTTGTGCGGCTTAAATTCTGCTAACTTCAGTGAGCAGCTTGTGTGTGGGATTCCAGCCAGCACCGCTAGTTAATCAAAGGTTTGCCCGAGAGGCTTCATTTATCCCTTCGTAATCAAATAGCACAAATCAAAAAGAAGATTAAGCCCTGATTGTTGTCATACGGTGCTTTGAAAAGAAGTTTCAGTCTACCATTGTCTGCCTTGTTTTTGTGAAATCTAAATTACTGATTGCCAGCATCATCCTATATAATAAAGAGCCTGTGTCCCTCCGTAGCTTTCCGTCCCTCAGTGGAAATCGCAACTGTGCGTGCGCTCCACTGACACAGGGATTGGACAGCTCTACTTCCCCCCCAACAGGGACGCAGGCATTGGAGCGGCAGGAGAGGGGGGCGTGTCCGGGAGGCAGCGGCGGCGCACGCGCGTTGTCAGTTGGGGCAGCGCCGCCGCCTTGCATGGAGCCTCCTCCTCCTCCTCGAGAGCCCCTCCGCTCCCCGGGCGCGCCATCTTCGCCTCGCCCGCCGAGCCGCAGCTCCGCCAGCAGCAGCAGCAACAGCAGAGCGCAGCGTCCCAAAGCCCCAGGAAGAGGCTGTCTGCCGCGCGGCCCCGGTTTCCTGCGCGCCCGCCTTGGCGGGGAGGGGAAGGAGGGACGGACGGAGCGGCCCAGCAGGGAAGGAGGGCTGCTGCGCGCCCTGGCCGGGAGAAGGCGAGCCGGCCGCGCGGACCTTTCCTCTTCCGGGATGCGCGGCGCGGAGCTCCCTCGGACGGCTCCAGGGGAAGGAGGCCGGCAGGGTTTAAAAGGAAAAGGAGGGTGGCCGCCGCTCCCCCCATATAATTTCTAGCAGCGCCCGTTTTTGTAACAGGCTTAATTTACTAGTAGCAGTAATGAAGATGGCAAAGAAGTACCACTTATGTGTTACCCTGCGAAACGATGATTTTCCTAGTTTGACATAGTGAAGAACATGCAGAACTGCGCCTGGAACCTCTTTTTTGGGTACCTAATCATCACATGCACTAACAGCGATTCAGCAATGACCTGTGCAGAGCCACCATCTTCTCCAGCTGCTTGAGGGGGCCCGACACGACATCCTGACATCATGCTCATGATGTCATGTGATGTCACAAGGAGCCGAGGAGCAGAGCTGAACGCCCACTGAACATTGAGGGGGCCCAGCCCCCTCGAAAAACACGGGGGGAGGGTGTGAGAGAAAGATTCACAGAGCAATCCTATATAGATTTAGTCAGGAGTCAGTCTCACCAAGTTCAAAGGATCTTAATCCGTGGGAAATGTGCACAGGATTGCAGCCTTAGAAAGGAAGCGGATAAATAAAGGCAAGACTTGGAGTCTGAATGGTGCAGCAAGACTTCTCCCATAGAAAGGTGCCAGGTGCATTCTGCTTTAAGCAGCAAAATTCCTTGAGCCATCTCGGGAGCTAGCATGGTGTAGTGGTTAAGAGCAATGGACTCATAATCTGGTGAACCGGATTCGCTTCCCCGCTCCTCCACATGCAGCTGCTGGGTGACCTTGGGCTAGTCCAGGCTTCCTCAACCTTGGCCCTCCAGATGTTTTGAGACTACAATTCTCATCATCCCTGACCACTGATCCTGCTAGCTAGGGATCATGGGAGTTGTAGGCCAAAAACATCCGGAGGGCCGAGGTTGAGGAAGCCTGGGCTAGTCACACTTCTCTGAAGTCTCTCAGCCTCACTCACCTCACAGAGTGTTTGTTGTGGGGGAGGAAGGGAAAGGAGATTGTTAGCCGCTTTGAGACTCCTTAAGGGGAGTGAAAGACGGGATATCAAGTCCAAACTCCTCCTCCTCCTCCTCCTCCTCCTCCTCCTCTTCTTCTTCTTCTTCTCCTCCTCCTCGGTATTGCATATCCAGTTGGAGTGGCTACATAACCACCAAACTCTCTCCCTGACTTCCAATCAACCACTCTCACACACATACTATAGGACGTTATGCTAAGTATTGTGAACATCACTCCTAAGGATGTGAGTAGCTTTCATAAGACAAATTCCTCTATCCTCCTCTCTGCTGCAGCCAATGAGGAAATTTAAGGTGGAAAAGTTTGTGTAGGGATGCAAAACAGTTGGATTTGGCAGGAAAGTGCCCTTAGCAGAAATGGCTTATTGATATTTCCTGCATAATCCACACAGCTTTTGCTTTTCCGAACGATGTGTTCCCTTAGGTTATACCTGTGTTCAAGGAAAAGTTGTGTTGAAACTTGCTCTCATTCTCTTATCTGGGTAGCTATTTAACCAGACTCGTCCCGCTCAGTCAGGATTACTCACTGCTAGCTATTGCAGCAATTTAAATATATTATCATATGCATTCACACATTTGGCAGGGATCTTATTTTAATCTGGTTAGGTGGCTACTCACTTCACTTTTGCACACTGTATAACTCAATAAGAAGACGTTTCATGTAATTATTGTATGTTTAATTGTTTTATTGAAGGATGGGATACTTCTGGCTAAACTTTGCTAGAGGAGTTGTGGCACAGCAATGAAAGCAAAGCTTTTGGATTCCTGAAAATCTGTTCTTTACTTCATTCTTTCTCCAAAATCAAAGTATTCCCCATAACTCAGTCATCAGTTCCTCCTACAAAATCTTATTTCTGTTATTAGCATTACAATTCTCCCCAGACAACGTGCTAGCCCCAGTGTCCCTTAACATACAGACAATTGATTAAACACAGTATAATTTAGTCTTCATAACCTTTTCTCTGTGTGAAATAAAACGGCTACACTTTGGGAGGAAGAAGAGAGATTAATTTTTTTAATTAAAAAGTGAAATACTTAATGCTTTTCTTTGCGATATATTGCTTTCTTAAAGGGAACGCTTTCTTCCTTCAAATACCACATTCTGGCAATAATAGTTGCAACTGTTGTTGTTGGCACCCATCTGTCTCGAGAGACAATGGAGTGCACCTCCAGGGGTGAAGTCAAACTGCACTAAAGTGACCTCCCTGGGCAGGGTATATGGAGGTCCTGGGCTGCCCAGATGACAAGACCCCTGTTGCGAACCCCCTTTCTCCGATCAGCCACTCTGTTACTAATTTATGATTTTCTCAAGTTGCGCAGGATATAACCTTATCCCCTTCCACCTTATCCTCCGAGGTTCGACTTTGCACCCGATCTCCCTTTAAAACTGAGGGGATCCCTGTAACGTGAGTGCTCCTGTCCAGCTGCCGTGGCCAGTTATATCTCCTGCTCTGGGCTGTTAAGTTGAAAAACCCCTATGCCTACAGTCTAGGGCACAGGTGTCAAACACAAGGCCCGGGGGCCAAATCCGGCCCGCCAGACCTTGTCATGTGGCCCGTGTAGCCAGGGCCGGAGCGTCCATTGTGGCGGCGCTGGCCAGCCTGCCCCCCGCTCGCCGCCGCCCCAACCAGAGGCGAAAATGGCGGCGGCGCGGAGCGCCTGGGGCGCCCGGCACCCCGGGAGCAGCCAGCTCGTGCACTGCCCGTCAGTTTCCGGCGCGCGAGTGGCCCGTCCACCGAGGCCCCGCCCCGTGCTCAGCCCCTCCTGCGCCCTCCGCCGCCATGTTGAGGCAGCCGCTGCCCGGCGCTGGGTGAGCCCTGTGCAGGCCCGGGCGGCGATGGAGCCCACCGCGGAGCTGACGGGGTCGGTAAGTGCCGGCGGGGCGAGCGGGCCAGGGCGCTGGCGGCCGGGCCTGGTAAGGGGCGCCTCCCTCGGCGCCTGGCTTAGCGCAGCCGCGGGCTCTTCGCTGGCGCAGGCCCCTCTCCTCGGGACTCGGGTAGGCGCACAGGCAGGCAGGCAGGCAGGGAGGCAAAGCGGGCGGGCAGGCAGACCGAGCCCCGTGGCAGGCGCGCGAGAGCGGCGACCCCGGGCAGCCAGAATCCCATTTCGCCCCGGCGACTGCGGCGGCTCCAGGCAGGGTCCGTTCACGCCATGCTCTCCGTTGGGTTGCGGGGATGAGGGAAGCCTCCCCTATGGGGCAGACCCACGGGCAGCGTGGCTCTTGCCCATCGCCATCACCGGGAACCCGCCTCCGGGACCAGCCTGCGCCAGACCCAGGCAGCCTCCGTGCGCCACCCCACCGATTTGCACGTCCAGACGAGATGTCTGGAGGGCGGGGGAGCAAGGCGCAGACGTCTCGTCTGGACGTGCAAATCGGTGGGGTGGCGCACGGAGGATGCCTGGGTCTGGCGCAGGCTGACCTGCCCCAGAGGTCGGGCAAGGTATCGTCTTGTGGGGATGCCCACAGGCAGGCCAAATAGACGGGCAGTGCATCCCTCTGAATGGCTATTTCAGGATGCTGTTGCAGAACTACAACGTACCTCCCCCCCAATACTGGGATGATTTATTTGCCCCCACCCAGTTGTAGGGGTGCCCCACACTTTGCTCCCCTTTGTAGTAGGGTCACTTTGCGCATTGGTTTGATGCTTGTTTTTGCTGCTGTGTAGACATTTGGACAAGAGGACACACAAGAGCCCGTCTTGATTCCCTGATGTATGCACCAAATAAAAAAGTTAATGCCTTGTGTTTGCCATATGTGTAATAAACAGTGTTTGGCAATATTTGTATGTTTAAAAAAAAAATTACTGTCTGTTACCAAAAATCATTTTTCAATAAATTGTACAATAATTGTACATTTGAATATCTACTTGCCATTATTCTGACTATGTTTCTGCTTTCAGAATGTTATTACTTACATTATTACAAAAAACAGTAATAATTGAATGCAGTGACAATAATTTATGATAATAAAGAGTGGACACATAGTCCAACCAGCCCTTTGAGGGTGACCAAACTGCTGATGCGGCCCCCGATGAATTTGAGTTTGACACCCCTGCTCTAGCCCCTCCTTAGTGCAACTCCAAGACACAAACTATCCCCCTCAGGTCAGTTTTGCCTTTCCACTGAGTTCATTCTATTGAGAGCCTATCTATAACGTGCTGGACCAAACTGATGACGATACTTCTTTGCACAATAAGAACAAGACTTTATTTTCCAAAAAGCATAACGGTTTCAGTATTTCATTGTTATTGAGCTTAGGTAAAGGGACCCCTGACCATTAGGTCCAGTCGTGTCCGATTCTGGGGTTGCGGCGCTCATCTTGCTTTATTGGCCGAGAGCCGGCGTACAGCTTCCAGGTCATGTGAAATGCTGTTTACCTTCCCGCCAGAGCGGTTCCTATTTATCTACTTGCACTTTGACGTGCTTTCGAACTGCTAGGTTGGCAGGAGCTGGGACCGAGCAACGGGAGCTCACCCCGTCACAGGGATTCGAACTGCCGACCTTCTGATCAGCAAGCCCTAGGATCTGTGGTTTAACCCACAGCGCCACCTGGGTCCCCTGTTAGTTTCATTACAGCTTAGTTATTAGGGTTATTATCACAAACATTAACTAAACCTATCCAAAACCTCCCTCAGACTATTCTATCTCCTCCCTCTCCTGCTCCTATCTAACGCTCTCCCACGAACACTCCACACTCAACTCTGAACCAAAGGCTGCTCCCTCCTTTTAAACCTTAGAATGTTCCGCCTTCCCAGAGTGAGCTGCCATTCAAACAGTGTTATAACTTAACCCATAAAATGCTGGGAGAAACTAAACATTCTTCTTGCCAAAAGGGCTGATCCATTACAACCCCCCTCTCAACCTCACTGATGTGGTCCAAAGGAAAGCAGAGCAATATGTTCAGCATGTGAACTGCCAGCTTTGACTCAATATCTGTGTTTCACCTCCAGGTTTTGTTTTCCGTTGTAATAATATGCAGAATTCTCTTTTAGGTACCAGTGGGACCTGATGTCGCATGGCAGAGCGGAAGGCACCTAATGTCTGTTGAAAACCAAGAAGCTAATCTGTATGCCCCAATAAATATAACCAATGGAACAGGCCCCAATGCCACGTGCATCCTTTTTTATGCCGCAGATTTAAACATTACACTTGATGACACTGTCATGAATCTAACACATCGCACATTTGAATCTCACGAAGTGGATACCAGCAGTTCCACTTGTTCGGGGACCAATGCCACGTGAGTAGCCTGACTTTCACTACTAATCGTCTTTCATGGTACATTGACTGAGGAAGCTGATTTTTTTTTGTCCCAAATAGCATTACCATTTAGCTTAGCCAAGACTTGAAATCAAAGTCCTAGAAAGATCAGATTAAGGTACAATCATGAAATTGCATAGCTTTGGTTATCTCTGTTATTATGCATTTTAAGTGTCCAAAATGCTTTACAAGCCTTCTTATTAATTTACTCTATGAAGTAGGCTATTAACTACTTTGCAGCTGGAGAACTGAGGCTGTCAACTTGCTAAAAAATAGAGATGGACAAGCTTTCCCCAGCAAATACCTTTTTCAGCCCACTGACAGCCAGCCGTGCTCATTAAGATGTAGACGTTTTTGGTACAGCCTAAAGATGTAAATAGGGACCCAGGTGGCGCTGTGGGTTAAACCACAGAGCCTAGGGCTTGCTGATCAGAAGGTTGGTGGTTCGAATCCCCGTGACGGAGTGAGCTCCCGTTGCTCGGTCCCAGCTCCTGCCCACCTAGCAGTTCGAAAGCACGTCAAGTGCAAGTAGATAAATAGGTACCGCTCCGGCGGGAAGGTAAACGGCGTTTCCGTGTGCTGCTCTGGTTCGCCAGAAGAGGCTTTGTGATGCTGACCTCATGACCCGGAAGCTGTACGCCAGCTCCCTCGGCCAATAATGCGAGATGAGCACCGCAACCCCAGAGTCGTCCGTGACTGGACCTAATGGTCAGGGGTCCCTTTACCTTTACCTTTAAAGATGTAAAACTTGTAGTTAACAGATTCCCCACCCCACCCCCGTTCTGTTTTCAAGAGAAACAGAATTTTGGGAGGAGATGATAGTTTTGCAACATTTTACAGATCAAAAGTCCTACGTTAGAAACATAGTATATATTACGTATAACTCGATTTGCCATTAAATTGCCATCTTTGTTGCATTTAAAGCACGGTTTATTCGGACTGCATTTACAAGTTGAATCAATTCTTGCCCATTTTTTGTTACAAATGGAACTACAAGTTGTAGGACTGGGAAGAACCTAGTCTCTCATTGGTTGTACCAGTTTATGAGGAACACGCAAAGCACAATAGAAGCAGGAGAAACCATCAACAGGAAAGGAAACAATGTATTCTGTGGGGTGGGGGGGGGGAAATAATAATTCTGAAATATTCAGAAAATTATTATGTATCCTCCACTGTTCCACAGTGTAAACCAGGCATAAAACATTCATTTCCATAAAAAGGGTCTGGAAAAAGAAGGGAGGAGCACCTGGTTTTTGTGCAGAAAGTCCCAGGTTCAGTTTCCAAGTAGGGCTGGGAATAACTTCTGCCTGAAATCCTGGAGAGCAACTCCCAGTTAGTGAAGACAATACTGAACTCAATGGACCAATGGCCTGGCTTGCGATATTTCTATGTAGTAAAACAGCTGTTGTTCACCTCTATGAGAACAAATAAATAGGGCACAGGTTTGTTTTTAAAAAAATATTTTTTATTGGTACATTCTTTATGAAATATCTCTCTAACAATTTTCCATTTTTTCCTGCCCCCCTCCCCTGGACTCCCCTCATACTTCCACTTTGTTTTACTTTCAATTTATTCATCTTGTGTATTATTTCCCCAGTTAATTCCTAATACATTTACATCTATTTTTTTATTATATACATTTGTGAATGTTTACTCAAACCCTGCCAATGAGGCCAACTCTTCATGTTGTCTATTCATATATATTGTTAATGGTTATCATTCTGTCTTGAAGTCTTTGATGTCCTTTCATGTAATTTATCTGTTAATTTTGCTAATTCTGCATATTCCATAAGTTTCTCTTGCCATTGTTTTTTCGTTGGGATTTCTTCTGTCTTCCAAGCTTGTGCTAGTAGAATTCTTGCTGCTGTTGTTGCATACATAAGTAATTTCCAGTTGTCTTTTCTTATTTCTTGATCTAAAATCCCTAGGAGGAATGCTTCTGGTTTCTTAACATAAGTCTTTCTAAACATTTTTTTTCCAATTCATTATATATCATTTCCCAATAGTTTCTGACCTTTTTGCATTCCCACCACATATGATAAAATGTACCATCTTTTTCTTTACATCTCCAACAAGTTTTTGATCCCGTCTTATACATTTTAGCCACTTTCTCTGGCGTAATGTACCATCTAATAGGGCAGTTTTGATGAGGACAAGATCTGTCCAACTCCCCTGACCACAGGTGGTCTGACCTAATGGGATGCTGCAACAGGGATGCTTGGGCCATTGTCTGTACCTCTCCCATCATTCTCACACTTGGCATACTTGTGGAAAGGCTGTATGCAGACACTCACCTATGTCAGTATCCTATGTATTCCTACGCCATTCCTATGTATCATTATTATTTATTAAATTTCTATACCACCCTTCATCCAAAGATCACAGGGCACATTACAGTGGTACCTCAGGTTACATACGCTTCAGGTTAAGAACTCCGCTAACCCAGAAATAATGCTTCAGGTTAAGAACTTTGCTTCAGGATAAGAACAGAAATTGTGCTCTGGCGGCGCAGCGGCAGCGGGAGGCCCCATTAGCTAAAGTGGTGCTTCAGGTTAAGAACGGACCTCCGGAACGAATTAAGTACTTAACCAGAGGTACCACTGTAAAATCAAAAAAATGCATACCATAATAACAAACAGAAACAATAACTCCCATCCATAACACAGTCAAAATGACACCTGTGTCAATGTCAGCTTCATTTTGTTGATCTGGATTTGATACCCCAAACGTCGTCATCCTCTAAAATGTGGCACCTCATATTCTGAGCTTTTCGAAACCGAAATTAGAATACCATATGCATTCTGCTACGCATCTAAACTTTTGTATGAATTGTGATCCTTGTTCAGTGGCGTTGCGTCCTTTATTGGTGCCCGGGGCACGTGAGTGCACCAGGTGGGTCCAGGGGCTGGGCGTGGAGGGTGAACAAAACCCGCTGAACCATCCGAACCCTAGCCGCTGCCACTGCCAGGCGGGCGTGGGGCACGGAGGATTCATGGGGCCACGCTGCGCTGCTGCCCGCCCACCAGCACAGAGGGAACCCAGTTGACTGATGTGACCCTTGGTGAGGGGGCCGGGGGTGCAGCAACAAGGCCCAGAGACCCCCGGTAGCAGGCAGAGCAGGGATCCCTGTGTGGGGGTGCCTGGCTTGCACCCTCTCAAAACCATGCGCCCGGGACTACAGCTCTCTGGCCCTCCCCATGCTATGCCCCTGTCCTTAGTCATATCAGTGCAAGAGCCAACTGCGCAAAGAAATCTGTACATGGACTACCCGTTCCTCTTGGTTGAGCCAAGAAATACCATGCCTTAAATCTTGGGCCACCACAGCTTGTCACTCCTCAAACCAAACACAGCCAGCAAGCCATACCTTGCATTCCATGTGCAGATAGGGGAGGGTGTGGCCATCAGGCATGTCAGTGGTAGCGTGTGCAGCTAGATCACAGATCCCCGTGAAACCCCGTGTGTGTGTGTGTGTGTTCATCTGAATTCTTCTCTTACGTCAGGGAGCCTCTGCATTACATTGGCCCAGGCCCAACATTTCCCATTGAAACAAGGAGCATTTCCCTAGCGAATAAAGAGGAGTGTGAACTTCAGAACACACAGGGTACTTTCCCCTCGCAGCACATGTCTCCTCCCAGAGAGCTGCTATTTCAGAGCGATAAACACTGTAGGAACTTCTCGTGCCCCATTTCCAAACTCTTTCTCATCAAGTCAGAATTGTGTCCAGATCCATTATTTCCATGGAAAAGAAGAAGAAAGCTAATAAGCAGTTCAGCTTATATGTATGTATGAGGTGCAAGAAAAGAGAGTTGTGCCAACATAGCTGCTTCTTTTGTCTTCCTTTCACTGTTCGTTTCCAAGAGAATAATTATGCATGACTTCTATTCAGCCACATGTCTTCTCTTACTGCCGTGCTCTCTCCTTGCCCGTGGCCTCATTTTATTCAAATGTCTTGGTTCCCACAACCACCACCACGATCAAAACTCCCATTAACATTACGCGAGGCAATAATTTCATTGTAAGGTGTCGTTACAGGGAATCCTTGCCACCACTTAAATTTAAGTGAGCTGTAAATAACTCCATAGATCAAGGTCTTCAATATATCCCCCCCTTTTGTTTGAAAGGGAGATGAGGAAACAGCTGTCTGCTTTGCAATATTTTCTGCTCCGCCGTCTCTTTGTCTTTACCTACCAATTTAGATGTGTTCCTATTAAAAAAAAAATAATGAAAAAGGTTTATATGAAAATTATATGATGTAACATATTCTTGCATCTCTCCCCCCTCCCCGACCCCCTTGTCAGGTTGTCGTTAAAATACACCAACCCAGTGAAGGGCATTGAGAGTCTGGAAATCAGGTATGTTTATGAATTAATTTATTTATACGGGGGTTTTTTTCCATGAATGTCGAGGTGCCTTCCACTTACAGAATGGGACTTCCTCTTATCTCCCCATAAGTCTACAAAATCCCAGGCAAACAGAAACTAATGGCAATAGTCTACCCACTATTGCTTGTATTCAAGTTTTATTCATGATTAAAACATTAGTCCAAATATCATTGTACCAGTTGTAGAAACATAGAAACAGGGCTGTGAGGAGGACCTGCTGGGTGATTATATCTGCAACGGAGCCAGGTGATGTAGCGTACAAACAAATGCCCTGTACAGTGGTACCTCAGGTTACAGACGCTTCAGGTTACAGACACTTCAGGTTACAGACTCCGCTAACCCAGAAATAGTACCTTGGGTTAAGAACTTTGCTTCAGGATGAGAACAGAAATCGCGCGGTGGCGCCATAGCGGCAGTGGGAGGCCCCATTAGCTAAAGTGGTACCTCAGGTTAAGAACAGTTTCAGGTTAAGAACGGACCTCCGGAACGAATTAAGTTCCTAACCCGAGGTACCATTGTATACCTGAAGGAGCATCTCCACCCCCATCGTTCAGCCTGGACACTGAGGTCCAGCACTGAGGATCTTCTGGCAGTTCACTCACTGTGAGAAGTGAAGTTACAGGGAACCAGACAGAGGGTCTTCTTGTCAGTGGCACCCTCCCACCAGATGTCAAGGAGATAAATAACTGTATACAACTTTTAGAATACATCTGAAGGCAGCCCCATATTGGAATTTTTTTAAATGTTTGATGTTTTCTTATGTTTTTATATGTGTTAGAAGCTGCCCAGAGTGGCTGGAGCAACCAGCCAGATGGGCGGGGTATAAATAATAAAAATATTATTATTATTATTATTATTATTATTATTATTATTATTATTATTATTATTATTATCATAATCATCATCATTACCCAAAGCCAGCATTTCTCCTTAAATCACTCTGAATAAGGAGGTAGTTCACTTGACGTTAGTGCCACTACATGTCCTGGGTCTTCAACCCTGCCTCAGAAGGTGCCTTAGCAAATGGATTATACGGTACTTCAGGGAAAAGACAGTTTGGGATTGAGGTCAAGCTAGAATGTCTGGCCGGAAATTTGTAACAAGTAATAAAGACCATCTCGGGTACGAGTAAATAGAATAAAACGGAGATGATTTCAAATTAAAAAGCTTAAATCTTTCCTCACTGCGGTTCAGAGTGCTATTAACCGGGCAGCGAATGGTTCACCAAAGTAAGCAATACCACATCACAGCCTCTTCCACTAGAATAGCCTCAGGCACTGGGCCAAATGAAAGACTTGTAATCAACAGAGAATGATTCTGGGGAAAAATAAATAAAAAATAACCCTCTGCTGACAGATAGGAGAGCTTGTCCATTGCAGAACTCACATTGCAAAAAAGTATCATGAGCTGTAAACAGGCCCCTCTAAGCCGGAAAACATGATTATTGTGTTATTTATTACAAATCCGCTCTAGCTACCTAGGCTTCCTGTCTGCTGCTGGGGGGGGGAGCAATACCTGCCCCTAGGTGTTCAATCAAGTTATTCCCTTCACATTTAACAGACAGTATATGCTCCTCTGTTTCCTGTTAAGATAAACCTATCATCCCATTTCTTGATTTGGTATATAGACCCTGATAATTTCAAAACAGTTGGTGGATTGGGCTTTATTGCATACAATCACATCAAGCCAGTTGAAAAAACAAAAAAACAGAGAAGGGGAGAAATGCAACGCCAGCTGAATCATGCAACCAGTCTTAGGAACAAAGGAAGTTGCCTTATAGTAAATCAGACTATTTGTTCATTTATCCTACTATTGCCTGCTCTGACTGGCAGTGCCTATCCAGGGTCTGAAGGCAGAGGGCTTTCCCAGCATCTCTTACCTGAACCTTTTACTAGAGGTGCCTGGAATTGAACCTGAGGCCTTTGCATCATCACCATTATTATTATTATTATTATTATTATTATTATTATTATTATTATTATTATTATTACTACTACTACTACTACTACCACCACCACCACCCAATCTGATGGCCAGGGTACAAATAATAAAATTGTTGTTGTTGTTGTTGTTGTTGTTGTTGTTGTTGTTGTTGTTGGGAAGCTGCAGGATAGGAGACAGGAATCACATAGCAAAGCCCAAATTGTGCTGCAGTTCTTGCAGGCTTATAAAGGGAGTGCATAAGTATTTCCCTCTCATGTTTGGTTCAATGTTTAGAGGCACACTCCTGCCTCGTGCACATGCTTTCTTGTGCTCGTCTCAATGGCTTTTCAATGAATTTATCCGTATTCACACATGGCCCCTTTCCTTAAGGAACAAAAGCTTCTTTCCTTCTTCCCAAGGAGAATCAGCTTGTTCCCTTCTCTCCATTGCCCTTACCCCTCAGCAGAAGGCTCAAACCCAGAAATTCTGTAGCCTCTCTGCGAGTATATCTGGGGGAAAGTATGAACCACTGAACTCCACCCTTTTATCCTTCGTTTGCTGCAGCACGCGAGACAACCTTTGGGGTCTAATTGTCACTGCTAAGCCGAATGGCACGTTTGAAGAGACATCTCTTTAAACCCAAATGTGCCTGCTTAATCCTATCTCAGGGACCCAGGTGGCGCTGTGGGTTAAACCACAGAGTCTAGGGCTTGCTGATCAGAAGGTCGGCAGTTCAAATCCCTGCGACGGGGTGAGCTCCCGTTGCTCGGTCCCAGCTCCTGCCCACCTAGCAGTTCGAAAGCACGTCAAAGTGCAAGTACCATAAATAGGTACCGCTCCGGCGGGAAGGTAAACGGCGTTTCCGTGCGCTGCTCTGGTTCACCAGAAGTGGCTTAGTCATGCTGGCCACATGACCCGGAAGCTGTACGCTGGCTCCCTTGGCCAGTAACGCGAGATGAGCGCCACAACCCCAGAGTCGGACACGACTGGACCTAATGGTCAGGGGTCCCTTTACCTTTTTAATCCTATCTCACGGCCACCCGGCAATTCCTAAAGGAAAAGATGCCGCTGCAGAATGAATCGATGCGTTCTATGTTTCTCCTTTCTCTAGGTTTGTGATGACCAACAAGTACTACGTCGGCTCTTCTCGAGAGTGGTTCACTCTAGATTTTGTTCACATTCTACAAGACAACAAGGAAATGGCTGTATTTACTGCCCCCTCCATCTCTGGTCCTGCGGAGTATTCATTCCATTGCCAGCAGGTGGGAACAAGCGACCATTATGGGGCAACGTTGACTCCCTCCAATTATACAGCGAAAAAGTGGCAGGTTGTCATCTCTGAGTTCCAGGTGAGCACACAGTGCCATTTCAGGGGCAATTCTAACAGCTATTGGTTTGTTGTCGGAGTTTCTGAAAGGTCTTCCTCACCACTTACTTTCCCCTTCAACCCTAAGAGAAAGTTTTAACCAACACTCTTTCCTGGATCCCCAGTGAGCTCTTCAGTGAGCGTGAAGATGAAGGATTGACAGGGTTGGGGCAGCCTATAAATGGGGAGAACAAGGAAAAAAGAAGAAGATTCCCCAGAAAGCCATCCATAGAAAGCAACAGACTCACACCAATCATCATTCATTTTTTATCCAGTCAAACAACTAAACAAAGTATACTGCATTTTTATGTGTATAAGACGCCCCCATGTATAAGATAACCCCTATTTTTTGAACCCTAAATTAAGAAATCAATATTTTAAACACCCAATATCACCCAAACTTGTTGAGGTCTCCCCAAAAAAAATCTGCAGAAGAAGAAGAGTTTGGATTTGATATCCTGCTTTATCACTACCCGAAGGAGTCTCAAAGCGGCTAACATTCTCCTTTCCCTTCCTCCCCCACAACAAACGCTCTGTGAGGTGAGTGGGGCTGAGAGACTTCAAAGAAGTGTGACTAGCCCAAGGTCACCCAGCAGCTGCATGTGGAGGAGCAGGGAAGCGAACCCGGTTCACCAGATTACGAGTCTACCGCTCTTAACCACACTTGCAGAATGAGCAGCTGAAGCTCTGGACCATATTTTTCCATGTATAGGATGCCCCCTGTGTATTAGATGACCCCCTATTTTGGACTAAAAGAAATAAGCAAAAAAGATGGTCTTATACATGGAAAAATATGGTATTTTGCCACTTCAGTGAATGGGGTCATTTTTGAAAAGGAATGGTATGTGAATCATGGCTTAGTGATAGAGTATATCCAATATACATGAAAACTCACAATCTTTGTCAACTTAAAAGTTATTGGGGTGAGCTCCCCGCTCGAGATTCTGGAAAGGTGATGGCACAAGCCGGAATTCTTTTATAAAGACCTTGAAAAATCTTCAGTGAGTTACAGACAAAAATAGAATATTGTTTTATAGGCTTTTCTTGCTGGTCAACAACAGGATGCGAGGTGGCACATCTTTATTTTATGAGTGGAAGACAACTGCCCCCTACCACTGCTATGACAAAATATAAACAAGGATATTGCCAAGTGCAGAAATTACAATAGGTATTTTCAAAAACTAGAAAGGCACATTGAGACAGTCAAGCGTCCAGACTGAAACTTTAGAAGAGACATCTCAGACTGGCATGTTGCGGGTTTATTTTATTCTTTAAAAAAAGATCAATATTGCTGTACCCTGCAAACATTGTCTTCCCACCTTTAGCCCCCTCAGTCTGTTTCAGATAAAGTGCTTTAGCAACATCAAAGCCTTGTTACATCCTTCAAGCACTTTGGCACCGAGAACGGTATCGAGTCTGTATTCTTTCATAGCCACTCAATGCACTGTGGGAGCCATAACAACATTATGCAACCTCACCGTTTTGTCAGTCAGCCAGCCAGATAATAGTATATGTGTGTTTTCCCTTTGCAACTTTTGCCTGAAGCCTGAAGAGAACAGACCCTCCATTATCCATGGACAGTCCCGGGATTTACAGAAGCTGTCCCAGTTTTTTATTAGATCCCAAAATGTCCCGCTTTTCCTTGGTAAAGGTAAAGGGACCCCTGACCATTAGGTCCAGTCGTAACCGACTCTGGGGTTGCGGCACTCATCTCGCATTATTGGCCGAGGGACCTTCCAGGTCATGTGGCCAGCATGACTAAGCCACTTCTGGTGAACAAGAGCAGCGCACAGAAACGCCTTCCCGCTTTACCTTCCCGCTGCAGCGGTACCTATTTATCTACTTGCACTTTGACGTGCTTTCGAACTGCTAGGTTGGCAGGAGCAGGGACCGAGCAACGGGAGCTCACCCAGTCATGGGGATTCGAACCGCCGACCTTCTGATCGGCAAGCCCTAGGCTCTGTGGTTTAACCCACAGCGCCACCCGTGGACGTCCCTATTTTCATCTGAGAAATGTTGGAGGGTATGGAGTTATGCGACTCCAAAGCCAAGGAGATAAACAACTACACAACCTTTAGAAGACATCTGAAGGCAGCCCTATATAGGGAAGGTTTTTTAAAAATGTTTAATGCTTTGTTATGTTTTTATAACAAAGGGAGCGGGTGGTGCTGTGGTCTAAACCACTGAGCCACTTGAGCTTGCCGATTGGAAGGTCAGCGGTTCAAATCCATGCAACGGGGTGAGCTCTTGTTGCTCTGTCTCAGCTTTTTGCCAACCTAGCAATTCGAAAGCACACCAGTGCAAGTAGATAAATAGGTAGCACTGCAGTGGGAAGGTAAATGGCATTTCCGTGCGCTCTGGCTTCCATCAAGGTGTTCCGCTGTGCCAGAAGCGGTTTAGTCATGCTGGCCACATGACCCGGAAAGCTGTCTGTGAACAAACGCCAGCTCCCTCAGCCTGAAAGCGAGATGTGTGCGGCAGCCCATAGTCACCGTTGACTGGACTTAACTGTCCAGGGGTCCTTTACCTTTTACCTTTTTTTTTTTTTACTATTACTATTGAGTAGGACATCCCTATTTCCACTGGAGAAATGTGGAGGGCGTGAGAGAAAGTAGGCAACGAAATGAAATGATGGTGCAAATGTAACCACAGCCGAAATATACCGGCTTTTTTCCCAACACACAAAATGGAAATAGAGTTGCCAAGCTGTGAGTAAACACTCAGCCTGCTTATTTCCTACCCCTGTTTAAGAGGTGCCTTAGCTCAGTGGGAGATTCCCAACTTTGTGTCAGATTCCAAGTTAGCTGCAGGCATTGTCCTCAGGAGTCTTCCTCAGATAGACCGAGACCTTTAGAAAATAGATGGAGCTGGGTTCAAAGGGCTTTTTTTGTTTTGCTTTGCTTTTGGTGGAAGGAAAGTTTTTTAGCTACGTGAAGGTGGCCTAGCAATGTCAATGTGCAGAAGTTAATGGGTGTTGCTTTACCGTTCCCCCCAGGGCTGTATCCTTAGAATACCCCTCGATTTTCTGTAGTTCTAGCTTACAGCTTTCCTATGGTTAAACAAACAAGATGGGCATGTGGTTAATGAACACATAAAGGGACATAAAGTACAGATTCCTGGCGGCTCAACCCTCCCCCACTTCTCTTTTGCAGATTCAAGCGTTTAACGTTGAAGGCCACAAATTTTCCTATGCCAGTGACTGCACAACCTTCTTCACCCCTGGAATTTGGATGGGTTTGGTGACCTCACTAGTCTTATTACTGATCCTGACCTTTGGGATCCACATGATTGTGAACCTCACAACCAACAGTAGGTTCGATGACCCCAAAGATCAACCTCTGTCAGTCCCGCAAGGAGAATAGCAGGCGAGAAAGATGTGACATTTGGGCCCTGCTGCGCAAGACATCATCATCATCATCATCATCATCATCATCATCATCGCCAGCTGCAGGGCATCCAAACTGGATCAGATCCATGGCATGATGGGGGGGCTACTCTAATCCTTTTCTCCACTCCATTCTCCACTCTAATCCTTTCCGCCTCCTTTCCATGGGAGAAAAGTTCCAGTAGCATCAAACTGGAGATTTTCTCCCATTGTGAATAGCAAGTGAGAGCCCCCAAATCTGATCAGGCCACAGCATGGGGCAGGGGGAAATGATTAAAGCCCCACCCTTCTTCGAATCATAGAACTGTAGAGTTGGAAGGGACCCACAGGGTATTCCTGAGTGGGCTCAAACCACCAAACTTCTTGTTAACAGATGCACTGACCCTTTGCGCCGCAGAAGAGCTCGGTCATGGCTGCAACCCAGCTAAGCCCTCCTACATCAGCTAATTGCACACCGGGGCTAACCATGTGCCACATCTCAGTATCATACCACGTTAAACAGTCAAGGCTTCCACTAAAGAATACTGAGAGCCATACAGTCAACTCAACTCAACTCATTTTATTTCGGCTTTAAGCCCATAGACATAACAACCAAAAACAGAAACAGCACAGTCTGGTTTACAATTGCTAACAGTAAAATAGATTAAAAGGGATACTCAATTGAATAAAATATGATAAAAATTAAATTAAAATTTCAAGCTGTATATAACAATCCATTGTGTTTCTTAAGTGTCAGAACTGATGTCAGAAATTTTGCCATATGTAGGGTTATAATCAGGTCTGAATCTTGCAACAGAAGAGCAAGGTAAGACTCTTCCAAATACCCCGGTAATTTTTGAGTTAATGGAAGTAAGTCTTTCGGGCGGCAGAATACAAGGGGCAGACAAACACTATGTGATGAAGAGATTCAATCAAACGGTTATCACAGCACATAAGACCCCATACAGTCATTCCTTGGTTCTTGAACAGAATCCATTTCGGAAGTCCGTTCGACTTCCGAAAACATTCAAAAACCAAGGCGCAGCTTCCGATTCACTGCTGGAGCTTCCTGCACACAATCAGAAGCCAGGTCGGCTTCCAAAAGACGTTCTCAAACCAGAACACTTCTGGGTCTGCGGCGTTTGGGGGCCAAAACTATTGAGTACCAAGGCGTTCAAGAACCAAGGTATGACAGTAGTTTGTAAAGGGTGCTGAGAGTTGTTAGGAGACCCCTATTTGCCTCAGAGAGCTACAATTCTCAGAGTGGTTTTACAGTCAATCGCTCTTCCCAGGGCATTCTGGGAATTGTATCCCTGGGAGGGGAATAGGGGGTCTCCTATCAATTCTCATCACCCATAACAGTTCCTAGGACTCTGTGGGGGAAGCCATGGCTGTTTAATGTGGCCTAATCTGTTTAATAGAGAAACAGGTGGCACTTGGAGCTTCTTGGGCTTGCCGATTGCAAGGTCGGCGGTTCGAATCTGCATGATGGGGTAAGCTCCCATTGCTCTGTCCCAGCTTCTGCCAACCTAGTAGTTTGAAAGCACACCAGTGCAAGTAGATAGATAGGTACCACTGTGGTGGGAAGGTAAACAGCATTTCTGTGCGCTCTGGCTTCCCTCACAGTGTCTCGTTGCGCCAGAAGCGGTTTAGTAATGCTGGCCACATGACCCGGAAAAGCTGTTTGCAGACAAACGCCGGCTCCCTCGGCCTGAAAGCGAGATGAGCCCCACAACCCCATAGTTGCCTTTGACTGGACTTAACTGTCCAGGGGGCCTTTACCTTAATGTGATATGAGACTGCTTTAAATGCATAGTACATGTACTTAGGAGAACCATGAACTTCAACTGTATTAATGCAGCAGGAAGCATAGACAAAATCAATAAAAGGTGTAAGCTTTTGTGGCAATGAAATCTTTTCCTGAAAACAGGAGGCTGTTGGCAGCAGTGTTTATTCTGTCAGCTGTTCATTACTTCTTTTTTAATCACTGCCTAAATGAAAGCCCTCAGGTAAAGCAGAAACCAGTCGCAGATGTTGCCAGCCTTTAAGAAGACTGGTAGGTACTGCCAGGAGCTTCACAAATGATTAAAAAACAAAACACTATTTTGGATACAGTATGCTAAATAAAGCTTCATTAAGAAATTCCATATCCTTGAGACATTTTTAAAGGTGGGATAAAAATGTTTCAGTAAATAGGAAAGACTTCTTTTTATAAAAAAATAATAATTAAGCATTTCCTCCATCAGATAAAGTACAGGAAAATGACCCTCAGCTTAAACAAACAAATGAATGGACAATAATGATGCCTAGTTTGGCTCTAAGAGAATATAATTAGTGCATGCTATGCATCTACTTGGGACGCGGGTGGCGCTGTGGTCTAAACCACAGAGTCTAGGGCTTGCCGATCAGAAGGTCGGCAGTTCGAATCCCCGCGACAGGTTGAGCTCCCGTTGTTCGGTCCCTGCGGCGGGAAGGTAAACGGCGTTTCCGTGCTCTGCTCTGGTTCGCCAGAAGCGGCTTAGTCATGCTGGCAACATGACCTGGAAGCTGTACGCTGGCTCCCTCGGCCAATAAAGCGAGATGAGCGCCGCTACTCCAGAGTCATCCACGACTGGACCTAATGGTCAGGGGTCCCTTAACCTTTTTAAAACCCAAAGGGAACTGTACTATATATTCTCAGAACTATACTCAAATAAGCAGGGTCAGCTTAAAGGAAAGGAGTAGTGATTTCTGGCTGAAGTGCAAAGTATCTGTAATAAAATAATAATAATAATAATAATAATAATAATAATAATAATAATAATACAGTTGTACCTTGGAAGTTGAACGGAATACATTCTGGAAGTCCATTCGACATCCAAAACATTTGGAAACCAAAGCGTGGCTTCTGATTGGCTGCAGGAAGCTCCTGCAGCCAATCGGAAGCTGCAGAAGCCATGCCGGACGTTGGGCTTCCGAAAATTGTTCAAGAACTGGATAACTCACTTCTGGTTTATGACAATTTGGGAGCCAAAATATACGAGTTCCAAGGCGTTTGGCAACCAAGGTACGACAATAATAATAATAATAATAATAATAATAATGATGATGATGATGATGATGATGATAACGGCATTTCTTATACCCCACCCATCTGACTGGGTTGCCCCAGCCACTTTGGGCAGCTTCCCTCAAAAATATAGAGGGGAAGAAGAAGAAGAAGAAGAAGAAGAAGAAGAAGAAGAAGAAGGAGAAGAAAACATAGAGCATTAAATGCTGCCCAAATCAGGGCTCCCTTCAGATGTCTACGAAAATGAAAGACAGGTCACCCCTTCAGGTTTCTCTTTCATCAGACCTGACAGGGAGAGAAAGAGGCAGGTGACATGTCTGAGTGGCTTGAGCAGGTTGTGTGCTCTTTAACCTGACCATTAAAATTCCACACCCCACATAACCTGTCATTAAAGCTTCAGTGGAAACTCACCAGCCCATGCTTGTATTTATTATGCATCAGCAGAGCTGGGAGCAGCTCGGTCCTCCCACAGAGTCCACTGTGTTTGTGAGAGGCCTGCAGAACTTAGGCTCGGTGCAAGTGGGATCTCCTAAGAATGCGCCTTAACCACTGCAGATTAGGAAGAGCCTGCTTGGTCACTCCCACTTGTTTCGTGTCTAGAAAGTGTAGGTCCAAGCAATTTTCTGCTTGCCCTGCTCCTTTCCCAGAGAAAACCCACTCTTTGGTGCTAAATCGGGGCAAATGACAATCTGGAGAAAACCCACGTTGCTGTTTGTTCCGAATGAATGCCGAAGAGCAGATTTCCCTGGGGGAAAGCAGTGGGAGAAGAAGTAGTAGTAGTAGAAGAAGAGTTTGGATTTGATATCCCACTTTATCACTACCCTGAGGAGTCTCAAGTGGCTCACATTTTCCTTTCCCTTCCTCCCCCACAACAAACGCTCTGTGAGGTGAGTGGGGCTGAGAGACTTCAGAGAAGTGTGACTAGCCCAAGGCCACCCAGCAGCTGCATGTGGAGGAGCGGGGACACGAACCCGGTTCACCAGATTACGAGTCTACCGCTCTTAACCACTACACCACACTAATATAATAATAATAAATTTATACCCTGCCCATCTGGCTGGGTTTCCCCAGCCACTCTGGGCAGCTCCCAACAGAATATTAAAATATGGTTATCAGACATCCCTGGTTTCCGGGGACAGCCCCTGGATTTACCAATCTGTCCCCAGACAAAATCCATCCCCGGAATGTCCCCGAATTTAATGTAATGTCCCCGGATTAATCACATGCCTGGGGACTTCCAGACCCTCCCCAGAGCCCAAAACAATCATCCACTACAGCTCCAGAGAGGGTCTCCTCGGGAGCTGGAGGTGCAGCTGAGCTTTGCTGCAACTCTCCCGCCTATCAGCTGAGGCGCGCAAAAAGAAACCTCCCTCTTGGTCAGCTCTGCAAACAGCCCTGCTCCTCCTGCTTGCTTGCTTGCTTGCTTGCTTGAGCCGGAGAGGCAAGGCTGCTCTTTGGACCGGCAGAGCTGAGGTGCAGGGAAGAAGCGTCCCTGCATGACATCTCTGCAAGCTACGCTGTCTCTCCTGCTTGCTCATGAGGAAGAAGGAGCACCTTTTCATGCCTTTAAAGCCCCCTTTGCTGCATTCTACCTGCTTGTGAACTGAGTTTATATTAAAAACACAATAAAACATCAATCATTAAAAACTTCCCTAAACAGAGCTGCCTTCAGATGTCTTCTAAAAGTCAGATAGTTGTTTATTTCCTTGACATCTGATGGGAGGGCATTCCACGGGGTGGGCGCCACTACCGAGAAGGCCCTCTGCCTGGTTCCCTGTAAGCTCACTTCTCGCAGGGAGGGAACCACCAGAAGGCCCTCAGTGTCCAGGCAGAACGATGAGGGTGGAGATGCTCCTTCAGGCAACATCAAACCATCTAGACCAGTGATGGCTAACCTTGACACTCCAGATGTTTTGGAACTACAACTCCCATCATCCCTAGCTAACAGGACCAGTGGTCAGGGATGATGGGAGTTGTAGTCCCAAAACATCTGGAGTGTCAAGGTTAGCCATCACTGATCTAGACTTTGGTTATCCGCCTCCCCACCAGTAGGTGGCACACAAATAACACCTGTTATCTGAACTGAACGGATGCCTAGTTTATCATGCAAAGTCTTCTGCCCACTTTTGTCTCATGAGCTGAGGTTTGACAGAAGAAACCCTGCAGAGAACCAGCTCGTTCTGACATGGAGACCTCTGTTGAGGAAGATGAGGAAGATCTTGTGCAAAGCATTTCCTGAGCTGTATCTCAAAATCAAAGATGGCAAGAAAATGGGGGAAATGTAGCGGCTGGTACTCAGTGGTGGCTGGAGCCTGCTGGGACTTGGTAGGGTGAAAGGCATGGAGCCCAACTGTAGGTGGTGCCAGAACCAATGACAGCAGGCACCAACAAATTCTCGTTTTGTCTCCTTCCTGCTGAGTTCTAGAAGGGCAACACTGAGACTGAGGAGAAGGAAGCTGACAGGTGGTACCATCTGCTTGACTGTCTGTAAGTAAGGAGGCACGCAAGTTGATGCTGGCTTAAAGCAGATTGTTCTTGGTGGGGCAGCCCCCCACTGTTTGGCCAGCCTTCAGTGCTGGTATGGTGAATAAGGATGCATTTTTTTATCTTGGGTTGTTTTGTTTTTTGTTTTAAAAAAAATCTGCTTCAGAAGATAGCCTATTCTCTCCAGCAATGTTGTCTGTGGATAGTGGAACGCTTGTAGAAGCTGAAGACCAAAACAACCAAGGAATAACCACTCTCAAGGTGTACAGTAGGAGGAGTCTGTGCATCTATTTAGGTGGCCGAAATTAAGAGCCTTTCCCAACTCTAGTTGGCCCTAGGATGGGGGATAGCAAAATGAGAAGCAAAACGTATCGGACCCCATCCATTTACCGAAAACCACAAGCTCAGGGTAGCATTTAAAACATACCCTCCAAGGTTTCTCCAATGAAAATAGGGCTTTCTTCTTCTTCTTCTTCTTCTTCTTCTTCTTCTTCTTCTTCTTCGTCCTGTTGTTGTTGTTGTTGTTGTTGTTGTTGTTGTTGTTGTTGTAGTAGTAGTATTTATACCCTGCCCATCTGACTGGGTTGCTCCAGCCACTCTGGGCTGCTTCCAGAACATATAAAAACATAATAAAACATTAAACATTTTTTTTTAAAAAAAATCTTCCCTATACAGGGCTACCTTCAGATGTCTTCTAAAGGTTGTATAGTTACTTATTTCCTTGATTCAAGGGTCACATAACTCCATACCCTCCAGCATTTCTCCAATGAAACTAGGCATGTCCTAAGGCAGTGATGGCTAACCTTGACACTCCAGATGTTTTGGGACTACAACTCCCATCATCCCTGACCACTGATCCTGTTAGCTAGGGATGATGGGAGTTGTAGTTCCAAAACATCTGGGGTGTCAAGGTTAGCCATCACTGTCCTAAGGAAAAGCAGGACATTCAAGAATTAAACCAGAAACTGGGACAGCTTCTGTAAATCAGGTACTGTCCCCGGAAAATAGGGACACTTGGAAGGCCTGTTAAACTAAGGGCCCTTTAATTACAGTGGGTCTAAATAATCTTTAAAATCCAAGTAATCAACTTGAATTGCTATGTGGATCACAGCCAAAAAAGAAAGAAAGAAAAAGAAAAAACCACTCTTATCCCTTTTGCCTCAATGTCCAGAGCACTTGCGTTCTACAGTGATCGGAGTAAATTGGGCACAACAAGCCATTGCCTGTTATGAAGTCAGAAGCTGAAATAAAAGACATACTTGTTCAGAGAAGTTGACTTTTGGAGGAAGAGAAAGAAAATGGAGCAACAATTTACCAAGAGGTGGTTCCCCTCTTGTCCTAGTTTGCCTCTACCACACCTCTCCCTTAACACATAAGCCAATCCTATTTAATCTCTCTTCCTACGTGGTGGAGACTGCCCTCAAAGACAGCCAAGGCAGAAGCACCTGCTCTTGGTTTACTATTCAGTGAAGCTCTTTTCATCACAGAACAAGCATCCGTGGACATTTCATGAACCTTCCTCTTGGATCTAGCTCCAGATTGGGTTGACTCCTTTGCTGGTAAGTTTCTGAACTCTCTCCTCTGCCCTGCGTGGCTTCAATAGAATCATAGAATTATAGAATCATAGAATCATAGAGTTGGAAGAGACCACAAGGGCCATCCAGTCCAACCCCCTGCCAAGCAGGAAACACTATCAAAACATTCCTGACAGGTGGCTGTCAAGCCTCTGCTTAAAGCAGTGTTTTTCAACCTTTTTGGGCAAAGGCACACTTGTTTCATGAAAAAAATCTCACGGCACACCACCGTTTTGCGAGCAACTCTCCGGACGAAACCTAAACTGGGAGGCTGCAAGCCCACGACGGCTTACTCGGGAGCCAGCCCCCTCTGGGGGGGGGGACGGGACGGGACGGACTACTCGGGAGTAAGCGCCCAGGGCACTTTCGGGAGGAGGCTTCTTCTTGGACGTGCGCGAGTCCTGACGGCAGGCACTTACTTGTCCAGGACGAAGTAGGGATCGAAGGCGCCGTGGCACGAAGAGGCCCGCTCCCCTGGCCAGCCGCCTCCGTGCCCTCCTCCTATGTTCAGAGCGGCGGCGCCGAGGAGGAGAGCCCCTCCGCTCCCCAGGCGCGCCATCTTTGCCTCGCCCGCCGAGCAGCAGCTCCGCCAGCAGCAGCAGCAGAGCGCAGCGGCCCGCTCCTCCGACGTGCGCGCCCGGCTCAGCAGCCCCGGCGGGCGGGTGGCTGCTTGGGTGGGGCGATCGGCGGAGGGCCGCGAAGGCTGGGCTGCTGCTCGGTGCTTGGCGAGACGTTACCTAAATTTTTCCCACGGCACACCAGGCAACATCTCGCGGCACACTAGTGTGCCGCGGAACAGTGGTTGAAAAACACTGGCTTAAAGACCTCCAAAGAAGGAGACTCCACCACACTCCTTGGCAGCAAATTCCACTGTCGAACAGCTCTTACTGTCAGGAAGTTCTTCCTAATGTTTAGGTGGAATCTTCTTTCTTGTAGTTTGAATCCATTGCTCCGTGTCCGCTTCTCTGGAGCAGCAGAAAACAACCTTTCTCCCTCCTCTATATGACATCCTTTTATATATTTGAACATGGCTATCATATCACCCCTTAACCGTCTCTTCTCCAGGCTAAACATACCCAGCTCCCTAAGCCGTTCCTCATAAGGCATCGTTTCCAGGCCTTTGACCATTTTGGTTGCCCTCCTCTGGACACGTTCCAGCTTGTCAATATCCTTCTTGAACTGTGGTGCCCAGAACTGGACACAGTATTCCAGGTGAGGTCTGACCAGAGCGGAATACAGTGGTACTATTACTTCCCTTGATCTAGATGCTATACTCCTATTGATGCAGCCCAGAATTGCATTGGCTTTTTTAGCTGCTGCATCACACTGTTGACTCATGTCAAGTTTGTGGTCTACCAAGACTCCTAGATCCTTTTCACATGCACTGCTCTCAAGCCAGGTGTCACCCATCCTGTATTTGTGCCTTTCATTTTTTTTTGCCTAAGTGTAGTACTTTACATTTCTGAATTCCAATGGCTTTTCCTATCTACGGTCTTTTATGAGCTACGAAAGGTAGTTTGCTTTGCGTTTTATAGTCTCTTTATCTAAAATATCGATTTTCTGTAAAATAGTTATGAGTGGCCGAGTAAGAGCCGAGAAAGTTGTTCCAACTTGCTTCAACTTCGAAGTGTTTCTGTTCAACAGTGCAATCTGAACCCTGCTTGCGCAGAAGGCATGGGGCTTACTCCCAGGTAAGGGGAATTAGGATTGCAACTAAAACTCAAGATCTCTAAGGGAAGCATCTTTTAAGATCAATGGTCATTCAGCTTGAGCATAAAGAGCATGCTTGTGCTTGGAAAAGAACAAAAGAACCCTGTTTTCCTTAATGAATGGTGCTTAACCCTGCTTCTGAAACAGGCTGAAGGATTCATAAAGATTTGTTGTGAGCAGGGTGAAGGCGAAGCACTGCCTCATATCTTAAAAGCTTCTCCAAACTGGAGATGGCTGCTTTCCAGAATGCATACCCTGCAAGAGTCCCGGGAAAAGCAGGACATCCTGTTTCCTTCCTCCGAGAGCATGGTGGCCATTTTGAGAACTTGCCCCAGAAAAAGCACTTTTTTGGGGGGGGGCTGTGAACTTGTGTGGCACCCCTAAACAGGCATTTCAGGGGCCCTGAAAAAAGCACATCTTTGGGTCTCCATGATTTTGTGTGTGTCATGTGACTTGTGCAGACAGGAAGATGCATGTCCCAGTTTTGGAACTCAACATGCTGGAGGGTATGAGATTGTCTGTTTCTAATTGAGAAAGAGTGAGCAGAAACTGTTGACAGAAGTTATAAATCTTTGTCCACTACCTCTAAAACACGGGTAGTCCTTTTCAAACTCATAGATCAGAGTGGTAAGCATTTTGTGTGAGAGTTCCTTTCCCGGCCCCACTCTGTTCCGCCCTACCCTGCCATTTTTGTGATGCGTTTAGTGACATTTTCGGGTTACCTGAGGGTTGGTGCCGTGTGCGATCGCGGGTTATTCGGACGCACATGAATCAGTCGTTGCCTATATTGCAATGGAGGAAGCCACACAGCAGCGGTGGGGAACTACAGGCCTAGACCCTCTCAGGCCATGCCCTCCCCAGGACACACTCCTTCCCTCAGGTCACAACATTCCTCACCCCTGATCTGTACCTTCCATTAACGCTTTCTTCCTTGAATGTTAAAATGTGCCCATGAAATATTATAACGCCTATTGCTTTCCTGGATGAAAGTGGAGAGGTGTTTGTAGCTGTAGAAATCTATGGCATGCAACCTGCCATACAAAAGTAAGAGCCATATCAATTGCGACACCCACTTTTGTCTGTGGTCAACCCCCCCCCCCCAATTGCCTCAGGCCCCGGCTACAATGGTCCTGCAGTCCCCTGAGAGTTCAGTTTAGTCTGTGGCTGAAAAAAGTCTCCCACCCAGAGCAATCTAAAGATAATTCCAAAGATGTATGTCCATAATTGAACTAAGGGCTAAAGGAGAGCATGATAATTTATATCCAATGTTAGGTAAAGGTAAAAGGTAAAGGACCCCTGGATGGTTAAGTCCAATCAAAGGCGACAGTGGGGGTTGCGGCGCTCATCTGGCTTTCAGGCCGAGGGAGCCGGCGTTTGTCCACAGACAGCTTTCCGGGTCATGTGGCCAGCATGACTAAACCGCTTCTGGTGTAACGGAACACCGTGACGGAAACCAGAGCGCACAAAAACGCTGTTTACCTTCCCGCCGCAGCAGTACCTATTTATCTACTTGCACTGGTGTGCTTTCAAACTGCTAGGTTGGCAGGAGATGGGACAGAGCAACGGGAGCTCACTCGGTTGCAGGGATTCGAAGCGCCGACCTTCCAATTGGCAAGCCCAAGAGGCTCAGTGGTTTAGACCACAGCGCCACCCGCGTCCCTATGTTAATCCTACTCAGAATAGATGGATGGATGGATAGAAACTTTATTTGCATTAGCCAATTGCAATAGCACAAAGATAAAATATACTGGGGATAGAGCTAAATAGTTCGCTACTCAGAGTAGACCCAATGGCATTAATTGACTTGATTAACTTAGGCCCATTAATTGCAACGGACCTACTCTGATTAATGAAGAAGTTCTCTCTGCCACCTTTGGGAAATGTCCACATAAATATTACTCTGGAATTAACTTCCGTGGAACGACTGGGTTGGCAAGCTGCAGGGTGGAATACATTTTCAAGTACCGCATCAGTGTAATCATTATGAGGCACACACACTTACATGGCAATTTCACTGCACTCTGCCAGAAACCCTCCAGCTCAAGGCAAGAACAACCTTTCCTTATCACCCATATTCCTTAACAACATGTTTGCTTAAAAAACCCCCCAAAAAAACAGGAAACGGATGCTGAAAGGCAATTAAAAATTGGCTGAGCATATGCCTACATTGGATCTGACAGTTCAAAGCTGAGGATTCAGGAAGAAGTTCCGAAAAAGAAAACCACAAGGCCTGAAATCATTTTGATATTGATGTGTCTTTGGCTGTGTCAGTGCTGTTTTTCTAGAAAAAGAGGTGCCGGAACTTGCCATGAACTTTGTTCTCTCATAATGGCAAAGGAGCCCGTCTGAGAGGTGCTGGAACTAAATTCTGGTGAGTTCCGAGGGGGGGGGGAATACCTAGGGAAACCCATGACTAAGATGAAGGGGAGATGGGACTAAGCAAGCAGAGATTACTGTGAGAATGGTGAACGGTGGCTTTTGAGGAACAAATGCGCCTGATAACAGGTTTGTTTGGGTGTTGTTTTTTTTGTAGAATTAGTGGTTAGGTTAGGGAACTTGTGGCCTTCCAGGTATGTTGGATTCTTGTTCCTAACATTTCATTAAAAAAATTCTTAAGATACATTTCTATACTGTTCCTTTTTATTTTAAGAAAAAAATTCCAAAGAGGTTTATAACATACATCAAAGCATCAAATCAAACAATCTGAAATTTTTAAAAAAATACAGAAGAAAATCAGATATAGAGCATAAATTCAAAGCAACATAATTAACAGGAAACTAAAATGTCATCTTAAAGATTTCAAAAATAAGATGTAACAAAGGATGTCAAGCATAGACTACGCATTTAACTCAGCGAAGTTAACACAACTACCGGCAACTTTTTAGTGTTTGATGTTTTATATTTGCTGTAAGCTGCCCAGAATGGATGGGGAAACCCAGCCAGATGGGCAGGGTATAATAAATAAATAAATAAATAAATAAATAAATAAATAAATAAATAAAATAAATAAATAAATAAATAAATAAATAAAAAACTTACATTTGTTGTTTGTTGGCATCCATCTGTCCTGGGAGACAATGGAAGAGTGCACATTTTGGGATGAAGAAAAATTGTTGAAAAGTTGCAGCGCCATTTGTGGCTGTAGAGACCGGGGGTCAAGTACAGAATACACATTAAATGCAACATAGTTCACCCCAAAAACTGATCAAATATTTCAAAATGAAACATTACTAAAGGAAGTCAACTATAAAATACACATATAAAACAGCATAATTAACAGGAGAATAACATATTATCTTAAACATAGAACATACCTGCCCTTGTTGCCGCTGCTGCCGCCAATGGTGGTTCATGGTGGGTGGTGGCTGTGGAAGTTCAGACTCAAGGACCTGGGTTTATACCAAGAGACCTGGTACCTGGCAGAGTAGCGGAGGGAGTTCAAGGTTATGCTAAGTGTTGCAGGTGGCATGTCACTATTCGTTTGTTTGCTTGCTTGCTGCCCATCTGACTAGGTTGCCCCAGCCACTCTGGGCGGTTTTCAACAAATTAAAACATCCAACACAGTAAAACACCAACCATTAAAGGCTTCCTTACAAGGGGCTGCCTTCAGATGTCTTCTAAAAGTTGTATGGTTCTTTGACGTCTGATGGGAGGGCGTTCCACAGGGCGGGCACCACTACCAAGAAGGCCCTCTGCCTGGTTCCCCGTAACTTCACTTCTCGCAAGTGAACTGCCAGAAGGCCCTTGGAGGAGGACCTCAATGTCCGGGCTGAGCGATGGGGGTGGCGACGCTCCTTTGGGCGTACAGGGATACCTTTCACAGATACCTCTCCTATTTCAACAACTCTGTACATTTCCCCTCCCTTCTCATAATACTAGCATGTCCATTGCTCCACTCACTTGTTCCCCTGCCCCCCCGCCCATCCCTGCCAAGCACAGAAGGGCTGAAAAAGTTTCATGCAGCGTATCCAAAAGCCGTCGCTAGAAATACAGGAGCAAAATAATTCAACGGGGAAAAGCCAGCAGTCAGCTCAACAAAAGATGAAAGGGTGGCTTTAGCAGCAAAACTCATGTAACCCTCCAAGCTAAATAACAAGCAAGGCTACCACTTTCCGACATCAATGGCTCATCGTGTCACAAACCTCTCCTTTCTTTTAAGTCTATTTTTCATTGAAGAGTAAGAGTTCTCTTCTCCAGCATTAGAGGTTTAGTACAGAAGAGAGTGAACAGCTCCTAGTTCCCCTTTTACTGTAGTTACACAGTTAATAAGTTGGAGGGCAGCTTTAAAGCTTAGCATGCCTTGGCAGTTAAATGTTTTGGCCATGAAAGTGATATTGAATTTGTACTATTCTACTGGGACTGAAACTTCTGAGTTTCAGTATGGAAGCTGACAAAGGGAAGGGGTGGAAACCAACTGGGGAGAGGGTAGAAGTGGTGTCCCTTTTTTTGGGGGGGGAATTCATCCTTTTCAAATAATTCATAGGAAAAGCTTTGAATTGAAATACAGCAGGGTTTCCCAAACTTGGGTCTCCAGCTGCTTTTGGACTACAATTCCCATCATCGCCGACCACTGGTTCTACTAGGTAGGGATGATGGGGGTTGTAGTCCAACAACAGCTGGAGACCCAAGTTTGGGAAACCCTGAAATACAATGTTAGTTAAAATACAATGGACCGGATTCAATAGTGTCAATAATGTAATGAATGGCTCTTTAGTTATAGATGAAATCCTTTAGCGGAAAACCATCTTTGTGTTATGAAATACAGTAATCCCTCCACTGACACACATTTGACTTGCAGGATTTCAACCAGGTGGGCTGGTCAAAATTGTACAAGTCAAGTCGCAAGTGAGTCAGGGAGCTTGAAAGCTCTTTGCACCGGGCCCACTTGAGGTTACCTGGTACAAATGGAGTTTTTAAGTCCTCTGCCTTGCTTGCCGTCTCTGGAAGGCTCTTGTGAGATCTCATGGGACAATTTGACTTCAACAGAGATATCACACCTTCTAGAGCCTGTGCACCAAGCAGATCTAGTCCCATCAAAACAAGGCTTTTCGTAACAGGTAACCCAAGCAGCCACAGAATCAAAAAAGCTTTTTTAAGCTCCTGGAGAACTGTAGCCAGTCTGAATGTAAATAGTACTGAACCAACAGTTTGACTCCATATCTCTAGGTCATGAGTTCAAGCCCCATGTTGGGCAAAAGATTCCTGCACTGCAGGGGGTTGGACTAAATGATCCTCATGATCTGTTCCAACTCTGCAATTCTAGAATTCTAGGATTCTAAGGCAGCGTCCTACATTCTTAGAGTTGCTGCATTTCACAATTCAAGAAGACAGGAAATATTTTCATGTATGTGACAACAACAGCACGGATGCTATTAGCCCAGAGATGGAAAGAAGACAAATTCTCTACCAGAGAGGATTGGCAAATTAAGCTGTTAGACTACGCCGAAATGGCAAAACTGACCGGAAAGCTCAGGGACCAAGAATACAAAAATTTCAAGAAAGAATGGGAAAAAGTAGATTATATTTAGGAGACCACTGTAAGCAGATAAAAACATTAGCAGGATTTTAATCTCACTTGTAATGTTACAAATACTATGGACAATATGGATAGATACAAAATATAGACTATGACATAATATGCAGTTGAAAACGTTGACATTAGAACCCATGGAGGGGATGGGGGGAAGTCTTGAGAAATATCTTTCTACGGATATGTATTTGGTTTTGTTATAAATCTATATCTGTAAAATCAAATAAAAATGATTTTTAAAAAAGAAGAAGAAGACAGAAAATAGACAGTGCAGACTACCCAGGCTGTTGGAGAGATTGGGTGCCAAAGACAGCCTTGTTTCTTATCCCCGTTGTGGAAAAGATGCCTTCTTCTGAGGATTGTTGTTGCTGTTTAGTCGTGTCCGACTCTTTGTGACCCCATGAAGATTAGCTCCACCATAGATACATTCCTGGAGAGGTAGCACCATGTACTTCCAGATGGCTTAGAAACTTTTGGCCTGAAATCAGAACATCAGAAACAGTATGGGAACATGATGAGACATAGTTACAATAATGGGTAGAAATAGCTTGTCCACTGAGCTTTGTAGTACAAATTATTCCATCTAAGATAAGGTGGGAATGCGCAAGAATTCAGATGCTTGCTCAAAGCGAAGGAGCCTTTGAGTGCTTTCCAGGTGAAAAGTGGTGAAGGCTTCAAAGGCATTCCAAAAGTGGAGACTTTGACCGCAATCTGAGTTGCCTACCTCTGCCACCACCTTCCGCTTTCAGTACCCAAACTTATCCCGAGGGATTGGAAGGAAGCACTAGAAGTAGCAGAAGAGGAGGCCAATCCGTGAATCTGCGATCATCTAAGGAAGCTGAATGGCGGGAGACTCAAGACAGATTCAAAGGAAGAGCTTCTTCATAAAACACATAGTTAAACTATAGCATTTGTTACCTCAAGGTGTAGCGATGGCCGCCATCTTGGACAACTTTAAATGAGTAGTCAAATTCATGGAGGATGAGGCTTTCAATGGCTGCACGTTACCTCCAGCGTGTCTCTGAATATAACTTGCTAGGGTACATGATTGGGAGAATGCTATCGGGCTCTTGTCTTGCTTGTGGGTTTCGGATAGGCCTACATTTGGCCACTGGTGGAACAGAACATTTTCTTAGATGGACCTTAGGTCTGATCTAGCAGGTTTCCTCTTATGAAATCACTTTCAGATGTTTTATAGGAAGCAATTCATAAATGGAGCCTAAATAAATAATAATAATAACAATATTCTCGTATCTTTTCCTCACTGGGCCTTTTCTTGCCTGGAAGAAGAGGTAAGGCATAGTCTCAGGCCTCAATGCAGCATCTTTGTCTACCAGGGATTGAGATTAGAACTACTGGTTGCTCCATCCATCACTCATGCCAGGAAGAAATCCCTGGAGGAAAGGATGCATGATAGCACATCAATTTTCTGCCAGGAATTTTATAACTGGTTGTCCTAGTCCAAGTCTCTGGTTGAGCCCTGAGACTGTACACTACTTCATCTTCCCCTCTGTGCTCCTAAGTAAGGTTCTGTCAAGGACTGGCTGAATGACGAAGAGCGGTGGGAGACGCCAGCCCAAGAACCCCCCAGGGATGACACAGAGGAAGAAGACTTAGACCCAGGACAGTGGTGGTGGGACACTGCGGAAGGGACAAGCTGGGAGGTGATAGAAGCAGGAAGTTTCAGAAGAAGAAAGCCATTCCAGGACAGGGTTGTGTGCTGAGGGTCACAGTGTGAGCACAGGAGCACAAGGAGGAGTCAATTGCTGCTTCAGTTGCTCAGCAGCTGCACAGCTCCTCTTCAGCTAACCCTCCTCCTTCACTGACACCCAGATCATAAAGAGCCTTGCACATTGCTGAGCCAGGCAGGCCCTGAATGGGATCCCTTCCCCTCACCAGAGTTTTTGGCTGCTTGTGAGGAGTGTGGCGGAATAATGCCTGCTGATGATTCAGGTTCATCATGGGTTAATCTATCGCTCCCAAGTTGGGCAGGTGTGCCCTGGGAGGCGGAGCTTGTAGGCATTCTAAAAACAGGAAAACAACAGTTGAAAGGCAGTTGGGGGGTTGGCAGTTGGGTGTGGAGGGTTAGAGAGAGAAAATGGGAGGTTAGGCTCTGGGGAGTGACTAAAGGAATGCAGGAAATGATATAACAAAGCTGAAGTCCATGAAAGGAAGATTTGTACCAGTAATAGCCCGAAACATCCATGTTTTCTAGTTACCTAATAAAGTTAAATGTGCTTAAACGTTCGTTGACTCTGGCAGTGTGTCAGTACCTTAAGAGGTGTGACAAAGAGGAGAGAACAAAGCTTTCCTGTGGAAGAGGAAACTGTTTGCTTATTCTCACGTCATACAGAGGGCTGGACAGTGAAACCAAGTGAGCCACTAATTTGCCTAAAGGGAAGGCAAATTGCCGTAGGTGGGAACCCAGGAAGGGAGATACCATGGGTGGCAAGAGGTTTTCAAACGCAGAGCCCTGAGGTACCCCAGTGACAACTCCCGTATGCTCACTGAAGGAAACGTCCTTGTTGTCAGTGAACACCAGGGAGTGTCTCAGTAGGGGAAGGATAAAAGGAAGGGGGGTATAGTATAACCCTCACATGGAGTCCTGAGGGAGAGGGCTAGAGAGGGAAGGAAGGACCAGATGTCAGTCCCAGCAACATCTTCAACTAGGGCAGATTAGCCTAGATGAACTCTGTTGCGTTTTTACTTTTGTGAATAAAAGCTGATTGCAATTCACGTCTCGAGTCCTCTTCCTGACCTGTGAGTGAACCTGCATTCCTGACAGCCCCTTGACAGGTTCTGGGCATTGGGATAGAGGAATCGGATGTAACAGCCGTTCGTGAGCAGGACGGCATTGCTTTGCTCTTCCTCACAAGTATTTGAGCGGAGGTGGCTAACATAGGTGAGGATGTTCCTGCCTGAATATTCACAACCCCCATAAGGTGAGTATGCCTGTTCCCACACCATTGTAATGGTCCCCACAGTACCACAACAATGTCTCAGGGGCACCTCTGCCCCACTGCCCTCCATGATCTCCAAGTAATGCATTTGGAATCAAACGTGTTTCATATATCCTTTGGCTATGAGGCCGCTGGTTCTTTGCCACACACGGCAAAACACTTGCTATTGACTTTAGCAAACACCTGCTCCTCTCCCTTATGCAAGATCAGGTGGCAGAACAGCAGTCCACTGGAAGCTGAAGCATAAACAGTTATGTTAATATTTCTGGCTGCTTCACCCTCCCTTTCCTCTTTTTGATGATCTAAGAGCTTAGAGTGGCCTAAGAGCTTAAGAGTCTGTTGCTCCAAAGCCACCAGGGGACACAGAGCAGGCGGGAGAGCTGCCTAAGTACCCTTTATACTCCCTTCACACAGGGATAAAGCTGCTTGGTTGCTTGGGAAATAAAGGTCAAAAAGTTTAAGTTGTGTTATTTCAGACATTTCCATGGCAACAGGCTCGAACAAACGGGGCCTGAATGCAAAACTGAGGCATTATTTTAAACACAATATTAATAGTCCCCCCCATTTCCAGCGTAATGACGTCCCTCTTTCAAGAATGTGCTCATTGTTGCAGCATTTGGCTTCCAGATCTGGGCTTCAGTCTTAAATTCTGCTGCCCATGGGTCCAGCGACAGTCCCAGATTTACAGAAGCCATCCCGGTTTCTGATTTGATCCCGGAATGTCCCACTTTTCCTTAGGACACCCCTATTTTCATTGAAGAAATGGTGGAGGGTATGGAATAGGACATCCCCAGGGCTTTTTTCTCCAGCCAGAACTTACTGGAACTCAGTTCCGGCACCTCTCAGGTGGGCACCATTGCCATTATAAGAGAACAAGGGAAGCTTTCATGGTGAGTTCCGGCACCTCTTTTTCTAGAAAAATTGCACTGAACACCCCTATTTTCATTGGAGAAATGTTGGAGAGGAACGTCTCTATTTTCTCTGGAGAAATGTTGGAGGGTATGGAATAGGATGTCCCTATTTTCATCTGAGAAGTGTTGGAGGGTTTGGCCTAAACCAACTTTCTTCCTGTAAGATAGCTTTCCCCAATTTGGTGTCCTCCAGACTACAGAACTCCTATTGTCCCTCGCCATTGGCCATGCTAGGTGGAGCTGCTTTGGAGTTCTGTTCCTAAGCATATGGAAGGCACCAGGTTGTGGAAGCTCATTGGATGGGACAATCGCTATTGAGGATAATGTAGCACTGTGTTGGTGAGGAGTTACTAGTTTCTTGACATTTCTGTTGAAATAAGCTGTGCCCAGTCTAGACAACAAGCTCAGAATCTGAGATCTTGACCAAACAATATGAAAGGCTAGCAGAACTTCTCCACCCTCAAGCTCCGATTTGCACCCAATCCAGCCTTCTGAATGGCTGAAGGTGTAGCATAACAGACCTTCCTATGTTAGGTCAGCTTTAACCCCGAACATGCTGTCTGCAACTTTTTGTAACTTACTCCTCCAGACCTATGTTTCCTCCAAAGTCTTTGCCTATCTTCCCCTGTATTTTTGTTTGTTTCCCCTTTTCACATAAATTACTTATTGAGCCCACTTCAGCCTTTGTCACCTGGAAATAATCTAATCTCTACAACAGCAGAGAAGGAGCATGACAAATGTCCCTGGACAGAGGGTTACAACTTGTTAGCCAAACTCTTGACATAACACCTTGTGGAAACAACTTTTACACTATTTCTATTACCGTTATGTGGCTAGGTTTAAACCTGCGTTGCTGCTGCTGCTATTGTTCCTGTTTCCTTTCTTTCAGTTTTCTTCTCTCTCTTAATATTAGTTAAATTTTGAAAAACTATATTATCTAAGTAAAATGAGTAATGAATAATATCTAAGTAAATGAGTAATGGCAATCGATTTTCATTTTCTCCTTGACATCCTTGGTGACTGAGATGGGCAGATAGCACAACAATGTTCTCAAAATGCGCAGACATGCCAAAAAGCGAGCAGTTAGGTCTTCTCCATTCTGATTCTCCTTCTTACCCCCCCCCCAAACTATTGTGTGAATTAGTCAATATAAGATGTGGTGATAACTTGAGTGGGAACAGATTATGGCAGCTTTCACCAACCTGGGACTGTCCAAATCCATGGTTCCCACAGAGGGGCAATTAGATTTTTAAGGGGGGCACAGTTGATGGCCTTTTAGGCTTCCTCCACGTGAATAGTTCATTTTTTGAAAAATAAGAATTATATGTCACAGGGCATCAGGATTTAAGAGATGCTTAGGTGGGGCTGTGGTCTAAACCACTGAGACTAGTGCTTGCCGATCGGAAGGTCGGTGGTTCGAATCCCTGTGATGGGGTGAGCTCCCGTTGCTCGGTCCCAGCTCCTGCCAACCTAGCAGTTCGAAAGCACATCAAGTGCAAGTAGATAAATAGGTACCACTCCGGCGGGAAGGTAAACGGCGTTTCCGTGTGCTGCTCTGGTTTCGCCAGAAGCGGCTTAGTCATGCTGGCCACATGACTCAGAAAAACTGTCTGCGGACAAACGTCGGCTCCCTCGGCCAGTAAAGTGAGATGAGCGCCGCAACCCCAGAGTTGTTCATGACTGGACTTAACTGTCAGGGGTCCTTTACCTTTAGATGGGGCATTGCCAAAAAAAGGTTGGGAACCACTGGTCCAAATGATTTGGTCTGCAATTAGTCGCTTCTTTCTGGGTTGTACTACTTCAGAATTTAGGTGGGGTCTGCATGATTGAGTATTTTTCTTTATTGTTTAAGAAAATAATTCCCTGAACACAGAACACTTGATTAAAGGGAAAGGGTTCCAATTTAACTCCCACCCCATGCTATTTTTCAATGTGTGGGGATTGTTTTTTGCCCTTGGGTGAGCTTTTTATCATGTGAACCTTCAACTGCAGTCGAAGGTGGTGTGTAACAGATAGAGCTTCACTTTAACACCTGCTGTTTCTGAGATCTAAATCCAAAGGGCAGTTGGTCCTTCTTTAGCCCATACTGGGAAGTTCACACATTTTTGTTTTCTGTGTGGGCAACATACAGAACATCTGTCATGCTACTCACATCTCACGTAGGAATGAAATGGTACAACCATCTTGGGTTTTGTTTTTAGAAGAAAAATAATTGTTTTCTGTTCTTTTCAGGAGGTTCAAAAGGTCAGCCAAAGAAACTGAGACTTAAGGGATGGTGTAAAAGCATGCCTATTATGCGGAATTTAAACTTAGAAAAACTCTTATTAGACTATTAGACTAGGATGAGCTGAAATTGCATTATTGGCTTAAGCAGGAAAGTGCCTAGATAGAAAAATGCATTTTTCTATGCCACTTTCATATCCAAATTGCTTATTAGAGTTAACTGTATGGAAAGTACTTTCTAATCTTACGTGTTTTTTTCTTCTTTTCTTTCTCTTTCTCTTTCTTTAGGTTTCTCCTTTCCTTGTCTTTCCTTCCTTCTGACTTTGTTCCCTCTTAGAACAAAGTAGCTATTTTATCTCAGTATATTATAAAAAAGATCCTTCGTAATGGGAATGTGTTTTTGTACATCTCTGAATAAGTATCGATAAATACATTTTTAAAGAAAGAAAGAAAAGGAAGTGACTTCCCATCAAAGAAGAGGAATTGCAGATTTCTGCGAGATGGAATTGATCGGCAAAGTCATTGTCCTGAGATATTGTGATAAGCCGATATCTTTGAAAAGAACGATTACCAAACTGTGTGGATGATACGGTCTTTGCTGGCTTCTGGTTACAGCAACCATGAAGTGCAACCTCTATAATATGATACCTTATTACCTGGTATTGGCAGTAGATATCTCCATCATAAAACCTGTATGTCAACTTCCCATTTTGACATTTTGCTGACCACTGTCAGTCGACATAATTAAGTTGAGCTACCAGGAACATTGACCAAACCCAACATGGCAGCTGACATGTCCCCAGCTATAATCCAACTCTGAAACAAAAAAAACCCTTTTGGCTCAGACTCTCCCCAACAGCAGATCCAATTAAACTAAGGGCTGAAAAATGTTCCATCAAGTTTATACCTTTTCTGAATTTTGCTCTGATTAAGGGAACATTGTTCTGTTTCCTGTTTATTCATCCTTCTTTATTACCTTTCTCCTCATGAACTCCTGATTATTCAACACCTAAAGCCTCTAATATGCTTGTGTTGTTTATTCCCTTTAATTTGTTAAATGGTTCACTGCTTTTCAGGCAAAGGATGTGAAAACTCAGTCAAAGCCACCCAAGGACTGCTGCGCATTGCTTCTTTCCCAGCAGAGACTGGATGGCTGGCCAGATCATAGATTTTTAGAGTTGGAAGGGATCCCAATGATCATCTAGTCCAACCCCCTGTAATGCAGGAATAAGCAGCTGCCTCGTACGGGGTTTCAAACCTGCAACCTTGGCGTTGTCAGCGCCACTTTCTAACCAACTGAGCTATCCAAGCTGACATGCATCAGCTAGCTTTCTATCAGGTTTCATATTGTCGCTCTTCCACATTAATGGAACTAGGTGCTAATAAAGCCATACCAAAGGCTGCCACCAAAAATGACACAAACAGCCTTCATGTGTTTTTCACATTTTGTGTCTCTCCCCCCCCCCATTCAGCAGCAGTAGTATTGGGGGGGGGGGAAATCAACTTTCCCTGTGCTTTAATAATTTCTCAATTGCCCTCTGCGCATCAAGATGGGCAGCATCAAAACATACCTCGTAGCTCATGTTTTGTTTTGGTTTCCTAGCTTAAAGCATTCCTCATACGATACAGTTCAGTGTACTATATCAGATAATGAATGAAACAGGGAGTGAAAGAGAATTTTATTTGGAAAGATCGCAAACATTATTCAAGTGTGTGGAACATTTCTCTTGACCCATGAGAAAAAGGAGGCTGTGCAAACTGTCATCGATTTAGCTCTGGCAGCTGCAAATCTATTTTTTTCTCCTTTTGTCTGTTTAGTACGGAAATGTGCTTGGATGGTGGCTGTTGAGTGAAATATGTAGACAATTTCCTTATATATCATAAGGCTATTTTTTAAAGAATTGTTTTTAGCTATACTTTTAGATTGGCCATCTGCATGGATTCATATATATATATATATATATATATATATATATATATATATATATATATATATATATATTGTCAGGCCTTGGAGACAGGCCACACCAGAAACCTGATTCCAACACAGGTGGGAAGAGAGCCAAGCCTGATCAGCAGCATCTCCTGAGGAGATTGAGGGGAGAAGCAAACTTAGATGGTTGGATTTTATAGGGCAAGGGTTGCCAGTACCTCCAACGGCACCCACAAAAGAAAAGATCCCCTCAAAAATCCACGAGAGCCCACTTTCTCTTCCTGTTCAGTTTCTGCCTTTCCTACATTGAATTATGACCCTTAAAACATGGCAGATGACGCCCCCCTCGCTGTGATGGGGTAGCGGATGAAGCAGGAGGAATGCCTGCACTATTTTGTGGTCCCGTCTCTTTCCCTGCTCTTTCCGATGTGGCAGCCATTTTGTGTTACACAACACACACTCAATGGCAGCCATTTTGTGACTGGCGCCCACAGGGGTGCCAACTTGAATAAAATATGGGGGGGAGGTAAACGTCACCCCACATAATGTGGCGTGCACACACCATTTGAATGGCAATGCCCACCAACTGGCGGGTGCGGCCCCCTCAAATATTTTATTGGGGGGACACGAAGGGACCTCAGCCCCTAAGAGTTGGCTCCATGGTGATTTTCTTCAAAATTCCAACTGGTCTCAAATGGTTGGCGACCCCTGTATATAGGGTCAGGTTGGTTCTGATTGATCCATGGGGTGATCTGCCAGTATGCAGGCTGAGGTATCAGTGGGCCATATTCTGCTTTGGCGTCACCTTTGCACTGCAGCACTTAAGCAGCATTTATGCTGTGAAACAGAGCAGCTATTTCACAATCCTCTCCCCACCCGCAGTAAGTCTATTGCATTTTCATTGCTGGGAAGATGTGGTTTGACTGTTGGAGCAGACATTGTCAGGGGAGGCTGTCTGGTGTCTTGGGTGTTAAAAAGTAATTTGACCACTGTCAGAGGCAGCTCTTTGGCCGTAAAGCTTGTTTAAAGTTCATCTAAGTGTGGCAAACATTCCTCTCTGCACTTTCATGGGTTTGGGAGAAGAAAGGGAACTGCAGTAATAAAATAGAAAACAAGATGTAAAGTCTAGCTTCTGCACCACAGCATTTTGTGAGCAAACAAGTCCTGGAATAAATAGGATGCGTTAACATCTCTCGCAGATTTTTGTCCCTGTTGCCAAGCATTTGTTTTCTTCGAAATTCAAATCACACTTTAGGCAGGGACATTTTGCCATGTGGGAGCTTAAAACTTTTACATCTCCATTTGATGCACGTCTGTTGCGAAAATTGCAGGCGAGTACTTGGGAATGGCAAATGCAGATTGATTTTGGCCGTTTGTAAAAGTCGAAAACCAACTGGATTCATTGTTTGGCCTCTCTCTGCATTGCTGCACCTGGGAAACATCTGGCGTAGGAACGTGTGCCATTCTGGAAATGCGTGGCAAGCTGATCAGTGCTATATCTCGTTGGGCCATCACTTTAACACCTTGCAGAACAAAACAGCCGAATTGTGATGGCCATCTGAAAAACAAAGAGTCAGCTCCTGTGCCTTTTTGCTACTCTCTAATGAGGTCCAGCTCGCCTACCAACCTCTCTCTGCTAAACAAATGTGACAGGAAAGCAGATCTGGGCAGGCCTGTCTGGAGAATTCCTCAAGACTGGCACTAGCTGCATAAGTTGATAATCTGAAATTTCGTACCCTCCAATTGTCCCGATTTTCCAAGGACAGTCCCGGAATTACAAAAGCCACCCCAGCTTCTGATTGGATCCCGGAATGTCCTTATTTCCCCTGCCAGTGCCACTGCTGCCGTGATTAGAGAAGAGGATGAGCTGGTGCTTATTCTGAACTGTGGCGGCGAGGGAGCATTAATGCGAATGCTATTCCCTTCCAGATTTTGCCGTTCTGACCTCATGGGACAAAGACAAAATCCGTAACTGGATTTTAGACAGGGACGAAGCGCTGGATTTGGTGCTATCCAACTCAGCCAGCCTATCCACGTGGTTTTCCCGCGTGAAGGCAGTGAGAGCTCACTACCTGAGTGACTTGATGAACCCTATGCAAAGAAGAGCTTTCACACTTGCCCGCTTTCACTCCATTCCCACATCATTCCTACAGGGCATATTCTCCAACACTCCTCTCGACCTCCGCCTTTGTCCATGCAACAGGGGAAAGATAGAGGACTTTACCCACTTTTTCTTCCACTGCCCTCTCTATGACTCAATAAGATCGAGGCTCCTGCTACTAATTCCTCCGACCATTGCCATGGAAGATGACCGCTTGAAATATCTATTGGTGGATGCCAATCCCATAGTCACTCGTGGCGTGGCCATCTATATCCTGCAGGCCCTGAAACTCAGGGCCACCTCGATAGGTTAACCTCCTTTAGCCCTGGACTTGTAAACTTTCCAATAGTTTACATTATTGCTATTGTTTTTATCATACCTGTTTTATTTACCAGGATTTTATACCCGATGTTCGCAAATGTATAAGAATGGCAGGCTACTGCCGGGACTTCTTACTTGTGCTATGGCCAAATGGCTAACGCAATAAACTTTGATTAGTGATTAGTGCCTCTCCATGGTTGCTGCTGCTGCCTCCCCACAACCTTGGGCAGCTCATGGCAGCTGCTGGATAACAGGCAAGGAGGAGGTGAGGCTGTTGCCACAACCCCGTGTGATGCACCAGCTCAGAGGAGCAGGCAGAGGGCAGGGTCACTCTGGCTGGGGAAAAAGGGGGAGCAGAGCAGAACATGAGGAGTCCTGATAATTAAAAAAAAATGTTTTGTGAGTCCATGTCTAATCTTGCCCCTTTCTAAAGTATATTCATTGGTGTGTATTTTTCTTTTTATAATTTGACCAAACCGGTCCTTAAAGGCCTACATTGGCTCCCAGGACATTTCCGAGCACAATTCAAAGTGTTGTTGCTGACCTTAAAGCCCTAAACAGCTTTGGTCCTGTATTCCTGAAGGAGCGTCTCCACCCACATCGTTCAGCCTGGACACTGAGGTCCAGCTCCAAGGGCCTTCTGGCGGTTCCCTCCCTGCAAGAAGTGAGGTTACAGGGAACCAGGCAGAGGCCTTCTTAGTAGTGGCGCCCGCCCTGTGGAACACCCTCTCACCAGATGTCAAGGAAACAAACAACTATCTGACTTTAAGAAGACATCTGAAGGCAGCTTTTAATGTTTGAAGTTTTATTCTGTGTTTAGTGTTCTGTTGGGAGCCGCCCAGAGTGGCTGAGGAAACCCAGCCGGATGGGCAGGGTATAAATAATAAAATTATTATTATTAAAATATAATCAGGATTATGGGGTTTTCTCAGAACAGTGGAGGGTGCTGCGTCCCTGACAGGAAGTGTTCTGCAGGAGGTGGGCTGCACAGTAAATGCAGGGTCGAGCAGGGTCAGTTGGGGAGGGGAGAAATGTCCCTATTTTCTTTTCTTTTTTCCCCTTTTAAAATAATCTTTATTTACAATCTTATAATTATTACAATACTTTTCATACAACAAACTCATACAGTGTATTACATCACATTGTAATTCTTTCTTACACAAATTTCTTTCTTTATCCCACCACCAGAAACCCCTCACCACCCCCTCTGACTCCCCTCCATCACCAATTTGACTTCCTCAAAGAAATAAACTGAAATATACTCGGAGTCGAGTGTGGATTTCATGCTCTTTATTCAGCTCATAGTAGCGAGGAATGAATGTTCCCCCAGAACGTCTGCTTTATATACATTCTTTACACAATGGGCCCCACGTGATTGGCTAATTCCAGGATATTCCTGTAGGCCAATCAGGTTGAGGATTCACTTTCCCCTGGAGCTGGATTCGGTGGCTCCTGCGGACCAATCAGACTGCTGCATTCTGAATCCTATTGTTCTAGGACCATTCAGACTGCTGCATTCTGAATCCTATTGTTCTAGGACCAATCAGGCTGCTGCATTTTGGATCCTATTCAACTCAGTACATAACATAAACATTATAAACTTTATATTTATTTATATATTGATTCACCTAATTCATTTCTAAATAGTCTATCTTATTTACTTCATATCTCTTAATCAAGGCATGATGATAGTATATTAGTTTTTGAGCAATATTTTACCATGTAATCCTCATAACATTTCCATTCATCTTTTAACTTTTGTTTGGATTGGTTTCTTATTACCGCCGTGAAATGTCCCTATTTTCAACTTTGGAATGTTGGAGGGTATGAAATTTGTCAATAGAAGAGCACACTAAGATATATTCACAAATAGTTCCAAAGGTTAGTCTTGCTAAGCAAAGCTCCCTCTCAGATGTGCACGTACAGTATCTTTTGACATTGATCTTTTCCGAGAGCTGTTGGCAAGATATGCTTGCTCTCACTTCCTGGATCCGTGAAATCTTGCAATTCCTACTACAGATGCAGTCTTTAATGTAAAACCCATTTAGGGGGAAAATATATATTAAGGTTGCTGGCGATTCCCAGCAATGAATCATGCTGAGAGTTCCTTGAGGTGCAGTTATCTTTATTGTTATGGAATAGAGGAGGACACACGTGGATTAAGTGAATTTTATTTTGGCCACTAAGGGCCCCTTTAATGGCAATATATATCTGCCAGGGCCATTAACACATCACATTGTAGTCTCTCTAGTTTTATTAGAATTAACGAAGTGATCCTATGGAGGGGTGAAGATTGTTTGGTGGAGAAGCTGCCAGTTCATAATCCCTGCCAGCTCACACCAGCCAAGGTTTTTAAAGCATTGATTTAAGCCAAGCACATGAATGTGAAAAGATAGTTTCTCCCTGTTTCTCATTTTGTTCTAGCCCAGTGGTGGCTAACCTTGGCACTCCAGATGTTTTGGAACTACAACTCCCATCATCCCTAGCTAACAGGACCAGTGGTCAGGGATGATGGGAGTTGTAGTCCCAAAACATCTGGAGTGCCAAGGTTAGCCACCACTGTTCTAGCCTTACGTTAAGTTCCTCACATTTCTGCATCAGTCTTGGGGAGGGGGAATTTACATCCTCATGGAAATCTGCCAGATTTTAGTGCACATTTCCCCCAGTATACATGTTTGTTAATGCAATTTTGCCTGGTAGGCACATTTTTGCAAGTTATTTCCCTAGCACAATGCGTTTTAGGTGTTGTTTTCATGGCTATATGTATTTTATTGGGTTGGAGAACTGTAAGCACCAAACTCAGAAGAGTGCAAGTTTCAAAGAATAGCTGTGCTTCATCTTGCACATTGCTTCTGAAAGTGAGAATCAAGTAGGTTCGCATTAAAATCTGAACGGAACCAATTCAAAGTGTTGGTGCTGACCTTTAAAGCCCTAAACGGCCTCGGTCCTGTATACCTGAAGGAGCGTCTCCACCCCCACCGTTCAGCCTGGACACTGAGATCCAGCGCCGAGGGCCTTCTGGCGGTTCCCTCACTGCGAGAAGCAAAGCTACAGGGAACCAGGCAGAGGGCCTTCTCGGTGGTGGCGCCCGCCCTGTGGAACGCCCTCCCAGCAGAGGTCAAAGAGATAAATAACTATCTTGTGGAGATGGCGAAGTAATGAGACTTGGGAGGCAGGATGAATGTGCGGAAGGCGACCTCGACTCTTTGCGGGCACCCCCTTTTATTGGGTTTTACAACATGTTTAAACATTAACCACATTAGCATAACTCTGGTCCCAACAAGGGAAAACTTTGAAAACTTTTCCACCCCATATATTGCAAGGGGTGACACCCCCAGACCTCACCCAGGACTCCTGCCATTGTGTATGTGACTGTTCTTCATGCTCTCCCTCATGCACCCTCCTCGTGCTCATCTCGTGCTTCTCGGTGTATGTCCAGGTGTCCGCCATTTGTCCATTGTTGTCCGTGACATGCATCCGCCATTCCGACGTTCAGGGTGACGTGGCTTGCCAGCACATTGCCCCCCCCCCAGTCGGCACAGAGACACCGTGGTGTGCCAACATGGTGTGCAGCATGTGTGTGTGTGTGTGTGTGTGTGTGTGTGTGTGTGTGTGCTGTGGGCTCATAAAATCGTCCCAACACTATCTGACATTCAGAAAATACCTCAAGGCAGCCCTGTTTAGGGAAGTTTTTAACCTGTGATATTTTAATGTATTTTAATATCTGTTGGAGGCTGCCCAGAGTGGCTGGGGGGACCCAGCCAGATGGGTGGGGTACAAATTATAAATTATTATTATTATTATTATTATTATTATTATTATTATTATTATTATTATTATTATATTTCTCTCCCATCCATAGCATACTGTAGGTGCATCTAATGTAGGTGCATCTAAAGTTGGATGGCCATCTGCCATAGATGTGTTAGCTGAGATTCCTGCATTGCTGCAGGTTTGACTAGATGACTCTTGGGTCCCTTCCAACTCTACGATTCTATGATTCTATAATAATAATAATAATAATAATAATAATAATAATAATAATAATAATAATAATATTTATTTATAGCCCGCCCTCCCCGGCCAAAACCGGGCTCAGGGCGACTAACACCAAATATATAATACATTAAAAACACAAAATCAAACAATTGGTTAAAATACAGTTCTAAATCACATTTAAAATCTGAATAAAATTAAGTGGGAGTCCATGAATCAGAATCGTAGGGGTAGGGGAATGTTCACTAGGAAATGAATAGCTTACCCTCAGAGTCCACACTCAGCTCCTTCTTTCTCATGGCCTAGTTTGATTGGGAGACTAGCAAAGCAAGGCACAAACTGGCAACAAGTCCCTGAAACCAGGGGAGTAGGAAGGGGGGCCGCCCCAGGTGCCATCATGGAGGGGTGTGTGTGACAAATTATCAAGGAACAATTACTGCCCTACTAGGGCGGTTCATAAAAAACATTTTTGAAAATGACTGCTCCAAAGGTCTTATCTTACTACACTAGGGATTATATAGCTATATATGAAATTTCATGCATATCAGTTAATATCTAGATCCTCCTCCACGAAAATAGCTGTTTACTTGGCCATTTTCCTATGTCGTGAAGGCTGAAATTTCAATTCAGTGGAGCAGGGTCAAGATATTAACTGATATGTTTTTTGTTTTGGCAAAACCACTTTACAGGTTTCTTAAAATAAATTTTATTAAATAAATAAACAATAAATATAAATAAAATAACACAAGCCAAAACACAATCCATCCTGTAGATCAGGCATAGGCAAACTCGGCCCTCCAGATGTTTTGGCCTACAATTCCCATCATCCCTGACCACTGGTCCTGTTAGCTAGGGATCATGGGAGTTGTAGTCCCAAAACAGCTGGAGGGCTAAGTTTGCCTATGCCTGCTGTAGATTTAAGTATCTGTCCACAGTCACCTACTTGTTATCAGAGGCCCAGAATCCACATTCCTTTGTAAGAAAATACGAAATAACGTAAAACCATTTTTGCAGGCAAAAAACACACAAAACCCAACAATTTTCCGCACCGGGTACCACCTGACCTCCCTACACCTCTGCCTGCAGCGACTTTGTCCTCACATCTAGCAAAACAGAACCAGTCTGGATAACTTCTGACATACCATCAAGGCTCATTCAGTTCCACATCTGTCAGTGTGATACTCCATCATCTGTCAGAAATACCCGTCAGCTCTGTCTATGTTGATCAACAGGGCAGGCTTTATGCAAGATCCTAATATAAATGCACACAGGCCAGACATTTTTTAAAAAGATAATATTCAGAAAACTGCGACATGCCATTTTTCTGCCAGCCTTGACATCACCATCATTCAACAACAGCATCTGAAAGGAGAGTTCCAGCATGAAGCCACAGAATTGGCATTCATTAGCACCTTTGATACGATGGAACTGGGGCTCATAAGAGACTTTGGCCACATTGTCGCCAAACACTTTTAACAGTTATGGTTCCCCACCCCCAATAATTCTGCAAGTTCTGGTTTGTTTATACATTTCACTAATTTTATAAAGGTAAAGGGACCCCTGACCATTAGATCCAGTCGTGTCCGACTCTGGGGTTGCGGCGCTCATCTCGCTTTATTGGCCGAGAGCCGGCGTACAGCTTCCGGGTCATGTGGCCAGCATGACAAAGCTGCTTCTGGCGGATCAGAGCAGCGCACGGAAACGCCGTTTACCTTCCCGCCAGAGCGGTACCTATTTATCTACTTGCACTTTGACGTGCTTTCGAACTGCTAGGTGGGCAGGAGCTGGGACTGAGCAACCCGGAGCTCACCCCGTCGCAGGGATTCGAACTGCCGACCTTCTGATCGGCAAGCCCTAGGCTCTGTGGTTTAATACATTTCATTAATTCCACAATCATTTTGACATTTCAAAACTTGACTTCCTTCCTCCTCTTTCTGCGGTTCCTTAAATTTATATTTAATATCTTCTGCATATCCAAATTAACCTAAATTGCTCGGTTATTCATCTTCCTAAAATACATACTCTTATGAAACTGCAGATTATTACAGTAATCCTGCCAATGTTTTTATCTGTTTACAGTTTATCTGTAAATATTTAATAAACCATTTCCATTCTTTTATAAAAAGTTTGCTATCTTGATTTCTTATTCTTCCGGTAAGTTTTGCCATTTCTTCATATTCCATAAGTTTTTGTATCCATTCTCCCTTTGCTGGGACTTCTGCTTCTCTCCATTTGGGGGCAAGTAATATTCTTGCCGCTGTAGTAGCATACATGAATAAGTTTCTATACAATTTAGGTAGTTCTGTCCCTATAATTCCCAAAAGAAATTGAGAAGTATAGAACTACAATTTCCAGAGTAGTTTAACAATCAATACCTCTGCCCGAGGAACTCAGAGAACTGTCAACCCTGTGAGTGGAATAGTGCGGTCTCCCAACGACTTTCAGCACTTTTAACAAACTACAACTCCCAGAATTCGTTGGGGGAATCCATGATAGTTTAAAGTGCTATCATAGTGTCTTAAATGTAAGGTGTGAATGTGACCTAGGAGTTAGTCTGGCTTTGAAGGGGTGGTGAAGGATTGTCCCATTTTAAGCATTTCAGTATTGATTTTGCAAGGACTATTTTGTCAGAAATAGATCAGACTGCATTCTCCCTGCATGTATAAACGTAATATGTAAAGGTAAAGGTAAAGGACCCCTGACACTTAAGTGCAGTCGCAGACGACTCTGGGGTTGTGGCACTCATCTTGCTTTACAGGCCGAGGGAGCCGGCAATTGTCCACAGACAGTTTTTCCGGGTCATGTAGCCAGCGTGACTAAGCCGCTTCTGGCGCAGCGGAACATCGAAACCAGAGCAGCGTACGGAAACGCCGTTTACCTTCCCGCCACAGCGGTACCTATTTATCTACTTCCACTGGTGTGCTTTTGAACTGCTAGGTTTGCAGGAACTGGGACAGAGCAACGGGAACTTACCCCATCGCGGGGATTCGAACCGCCAACCTTCTGATCGGCAAGCCCAAGAGGCTCAGTGGTTTAGACCTCTCTAGTCTTACATATGGAGGGGATTTGTTTTCATGTAGAAGCACCCAGATGTGAGCACACATACCCAGTCTGAAGTGGTGCAGTTCATGCAGAGGTTAACTTTCCTCAATGAAAATTAGAGCAGAGTTTCTGAAAGGCCCAGACAGCAAACATGAGCATATTTCCATGTATTTTGCTCCATGCATCACTACAGTTTTCAAAGATATAAAAAGGGACGATAATTTTTTTTTTTTTAAACCCTGCAGAAATATTGAGAAGGCTTGGTAGAAAAGTTGCTTTGTGGTTTCAGGTATCTGAGGCAACAGAATTACTGTTCACCTCACCAGATGGATGACCTGCTCAAATTATGTTGGGGTGAGGACATAAAAGGCTTTCCAGCCTTATGACAGCTCATATCTGACCTCCTAAGGCTTTTGCCCCAGACAGCAGAGCTGCCATGTGGTAACTTATCTATGGCCAGCTGTTCTAGGAGAAAGAGGTGGCTGGGAGACTTCTATTATTATTATTTCCATAGCCCTAGATGATTTTCGGGGGATTTGAAAGGGATGCCACATATGCCAGGAATTATTGCCTCAGAATCCCCAAAAGCCAAGCCAGAGATTTAAGATTCCTTTCCAACACGTTCTGTTTGGGCCTCTTCCCCTCCATGCAAATATTTTTGCATGTGGGATGATTTACTATTCAAACCAGCTGAGGCTAACTAGCTGCAGTTGCCATCTGGTCAACTTTAACCCAGCCCAAAATGGGCTGTGTGTGCTTGTTTTAAATCTTCTGGCTTCGTCTTTTTAAAACATGGGCAGAAGAGACAACCTATCTGTAGCTCATAACCATCGCTAATGATGCATGTGAGCAGGGCCGGATTTAGGTTTGATGAGGCCCTAAGCTACTGAAGGTAATGGGGCCCTTTATATGTCCAGCTGTCCTTGTAAACAACAATTTGTCACTGTTTTTTTGTGTTGAATGTATGCTATATGGTAATTTATGGACCTAATAGGTATCTAAAGCCATTCGCACATAACAAAATACAGTGGTACCTCTGGTTACGTACTTAATTTGTTCTGGAGGTCCGTTCTCAACCTGAAAATGTTCTTAACCTGAAGCACCACTTTAGCTAATGGGGCCTCCAGCCAGGGGCGGAGGAAGCCTCCGCGGTACCCGGGGCGGCGCGGCTGGAGGCACCCCTGGGGGCGGGGCTTCGTGACGTCATGACCCTTTTAAAAAAAGCCCTTTTAAAGCCCTTTTAAAAAAAGCAAAACGCTTTCCCCCCCTTTTTTAAAAGGGCTTTCCCCCCGCTGCCGGGGTGGCGAGCGAGGAGGCAGAGCGGAGGAATGTCAGCCTTGTGCTGCACGCCCCTCCCCTTGCCCCTGCGGCTCCGCCTGGCAGCGGAGAGAAAAGCGCTTTAAAAAAAGGAAAGCCTTGGCTTTTCCTTTTTTTTAAGCGCTTTCCTCCCGCTGCCGGGCGGAGCCGCCTGTAGGAGCGAGGGGAGGGGCGGGCAGCGATGGGATGACACCCCTCCGCTCCGCCTCCTCCTCGCTCGCCGCCCCGGCACACAAGGGCGCCGGAGAAGCAGCAGTGCCGGTTTGGATGGAATGCGCACGCGCGACTTCGCGCGTGCGCACTCCATCCAACCCGGCGCTGCTGCTTCTGCGCCCAAAGCAGCGGCGGGGCACGCCTTCTAGCTGCCGATCGCGTGCGGCGGTTGGGGGGTGTGCCGCCGCTGCTGCTTTTGGCACGCTGCTTCCCAAGGGCGCCGCAGAAGCAGCAGCGGCGGCACCCCCCCAGCCGCCACACGGGATCGGCGGCTGGAGGGGGGTGCCCTGCTGCTGCTTTGGGTGCAGAAGCAGCAGTTCCGGGTTGGATGGAGTGCGCACGCGCGAAGCTGCGCGTGCGCACTCCATCCAAACCGGCACCGCTGCTTCTGCGGCGCCCTTCTGAGGCGCCGTGCCAAAAGCAGCAGCGGTGGCACCCCCCCAGCCGCCGATCGTGTGCGGCAGCTGGGGGGGTGCCCCGCCGCTGCTGCTTTTGGCATGGCGGCTTGCAAGGGTGCCGCGGGAGCAGCAGCGGCGCGGGCGGGCCCCGCGCAGGGCGGGGCCAGCCCAACTGTCACCCCTGCCCAAGTGGCACCCGGGGCGGACCGCCCCCCTCGCCCCCCCTTGCTATGCCCCTGCCTCCAGCTGCCGCTGTGCTGCCAGAGCACAATTTCTGTTCTCATCCTGAAGCAAAGTTCTTAACCCGAGGTACTATTTCTGGGTTAGCAGAGTCTGTAACCTGAAGCATATGTAACCTGAAGCGTATGTAACCCGAGGTGCCACTGTATGTATTTTATCAAAGTGCATCCAGGTTTTTTTTCTTTACTTTTTTGGGGGGCCCCCAAGAGAGTGGGGCCCTAAGCTATAGCTTGTTTAGCTTATACATAAATCCGGCGCTGCATGTGAGTTGAAAAGGAAACTGAGCAGATCAGCTTCTTTCTAAACCTTCTGCACAATAAATCAGTGGGATGGATTCACATACCTCAGGTGTGGTTCTCCAGGTGGTGCCAAACTACAACTCCCACCATCCCTGGCAGTTGGCTGTGCCTGCTGAGGCTGATGGGAATTGCTGTTCAGCAAAACCTTGAAAGCCAAAAGTTTGCTGCAACTGATATACCTGCTTGGGGACAAGTTCAGTCTTGTCGTTGGCATCCGTCTGTTTGGTGTGCGCCTCCAGGAATGAAATCAAACCATTGTGCTAGCACCACCGAAGTGACCTTTCCAGAGCACAAGCCTGGGCCAATGTGTATAGAGGTCTTGCATTGGAAACGGATTAATTCGTTCCGGAGCCTAGGAAAAAGACCCAGACACCCAGTTTTTTGTGCAAAACTCTTTATCAAGTGCATTTTAAAGACATGCAAACTGCACAGCAGCATTACTTTTCAACAATAAACACTTACAACAGCACTTTATCATTTTTTTGGGACCTGATGCAGGTCACTTCAGGGCACTTTAAAGGCAGGCAGGCACACTCAACACGCCTCAGCCTCAGCCAACATTTCTAAACCTTACTCAACACAGTTTTTGGACCTGATGCAGGTCACGGCAGTGCTTTTCAAAGACAGGCAGGCACAATGAACATGCCTCAGCCGACATTTTAAAGCATTACACACCTCAACTTGGGAACATGTTAAGGACACTTGTGTGCAATTCTAAAAAAAAAAAATTCGGAAAAATTCGTAAGTCGAGGAAACCGCATCTAAAATTCGTAAGTCGAGGAAACAGCATCTAAAACTGCCAACGAATTTCCGTTCAGATGTCGAAAAATTCGTAGGCGTGTGGCCACTTTTTATCGTTCGTAAGTCGAAAAATTCGGATGTCGAGTACTTCGTAAGTCGAGGGACCACTGTATATAAATTTTCAATTATGATCCAATAATAGCCTCATTATAACAATACCAATTTATAATACAATTACTAATATCAATCATTCAAATACCAAATTATATAATTTAGATAAGGTGGTCCCCCACGTGCTAAAATTGATTATTTTCTTTATTTCTGTGTTCCAAAATCTTATTGATTTCAATTACATTCCAGTCATAATAAGAATCCCTTATAGAACAGCTGCAGTATTTATAACTTCTATTCATGCTGACACATTAAATAATTTATAAAACTACAAGTGAGGATCTCAAACTATATCCAAGGTTCCTTGGTGCCACCAAGGGGGAGGACCTGAAGGTGTCATGGGGTTCATAGATGCCACGATGGGGGGTCCCAGGTATATAAAATGGACTAGTCCACATACTCTGGCCATGTTTCAAGTGAATTGTCTGCACTGCTATAAACCAATGCAAGCTAAAGCACTTTGCCCCCCCCTCCACATGTGATTTATGGTCATCCTGCCAGCTTAGAAATACAGACCAGTCACAGAATATGAGGAAACCTTTATAAGAGGTGAGGTTCACAGGGAGACCTGCAATTAGAGATGCCAATAAAATTCCAGCTCACTCAGACAAGTTTTCCATTCTCTGGAATGTGGTTCTTTGCACCTTCTAAGAGCAAAGGGTAGAAGGCAAAAATATGTTTGTGCATCTGGGCTTCAGTTTGGCTCATCACTATTATTACTATAGGGTTCCTCACCGTTTCAGTGGAATTATCTGTGCAAGGAACCTGTATAAATAATCCCTCTGAAAGCATGGGTAAGCCGAGCCGAATGATGACTCGCCCAAGAAGATGAGCAGGAAGTCACCCAGAAAACCTGTATTCCCTGTCTGTTCTGTGATACCACCCATGAACCTACAGCTATCTCTGTGTCTGTCTCTACAGAGGGAGAAACTGCATTGTGCAAGGCTATTCTTGAGCAAATGTGAGTTTCATTAAAGTGGAACCACAATGCTAGAATGTGCAGAGATATAGGGAATGCTGTTCCAGGAATGACATGTCTCAGGAATGACTCCCAAACATTTGCCTGAAAGTCTCAGCAGAGCTACATGCATGCAAGTTCCTGTCTATAGTTCAGGAACTATAGAAAAATCAGTATCTCTCATTGCTTGTACAGTTTTATATGAAAAGACTCGGTTTCATATCTTGGAAATAGGAACAGGGCTTGCAGTCCAAATCCATCTCCCATGAATTCTCTGAAGGTCTATCTGCCCACCCAGGAACAATTTCACTACACTTCCAGGCCAAGTTTGTGCATTGCTGTGCATTTCGGTGCAGATGCCTGAAATCTTCATGCACAAGCTTTTTTACACTCCCTGCTTTAGATTCTTTGTTTTCATTCCCCATGATTGCAAATTACTATCTAATAAAAGAGTCCTCTCTAGGTTTCCAAGAACTGAACCATAGCAAAAGGAACCCATTCATTTTCCATTCTGTTTTGACACTCCAAAATCAATGCTGCTATATCAAAATTATACAGAGAAACCTGTTACACAATACATTGCTGAGTTCATTCATTGTGACAGGAAGTAAAACAGCTCTGGAGAGAGAAAAGAGCAGTGTGATCTAGGTTACAGTCTCTGCTTTGCATAAGCAAGATTTCCCCCCTCTTTGGTGCCAACTTGTTTGCACAATAGCTCAAATTGGTACAGACAGCCCATTAGATTTTTCATATCACCAGGCTAATAGGAATCTAACTTTAGAAACCATTTTATAATCTGGGGGATTGGGGGGAGAGAGAGAGTGCATAGTTTAGTGTAGACATTTTCATTACCTGTTGACAATTTATACTAGCCACAGAATTGTGATCCTCTAAAAAAATATTTCGAAGGCAACAATCTCTTTATTTTCCTACATTCTGCTCAAGTTGGCTGCTTGGGTTGGCCTCCTATCCTAGGAATGGAAATGTTCTATAAATGATATGCTGTGATTTTCATTCCCACATCCCGAAGCACATTGCAGGTTTAGCACTGGGAGACTATTGCAGCAACAAGCCATGTAGCAACAAATTGTTACATGAAAAAATACTGTTACAAGAACAAACACTTCCTCCTTCCATTCTGCCTTTCTTTGAACATAAGGGGAGGAGTTTAGAAGCTTTTGGTTCTTGTTTGTGGTAAACCATAGACTGCTATTTTGTTCAAATTGACAAACTATGGTTTCCACTAACTTTTCCATAGTTTGCCTTCAAAACCAGATTCCAAACCATGGTTTGATCCTGATTTGACTCCTAGCTTGAGGGTGACCAATGGTTAGCACAAACCACAGTTTCCAGCATTCTTATGAAATGGCAAATTAGGAAGCAAACTAATCACTCAAACATGAAGGAAAGGAAAGAGGAAGAAGGAATTATTTGAGCTCAAGCCTTTCTGTTAATCATTCTTGGAATAGTAAACCATGGCTTGTCTTTATGTCTGAATTAAGTGTGATTTCCCAAAGTAACTTAGTTAAGCAAAGCCATTCTTTTAGTGTAATTCTATGTACATATGTACATGAATATATATTTTTTCAACCAGCACACTAGACAAATTTCCTTTGGGGCATGGAGGGATGCAGATAATCACTAAACGCATGCATATATTACCATGACTAAGAAAACATAGATCGGAAATTCTCATTGCAAAATGTTTTTTCTTCCACCTTCTTCAGATATTCTTATGGTAGTCAAAGCTATGAGTTACAGCTATGAGTGATAATATAGGAAGAGCCAAAATGTTGCCTAGAGATCCCACATCACCATGGGAGAAGCCTTAGGCAAAAGACATGTTTGCTGCTGATGGCACAACCACCGCCCACATTAATTAGAAGATACCAGTAAGACATGCAACAAAGTGTTGCAGTGTACCTCTGAACAAGGAAGGATTCCAAGTGTTTCCTCTGAGCCAGGAAGAGAGCAGTAGTATCTGCTTGACCTGGTGCCCAGGTTCAGATAACCTCACAAAGCAGGGAATGGGCTCCCATGTTGTAAGGGTGTTTGAGGTTGGGTGGCAGCGAGGAAAATTTCCCCATAATTCTCTGAGCTGCGGAATCTGCTCTGGTCTCAGGTAGCCAAAGTTCTACAGTAACACAAGGGCAGTCACTTTCTATCTTGTGTGTGTGTGACCACTTATGGTGGCTTGAATTTTATCTACTTCTTCATAACTGAGGGTTCTCCCTGGTATGTTGTGCCTTGTATGACACTGGCTTTCATCTCATAGTGACTGGCACAGGCACTGTGCCGGAGTAATGTTGACATACCCTCCCGTATTTCTCCAATGAAAATAGAGACCTCCCCTCTGACATTTCTCCAATGAAACCAGGGGTGCCCTATTCCATACCCTCCAACATTTCTCTGACAAAAATAGGAACACTCTAAGGGCAAGTGGGACATTCCGGGATCAAATCAGAAACTGGGACAGCTTCTGTAAATCCAGGACTGTCCCTGGAAAATAGGGACACTTGGAGGATCTGCGTTGAATATCTCTCACATAAAATAACTAATTTTACTTTGATAGGAATATTAAACACTTTTGCCTTTCTCCATAGAGATGAAAGATCTGGGAATCAAGTGACCAATTTAGGCAAATATAACTAGTAGTGATGGCTACCAACCCGGTTGACTTTAAAAGAGGATTAGACAAATTCATGGGAGGACAGGCAGGCAGGGGCGACTAACCCTGCTGGCAATGTTCCATCTCCACTTTCAAAGGCAGTATCCTTTTGAATACAAGTTGCTGGGAACTACAGGAGGGTGCTGTTGTGCTCTGGCCCTGTTCATGGGATTCCCATACAGATGGTTGGCCTCTGTAAGAACAGGTTGCTGGACTAGATGGGCCTTTGGCGTGATCCAGCTGTCTGCTCCTACGTTTTTTATGGATCAGCTCTAGCTGCACCAGCAGAAAAAGGGTAGAGGAGAAATTGACAAAACTACTGCACACGTGTTGACAGCGGATCAATTTACAGCAAACGTGTAAAACGTGGAGTGCCAGCTTCACCCGCTACAATATGATCAGGGGATGTTAAATATTGTCAAGTATCAAAGTCAAACAACAAACTGAAATATCATCAGATGTGCTATTGCTATGAAATATTCAGTGGATATCCTGCAAATGTTTGAAGATGCAGAGAACATCTGGCGAATGTTTGACATCCTGGTTTGCCGAGAGAATCTGGGAAAGCAAATTCATTACAGCTCTGGGTTGGGAGAGCGAAACATGAAAAGTGACTGTAGGTGTTTTTCGGTTCACACCAAAACTGAGGGAATGGCATTTAAATACTGCCAGCAATGGCTGGATCTACACACACCTGTTTAACGTTATTTCCCACTACTAGAATAATATTAGATATGTTGTTCTAAAACATCACAGGGCATACTTGTTAATTAAAACGTTTTTTTACCTTTTCCCTCCCGTCAAATGTAAGTAATACCTGGCCACACCATTCCCCAAAACACTGTTTCTTTCCCTGCTGCTGGTCGCTGGTTGCTCTCCTCCACCCTCTGGTGTCACATTTTTAATCCTCCCTCCCTCCGTCCTCGAATACCATAGGAGGGGGGTCAGAGTTTGAGTGCAGTAAAGAAAGGTAAAACACTACATAGGGACATATGAGCAGTGTTTCACCGATATAGCTGCATAAAACAATTAACAACAACAACAATAACAACAACAACAACAATTTATTACTTTCCCCAGCCACTCTGGGCGGCTTCCAACAGGAGATTAAAAATACATTAAAACATCAGTCATTAAGCATTAAGTTTATTAAGCATTAAATGATAAAAAGGCAAGGGGTTAACGCATTATGCACGTAAAAAGTAGGATGTCATGTGTCCATGTACATTAGCAAAACCATTCCTTAACCCCTCCTTAACGTTAAAAACCATGAAAGTAGACCCACCCTATATACAATGAAAACATTGTAGCTTGGATGCATGCAACTGCATAACTGTGTAAAACTGTGAGTGTAGATTCACCCAGAATGGTGCAACTTGAGGAAGGGACTTTGGGTTGATGCTTGTGGTATCATTCAGAGCCCTTAATACACTGCAGGATAAAAGAACCTGTGTCCCCCCCCCCAATATTGTTAGACTAAAACTTGCAACATCCTTGGCCCATGACCTTTCTGGCTGGGGATCATGGGAGCTGGCGGTATGTGTCTGAATAGCAGTTGTTGGGAGAGTTCTCTTGTGCTCAGGTCCTGCATGTGGGTTTCATGTAGTCACTGTGAGAATAGGATGCTGGACTAGAAGGGCCATTGGCCTGATCCTGCAGGCTCTTCTTATGTTCTTACGTTGAAATCCGAAATCATCTGAAAGACCACTCATTCGATCTGTCCTGAGCAGGACTGGTCAGGTTAAGATGCTAATCCTATTAGCCTTGCACTTGTCTGGGTCATTGCAAACTACGCAGCACAAGAAATGGCTACCCTGGCTGAAATGGGCACTTAATCAGATTAATTACGTAACTTTTTCACTTCCCACTGCTTTTTGTACTCACTGCAGTACATTTTCTTCAGAGGAGCACGAGAAGTTCAGCAGTACAAAAGAGAAATTACATCAGCGGCTATGGTTGGCAAATAGTCGTGGGTCAGTGAGGTTGCCTGTTTTCAGGGTAATTAAAATCTGGATCAACTGGCAGGCCGATCCAAAGTTTGATGACGGAAGCGCAGCTGATTCCGCAATGTATGACTGAGGGTGGGGAGAGTGGACTAGCAAGATGAGGAAACTGAAATCAGCTGACTGGCATCTCCATTGGTTTGGAGTACTTGCCAGGGATGGTTTGTACAGTTTCTTTTTCTTTTTCTAGTTGTCGATCTAGATAAAAATGCAACAAATCTATGTCACTCCCACATTAAAAAACTGCAAAGCATGAAGCAGCCCTTAGTCTGTCAAGGATTGAAACCCTATATAATAATTAATTGTACAGAGGCCATGCTTCATGGGACTGATGAGAGTTATAGTTCAGCAACATCTGCAGGACCAAAGGTTCCCCACTCCTTATTAAGGAATGTCCAAAAACTTTCTTGTGTGTGTTTCTTGGGGCATGGTAGGGGGGAAAAACCCTCAGAGCATGCCATGGCGTTGTTTCAGAAATGTCGAAAATGTCATTTCAGAATTAGAACAGAAAGTTCCCTTTCATGACTCCAGAGAATTTCTGCATTGGGATGGGATTGCGGTATATGTGTGGAAGGAGCCCATGCCACAAGTTTGTGATGTCTGAGTCCCTAAACTACAACTCCCATCATCTCTGAGTACTGGCTCAGTACAACAAGATCTGGAGGACCACAGATTAGCTGGGGGGTTCCCAAACTTGGGTCTCCAGTTGTTTGTGGACTACAACTCCCATCACTCCTGACCATGGGTCCTGGTAGCTAGGGATGATGGGAGTTGTAGTCCAAAAACAGCTGGGGACCCACGTTTGGGAAGCCCTGGGTTAGCGGGTCCAGTTTCACAGGCTGGCTCCAGGTCTGAGGGGGTCTTAAGCAATGTGTCCCTCTCCTCCTCTTCTGTCAGTTGGCTGTGGTGAGCAGGAACATTCCTGGCTGCAGTGACAGTATTCCTAGCAGTGTTGGGCACCTGGGTTTAGCCACCATTTGATTTCCTGGCAACTCCTAAGAGGTTGAGGGTGTTGTGGGAAATGGTGACTCAATTCAGCTGCAGGGTAGGGACCTCCAGCAGGTTGTGGGTGCTGACGCCAGTCCTGTGCTTTCATCATAGCAAGACAATTCCTGCACATCATGGGGATATTTTGATTGACTCAGCATTTCTGCCATCATAGCATGCTTCATACATTACTCAGACAGCCGAACTCTGCACTCCCCAGGCTACAGTTAAAAATGGGAACTGTCAACAGGCAGCAGGGCGAGAAAACACATATAGACACGGGAAGCAGCTAAAGACTGCCACATTATTATTTTTCATAGATTAAAAAAAAAGGGGCAGAATCGCACACGCCGGCCAGTTTCTGTTTTGGCTTGAAATGTTCATTTTGTGCTTCTCAGAAGTACATAAAGGTAAGAACTGGGCAGGGAGAGCGCTGGCCCGCAATGGCGCCCACCAGAGAGGTGCTGTGACTGAACTCTGGTGCAGGTCACAACACTGTTGTGGTTCAGAGGCATCCAAGGACACTGTGCTTAAATTTTCCCTTTCTCACCGCTCACAGTAAGGAGGAACTATCAGAGTACGGTGCTATCAGAGTATGAAGCAAGAGTTCTGAACATTTACATTTCAGTTCACTTTCCACTGTACTTCTGAATTTAACCAAAGTAGCTTTGAAACTTGAACAACCCCCTAACGAAGTCTTAGGACTCAGAGAACACACGCCCCACCCAGGTTGTCTTCAGGCTTCATGATAGGGCAGGGTGAAGAAGAAGTCTTCTCAACAGGGCCTGGGTGGGTTCCTAGATCTCCTCCTGGTATAACGGAAGAATAAAAAAAGAGTGCAGTCAGGATAGAAACTATTTCATATCTTTGCTGGGAAAGGCACCTCTTATCTAATGGTAAGACACTAAAACAATCAAGAGCTATATTTATTTTTAACTTGGCTTGACTGAAGGCTCTGTTGCAAAGGCTAAAGGTGATAGCTTGGAGAAATATTAATCAGACACTTCTACTTAAGTGTCTCGATCTCTCTTTTCCCTTTTGGTTTATGGTTTCCACAGAAAAGAAGAGCCTGCAGCCCACCGCAATGAAGGTCATCAAAGCACTCTTGGTCTACCGACGTTTTCTCCTCATCGTCTTCACTCCTCTCCTGCTTCTCCCATTGCCTCTCGTCATCAGAACCAAAGTAAGTGAATAATAACTGCTGCCCTGCATCTTTATGTTTCAAAAGCCTCACTGAAATGTTTCATCTTCCTCTCAGTTATTTCCCCCCTCAGATTGGTCTCTTCACAAAACTCTGCCGCGCAATACAGATCAAAAGTGATTTAAAAAATCACAGAGAATCTTCCACAAAGTCTGTGTTCTTAGCAGATAAAATGGATAGGCTGTCACCCAGACAGTTTTAAATATTTTAAACATTTCACTTCTGTACTAAACCCTGGGCACTGTCAGGAGTATAGCTTTAGTGTGCTTTGTCATTATAGATATGTACAAGGTGTCAAGAAGATCTATATTTTAATTGGCTTTTTAATTTGAGAGGGAGAGTCTGTGGCTAGCTTTAGGGGAGATATAATATCAGTGGTGACAGTTACTTGCTGCAGTATTTGGAGAACTGGAATGAGAGAGGGAATGTCAACATTCCCAGCTGAATGGAATGAAATAATTGATAGGCTGATAATCAGTTATGTTCTTGCTATCATTTGCTCCATGGCTCTGCATTATACATTTAAACCGGTGTCATACCAGTTTAAAAAATTGTGAAGGGCACATGACAGTTGTGCTGCCAACAGATAAAGATCAATGTGTGTGGCAGCTTCCACACAGCAAGTAGTCATGAATCTTTTGTGCATTTTAATAAAGGATCCTGTACTTGCACATAAATTCAGTATTTTACATTAAAGGCCTTCATGTTGACTAATCACAAAGGCCAAAGTGAGCAGAAATTCATGATTTCTTTGTCACCGGAGAAACATGGCCTTTTATCTTGCTGCCTCATCGAGACATATGTCAGAAGTTAATGGTATTAATGGGTGAAGTATTGACTCCACAAAAGGCAAAGGCAAAACTCTCGTTGATTTCAATGGATCTGCCGCCTTTCATCTTCTTCAGAAATGGTGCCAATTTTGATGTCAGGGAGCTACTCTGCCTACAAATACACAGAATTGTATTCCTCCGCCCCCCCCGCCCCCCCATTTAGGGAGGAAACAAAACTCTTGTTACTATTGTGTGGTTTCTTGTCCTCATTCAAGGACATGTTCAAAGGAAGTATTTCTTTTCAGAACAGAGAATAATAGAATCTATGCAGATTCAAAGGTGAACCTATGACATCCAATTGATTCCATCATCTGTTGTAGCTCACACCACTTATAGATAGATACTGTATATTCCTGCGTATAAGACTACTTTTTAACTCAGGAAAATCTTCTCAAAAGTCGGGTGTCGTCTTATACGCCGGGTCGTATTTCTTATATGCCGAGTATATCCCAAACTCTATATTTTAACTGGAAAAGTTGGGGGTCGTCTTATATGCCCAGTCGTCTTATACGCCGGAATATACGCTACATGTCCTCCAGCATCAGTATGTGATATGTATTGTCTGGCACTAAGATACACTCCACTAGAAAGCAATATCACTATTTATTTATTTTTAAAGGCATGCAATAGTTGTCCAGCAGCACACATTATTATACACAGATCAGCATACCTCGAAAAACAGCACACATCCTGCTTTGACATGGTAATGCACATCTAAATCTGTGTGAAGCAAAGAATCCAATTCTATATTTGGGGGAAACTGGTGTTGTTTCATTGTTTGTGTCTCCAGCCACTTATTGAAATCATCTTAAGTCGAAAGAAAATCTGACTTAGTTGCTGTTGACAGGCTCCGCATGGATGCTTCCAAATGGCAGCCACACCAAGGCTGGAGTTAAAATGTTTGGGTCTTTTTAGGTTACCCAAAAGATAGAAATTGGCAGGCATTTACGTACAATATTGTGAATGAAAATCGGGGTTCTTAAAAGCACAGGGGAACCTACACAAGTAGCACAAGCTCCCTGCTACAGATGGTCACCTTCCAAGTCATGGAGGACAACCAGGAATGCGGCAGGAGAAATGGGATGGGTATTCTAATCCTTATGGGATGCGGGTGGCGCTGTGGGTTAAACCACAGAGCCTAGGGCTTGCCGATCAGAAGGTCGGCGGTTCGAATCCCAGCAACGGGGTGAGCTCCCGTTGCTTGGTCCCTGCTCCTGCAAACCTAGCAGTTCGAAAGCACGTCAAAGTGCAAGTAGATAAATAGGTACCACTGCAGCGGGAAGGTAAACGGCATTTCCGTGCGCTGCTCTGGTTCGCCAGAAGCAGCTTAGTCATGCTGGCCACATGACCTGGAAGCTGTACGCCGGCTCCCTCAGCCAATAATGCGAGATGAGCGCCGCAACCCCAGAGTCTGTCATGACTGGACCTAATGGTCAGGGGTCCCTTCACCTTTATTCTAATCCTTGCACCATGTGATGGAGGAACAGAGAGAGCCAGAGAGCGAGTTTCTATTAAAGGGGCCTACCATGAGCAGAACACTGGCCATTCTTGTTCATTGGAAAGTTTCCCCACTCTATTTCTCATTTTGGCAGAGTGCAGGGGAAATGAATGATGAGATTTGTAAAATGGATGACGTTCAAGCAAATTCATCCTTAGCATTACTTTTCAGTACAACAAAGTTATGGTTCATAGAATCCCAGTAGTGTCAGGCACATCAGTGTTGTTGCCTTACAACTCAACACATGAAAGTGTGTAGCAGATTTCAGGGCAGGTCACTGTTTGGCAACTCTCTAGAATTATATGTGAATGATTACAAAGGAAAGGGAATGGTTTTGAAACCTGTGAGACTCCAGCATCTCACAACATGGCTATAGTTGACTTTGACTTCACATCTAGGACAAGATTTGAGATAAGTTCACAGATGACCTTTCTGTGTTCTCCTTTTTCTTCTTTGGCTATGTAACTGTGTGAGAATGTGGTTGAGTATGAAAAGATTTGATGAAAACCCCCAAATAAATCACAAGCAATAAAAGTTAGAGGTGAATAAATTTCTCTTGTTTACAGCTTTGTTGAAATGTAGCCCTGCCTAAGAGATGGATAATATAGTTTCAGGCACAAAGAACTAACTCTGCTCAATCAGTTATTTTAATGACTAATCCCGTTGGCTAAACTTCCCACCACCATAGCATATGTGCAATATGATCATTTGAGGCATCCTTCAAATGGTGAAGAGAGACTGACTACAGAACCTTTAATATGTATATAATGTGTCTCGGCTTTGTCTTGCCTGCATTTGGCTTATGACTTTAATGATAGCTCGAGCTGGGTAATAACGTCTTCTTTGTGATTATTACTCCATGGCAAAATCTATTCCGGATGACTCAGAACATTAAAAAGTAGACAGAGCTGTCCGTCCCAAGTTATTGCTCCACCACATGCCACACAGCTGCAGAGAAATCAGTTTCCCAGGATGTTAAACAGCTCTTGGAAGCCAGGTGATGATTGGATTGGAAAGATACATCATTAGAAAGGTGATGATCAGATAGAAAATGTTGCAAGCCATGAGGCTGCAGACCACAACCAATTATGAACCCAGCTTGAAGAAGAAGCTCCCAGGGGACTGTGGGTCTAAATAATGGTTTCCCAAACGTGGGTCTCCAGCTGTTTTTGTACTACAACTCCCATCACCCCTAGCTAGCAGGACTAGCGGTCAGGGATGGTGGGAATTTTAGTCCAAAAACAGCTGGAGACCCAAACTTGCGAAAGCCTGGTGTAAATGAAGAAGGCCTATGTATAAACTGGGTTTAAATCAATGAACTTTTGAGGTTTCCAAAGTCTGAAGTTAGAAACACGCAGTAATCTCTTAAACTGCAGAGCAGGAGTAGCCAGTGTGGTGCCCGCCACATGTTTTGACAGCAACTTCCACCATCTCTGATCGTTAGCCATGAGGCTGATGAGAGCTGGAGTTTACAATATCAGCGGGGTACCATGAGTGGTTGTATTCCAGAAATATCTGAAGGTGCCACAGGTTCCCCATCCTTGTTCTATGACTTCTCCCAAGTAGACCCTTCTTCTTCAGGAGATCTTTGATGATAACATCTCTTGGCAACATGAATGGTTCTACACTGACTCTGCACTACCCACCAGGCCTGTTGCTGCTTTTGCTCTTGAGGTCCAGCTGGTGAACAGCAAGAAATAGTGGGGTCAAGGTAGAGTGCAAATGGTGATCAGAGAGGTTGTTGGGGGCCAGGTGAGAGGTTTATGAGACCAGATTCTTTGAGTTGTCAGAGGACAACAGCAGGTTCTTTCAGGTTGCTAGCTGGGGGTTCTCTGTGGGATCCCATGCCTCTTCCTCTGAGGAAGGTCCTAGTCAGACAGGACCCTGACATTGGAGATATTTGTGCAAGGATGGACAATGTGGTACCTTTCAGGTGTTGTTGAACTGCTACTCTTCATTATCCCTGACCACTGAAAATGCTGGCTAGGGCTGATGGAGTTGTGATGAAGATGGCTACCCTTGTGTTTGTCACAATCAAGATTCAAGGCCAATGAATTGACCCAAAGTGTCATATCTCATCAACAAACGTGCCTGTGATGTAGAGTGTGCATACACCTAGAAATTTTTTTACACTATATAGCAATGCATCTCCTTTGCTTCTGCCCTGCACATAGACTCAAGCTGCACCAGAAGTTTGAAAGGATCTTGAGAATATTTCTGCTGTGGTTCTGTGGACCACCGGAAGGTTCATTATGGATCATCAATGGTCCACAGAATTACTTTTTTATGACGATCAGGGAGTTGATGCAGGTTGCAAATGTGAGGAAGTGATAGACATTCTATGCACTCTGATATCGGATGGATCTGTTGGGCCTCTTTCCATCTGCCGCATCAGTAAAATAACAACTCAGAATGTTTCACGGTCTGAAAAATGCAGAGAAGAGCAAGATTAAAGATCTGGCAAGTTTTCTACACGCCAAAGCTTCTTCAAAATTATTTTCACTAGATTGGAATGAACTGAAAAGGGCACTTTTCAACCATACAAAGAGGCATTTTTATTAACCTTTACTTAAGAGAGAGAGAGAGAGAGAGAGAGAGAGAGAGAGAGAGCTATAGCAGATATATCTTAATATCAAACGTTCATCATTTAAAGACGTTTACCATCTACATTTAAAATCTTTGCCCTACGATTCAAATGAGGGATTTCTCCAATGAAACGAATGCAATAGATGGGAGAGAGAAGGAGTGATTTGGAATACAGAAAGACAGTTTGCCCCTCAAAATGTATGTATGTATATGTATATATCTTTATTGTCATTGTACAAGTACAACGAAAATATTTCCTGTGGCAAGTCATGGAGGCTATACATTCTCGATAAGAGCACAGCATGTCTGGGGGAGGTAATCGCATCCCTAAGGAGTTCTTAAGATTGTGATGAATCCAGCGCAGTAGGGCTTAAGCATCCCCAGTGCTTGAGTAAAAATAAACCCAACCTGAAATTGTCCCTGCCATATATGTGCTGGCTGGTTGTTTTGTCTGAAACTTCTCTTGAGCAATCAAATGGGAAAACAGTGTGCAATGATTATGTGTCAGCAGCACAGCAAGTTGGCTGAAATAGTGTGGCTTTTTATTCCTCCTCTTGAAAGCTGCTCCGCCACGGTGCACCTCAGACCCTTCTTACATGACCTTGGCAGTCTGAGGCCTCCTTCCCTAGCTTTCTCCTGCTGCATTGCTTGGGTAGCAATAGTCTCAGGCCACACAGCCATGCAATAAAATGCTGCTGTTTAGGGGTGGGAAACAATGTTCATTCCCTTCTGGGTAACCTTCCCAGGGCCGCATCCCTGTGGTGGGCAGAGTCAGAAGCCCAGGATATGTCCCTATTTTCACCAGAGAAATGTTGGAGGATATGGAACAGGGAATGTTAACTTTGCCTTACAATTGACTAGTTTCTACACAAACTTACACACCATTTCCTCCAACTAGGCAAGCGAGAGCCAATACCCAAGCCCAAGGGCCCATTCAACCCAGAAAAAATATGCTTTGTGTGCAAAGCAGGGCCAGGAAAGATTGTGGCCTAGAAAGAGTGCTGAGGGCCATGGCAACCTAAGGATTATCTCTTCATTCTCCTGTCACAAATGGAATGGAAATCTGCCCTCTGGACTGAAGCCTGAGGAAAAAGTTCACATTGACACCAAAGGGTGTCACCAAACTTCCCCCCCCCCCAAAGCACTCAGATGGGCTTCTGTGTGCAGCGGCGGGCTTTCCAATTTCAGCGGCCCCCTGTACGATGCCAACATTTTGTGCCTTCCCCACCTCTTGCCTTCCATTCTAAGTCATTGTTGTGGGGAATTTCCTTTCTGATTATGGTGAAAGAGTGAAGAAATAAGTGTTTACGGTGGAATCACCTTCCCCCATGCCTGTTATTTATTCAACAAAAACTTAACTAAACGCTGCACGTTAATCACAATGTGATGAGTAGTTTGGCCAAGACTCAATTTCAGTCAATAAATATCTTGACTTCCTTTTCCTATCTTTTCTTTTTGAAAGCCTTGGCCTGTAACAATACACTTTCCCAGATTCTGCCCCCCCTCGCCCCGCCCCGCCAGATGATCAAAATCAATTTTGCATTTAACTCTGTGTTGGCTTCTGCATTTCATTTAAAGGCAAAATGTGAGGAAATGTCCCGCTAATTCAGAGATGGCTATGACAGTCTGTACGGTTATCCTCCACACCCCACCTTAAATAAACGAGTACAGATGGTTCAGGTTCAGTAACTTTCATATTACCATGCTGATTTGGTATTAATGAAATATACGTGTTAATAGAAAACTCACACCTGGCACAGATTTTTCTAGGTTTGTGTGTTTGGCATGGATGTGGCTTTCACCGGATGAAATTCTGAGCATGGGAACATCGAGTTCCGATGTCCCTGAATCTCAGTAGAAAATTCCTATTCTGAAGGGCTGTCATCAGAGGGAAAGGAGGAAATAATTATTTTTCCAGCTGTATCAGCTGTACCAGCACCTGGACTGGAAATGTACCCTCCAACATTTTTCTGGTGAAAAGAGGGACATCCCAACATTTCTCTGATGGAAATAGGGATGTCCTAACATCTTTTCATATCATTTTAAAGTTAAATGTAGATGTCTCATTTCGGGTGAAAATATTGCTGATTCAAAATAAGGCTATGCATGAGTGTATTCACAAAATATTGTGACATTTGCCCACCAGCGGAATCGTCAGTCTCCTCACAGAGAAACGATCCCCGTTTCTCACTATTATTGTTCTGAGGTATTCAGGTAGGTGGCAGGTGTTGTGTTTCCCACCATGTTCCTCCAGAGGAATCTGAAGTAACATTTTTTTGGCCATAAAAGTTGGGACAGTGGAAATGGAAAGATAGCTTTTGACAAAGCGCCAAGACACTTTGGACAAAGCACAGTCTTTTCCACCTTATTATGTTGCTCTATCTAGCTCAGTATTGTCTACTCTGATTTCAAGCAGAGGTCTTTTGCTACCTGGTCCTTTTAACTGGCGGTGTCCATTATCGAAACTGGAACCTTAAGCATTCAAAGCACCATGCTCTTTCATTGAGATGCAGCCCCTTTGCAATGCAATGCCTCCCTCAAATGTCCATTCCATTGACAGTTTGTGGAAAACAACAAATAAATGCAATAAATAAAAAAATCAGAATATTTAGAATTTGAAAGCAGTTAGTTACCAAATGGCCATGGCAGATAGCTATTATTCTATACAATAGGACATTCTATACAAGATCTCAAAGTAGCTGTCTTATTGCAAAGGAATTTCAGAAATAGACTGGAAAGAGAAGTTGCTGAATTGCAACTCATTACCAAACTTAAAACCACGGAGAGACCTGGTCTGAACAAAGACATTGGATTCTTATCTCATTATACATGACTAAGCTATTTTTAACCTTCTCACCCCTTGCTTTTTCCTATAAGACTAATTGCAGTCGTTAACAGTTGTCAACAGGTTTACCACAGCCATCAGCCTATCACCCATTCCCACCACCCCTCTGAGTAATACCCCTCCCACCCTCTCACTATATATAAGGGTCTGGTGACTTCTGTTTCAGTGTATCTGAAGAAGTGTGCATGCACACGAAAGCTCATACCAAGAACAAACTTAGTTGGTCTCTAAGGTGCTACTGGAAGGAATTTTTTTTATTTTGTTGCAAGGAACTGAAGTTTCTGCTGTATCAGCAACATTGTGACTTGGGAAATCTCTGGATTCTTATTGTCCTTTCCAGTCAGGGGTTATAATGTTTTCTGTCTGATTGCTCATGTTGTACTACAGAAATCTGAATCTGATTTTCTTTCATTCTATTTTCTCTTTTTCTAGGAAGCAGAATGTGCCTACACATTATTTGTGGTGGCCATCTTTTGGCTTACAGAAGCATTGCCCCTGGCCGTTTCAGCATTACTTCCTGCTTTAATGTTCCCATTGTTCGGGATTATGGCTTCCAAACAGGTAAATTTCCTGTTGTTGTTTCCCACCTTCCTTTCCCTTCCACTACTCCAACTGCCCATACATTTGGTAGCCCAGACATCAAACCATTTCATTGCTTTATTTGCTTTCTTTAATGGTGAATTTATACAAATCCTAATGCCTCGAGGCCTTGAACCCACTCAAAGCATCCCTACTGAGCCCATTCTGAGGTGGTTGGTGGGCTGGGGAGACTGGTGCTGTCTAGCAGTATAGCAAGGGAATCACAACCGCTATGCCTCTTGCTACCATTTTGAAACACAGGAGACAGCAGTGAAGAAACCTGAAACTTGATTTCACATCCCATTTGACCCTGAAACCCAATTCAATCTGGGCCAAAAGTTCAGCTTTTCCAACTTTCTTCCAAGCACTGGCAACCACTCTATGGATATACCATGGAATCATGGCAGCTAAATAACACACATTTAGCTAAACAAAATGAATTTTCCTTTTAGGTGGCATCTGCTTATTTCAAAGATTTTCACCTGCTATTAACGGGAGTGATTTGTTTGGCAACGTCAATAGAAAAATGGAATTTGCACAAGAGAATTGCCTTGAAAATGGTGATGCTGGTGGGTGTTAACCCTGCATGGTATGTAACATACTGACAAAAGAAACTGATATACTGAAAACCTCTTTGGCTCTGTTGTGCAGGTAGACTTGCCAGCTCTTTTCTTCACCTGTCCTTTATAAAACTGCACAATAAGAAGAAATTCCACAGATGCTACTCTCCCCAGCACTGTAGCTCTCTGGCAATAATAGAAGCTTCACCTGTTGGAATTTTCAGTGTTATGTAATTGTGATTGGAGCACAACAATTCAAGTAGCAACTTTTGGGCAGGTTGGGCAGGTCTGTGTGCAAAGCATCACCCATTGACCACTGGTATGGTGTGTGTGTGTGTGTGTGTGTGTGTGTGTGTGGAGTAGAGGGGCTGTTTCCCCAGGTGCAAAATTTGGGTGTTTGTGTGTGCAAAATTTCAAAAGAAAAATAAACTGCTTTGAGGGTTTTTTTTAAAACCAACCAAGCAGTGTAAAAATTTCATGAAATAAACAATAACAATAAAATAAACGGCCACCACTGGTCTCCCATCCCCAGCTTTTCTCTCACTGCTGGGAATACCCTTCCCCACCTCCATCACTGCTGCTTAGAGATTTGCTAAGGCCAGCCTTTTGCCAAAATTGAATTATACATATCGTTGGGATGAGAAGACGAGTTTTACACGAAACACTTCTGTTATTGGCAATAGTGGCACACGGCTCAGAACAAAATAGCAGATGAATTTGTGAACAGCTCTGACTCATACTCCTTAATGACTGGTATTAAGCAACTGAGAGATCTTTCATACATTATCTCATCGTTAGTATTCCATCCGAAGCTGAGGTAGTACTAAGCAGTTTTATTGCAGATAGATACGAAGACTCTGCCCACCCTCTCCACCCCCCAAAATATTGCTGACAGCTGTTACAAACGAGAAGACAGGAGAGATGAAATATCATGTTGTGCTCCTTTTTATTGTTCATAAGGGGTCAGGTAGCCCCTGTCAATCCAATCAGCAAGACCAAAAGCAGTTTGCCAGTATTGCAGGCTTTCTGGTTCTTGAATTGTCAGATGCTGCTGTGATAGGGAAGTAAGGAGTTGTCAGTTTCTGACTTGATGATGGTAAATTAGCACAGTTAGGGAAAGCAGAATGGGTGAAACAGGAAACCTCAGTGAACCTTGAAGACCCTGAGGACCATGCGTGTGTACATCCCTGCCTGCAAGACTGATCACAGTGTTGGCTTGGAGTATCATTATTTCTTCACCTAATAGGATCTCATCATGATCGTCAGGCGCCAAAGAGCTAAACCTGGCCATTAGGAGTAACTAGAAAGCTAAGATAGGAGATGGGAAAGAGATGATGAAGCCATCTGTTCCATAAATATGGAATCCACAAATATATCTTACCTAACCTCTTCATCGGTGGTCTGGCTGGTTTCACAAAATGCAGGGAGGGCAGAGAAAAGCCCAGCACATGAACAGATCAAGGCTGATTTCACAGTGTGTGTGTTTGTGTTTTCTAAGCCCACAGCAAGATGTCAACAGTGCTGTGAGGAGGGTGTAGCCTGTTGCTCCAGATTTTGTCTCTGCAATTGAATGTGCCCATCAAATGATGAGTGGGTTACCTTGGTTCCAGACTGCTCTCTTATGGATTTTCTCATTATTTCTTCTGATTTAACACGGGCATTTTCTAAAATTAATTCTGGAACAGGCATAGTTTGCTGAAGCTTTAATTTCTTTTCATTTGTTCCCATCGCTTTTCCGTCCTTCTTACTGATCTGTGCAAGCAATCCAATGGATGAGCACCCCTTTTCACTGTTTTAGCAATATGCACAAGCGGAGGGTGGGGTGAGAATTAAGAAGATTAAAGAACTAACAGAAAGAAATTTAAACTGTGGCAGGCTAAGCATTTGCAGTGGCCTCTATGGAGCCTCAAAATAAAAACAGAAGATGGCAGCTTCCTTAGGCATTGGTGTGGCTTGCAAACTAGACCAGATGATTCAGAAACCCAGACGCCAGAAAGAAATTTGGATGGGGAGAATTTTGTAAGCATGCCTGCCTGCCACCCAGTGGTCACCTGGCCTCCTGTAATAATATATTGTACTTTAATATGCAAACACTGTTTTTGTTTTTAAAAAACAAGAACAGCAAAAGAATTATCCTTATTACTACTTCATCAGGTAGGCCACTGGTGCCATTTGGTTTAAAAGGGAAAATGAAGACTGAGAATGTTTGTTATCTTCACCGCTTGCAAAGCCACCTGCGTGGCAGACAGAAATTCAGCAGGTGAAGCTTTTCCTGGAATGGTTTCACTTGGTGACATTCTCCCATGACACAAATGTTAAGAATACTGGAACTCTAAAATAAGCAACAGTACTCAAGAGTTGCCTCAGACTTGAACCAAGAGGCAAGTCAAACAGCAATTCCATTAATTAACCATCTGCATGATGTTTAATGGCACGCAAAATATTCAATAGGCTGATGGCTCCATGTAAATTTCTCCTACAGATAATTTTTGACCCTCCAATTTTTGACCTTTGAGCTGGGTTAATAAAAAAGGGTGCTATCCCAGTTGCACTGATACAGCAATATTATCTTGACAGATAATATGTCAAGTTAAGATAGGAAAGTGTTTTCTATCACTTTCTGAGATGATTGTTTTTCACTCTTTATAGCTGCTGTCCCAAACCAGGTGCTCTTCCTATTATGGGGCTCCAACTCTCATAATTCCAAACCATTGTTTATGCTGGCTGGTGCACATGGGTTTTTTATTGCCCAGCAATATCCCAGGCAGAGGAAGGCTGCTGTGTCTGTTCAGTCTGATTATGTCATTTCGTGTCATAGTGTCATTAAAGCAGCAAGTAACCTGATATGTGCACACCAACATCCCCTGCAGAGTCACATCATAACAGCATGTGACCCAAGAGGGCAGCCTTCTTCTCATTTGTGAAATAGCAAGATATTTTGAGGAGAATGTCTCAGATCACGTCTTAGTCCAGTTCTGCTCAGAATTTAAGTCCAGCTTACCTGGGCCAACAATAATGAAACCTTTCCTAGTGATAAATGAAGCCAACTGCATGGATTTCAAGTGGTTGTAGGCAGAGTAGATGAGGTGAAATAGTCTTTTGGAATCCACTTTAGAACAGGGATCATCAGTCAGTTTTCAACCCCCAAATCTATTGGGAATAATTTTACACTCTTGGGTACATAATGATCGTTTGAATGCTGGTTTATAAATTTGTTGTTGTTCAGTCGTTCAGTCGTGTCCGACTCTTCGTGACCCCATGGACCAGAGCACGCCAGGCACGCCTATCCTTCACTGCCTTTCGCAGTTTGGCCAAACTCATGTTAGTAGCTTCGAGAACACTGTCCAACCATTTCATCCTCTGTCGTCGCCTTCTCCTTGTGCCCTCCATCTTTCCCAACATCAGGGTCTTTTCTAGGGAGTCTTCTCTTCTCATGAGGTGGCCAAAGTACTGGAGCCTCAGCTTCAGGATCTGTCCTTCTAGTGAGCACTCAGGGCTGATTTCTTTAAGAATGGATAGGTTTGATCTTCTTGCAGTCCATGGGACTCTCAAGAGTTTATAAATTGTTTATAAATTGTTTACTATCAAAAAGAGATTGCAATGAAGCAGTTCCTTTATTTCCCCTTTTTTTTGAATAATTCTTTTTCTTCTCTGCAGGCAGTTTCTGTCCCTCCCTCTCCCCACCTTCTTTAAAAAAATCAGTTTATTAGAATCTCCCATTCCACTACAGGACTGGCTAGCCAACAAGTGCATTCATATATTTGGTGAGGTTACCAGGTTCCCGTTCAAGGGCCTGGCCCCTAAAGATCACTGGGGTCACTCTCCCACAGAGGCAAGACTGCTTCTAACCTCCCCACAAATGCCCTACTACCATCATCTACTGAATTGCAGAGGCAAGCAGGACTCTGCTTTCAAAAAGCCCAAACCAGCATATGCAATGAGAAACGGCTTCCTAGAATCCCCGATATTATGTATATAGGGGAAAGAACACAGAACAAGGCATTGCTGCATGCAAAATAATAAATGATGCTTCTATTTAACACCTTTGCCCAGGGATGCAGAGCATGCAGGTGTAGCTGAACTACAGCTCCCATCATCCCTGATCTTTGGCCATTCTGGATGGGGCTGATGGGAGTCCAGCAACACCTGGAGGGCCACGGGTGTAGTGGTTAAGAGCGGTAGACTCGTAATCTGGTGAACCGGGTTCGCGTCTCCGCTCCTCCACATGCAGCTGCTGGGTAACCTTGGGCTAGTCACACTTCTTTGAAGTCTCTCAGCCCCACTCACCTCACAGAGTGTTTGTTGTGGGGGAGGAAGGGAAAGGAGAATGTTAGCCGCTTTGAGACTCCTTCGGGTAGTGATAAAGCGGGATATCAAATCCAAATTCCTCCTCCTCCTCCTCCTCCTCCTCCTCCTCTTCTTCTTCCCCTTCCTTGCCTTAACAAAGCACACTGACCTCCCTCTTCAGCAGTTATCCTGACCCACCAGTCTTTTCTCCTCTCTCCTTCCTATCCACTCAATCCTCTCTTTATGCAAACTCTTCGACTGTCATTCTCAGATGACTTTCTCCACCTCTTACTCACCCTGACTCCACTCAGCATCTCAGCATCACATTCCACCGCTGTTAATCATCCTTGCCTTCATTCTTTTGTCACAGACACACAGCAGTAGTGTATTCCCCCCTCAAAAGAGAGGGGGAGGAGAAGTACGGAATTTGCCTTTTTATGAGATGTTTACATCCTCTATCCTTTGCTTATGAAATCCGGTCATATCCAGATACCTTCTAGAATTTGCAAAGTTGCCTTAGCCTCGTTCTAGAAATTTCAAATCCCAGGAGGGACTGGATTTCATAACCTCATCCCGAAAGTGGAGGAAGCAGGGACAGGTGATATGCCAATTTCAGTTCCTTTGTGTTTCTCGCTTTTCAAATCTTAAGTTCAGTTTACACGATGAGTTTGTATTATATTTAAAGTATGGCTTTTTGTATGCCCCCCATACATACTTTTTTTTAATGCAATTTTGCCTAATTTCTGCATTTTTGCCATTTCCCCTGATAATATAAATTTTTACTTATTAACAATATACCCCGCTTTTCACGTCATTTAGGTCTCTAAGTGGCTTTTAAAATTTATTTTTGCTAAAAAACAAAAAAGTATGAATTTTTTGTTGTTGGAGAAATACATCATTTGGAGAAGTGAACAGGTTGGATTTCTCCCCCGTTCCTGGAAGAAGCAAGGATGTTGCCTCTGGCAAGATCCTGCCAAGGAGTGTGGTGGAGTCTCCTTCTTTGGAGGTCTTTAAGCAGAGGCTTGACAGCCATCTGCCAAGAATGCTTTGATGGTGTTCCTGCTTGGCAGGGGGTTGGACTGGATGGCCCTTGTGGTCTCTTCCAACTCTATGATTCTATGATTCTATGACTCTATGATTCTAAGATTTTCCTAAACTGGCAAAAGGCTGAGAGCTCTGTTCCAGACCAAAGTTTCTTTAGGAGGATTGAAAGTGCCTCAAATTTATTTGCAGGACATTTTGACCATTGCATTCAGAGCTTCAAAATTACCATTAATAGTCTATGTTTAGTCTGACCTTCAAAATAAGTAAGCTGGTTCAAGTGGGCTCATCTAGAGCCTTTTGCAATAATGACTACCATCAATTTAATAAGAGGTAGGCATAATAGGCAGAAATTATCCAGAACTGAAATGTAACCTGATCACAATTTGGTGCCCCTATAATGCAGGAGCAAGCAGCTTTATTTCAGAGGAGATGAGATTTCATCAGCCAGGATGTGGGACGTGCCACCCAAATAACTTGTAAAGTCATTTTGCATTTTGCAAGGAGCCTGCCCTTACCTTAAGTAATCATTAACATTTATGCAATGCTTTCCATCCACACCAATTCCAAAGGTCTCTGCAATCTTTGTAAAAATTATCCATTCTAGGACCACTTGGTGTGAAGTAAAAATGGTGTAGGTGATGCATGTACCTCCTAGTCGTTTCTTACGTAGACAAGGTTGTGCTTTCGCAAGTTAAAGTTTGACCAAATCATTTTTCACCATCTCCAACATTGTGCTGTGGAAGCAACTTCAACGAAGTGTGCAAGGTTACCAAGTTGGCAGTGTCAAAGAAATGACTATCCCATTTGGAATGATTTTGGGCACATGGCAGTAGAAAGGAATTGGCAGTGAAATCTTGGTGAGGAAATAGGAACGGATACTAATCTATCCAGAAGACCAAACAGCATTGCTGAAGATAGCAGATCACTTTAATATCTGCTTCAGTCCCTCCTGGTATGTTCACCCCCTAGATAATAAGGTGGAGAGCCTCCTCTTTGGTGGCCCCATGGTGATGGAATTCCCTTCCACTGGACCAGTGTGAAATTTCTACATTGCAGACTTTTGGGCTGGCCCTGAAGACCATCCTCACACCCCTTCCAAGATTGATGTTTATTAGATGGGTACCGGTCTGAGTTTTTCTGTTTCCATGTGTGTGTGTGGAGTGATTGTTTTTTTCTCTCTCTCTCTTTTCCTTTTCCTTTTCCCTCTTTTCCTCCCCCCACCCCCCTTCTTTGGTCATCTACGCTGTAAAAACTTTTCGAGATTAATATTCTGTATAATGAATGCAGTAAACAAAAAGCAAACTGTGTTACAGCAGAACAGACGGGGATCGGTGGCAGAGACTGAACTTACAATGGATTTCAAAGAATTGATGTGGGGGTTGAGGAAAGATATACAAGACTTAAAACAGGAATTGAAGCAGGAGATTAATGCAAATACAAAAAAATGAGGAACAATTTGAAAAATGGGGGGGGGAATTAGATCAAAATGTTAAAGTAACAGAAGTATTATCGAAACAGATGAACGATTTGGTGCAAAAAAATTCAGAATTATCAGCGACTATACAGGATTTGAAGGGGAAGTCACAAAATCTAGAGGAAGCGACAAAAAAAAATGGCACGAGAGGGAAAAGAAAGAGGTCTCTGACTTAAGGGCCGAGCAGGAGTCTATTATGGACTCTATGGCAATGTTACAAATGCAGAGGAGAGAATTGACTCTGCGGCTGAGAGGAGTGGTTGAGGAGGTGGACGAAAGGATTGAGGACAAAATCACCTCAGAAATAGCAAAATGGATGGATATTCAGGAGTCATAGCTTACACAGAATATTGAATCGGTATACAGGATAAATTCTAGAATTGTGAAAGCAAACAAGTGGCCAGCTGACTGTATGGTGACACTTAAGACTATGGAGATTAAAAACAGGATTTTGCAAACAAGTAATAGAAAGAAATTAGTAATCGCGGGGAGTGATTGTTTAAAGTTTTAAAATGCTGCTTATTTTCTTTTGTTGTTTTGGAAGTTTGCCCAGAGAAGCAGCCTAAAAATAAAATAGAAATGGCTGGAGAATCTTTCCAGAAAAGGCTTGCTTGGATGGGAGTGCAAAGAGGAGAGAAGCGGAAGCAGCAGAGAGCAGGCAGAAGGAAAACAAAACAGAAAGAGAAACTTATACTGGGCTACAACAACCATAAATCCTAGTCATTGGCCATGCTGGTTAGGGATCATGGAACTCCAACATCTTATGAAGGCTACAGATTCCCTACCCTGTTACACAGCAAGAACACAGTCAGTGAAACTATGGTGACACTTATAGTTCCAAGTTGCACATGTGGGGTGACTATTGCAAAGGAATGAATCAGGACACTGGTTTGGGGAGTAAAGTGGACCCAGATTTAGCACTGTACTGCTGTCACACATACAACTGTTTTTCAGTGCCTGCCTGTGTGGAGATAAACTGCCTGTTGGTTAGGTAAGAAAACATCAGCTTACCTGGAAGGACTTTGAGCCAGCAAGCTAATTCAGAATCTGATGAACTGAACTAATTTAGGATGTTCTAATGAGACTTGTCCAAGTAGCCATGCATTTTACACAACATAAATCATGAAGACACAGCCCTGGTCCCAGAGTGTCAAAATATATGAGTCCATTGTACAACCTGCCATCCTTCTAAAAGGCTTTTTCACAGCAAAAAAAACAAACCATCAATTTGTGAAACTACAATTTTTGTAAATTTTCATAATTTGTTTTAATTATTGCCTTTACCAGAATGTACTCCATAACCATGCAGTTAGTTGGGATGTGATCTAGGGCATTTTTATCAGATAAAGTTTACAAGGCTGTTTTTTGTTATTGTCTGAATAGATTGAACCATCTCTCCTAAAGATGAGCTCCATGGCCTGGTCCTCTGAGGTCTTGTCATCCATTTTCTTTGTAACGGTGCCTCTCTGCAGATGTTACTAAGCTAAAACTCCCAACAGCCAATGGCTAAGGAAGATAAGAGTTGTAGTTCAGTAACATCTGAAGGGCCAAAGGTTCTTTACACCTGCCCTACACCTTATTATGTTGTTCCTCCCATTGTTGGATGGGTGCATAATCTCTGGTTCCTGAGTAAGGAAGGTTACAAAGAAGGTTATTCTGGAACTTGACCATGTGAGCATAGGGAAGGGTTGTAGCTCAGTGAGAAGCACATGATGCGGAAGGTCCCGGGTTCAGGAAAATACTCTGTCTGAAACCCTAGAGAACCAATACTATAAACACAAGACTGAAATAGATGTACCAGTGGTCTGACTTGATATAAAACAGTTGTCTCTAACATTCCCTTACAAGACTCCTATGATGCTGGAGTGGCTGAAAATGGTGTGTTAACACATGTATGTTGCAAGGAACTTGATAACCATGCCTCATTCACCTGCCTTTTGTGTGTGTGTGTCACAGCAACTGGTGGGCCTGGAGTGTATTATTTACCCCTGAATCAACTTTCAGCTCAGTATAGCCTGTTGACTAAAGTAAGTAGCACAGGTGTGCTGTGTCTGGATTTATTTTCTGGGAATGATTTATTTGTGTGTGTATTTTTACACCGCCTTGCATATAGCACCCCAAGGAAATGCACATCAGAAGAGAGTTGATGATATTTTAAAGGAGTTAAAACATTTAAACAGTAATAACTTCTTCAAAAATAATAATAGTACAGCAGCAATCTGGGGCAAATTAACATTAATCACGGACTAAGCATCAGTGGAAGCCTGAGAACACAGATAAATCTTTGAAAGGCACCAAAACACTAGCCGTGGTTGGCACATGTCTGAGCTCAAGTGGTTCCACATTGTGGAAAACTTCATTTGGTCGCAAATTGGAAAGCATGTTAACTCAAGCTCTTTCATGAAGATGATGATGACAACTCAGTCTCATTTTGATGGCAAAGAACCATTCCTTTGTTTTAAGCTGAGGGCTGATTGTAGAGTAATACATGGAGGTGCTTCCCATTTCAGGCTCACCCTTGGCTTCATGATCAGCTGTGCCTTCCTGTCTATGTGGCTTAGCAACACCTCCGCTGCTGCTATGGTGATGCCCATCGTAGAGGCAGTGGCTCAGCAAATCATCAGTGCTGAAGCTGAAGTGGATGGCCTGGAAATGACTCGTGCAAATGGAGCCACCAATCACGCGTTGGAACTTGATGGTACGCAGGGATGTTGGACGTTCTCCACTTTTACCTTCCCTGGGGAAAGACCAGCTAAACTGAAGCCCTCATATTCAACTTTTCACCTCTCTCTTTTAAAATAGAAGATATTGATGAATGCGAAGCAGTTAGCTGGAAAGAGAAATCAAAGCAAATTAATGGGTAAAATTTATTTTTGATCACGTATATTATATCAGTTTTCTCAAGCACAGCAGATCACTTATAAACCCTGCATGTTTCTTCTTTCTAGATACAGCAATGGGTCTGCTCATGCGGTTCACACTGTGTGCAAGATTGAGAAGGAAAAGGTACTTGATAAGCAATCACGGCATTTTAATTTTGAAGTTATGGTTTGATATCAGCCTAGTAGGTCAGGGTCACTAATTTCTCTAGGTCCATTGACACATTTGGATTTTTGAGAGAATGCTGTGGGCACCGCCCTCTCTGGTCACTTCTTTCAGGTCCAATAGAATTAATTTGAGCCTTGAAAAGCACATAAAGCTGAAAGAGGAAACGAGAAAGAGCGCTACTCTTCCTTCCAGTTTTTGGGTTGCAGCAACTGGTTCTCTCTTCCGGTCATTCTCTTTAGAAGGATGAGCTGAAGAAGAGTCCCTGTAGAGATCCATTTCAGACTGAGCAGCAAAAATATTATATTGTTGTTTGCCCTTTTGGCAGCTCAGATGCATAACTTGTTTAAATTACTCCAGCTGAGATCCTCATTCTTTTGTTTTTATATTGTTTTACGTCCTGTGTCTGTGTTGGGCTGCCAGATGATTTTAAACAATGATCTCTTGCAAGAGGGAATCAGAGTCTCATAGAAGATTGTGGAAACTTTTTAAAACATAGCATAATGGGGTGCGCCTTATTACAGTCTCCACTTCTGCAAAATGTTCCTTAGTTATAAAATCCTGATTAGATATTTCCCTTTTTATGTAGTTTAATTCCTACTATGAGAAATGTTTTACCGGCTTTCCAAATAACTAAAAAATAATTGTAGGTGGTCGTGTTGGACAAAAAACCCCAAAGTCTACACATTTATTATTTCTTTATTAAAATTATTAGTATCCTGCCTTTCAGGTAATCTGCAATGTGGTATAATACAAAATTGTGAGTGAGCTTTTGAAGTCTCCAAATTAAAGAAAAGGATGCAGCTAGCCATGTTGATGAAATCCAAAATCTACAGGGTGGTAAAAAGTCAGGAGCAAATGTTAGAACTTGCTCATGACTTTGTGACTTTTCAGTTGGTCCTAAGAAAGGCATTGCCACACTATAGGTTTTGTTGGGTTTGACAGGTTTCTTGAGCCCTGCCTGCTGCCCTTGTATCTCCAGCTGTTAATCCATTCCACTAATGGTTCCTGCTGCAATATTCTCCACTGGTTTCTGCGTCCATGTTCTTCCTCGTCTTGTGGGAATATTGCCTTAAACTGAGCCAGACCACTAAGTCCATCCAGCTCAGTATTGTCCACACTGACTGGCAGCAGCTCTCTTGCCCTTCCTGGAGTTTCTGGGGGTAGAATCTGCGACCTTCTGCACGCCAAACCAATTCCCTCCCACTGAGCTATGATCCTTCCCCTAGATCTTCCTCCTTGGACTCAGGTCACCCCGGCCCTAGTCTGACTGTGAAGTTGCTGGCAAGTCTTGGAACAAGACTTGTGGTGCAATTTGTAACTCTGCTTTGTAATGATTACTCGTGAATTCTTATCTTGAGACTCGGATCAGCTCCATTAACCCCTGGCTCCAAGCCATCCCTCTGTAACTGGAGTCTTTATAAGTGCATCGTGGATGAAAAAGTCGTTCCCTGACACGTTTCAGTAAACGGACATGACAGGGAAGGAGACATGCACCCAAGTGATTATATGAATTCATTCTCGGAAATCCATGTTTGGTTGAAGTTCTTAGCCTGGGGGCTCATCCACACTTTTCACTGGGCCCATATTTTGATTGTATTGTGCCCTGATTAATTCCCCTTGGTCCGAGAGCTTTTCTCGTTGTTGCGCCTTGCGAAAATCTTACCTGCTGAACTGAAGGAAGGAAAATCCTTCCCTGAATTCTCTGCACATCTGATAAGTTTTGGTTCGGTGGGATTTTCACAAGGCACAGCTGTGGAACGACGAGAAAACCTATTGGACCCAGATGAATTAATCAGCACACAATGTGATAAAAAGTGTGCATGAGCCCTGGGACATTAGTAGTTGAAGTCTGGGGATGGTGGTCTTAAAATTGTGTGTCTACACATTTTCCTCCTTCTCTTTTTCTCCCTGCACTCCAGGCTGCTGGGACCAAAAGTACAGCATCCATGTGCTCCTACCTAAGAGACTGATGCATTTGTTCTTTTAAATGTACATGTCTGTCGCCATTTTGCTACAACCAAACCTGTCCCACCACCTGCAAACATGATTCTCTTCTCTTTCTATTTACCAGTATTCTGGTATGAAAACCTGTACGCCAGACAGACTTTTTAACAGACTTTAACAAATATTTGATCCCTTTGAGATGCTCCATAATTCAGCCCCCATGTGAGATCGTTCAAATCAAACAAGAATGGGGTAGAATGGGTTGGATATCAAAACCTGACCCCAAAGCTCAGACCAAAGAGAGATGTTGAGCTACAGTGAGCTAAATTTGCCTCAAGAACTTCCAATTACCATGCATGTATTTGAGCTGTCTTCTTTTGAGTGATGTAGTTATTATTTTTGAATGCATCACCGAGCATTTGAGATGCAGCAGAGGTATGTCAATGCTTTGCTAATAAAAAGTATGTTTCAAGGCTTTTTTTTTAAAAAAAGGATACCCCTTCCTCCTGCCCACAGGTCAACCAAGCTGGACCTGTTCTCATGAGGTCTATGGGGTGGTGGGGAAGCCATTTTGCTGTGACTTCCAGCTACATGGGTTCATAATAAGGCCATCTTTTTAAAAATAATAATAATAATAATTTTTATACATTTTGCAAGAAGGAAAATTGAAACATACAAAAACATAAAAAGCATACAAAAAACATACAAAAAACATAGGAAAAAAGAAAACTAGAAAAACAAAAAGATTCTTCTTACCATAACATAACTTTACTTTACATCAGTAAGTGACTTCCCCCAATCCCCCTTCTGAATTTCAGTTCCCTACATTTCTTTAGCAATTTCTTAAAAAAATTACCATCTTAACCAATATTTTCAAACACATCTTAAAATTAACCTATTTCCTAGATAAATTCCAAAAACCTATAATTAATTTCCTAAGTTTTAATAAATATTACATTATTTTTTCCAAATATAATTTAAACTTCTTCCAATCTTCTTCCACCATCTCTTCTTCCTGGTCGCGGAGTCTCCCAGTCAGCTCGGCAAGTTCCATAAAGTCCAACATCTTCATTTGCCATTCATCAATAGTTGGTAAATCTTGGCTCTTCCAATTTTTAGCAAGTAGTAGCCTCGCAGCAATTGTGGCATACAGAAAGAAAGTAATGTCCTTTTTGGGGATTTCCTCCCCCATGATTCCAAGTAGAAAGGCTTTTGGTTTCTTAGTAGAAGTGTCTTTTAACACTTTTTCCATCTCATTATAAATCTTTTCCCAGAAGTCTTTTACTTTGAGGCACGCCCACCACATGTGGTAAAAGGTTCCTTCTTTTTCTTTACATTTCCAGCATTTATTATCAGATGTACAATATGCTTTTGCAAGTTTTACAGGTGTTAAATACCATCTATACATCATTTTCATCATATTTTCTCTCAAGGCAGTACATGCAGAAAACATGATTCCATTTTTCCACAACCTCTCCCAATCTTTTAACATAATATTATGCCCCACATCCTTTGCATAACAAGGCCATCTTGGGGAGTTACAGGCATGCGTAGGATTCAGCCCTGGCATGTCACCACTACACCCAAGCCAAATCCTGCACATAATGCCAGATGCTCTTGGTGACAGCCTCACACCACTCAGAGAAGGAGGAATAAGCCTTCAATGGTGAATACTTTTTGCATTTTCATCTCCTGTGAGCGTTTTCCCACTACCTGTGCTGGAGCCCACCACAGTGAGACTGTTCTTATGGATGAAGAAGAATTTTATAAAAATGGCACAGTTTAGAAACTCTCGCTCTCTCCTAGTTCAATAATCCCCAAGGCATTCTGAGCCAAGCCTCCTTCCATCTTGCCTCTGCTCATTATGGCTCAGTGTCAGCCTCTTCCATCTGCCTCTTCCCCTTCTTCTGTCCTCTCTCATATTTTCACAAACTTACCAAGTCGCGAATATGGAGGAGGGGAAAGAGCAGCTGAGGCTGCTTCTGTTTCTGCAGGCCAAGCTGTTTTTGCCAACTTGAACTCTGGGATGTATTGTTTGCTATTCTTCCTGATTCATCAACCAGGAACAATAATAATAAGTTTTAAAAACCTACACGCGTCAGAAACACACCAAGGGTTATTTCAAAGAGTCTTCACCTTACAATGTGTTTTATCCAAAACCTCCAAAAAGATTTGCAGAAATCTCAGCCCGTTCAATTTCTGAACAAAGATGCAGTTACAGGTAGATAGCCGTGTTGGTCTGTCATAGTCAAAACAAAATAATAATAATAAAAAATTCCTTCCAGTAGCACCTTAGAGACCAACTAAGTTTGTTCTTGGTATGAGCTTTCGTGTGCATGCACACTTCTTCAGATACACTGAAACAGAAGTCACCAGACCCTTATATATAGTGAGAGGGTGGGGAGGGGTATTACTCAGAGGGGTGGTGGAAATGGGTGAAAGGCTGATAGCTGTGGTAAACCTGTTGACGACTGTTAACGACTGCGATTAGTCTTACCTTCTCACCCCTGGCTTTTTCCTGTATTTTTTATTATTTTTTATTTTGTTTTGAACAAAGATGGGCAGCTTTCACATGTCACTAGGTGAAAATGAAAACGTTTACTGTTCTTTTCATTTCTTATTTAAGGAGACTCCAGAACCAAGTGATACTGGAAGAAAATACCGAAACAAAAGGGACCACATGATATGTAAAGTCATGTGCCTGTGCGTTGCCTATTCGTCAACTATTGGCGGACTGACGACCATCACTGGAACTTCAACCAACTTGATCTTTGCCGAGCATTTCAACTCGTAAGTAAAGAGACAAAACAAGTTCTTCTAAATCTGAACCCTGTTTTTTACTTCCTTCCTTTTATAAAAGCAGTTCAAACAACAACTGGGAATAATAAAAAACAGTTTAAAAGATCAACACATACATAAAATCAGTTCAGATCCAAGACAGATGCCAACTGGGACAAAGTTTTTATATCCCAATCCAGCTCTGTCCCCCAAATATACTGTACTTAAGAGCCTACCCATGTGATGGTATTGTAGGTTAGTTGACCCTATTATTGCTGGGTCACATAAATCTCTCATAGATTTAGCTAAACATTCAGGTGAGTCACATGATGATGCTCTTGCAGTTTAGCTGCCCACAACACTCCACCACAACTTCCACTTTACAAATCAATAATATTTTAACTGTGCAGTAAACAAAGAAGTGGGACGCTTGCTGATCGGAAGGTCAGCGGTTCGAATCCCCGCAACGGGGTGAGCTCCCGTTGCTCAGTCCCTGCTCCTGCCCACCTAGCAGTTCAAAAGCACGTCAAAGTGCAAGTAGATAAATAGGTACCGCTCCGGCGGGAAGGTAAATGGCGTTTCCGTACGCTGCTTTGGTTCGCCAGAAGCGGCTTAATCATGCTGGCCACATGACCCGGAAGCTGTACACCGGCTCCCTCAGCCAGTAAAGCAAGATGAGCGCCGCAACCCCAGAGTTATCTGCGACTGGACCTAATGGTCAGGGGTCCCTTTACCTTTAAACAAAGAAGCAGAAGGCCAGAGAATTTCTGAACCACAATCACTGTCTATCTATCCATGCTCTATAGTCTTTGTCCTTGATGTCCCAGTATCTATCCAGAAATTTTAAGGCTCATTGTTATTTCAATGGAAGACATAAACACATGCTTAAATCTCTCCTGCTGAAATCAATGGAACTTAAAGTATTCAGCTTTTGCTGGACTATGCACTGTTATTTCCATTGTAGAAATAGTAAAGTGAAGCTGAGGGGAAGGGAATTTAGACTCAAAGATCCTTGTCTAACCACCATGAACTCACAGGACAATACGGCATTCAAATAGACACAATATTACAGCTGGAACACATCACACAGGCCAGAAATGCAGAATGAAAAAAAGGGAAATCATGTCTAAAAACATTATTCTGCAGGTTTGCTCCCCCTCCTTTTAACAAACTCATTGAAATCACCGAGGCTGTCATAGAAATGTTTTATAATTATAAATGATGGTGCCACAGTTTGGCCCCAAGAAACTTTTCTCACAGCTGAGGATATACAATGTTAAACTTCATGCTATTTCTGAGGCAACTGCAATTTTTACACTTGATACTAATTGACAACAACCGCAGTATCAAGGATCATTCTGTCAGTTTCACTCTGCGCCCCAAATATTTCTAATGTGTTAAAGCGATTTCTAGTCGCCTGGAATATTGTCTATCTGCCGCCTGTAATTTGTTTAAAATTGCATCATCCTAAACTGCATTTTACACTGGAGAATATATCATAGTTACTTTAAAGCAAATAAAATAAAAGCATACATATAATCAAATAAGCAAGGACACATTAAAGCCTTCAAACTTCATTACAAGCAAGGCAAGGGAATAATAACCATACCAGAGGAGATCACATCTCCAACTAATTACCTATGTGATTCCACCCTGAACAACTAACAGTGCAGGCTTTCTTCTGAGGAAGCATGCCTGGAATTGAGCTACAAAACTCTTTTTTGTTTATAGATGGGCATTTTGTTACGATCCCTGGTTTGATTACAGCTACAGGATCATTTTTGCACTGACATGCAACACCATTGTTTTTGTTGGAGATCATAACAACTGCTTTGCTGGATCAGACCAAAGCCCAGTTCAGAGTGAAAACCTGATTTATTTTTTTCTTCCTTGTAGTCTCCTGTGCATGCCATAGAATCATAGAATTGTAGAGTTGGAAGTGACCAAAAGGGCCATCTAGTCCAACCCCCTGAAATGCAGGAATCTTTTGCCCGATGTGGGGCTCAAACCCACGATCCTGAGATTCCCCACCCCTAAGGGTTGGAGAAGAGATGGGGTCATCTCAGGGTCCAAAATTACCTAACTGCACCACTATTCACCTCTCATTTTCCGGTGGCTGTGCGTTCTCTGAGTTGTAATTAGAGATGAGTGGATCGGCCTATTTCCAACTCCTGTCAGTTTAACATAGTTTCATTCATGCCCTCCCACTTCTGCATCAATGTCAGTTTCGCATGTTTTCATTCATAAGTTTATGCCCTCCCGCTTCTGCATCCATCTCTAATTCTTCTTAAAAAAAAGAACCATCCCCACAAAAATAGGCCTATTTGTATGCATTTTATTCCCTTTCCCTCCACAAAACAGGCCTTTCGCAAAACATGCATTCTAATCTAAAATGGATATTTTTATATACACCATGGTAACATTTATTTTTTTTAGTTGAGCACCGTCTTGCAAAATTCAGAGTTGCATGAAAGCTGAAGGATAATTGCATTCTGAGCTGCATAATAGTCTAGAAGGTGTGAGTCAGGTCAGTTCACTTAGAAAATGTGGACTGAACCAAATCCCTGAGTCTTCCTAGTTGCAGCCGGCTGCCCATGGTACCTTTCAGAATCTAATAAACCACCTGAGTGAAGTGAAATGAAATGTGCAAGGAAGGAGAAAGGGAATCATAGAAAGCAGCTGAACTGGAGCCAGATGACGCAGCAACATGTGAAAAGGGCTATGGAATACATACTCTCCAATATTTCTCAGGTGAAAATAGGGATGTCCTATTCAACAACAACAACAACAAACAACAAACAACAACCACAACCCACCCATCTGACTGGGTTGGGTTGTGGGCAGCTTCCAACATATATAAAAACACAACAAAACATTAAACATTTAAAAAAAACTTCCCTACAAAGGGCTGCCTTCAGATGTATTCTAAAGGTTGTATAGTTACTTATCCCCTTGGCTTGAGGTTGCACAACTCCATACCCTCCAACATTTCTCTGATGAAAATAGGGATGTCCAGTGCTTTTTTTCCTTAAAAAAAATAAATGTTTAGGGGTACTCTCATTTGCCTATTCATATTGAAATATGAGGCCAAACTTAGATTCACAAAGTGTTTAGGGGTATGCGTACCCCTGGGGGAAAAAGCACTGGGGGTGTCCTAAGGGAAAGGGGATCATTCTGGGATCAAATCAGAAATTGGGACAGCTTCTGTAAATCCTGGGGGGGGGACACTTGGTGGGTCTGTGAATGCCCTCCCATCACAGATTCATCTAGCACTGACCTTGCAGGACTTTGTGTGCCAAAGCACACTTATTGATCCAAGCCTTTGACCAAACTGGATTTGGTTTTGGGTAGCCTTCCCACTCCGGCTTGTACTGTTATTCATTGCGATGATGAGTGTACTCCTTTATTCGTTTTATGTACCAGGATTTTATTGTGCATTATATGTTCCTGTTTTATACTGCGCCCTGGTCTGAGATTATTTTTTAATGAAGAGTGAGATAAAAATCCCCTAAATAAATAAAGGGAGGGACATAAAACATAAACACAAGCCAATCAGCAGAGGGAACATGACACTGCCCAGAGTAAAGAACTATCAAAAGGCAAAAGGCATTAATATCGTCAGCTTTTCATGTTACAGCTGCTCCTCTAGGCTCCATTTGGTTATGATTCAGAGTCACTCTCCTTGGTGGTTTTGTGTGTTAATCCAACGTAATATACAAAACCTTAAGAATGATCTTAAGATAATGAAAGCCCTATTGCAGAGCAACAATCCTATCCCCAGGTCTGTCCTGATAAGCTTGGTCAAGGTCAGTACTGCAGGTATAAATCTCTTAAATTCAAACATTTATTATTGCAGATTGCATGGCAACAGCCACGAGGAAGAAGGTGGAGATAGGAGGGAGCTGTTAAAACAGGCTATGCAGTCTCTTGTTTTTGTAGGATCCTATCAGTGTGGTAGTCCAAATCACTAAGGTCAAACAGATCATCTTCAAAGTGTGTTTTTCTCGGGCAAAGAGGCTGCCTGAACAATCCTAGTTTGGCTGTTATAGTTCCATAATCTTACGCTGCAAACCATCTTCATCACTGGGTGGCACAGCCTCTATATTTTTAAGTACACAGGGCCAGTTAACCTCCTGATTTTGAGCTGGTGCATTTATCCCCACAACATGTTGTGCCTTCATTTTTCACACCGTGATGAATATTTCCTCTGAATGCTGACACCTTTACTGTGCCCTAATAAACTTTAGTTTTTGCTAGATTGGGAGGACACCGTAAATCTCTGATCCCACACTGCGAAAGCACATTTCAGAGGAAATGTCAAGCAGTAGGAGTGTTGGCTTGAAGTCACATTGGAGTAGCTTTACCATTTCAAACATGAAACAGTGAGCAATGAGGAAGGAAAGCAGATTATTCCCCCACCCCCATACTCAAGGAGATGTCACTTGCTTTGGCCACCTATGCGTTTACACAGTAAGGTTGGGCATGATCAATGGGCCCTTGTTACCAGGCCAACTAACGACAATAAAAAAATTCCTTCCAGTAGTACCTTAGAGACCAACTAAGTTTGTTCTTGGTATGAACTTTCGTGTGCATGCACACTTCTTCAGATACAGGTATCTGAAGGTTGATGCAGCATATTATGAATAGCTCTTGGGGAACAGGGGGACATTTTCACATGATTTCAAAACCTTCCAAAAGATGGGGGAGACCACCAGCTCCACCCAGAGTCACACTAGATACCTGTGGTACTAATATGTCTCCCTCTCTTAAAAAGATAAGTGAGACCAAAACAAAAAAGGGAAGCCATAAGAAATCAAGCAGTGAGATCAGGAACTCAGTGACACAGGGCCAGTGAGTTCACACTATTGTTGCTAAATGTACAATAATGCAATTGTCATTCAAATCTACATTTGAGGTGAAGTCATATTCCATCTTCATTTCCTGATAGAGCTGGTTTTTATATCTAAAACTGGACAGGGTGTGTGTAAGTATATCAATACTTCAGCCCATCCCAGGGATCCTGTCTTAACTGGTATCTTGCTTTTCATATGCAATAGTGATGTCTTAACCTCAGTTTCTTTCTCATTTTTTCCCCAGGCGGTACCCAGGTTGCCAGTGCATCAATTTTGGAACCTGGTTTATTCTTTGCATCCCCATCACTCTTATTATACTGGTCCTTTCCTGGGTTTGGCTCCTCTGGCTTTTCCTGGGTTTCAAGTAAGTATAAATGCCCCGTGCAATCCATGTGATGACAGCTGAGGCAGGGAGAATAGCATACTGTAGAAAATCATTTCATATTTTAGAATGAGAATGGGTGGTTTCATTCATGAAAATTCATCAGCAACTACTAGAGGCACACTTTCACTCATGAAGGCCAAAGGTAGCCTATGTGGTGTCCTTCAGATGTTGTGAACTACAACTCCCATCTTTCTGATCACTGACCATGCTAGCTGGGGTTGATGGAAGTTGGAGTCCACAACATCTGGATGGCATTACATTGGCTACATTTGGCTGTGACCCTCCAATATGGCCAATGGAATTATGGGAACTGGAATTATGGGACCAACAACTTTTGGAGGACACAGGCTCCTCATCCCTGTGGTATAGAAATAGGCATGCATTTTGGAAACTCAAATTCAAACCAGTCCAAAATAATATTTGCATGTGGACTGATGGTGGTCATCATTCAGGACCTCTGCATATGCAACCCGCACTCATAGGTTGAAACCCAATATTTGTTCCGACACACATTCAGATGGAAAAGTCCGATTGTATAGCTGCTACAGTGAATAATCTTCTCCATGCTCTGGGTTGATAAGGTTTATCTCTCAAGTAAAGGGATAAAGATAGAGGTAGCCTGGACCCCAAAGAGGAATTATAATTCCAGATACCGTTCCCCAAAAAGATGTGGCAATAGAACCATGGTTTGCTCACAAGTCAGCCTTATGCTGAAGTGGGCCAAACATTTATATACTGCTTGATTGCAATTAAGCATCAATAAGTCACAACAAATGATTTATAATAAGTGACATTCATCCTAGCAACTGGAAGTTGCATGACTACTTTTGTTTAATAAATAGCAGATATGGAGAGAACTGGTATCTGAACGAGGAACATATTAGAATAAAGGTTTAAATCCCCTGCCCATCACACCACGGTCCTGATTTGACCACCTCACCACCCCCAATCCACAGCTACTATTTACTAAACAAACAAACAAACAAAACCATGTAACTGAGAGTTGCACAGTTAACATCACATCAGATTTGACCTTCAGCATAACATTGCTTTCCCTTTTCCCATACAAATGTGACTAGGTAGTATAAATAATTTCCCCAAGAGTAGAGAGCATATTTTCCAAGATTTTCAGCAGGGATTTTGCTTTTTAGCACAGGTATTCAGCATGCGGGTGGCGGTGTGGTCTAAACCACAGAGCCTAGGGCTTGCCGATCAGAAGGTCGGCGGTTCGCATCCCCGCGACGGGTGAGCTCCCGTTGTTTGGTCCCAGCTCCTGCCCACCTACCAGTTCGAAAGCACGCCAGTGCAAGTAGATAAATAGGTACTGCTCCAGCGGGAAGGTAAACGGCGTTTCCGTGCACTGCTCTGGTTTGCCAGAAACAGCTTAGTCAGGGTGGCCACATGACCCGGAAGCTGTACGCCGGCTCCCTCGGCCAGTAAAGCGAGATGAGCGCCGCAACCCCAGAGTTGTTCACGACTGGACCTAACAGTCAGGGGTACCTTTACCTTTACCTTTACCTAACATGGTACCCTGCATATGTTGCCGGACTACCGTTCCTATCATCCCTGTTCATTGGCAGTTTGGGCTGAGGGTGATGGGAGCTTGGCTACTCTAGTTAATACAAAGGAAGCCCGCCTGACTTCATGCCAGTTACTGTCTCTGCTATAAAGTATGTGCACCAAAACACCAAGTTTGCCAATACATTGCGGTACACATACCATACATGATACTATAGTTTGACATAAAGCATTACGTTTCTGAATTACAAGGTATTGATTATTTCTGCTCCAAGGACTGTGGCTTAGATCCAGAGAGATGTGTAACCAGTTCCTCCTGCCAAAATGGAGCTTTGAACTGCATTTTCAAAACAGATCCCCGCATAGCAAGCCTCTTTTGAAACAAAACAGAATCTCCAAAGCAGTTTGTGATACAAAATGGAGGGGAATCGCCTCCTGGTCAAAGGAAGAAAGCCAAAAAAATCCCAAGCCTTTGGATCCAAGCCACAGGAAGAGAACCCCATACCTTAAATGTAAAAATCCCTTTACTGGTTATTCTTATTTCAATTTTAGTTTCAAAGAAATGTTCAAGTGTGGCAAGGAAAAGTCGCCCAGGGAACAAGCCTCTGCACAGGTGATTAAAGAGGAATACAATAAACTTGGACCGATGAGGTAAGACAGACGGCTGAACCATAGGCAAAGTGTTACAATGATGTCAAAGCAAACATACTGAAAGGGCAATGTTGACACTCGCTGTTCTTCTGTTGCAGCTATCCAGAAATCATCACCCTTGTCCTGTTCATTCTAATGGCCCTGTTATGGTTCACTAGAGACCCTGGATTCATCTCCGGCTGGGCTTCATTATTTTCAGCGTAAGTTTATAAGCATCATTGTCCAGTTTTGAGGTGCTGGCATTATCTCTTACTTGTAAACGAATCCACATTGATGGCAATGAAGATTTGTTTAGCTAACATACTGGATGTGCTGACAATATCTGACTCCTGAGCCAAGGAGATAAGTAACTATACAACCTTTAGAACACATCTGAAGGCAGTCTTGTATAGGGAAGGGTTTAATAATAATAATAATAATTAATAATAATTTATTTATACCCTGCCCATCTGGCTGGGTTTCCCCAACCACTCTTGGTGGCTCCCAACAGAATATTAAAAACACGCTAAAACATCAAACATTAAAAACTTCCCTAAACAAGGCTGCCTTCAGATGTCTTCTAAAAGTCAGATAGATGTTTACTTCCTTGACATCTGACGGGAGGGCATTCCACAAGGCGGATGCCACTACCGAGAAGGCCGTCTGCCTGGTTCCCTGTAACCTCACTTCTCACAGTGAGGGAACCGCCAGAAGTCCCTCAGAGCTGGACCTCAGTGTCTGGGCAGAACGATGGGGGTGGAGACACTCCTTCAGGTTTAAATGCTTTATTATGTTTTTATATATGTTGGAAGCCACCCCAGAGCGGCTGGGGCAACCCAGTCAGTTGGGCGGGGTATGAATAATAAAGTTGTGGTGGTGGTGGAACAGGACACAGGACATCCCTGTTTTCATCGGATAAAAGCTGGAGAGTATTCAATGCACAGAAACAGCACCACAACAAAAGTGGCCAGGGCCAGAATATTCTCTCTTATCCCATATTCTCTCTTATACACGCACACATTTATACAGCATGCGCGCATACAGCCTCCCCTGAGTAGGAAAAGCTGCAAAATTTGAAGGCAGTGGGTAATTTGTGGCAGGCCCGAATTAGACATTGGCTACTCCACATTCCACACATGCATGTACATGCTCACATACACATATAACACACAGCACAAACACCACACAGAGGTATCACCCACAAAGAAAAAAAACCTCTAGTGGGCCTTTTTAGGCCACCCAGCACCACCACATTTTCAGTAATAGTGCCTACCATTTTTACCTAAGTCAGCCACAGCCATGGTGATTATATTTGATATCTGTTTCAGTCTATGCCATCCCTACTCAGCCTCATAACTAGTGCAGCACTTCTCATGAGGACAGATTTTTATTTACCCATGATGAACCCAAAGCACCACTATATTTCATTTTTGAAAACCCAAGAAGCCGTACCTCAAATAATGAACAGCGATGTGTGCCTAAGGCTCCACTCTGTACGTGCAAATCCGTTCCACTTCAAGTTAAACCTATTCAGGACTGGAGCATAAATCACACCTTTAAATATCCTCAGTTCTCATCTCCTTGTAATGTTTGCTTGGGTAGCACACATAACTTCTTCGGTTGTTTCAGATAATGTCATACCTTGGTTCTCAAACTTAATCTGTTCCGGGAGTCCATTCGACTCCCGAAAATGTTCGAAAACCAAGGCGCAGCTTCCGATTGGCTCCTGCACTCAAGTGGAAGCCACATTGGACGTTTGGCTCCCAAAAAAGTTCGAAAACCGGAACACTTACTTCCAGGTTTTTGGCGTTCGGGAGCCGATTTGTTCGACAACTAAGCCGTTCGAGAACCAAGGTATGACTGTACCTGCTGTTTAGATCTTACAGTCATTGGGTAGGACTGATTCTGAGTGCTTCTGTGAATTTATCATTACTATATATGTAGTGTGGGTGTATTCCTTGAACTTACTGACGACTCAGCTACATAAGTAAAAACAAACAAACAATGTTATAAACATGCAACACCAGATGGCGCTGCACAGCACAAAACTTTTTTTTTTTTTTTGCCAAATCATATTTATTAAATTTTCCAATCATATAAATCACATCATACAATTATCCATATCAATTTCTCCATATAGTCCAATTATTGAATTAATGTCCAAATGTATTTCCAAATTATTCTTTTTCAATGACTTCCCTTGCTTCAGTCAATTAGGATTTTAATCATTATGTTAAGTCTCTTGCCTTCCGTAGTCTTGATGTCATCCGTTTTCCAGTTGTTTTCCACCGTACTTTTATCTTCCTTCACACCGCTGAGTACTTTCGCAAGTGAGATAAAACATCCAAAGCTGTCGTGACTGTGTGCATTTTAAGTCCGTACCTCCACCCCCCTGGCACAGTGCCTCTTACTTCAAATCCAAAAGCTCCATTTCAACGATCGCCATCTTAACTTAACTTAACTGATGAATTCCATGTAACGCGTCTTACTTAAATGTAATTTTTCCTCAATCTGGCTCGCCAAGTCGTTCCAAGGGTGGGATAGTCGTATTTGAAATTAGTATATTTATTGTATTTATAAGTCTCCCACCCTCTCTGACTCGAGATCGCCAGCTATTTCTCAGTCGGTCTCCAATTAAGCTGCGTCATAAATCACTTCAATCATTTCCGGAGAGTCGGCTGTATCTCTTACAGAGTGAACAAAAGAAGCAACTCACAGCACAAAACTTTTCTGTGAGATTTTACATAGCATTTTCCCTTTTTGTTATAACCAGTGCTTTTTTTCTTTAAAAATGTTTAGGGGTACTCTCATTTTCCCACTCATATTGAAATACCGCCCCTCAATGAGGCCAAACTTAGATTCACAAAATGTTTAGGGGTATGCATACCCCTGCGTCCCCCCAGAAAAAAAAATCACTGGTTATAACAATTTAATTTATGACTTATTTTTAGCCGTTTTTTTTTCTGTGTGTAGATCCACCCTGAGTTGACAGAGATGACAGTGGTCAAACATATGCAGCATAATTTTCCAGCCAGCTTCATGCCACCTGGCCTGAAAAAGGTTTAACCTTTGAATAAGAGAGGAAGATTTCGACAGTTTCCCCTTTTCCGCTCCTTCATGGCTGCAACTTTTTGTAGCTGAGTCAAATGATTGGCTGGGGAGAGTGGTTGAGGCAGGATATAGCACTTTGCATAAGAGGTGACAGAGAAATAGCTCCAATTGGTCTTCTCCAGCTGGGCATTTTGTTATTTGATATGTTGTCAGTCAGGGCAGACACCAATGAATAGCTCCATTACCTCAAGAACTTCTGTCTGCGGAATAGAACTTCCCCTCATTCTTCTTTCCCCATTTACCTCCCCCATGCCCCCTAAATACATTCTGGGTTTCCCCCCAACCTTCTGCAGCAGTTGGGGGCAGGGGGCACAAGGAGAGAGGAGAGGGAGGGGCAAACGGAAATTAATGTATTTTATGGCTTGTTTCTTGGAAGCATAGAATATTGTCTCTGTTTGTTGCCGTTTATTGCTACACATTCTCTCAGTGGGCAAACCCATCTTCTCTTCAGTTTGTAATTGCTGATTCTCAGGCCTAACAGAATGGATTTCAACACATTTTGCCATCTTATTTCTAAGTATCAGTGAATTATTGAGGGACTGTAAAAAACAAAACAAAAAAACCACACAGACTGGTGCATTGCAATCATTTTATCTTATAGCTTCATTTCTGCTAAGTAAGAGCAAAGCAGTATGGGAGGTTTATGATCCTCACCTGTTATAAACCAGAGCCCTTAGAGAGAAGTCCTAGTGATATGTTCTGCGATCAAAGAAGTCACTGACTTGGTCGTCTCACATAACATTTGTAGCCTACTATGGATGTGAAAAGCTCTCGTGGTAAATGGGCTTTAACAAAACAGATGCTGCTAATATGAAAAAGCAGATATTTATTATTGCAATCTGTCCATTTTTACCATAATATATATATGGTCCTTTTGACTCTCCTCCAATGTTTTCCCCAAGTCCATTTTCATTTGGGACTAATTGTAAGCATGTATCATTCTACTCTAAAATAAACCATTTTTATAGTACAATATATCCAGCCTAACCTGATAAAATCAGAAGCACTTAATTATAATGCTGGAGCATATTCTGAAGTCTGGTCCTGGGCAGTTTTTGAGTTGGTATTCACCCAGAAAGCACATGTTTGCAGCCTTGAGATCCATTATAGATGGGGAATAAATGCAAGAGAATAAATACCGGTAAATGATGCCAAGATATAACAAATGGACATTTCCTTTCTTTTTCTTTTTTGCTGTTTAGATTTTGTTTGCATCCATATGCCCGTGGTTACACTTAGCATTTTTAATTTTCCTCAAAATATCTAAATGAGCTTTTTCCTTTTTAAAGGTTTTATTAGTCTCACTGTGCGAATACCCTTTATATTTTGTCTGCAAGCTGAAGTTTCGTGTGGAAACGGAAAGTTCATTCAAGTTTTTGGATCGTTTCCCTATATTATTAAATCCAATTAAGAACATCACACACAAACATATCGTTTCCTGATTTCATTTTTAAACGTTATTTATGTTTACTCCTGTAAAGTGTAGAGTTACCATAGCAACACTTGAGATGGTAAGAACCTGAACAGAATAGTTCATGTGAGGCTAGCCACGACTCCTGTTTCTTGTGGGCATTTCAGATTAACTCATTAACCACAAATACTTTGGCTTACTTTATGTCACTGCAATAGACGCAAGATAATATCACCAAGGTAACTATCTGTAAACAAACAATAAACACCCATAAAATGGCAAAAGTTAGTTTCTTTCCAAAATAGGTTTTATCTTAAATAATTGCAAACACAGTAAATAAAGAGCCCACTGGTAATATATCAGTGGTTTGGTGCTCGTTTTTCTCTCTTTCCAAAATAGGTTTTATCTTGTACAATTGCAAACGCAGTAATAAAGAGTCCACTTATGATATATGAGTTGTTCAGTGCTCAGACATCGCTCCGGTAATCAGATGTTTCGTCCCCAAAAGTCTCAGTCATCAAGCTTTGTACTAAATAATATACAACAGAAGACAGTATATAAATGACTTAAAGCATGGGTGTATCTGTCCCCATCAGCATGTTTCCATTGGGAGCAACATAGAAAGAGGACAATGTTATTCAGTTTCTTAACCCTCTTGAAGGTTGCATTTCATCACTTCTGTCTTCTGTTGAGCCTCAGATATGAAAAGGAGGAGGTTTTTTACCTCAAGCCAGTGTCAACTACAGCTATATTATGGGATGCGGGTGGCGCTGTGGTCTAAACCACTGAGCCTCTTGGGCTCCCCGTGACGGGGTGAGTTCCCATTGCTCTGTCCCAGCTCCTGCCAACCTAGCAGTTTGAAAGCATGCCAGTGCAAGTAGATAAATAGGTACCGCTGCGGCAGGAAGGTAAACAGCATTTCCATGTGCTCTGGCTTCCATCATGGTCTCCCATTGCGCCAGAAGCGGTTGAGTCATGCTGGCCACATGACCCGGAAAGCTGTCTGTGGACAAACGCCGGCTCCCTCAGCCTGAAAGCAAGATGAGCGCCACAACCCCATAGTTGTCTTTGACTGGACTTAACCATCCAGGGCTCCTTTACCTTTACCTTTTACCTTTACAGCTATATTACCTGCACAGGTGTTGAGTTCTTCTGGAGAGGTTATTCTCTCTGGCCCACCCAATCTGATCTCAAGGAACGCCCTTCTCAATAAAGCTACCCAGATAGGGATTCCCTACCAAGGAAGGCTCATGATGACCTTTCACCCATAGGCGACCCTTTATTTATTTATTTATTTATATAAACCTCGGGCCACTGAGGTACCTGCGTTTCTCAGCTGCTCTGTGCTTTGATCTCAATTCTTTTGCTTTTATTATGTATTAATTGCCTGCCTTTCCCCCAAAAATAAAACCTGCTCTTATTTATTTTTATATGGTTTTATTGTACTAATGCTGGGTTATTTATTGTTAGTCAAACTGAGCATTATTTGTAAACGTGGCAAACAAAAATAAATAAGGTAGATTAAGCATACTTTAGTTGAATTTAAACTACGGTCATGGTTTAGCTTAATTCATGCTCTGTTAATCATTGCTATTTTAAAATATAATTGCAAATTGGCCTATCATTTGAAATTAATGTTTGCATAGTTATTTTTAAAATGAAGCTTTAATCTGCCTTTCTGCTGGATCACTGCCACCCTACTAGACCATGGCTTAGAGAGTCACAGTGCAGTTCATCAGCTCGCACTGCCAATGGCAAGGAATTATGGGGAAAGATGCCCCACAATATCTGCAGGGCCAGATGTTTCCCATCCCTGCCAAGTAGAAATTTAATATGTTTACCATCACCTCAAAATATCTTTCCAACGTGTGAGCAAACACTGGTAATGTCTGATATTATTGCTAAAGAATCAGAATTTTCTAGTGTGATATTTGTGGACCAACTGAAACATTGGCTCTTTCCCCAGATACAAAGGGTTTGCTACCGATTCAACAGCTGCCTTAATGATTGGCCTCCTCTTCTTCATCATTCCAGCAAAAACATTGTCTAGAACTTCAAATGGAGAAAACAGTTGAGTATACATCCCTGACTTTTCCCTCTTTAGTACAAGTATAAAGGCTCGTCCACACTTCTGCTCATCTTGTGCCTAGAAAGCATGGGTACGAGCAATCCCCCCCATGTCTCTCTCCCTTTCCCAGGAAAAAAAAACCTGCTCTTTAGTGATAAATTGGAGCAAACTGAAAACCCGAATTGCCATTTGCTCTGATTGAACACTAAAGAGCAGTTTTCCTGGGGGGATGTAGCGAGACAAGAGGAAGTGTGGATAAACCCTAAGTTAAGATTATAACTGAGAGCAGATGGCGATATTTTGAGCTTCTTTTCAAGGTCATCCAGACTTCTGCTGTTGGATGGGTGGGCTTGAATCATAGAACTCTAGAGTTGGAAGGGACCCCATCTAGTTCAACTCCCTGCAATGCAGGGATTTCAGCGGAAGCATCCGTGACAGGTGACCATCCAACCTCTTCTTAAAAACCTCCAAGGAAGGAGAGTCCACCAGCTCCCATGGGAGTCAGTTCCACTATTGAACAGCTCTTACTGTCAGAAACAGGGACCCAGGTGGCGCTGTGGGTTAAACCACAGAGCCTAGGGCTTGCTGATCAGAAGGTTGGCGGTTCGAATCCCTGTGACAGGGTGAGCTCCCGTTGCTCGGTCCCAGCTCCTGCCCACCTAGCAGTTCGAAAGCACGTCAAAGTGCAAGTAGATAAATAGGTACCGCTCCGGTGGGAAGGTAAATGGCGTTTCCGTGTGCTGCTCTGGTTCGCCAGAAGCGGCTTTGTCATGCTGGCCACATGGCCCGGAAACTGTACGCCGGCTCTTGGCCAATAAAGCGAGATGAGCGCCGCAACCCCAGAGTCGGACATGACTGGACCTAATGGTCAGGGGTCCCTTTACTTTTACCTTACTGTCAGAAAGTTCTTCCCAATGTTTAGTTCTTGTAACTTGAAGCCGTTGGTATGGGTTCTACCTTCCAGAGCAGGAGAAAAGAATTGGCTTCCAGAAAACATTTATAGGCAGAATCCCGATGCATCCCAAGCTCTGGGTACATTGCAGAGCAGACGCGGAGCTCTCATAAGCATGTAGAAGAGAGTTCTTCATTCATTTTCCATGATGGTTACCAATTCCAACACAGGAAGAGCCTGCTGGATCAGGCCAAATGGCCCAGCTGCTCCAGCATCCTGTTCTCACAGTGGCTGACTAGATGCCTGTGGGAAGCCCGAATGCAGCACTAACCCCATACGAACCAGCTCCTGCAATGCAAAGGCATGAGAAAGTCAGATGAACCAGAATAGCTCTGTGTGAAACAGTAATAGAAAGATAATGCAATGGGCTTTCCCTCCTCAGATCTTTACAGACATTCTTTTTTTTTTATTCCCCCTCCTCTAGTTGTTTTTGATTACACTCCACTGATAACTTGGAAAGAATTTCAAGCCTGCATGCCCTGGGAAATTGCCATCCTCGTTGGTGGAGGGTTTGCACTGGCAGATGGCTGCGAGGTAATACAGATTTTTGCAACATAGTCAATCAATAATAATAATAACAATATTCTTAAGCTGTAGCTGGTTTGCAAAAAAAAAATGCAGAGGAAGAGCTGAAAAGTTGTCCAATGTTATGCCACTAGTAATATTTATCTTATAATGGAACAACAGTTAAGCGAGAAATTGAAGGGAATTGTTGTTCAAGAAGTTAGGGGGAATTCGGAGGGTTAGTTACTTTACTTGGTAAAATGTTGTCTCTGAAAACGGTTTCGTTTTGACTGTTATTATCATTAAATAGATTTCTAGCCCACCTTTTGGAGTGTGTTGCTGCTTGCTACAAATGCATAAAATAAAGCATTAGCATATCGAGATTTAAAACAGCTGTAAAAACAATTGGCAGCATTAAAATAAAACTGTTTTTAAATATGACCATAAAATTACCCAGGTGCGGACCAGGATTAAATAAAAAAAATATGCACAGAAGTGTGGTGTGCTAAGCCTTATTCAATGAAGTCAAGAATAGTCTCAACTGCTTTGGGCAAAATATGATGCTCTGGCTGCTTGTAGCTTAGAGCAGTGTTTCCCAACCTTGGGTCTCCAGCTGTTTTTGGACTACAACTCCCATCATCCCTTGCTAGCAAGACCAGTGGTCAGGGATGATGGGAATTGTAGTCCAAAAACAGCTGGAGACCCAAGGTTGGGAAACACTGGCTTAGAGGACCATGGCTAAGTTTCACCTTCTGGATGTTGTTGGATTCCAGCTCCCAACCAGCCCCAACTAGCCTGACTAATGCTCATGGAACTTGTAGTTCAGCAAGCATCTAGGGGGGTTGTACCTTGGTCCTACAACATGTCTTCTTCTCCTCAAGATGAGTGCATGTACTGTGGACTTTGTTGTGGCCTCTTGCTTGGACCATGAGCAAGCACAAAGTTAGCTTCATAAGCCAAGATGATGACAAGCTTCTTGCACAAACATGTAGCCCCTCCACTCCCATTTCACTTCTCCCTTTGTGCAACCAAGCAAATAGGACATGAAGCCATAGTCAACCATAGGTTCCCATTATAAATGGGAACTATGGCTAACATGATTTGTGCTTATGTTTTCAGGGTGGTTGTACACTAACACACTTCCAATACCATCTGCTCCTGCAAAATGTTTTGGGGTAGTCACCACTGCTTTCTTCTTCTTCTTCTCAGTAGTACATGTCCCGTAGTTTCCTTCTAAAATCCGTTAACTTTTCTTCTTCTTCTTTGGTGATCACTCGTAGCTGAGTAAGATTGTCTTCCATGAATGTGGTCTTAACAGTGTGTCCGTAAGTGACTGTAGAGGCCAATTCTGGATCCACACGTCCTTCTACAGTGGGGACATAGGTTTCCAGGTGGGAGTTGATCACGGTGAGGGTTTGCTGAGTGTGCCTTCCTCTTAACATGTTTCTCCCTTTCGTCCTGAGTTCGAGCATCTTCAAAGCCCATGACACCTTTGGTAAAGGCTGTTCTCCAATTGGAGCACTCGCAGGCCCGTGTTTCCCAGTTGTTGGTGTTTATACTACATTTTTTTAAGATTAGCCTTGATAGTGTATTTAAACCTCCGTTGTTGTCCACCAGCATTGTTTCCCTGTAATAATAATAATATTTTATTTATACCCCGCCCTTCCCAGCCAAGACCAGGCTCAGAGCGGCTATCACCAATAAAATCACAACAAGACATACAAAACAATCAATTAAAATGCAGGTTAAAATACGATTTAAAGTTTAAAATGCAGCCTCATTTTTAAGTAGCCCACCAATCAAACCATAAAGGAATGAAACATCAGGGTTAAACTGAAACCAACCCAAAGGCCAGGCAGAACAGCTCCGTCTTGCAGGCCCTGCGGAAAGATGCCAAATCCCGCAGGGCCCTGGTCTCTTGTGACAGACCGTTCCACCAAGTCGGGGCCAGTACTGAGAAGGCCCTGGCCTTAGTTGAGGCCAGCCTAGCATCCTTGTGGCTCGGGACCTCCAAAATGTTATTATTTGAGGACCTTAAGGTCCTACAAATAATGTTTATTATTATTATTATTATTATTATTATTATTATTATTATTATTACTAGTAAATTAAGCCTGTTACGCAAAACAGGCGCTAGAAAGCTCTCTCAGGAGCCCTGCGTCCCTGAGGGGGGAAAGGAGAGAGACGGAGACAGAGACGGAGCCCCCTTTCCGGGACGCAGCGCTCAGCTCCCCGCACTCAGGCGCTCTCCCTCCCTCGCCGGCCGCCGCCTGGATCCGCTCCTCCCGCCCTGCGTATCGGGCGGCCAGAGGGCTGCGGCCAGGGGCGCTACGCGCCCCCGCCGCCACAGCGGCTTGCCCCGCGGCTTGCGGGAGCACCGGGGGGGGCGGCCACAGGGCTGCGGGCAGGGGCGCTATGCGCCCCCGCCGCAGGGGCCTATCCTATATAATAAAGAAAGTTTGGCTCTGTCTCCCTCCCTCTCCCTCCTACACACACAGCGCCGGTCAACCGCCCCTTCCCGAGTATCGGGCGGCCAGAGGGCTGCGGGCAGGGGCGCTACGCGCCCCCGCCGCCACAGCGGCTTGCCCCGCGGCTTGCGGGAGTATCGGGCGGCCAGAGGGCTGCCGCGCATCCCACCGGAGCCGCAGCCAGAGCCTGCCGAGCGGGGGCAGCCTTGGAGGTGGCGGCAGCGGGTGAGCGCAGGCGGACAGGGGCACCCCGGCAGCGCGCTAAGATGGCCCACAGGAGGAGGCTGCGGGCAGAGGCGCTTCGCGCCTCTGCCCGCGCTCCTATTGGTCTGTGTCCTCCGCGCAGGCGCACTTCCGATTTCCTCTGACGGACGGAAAGTGGTACGGAGGGACACAGGCTCTTTATTATATAGGATTATTATTATATTCATACCCCGCCTATCTGACTGGGTTGCCTCAGCCACCCTGGGCAGCTTCGAACACATATAAAAACATAATCAAACATTGAAAACTTCCTGATACTTCTGTAGTACAAGAGTGCCCATCCAGATGGAAAGAGTGTGGTAACATTGGGAAAGCATTGCAGAACTAATAAAACAGACTCCACCATTAATGCACTATTATTCTGTCAAAGGCATGTTACAGAATACATCTGCAAAAAACACAGAAACACAAATACCAGTCTGGAGGGCCCTCTTTTGAGATGGAACACCTGCCTCAACTCTTTTGTCAATGGTTTGTGAATTCAGACACGACAGCAAACCAAAGTTGGCACAAGCTCACCAGCTTCAGCCTGTAGTTTGATATCCTGTTTGGCAGCCCCTCACAAACCAACAATAAGTTCAGACATAAGAATAAAGCATGGTGGACCATGAATGCAGCTTACTTATACCCATGGTTGTGCTACTCAGAAGCCAGCCTCAATTAGTTCAATGGGACTTACTCCATAGTGAATGTGTATAGGTTTTCACCCATAGCCATTTATATCAAGGGTAGCCAAGGGTAGTCGGATGTTGTTGGACTACAACTCCCATCATCCATGCTCATTGGCCATGTTGGCTGGGGATGATGGGAATCCAACAACAGCTGGATAGCACTATGTCGGCTAGCCCCAACTTACATGATGAAAATGTGTTATCTGCCAGAAGTTGAGCATCTTGGCATGTGTTTAATATGGAGGAAAACACATTGAGGGGCCCTGGAATCCTATTAGTGTTCAGTTACTGACAGGTATTGATCCTAACAGATTCTGCAAATGCTGTACTTGTGAAAAAATATGTGTGCATTAAATTACATTGGCGGATAACTGTGCTAACGTTCCTTTTCACAGGTCTCAAAACTCTCAGAGTGGATAGGAAGCAAATTAACTCCTTTGGGATCGCTGCCCATATGGCTGACTATCCTCATTTCATCACTGATTGTCACCACAATAACTGAAGTAGCCAGCAATCCTGCCACTATCACAATATTTTTGCCTATCCTAGCCCCTTTGGTGAGTAACCCTTCCAAGAAACTGGTTTGGTTTGCCCATTCACAATTAAAGTGGTTAAAGATGAGTAAAAAGATGGAGTTTCCACCCTTTCAAAACATGCTCTGAAAGGGTGACTGTGTGTTTGACTTAGTGAGCTGGGAATATCAAACCAGAGAGTGGTAGTTTAGTTAATTCTAGATTAAAGAGTATGATGTCATGTATAGGCGTTCTATGGAAGCAAGGAAGTAATAATCAAAGATGCATATTTCCTATGGATCTTAAGCAAGAGCAATGCATCAAATATAAAGCATCAGTAATTATGTCCCTCTGCATTCAAGGAAGCAGGCCTCCCAATGTACAAACCGTGATACTGCGTGGATCTTTATGTGTTCAGTACTGCGTGTATTATGATGACTTTGTTTTTGTTATGCTTTATGGGCCAATGGCCGCAATAAATCTACCTACCTACCTATGTGTTCAGGGTTGTGGGTTTTTTTCTGCATGCCTGTATTCACTTTGTCGCTATAAATCCAATTTTATTTTTAAAGACTTTAAATCCCACAGATCATAGGGTCATCATGGCTATTTTAGCTATGGGCTCTTGTAAGGTGCTCTGCTCCTCAGCCTAGTAAAGTGGAGGAATGCATGTATATATGTTCAGGGTCCTTTAAATACTTCAGTTAACACTATGTGTTCGTGCAGGGATGGGGAACCTGTGGCCCTGCAGATCCAGCCCCTGACAGCCCCAGAAGCCATGGCCAATGGCCAGGGGCCATGGTGGAGCTTGTAGTCTAGCACCACCTGGTTCCCCATGTCTGCTTTTGTGATCGCAGCCTTTGGTTCTAGCTTGCATTTTAATTCTGACTGTCTCAGATACTGTATGTGCTTCTTTCCGTGAATGTGAACCATGACTTTCTGTTTCCTCCTCTAACAGGCTGAAGCCATCCATGTGAACCCCCTGTATATATTGATCCCCTCCACCCTCTGCACCTCGTTCGCGTTCCTTCTACCTGTAGCAAATCCGCCCAATGCCATTGTATTTGCATATGGTCACCTGAAAGTTATCGACATGGTAAGTTGAAGGCAAAGAACACACACCATGCTGACTTCTTTTGTAATAATAGGAGTAATAATAATGGCATCCTTTTCCAGCGTGCTCAGAACCCTTATTATACATCATATCAGTTATTCTTAAGGAAGTAAGAAGAGCCCAGTAATCTTATCTTGTCCAGCTTCTTGCTTTCCACAGACACCAACCAGGTGCCTCTAGAAAGCCCATGAGGAGGGCTTGAAGACAATAGTCCTTTCCTATTGTTGCTGTCCAGAAACTAGTATTCAGGTTCTGCACAGCCATCATGGCTTACAGCAGTGATGGCTAACCTTGACACTCCAGATGTTTTGGGACTACAACTCCCATCATCCCTGACCACTGATCCTGTTAGCTAGGGATGATGGGAGTTGTAGTTCCAAAACATCTGGGGTGTCAAGGTTAGCCATCACTGGCTTACAGCCACTCATACACCCATCTGTTGTGAATTTGTCTAATGCTCTTCAAAAACCATCTAGGATGTTTATTTACTTACACACACCACCTTTCCTCCAAGCAACTCTAGGCAGAACACATGGTTCTCCCAAGTGGCTTGCGGTCAGTGGACTAGGCTAGTCCCCTAAAAGTTCCCGGTAAATCAGAGTAGAGAAGGAGGTGTGATGCTCCAAGGGGATCCAAGAGCCCTCCTGCCACCTTCCCAAAGCCCGTCCAGCTGTGGGAAGGAGGTGTGATGCTCACATGCAACATCTCCCCACCACCACCACAATTGCACTTGCAAGCTGGCACCTCTGACCCTAACTGTTCCCCTACGGAAAATTTCACTGCATGCCACTGTTTCTCTCGTCCTCTTGTCACAACAGCCCTGTGAGGGAGGTTAGGCTGAGGTTTAGGCAGCCCAAGGTCACTCAGTAAGCTGCATGGTTGGGTACAATTTAAACTCATGTCTCTGTAATACCAGTCCATCACTCTGATCCAGGGGTGTGGGACCTTTTTGGCTCTGTAGGACATCCTCTGTATCACATCCTTGCCTCATGAGAGACCTAGTGGCTTGTCTAAAGCTGCCTGATGGGTTCGTGACCACTCTGAGATTTGAACCTGGAATTTTCTAGTTTGCAGATCGCAACTGTTTTGCAAATTGTGGTTTGCAAGATTTCTTGATCAAATTGGGGCTTTCTGTTTCAATTGGTAAAAAGATTCTCTCCTTACCCTCCCCCCTTTCTTTTAGGTAAAAGCCGGTTTGGGCATCAATATCATCGGAGTTGCTGTTGTCATGCTTGCTGTCATGACATGGGGGGTGCCCCTGTTTGAACTCAATACATATCCTGGTTGGGCACCTCCTATTGCTAACAGAACTGGACTTTAAGAATGGAGCAGCAGCAGCTTTTCTTCGATCCGCCTTCCTATGGTGTGACCCGTACAGTGCACTACCACTATCGGCCTAGGCTATGCTGTGCTTCTTGTTTACTCTTCCCAAGGATCGACACATCTGCACTGAAGACGGTAAACCAAGGCTCTTGCAGTCTCGATACTGCAATGGCAAGCGAGTCTATGCAAGTGTCCCATCAGTTTGGATTTCACTGATCAGGGTTGGGAACCTGGCAACATTCATTATGAATGCTGATTTGCCCCTGTTTTTAGGGTCACCAAATAATGTAGGTTTATGACTATAGGGGTGCTGGGATAAGAAGGTGGTGGGTGTGTGGACAGATAGCTAGATCAATAGATTTTAAAATGCTGGAAGGCCATTATTTTAAGCTTATGGCCAATGTGTCTTCCAGTCCCAACATGTGCACTGAAACATTCTATGAGTGCCTTATAAGTCAGAGCTACATGATCACTTCACATGGAGCATGTTGTGCCATACACGTGTTCCATGTAAGCCTACTTGCCTGGGGATGGTTGCTGCTGGAATCTGATAGGAAGATCTTTTCCAAGACGATCAATGAATGACTGAAATTTCAGATGACCATGCAGTGGGAAGAACTACCCATCGGCCAGAGAAGAGGCAGCTTGCATCTCTGCCTCCATACCACTCACGGCTGCTGGGTTATGTGGGTTTGGGAATCGCGTGTGTGCTCATTGCAATCTATTTTAAACTTTTTAAACTATTTTAAACGACGAAGACCTAGGTGTGGTAACTAGCATATTCTGCACTGTAAGCTAGACACAGCACCCAGTCATGGGCATGAGATGATGAGAGAAACCCTCATGATCCAATGGTGAGTTTATATATTATTTTTTTTTAAAAAAAAAACCCCAAAAGCTCACCACATTGTGTTGATTCTGCCAGAATCAGTTCTGCCAGAATTAATCGTAGCAATAAATGTGCCAACGTGTGAGACAATAGTATCCTTATTGCTGTATTTCTTGAGCTAAATATTAAGCACATTTTCTATTATTCCAAGGGTGGGGGACCTCTTTTAGCTTGAGGGCCACATTCTGCTGTGGGTAACATGTCAGTGAAGGGGGGAGGGGCCCCAAAGTGGGCACACCAATGCATGAGACACCCTTGTACTGTAGACTACATTCCAGGCACACAAAAGCCAAGTAGGGTAGATATATGGGCACACATACTGTATCTCTCCATCCCCTGCCCAGGTATCCTTTTTTTAGACTGGTTCCCCTCTATTGCCTCCATAATGATGGGGAAGGGCTGTCGCTCAGAGGCAAAGGCATACATTACTCACAAAAAGTCCAAGGTCATCCCTCAACCTCTTTAGCTAGGGTTGGAAAAGACACCTGTTTAAAACCCTGGGGGATAGAAAATATTGACCTGAATGGACTAGTTGTCCAACTTGGTGTAAGGCACCTTAGCAGAGATGGCTCACCCTGTTCTGCATAGCATTCATATAGTAGTATGTGGGGGGACATAGGAAATGGGATTGCTGGGCCAGATCGGTCCACTGTAAATGGGGCAGGCAGCAAAGAGAAGTGTAGCTTTCAATACACGAGGGTGTTGGCATTGCAGCAGATATGAAGCTTCTCTGGTTTGAGGCTGTACTTACCTGGGTCACATTCAGAATCAGGACCAGCTTTTGTGTCCACATAGGACTCTATATGTGCAAGGCAGTCAAGGCAGGACTTCATATTACAACTGATGCCAGGATCACACTGGTGTTTTCTGCAACAAAGATGGGGTGTGTGGAATAATGTATGCATGTGAATATTTTTATTTTTATTATTGTTATTGTTGTTATTATTACATCTGTGTACACCCTGTCCTCACTGTTTGAGAAGAAGTGGTTTGAATACTGTGGACTCAAACTGTTGTTAATCTTGTAACTCTCCAGGCAAATTTGCACCAGGTAAAAGAGTTCACAAACAACAGGACTCCTTTATCATTGTCATCTTAGGTCATATCAGAAAGTCCTGTTGCATCACTTGGGCTTTTACAATGGACCAAACTTGCAACTTGCGATGGGGAGGATTTTCACAGACTGTTTTGTTTGGGTATGATAGTGTTTTATGTGCCACTTTACCTTTATGAACAGAGCAAATTATAATTGACAATAAAAGTGGAAATCCAATCGAAATGTGTTGTTACATGTCGTTAGTGTGTTGTGTATTATTATTATTATTATTATTATTATTATTATTATTATTATTATGTATTCTTCTTTATTAAATTTGTATTCTGCCCTTCATCCAAAATCACAGGGCAATTCACAACATAAAAATACATAATGGGACACAAAATGCATAATAAAAACAAGAACCATAGCAAAAACAAACCAATAAGTACCAATGAGTGTAACCCCATCAAGAGCAGGAAACCTCCCATCCATTTGGTCTAGGGCAGTGTTTCTCAACCAGTGTGCCTCCAGATGTTTTGGGACTACAATTCCCATCATCCCTGACCACTGGTATTGCTAGCGAGGGATGATGGGAGTTGTAGTCCCAAAACATCTGGAGGCACACTGGTTGAGAAACACTGGTCTAGGGAACCACCCACTAATAGTCTTGTTTGGAATGAGCTTCAGTTTGTGGGCTCTTGCCCAGTCTATTACTGAGGCAAAACAATGGTCCAGCACAGCCACTGCCACACCTGCAGAGTAGAAGAGAAGAAGAGTTGCAAATTGCTGACGACGTACTCCAAAACTCCAAATCACCCCACTCAGCAGTTGCATGTTGATGTAAACAGCATAGGGGATGAAATTGAACCCTGAGGAATGTCAGGGTTGCACCAGACGAGCAGGAGTGGTGGCAAGCCCCCCTAGGCGAAGCGGCAACCACGGAAGAGTCCGGAGAAATGGAGGGATTCTTACCTGAAGAAGACTGGTGGCGACACTCCTCAGAAGAGGAAGAAGCAGATGGTGAAGAGGGAAGGCCAGAACAGGAGGAGGAAGAAGTTGAGCCAGAATCAGGCCCTTGTGAGGGGAGGAGCCGGAGGGCCCCCTCCCCTCCTCCCATCTCAGCTGTAGAGCATAGAGCTGAGAAACGGAGGGAGCGATTGGAGGCAGTTGCAGCTCGTAAAAGGCGTGGTGATGAGCTGGCTACTTAAGGAAGGTCGGCTGCTTCCCTCGCCAGCACCTGCAACTGCTGTGCTGAAGCACTTGGTTGGGCCTGCTCATCCTGCTCCTGTGTACCTGACTTCGGCTGGTTCCTGACTCGGACTGCTCCTGACTTCGGCTTCTCTTGACCCCCGGTACTGACACCTGACTTCGGCTGGTTCCTGACTCAGACTGCTCCTGACTTCGGCTTCTCTTGACCCCTGGTACTGATACCTGGCTTCGGCACGCCATCCTGTTGGCGCCATAACAAGGAACACCACATGGAAGGCTCCATGGAGCTGAAGAGCACTCCTCAAGCATCACCCTCCTGAAATGACCATCCAAGTAAGACTAGAAGCACAGTAACTTGGACAGAAGCTCCAGAAAGATATTGTGGTCGATGGTATCGAAAGCCACTGAGAGGTCAAGGAGAATGAACAAGGACACATTTCCCCTGTCTCTTTCCCAAGAGAGGTCATCATACAGGGCAACCAAAGCAGTTTCCATGCCCAAACTGGGCCTAAACCCCAATTGAAATGGATCTAGAAAATCAGTTTCCTGCGATTGTGGCTGGATCTGGTCCATGACCACACCATCATCTTGCCCAAGAAGGGGAGACTGGCAATCCATCATCAGATCATGGATGAGAGAGGTCTTACTCTGAGTTGACCTGGTACTCAGCAACAGCAGCCGCAGACCTGAGAGCTGGCTGATAGAACAACCGCAATTACCCAGATTGGAAGAGGGGCTGGCACACAGCACAGTCACTGCCTGTGCCCTGTGCCCCCTACCCAGCCTGCCCCACCCCTACCCGCACCATACCTCCCCTTGCCCAGAAGTACTGTGATCAGGGTCACCCCTGCTTTCCCCATCTCCTCTCTTCCCAGGAACATGATACATCCCTTAATGTAAAAACAACTAAAACCCCAAATTTAAAAACACACAAGTTAAAAGCAGTTGAAAAACAATTCGAAACATTTTAAATTAAAACAGGGCAATTAAAACTCCCCAACAACAATGCCCTGTCAATCAATACCCCAACCCAAGAGTCTGTTCAGCCACCTAAACGTTTTGCAGCTGGAGTCAGTCCCTGCCAGGGGTGCCAACTTGAATAAAATATTGTAGGAGGCTAGGTAATTGATCACATGACACAGTGCGCACACACCCCATTTGAATGGGAATGCCCATCAACTTTGTGCCCCCCAAATGTTTTATTGTGGGCACTGACGCCCCCACGGCCCCTAGGAGTTGGCTCCTATGGTCAGGGCTCCACCTTCCCAGGCCAGGTGGAAAGGGCCTGCAAGTCAGACAGCAGATCCTCAAAGACCCACAGTGGGGTGGTATAATGTCAACGGTTATTTTCCTCCTGCAAATTATTCAGCTGTATGTTTATTATTATTGTTGTTTGTCTAGATAGTTCCTGGCAGTGAAAAATATAAGCACTTCTCTCGTCTCTTGAGTCATCACCCAAATTAAATCGTTATCTCAACAGGCAATCCCAGTGAGCAGAATTTTAAACAAATGACTGCTGATTTTTTTTATTTTTATAAAAAATTAGATTTGCCTGGCAGGGGAATAAAGTGTCCCCAGCTGACATACTGTCTTGCAAGATATACAATATATTTCCAGTGTTCCATCACATGAAGATAATATTTCCACATACATGGGCAACCAGGTATTTTCCTTCCCTGAAACAAATGCAATAAAAAGTGGATAATGGCTGTCAGCTCACACCGTTAATGAGAATTTCAACACGTATTGCTTTTAAGCAGCTTGTGAAAGATGGAGTCGCTTGTATGGTGGAGTTCTCATTTAGGTTTACTATCTGTCTAATTTGGAGGCTTCTTTCAATCCAACTGATGAACGATTAACATGCCCCAGAAGATCAGAGACATGCTTAAATATGTCCATAAATGATACATTTGTTAATGTTTCCCTCGGTCTCTGACATTAGATTGTGTGGCCTCAGCAGAAAGTAGGGCTTTAACGTAGGTCTGTAGGCTCCTTTATAACCACTCTGATTGCTTACCCATATGGGAGAAATAATTGAGGCTCTGATGCTGTCTCATTGGGAAAGGACAAATTAAACCACCACGATCAGCCGCTCAGTTCCGTAACTTCACAACTCAGTCCCTAAGCCGGTAAACTTTACTGAGCAAAGACTGGATTTTAGATCAATAGGGATCTTGGTACTCAGAAAAAGGTCAGCAAAGCTTGAACTGAAATTGCAATAATCAGGGCTGCTTCCACACTGGGCGCCAACTGGGCATCTTTCTTTCTTTCTTTCTTTCTTTCTTTCTTTCTTTCTTTCTTTCTTTCTTTCTTTCCAGCTACCCTTGACTTGAATCTTTAAATACCGAACTGTTTTAGATCGAGAATTTTCATGCTTTGTTTTATATTTTTGTAAACTCCTTTTACGCGGGACGCAGGTGGTGCTGTGGGTTAAACCACAGAGCCTAGGGCTTGCCGATCAGAAGGTCAGCGGTTCGAATCCCCTCGACGGGGTGAGCTCCTGTTGCTCGGTCCCTGCTCCTGCCAACCTAGCAGTTCGAAAGCACGTCAAAGTGCAAGTAGATCAATAGGTTCCGCTGCAGCGGGAAGGTAAACGGCATTTCTATGTGCTGCTCTGGTTCGCCAGAAGCGGCTTTGTCATGCTGGCCACATGACCTGGAAGCTGTACGCCGGCTCCCTTGGCCAATAATGCGAGATGAGCGCCGCAACCCCAGAGTCGGTCACGACTGGACTTAATGGTCAGGGGTCCCTTTTTTTAAACCCCTTATAATCAAGCAGTATATAAAGTTTGTTGAAACGAATTAATAAATACTCCCATGATTTCTCCCTTACTCTCTTACAATGGCAATGGCGCACCCACCTGAGAGGGGACAGAATGAAGTTCCCGCTGGGAAAAGCCCTGCCCTGGACAATGCTGATTAAGATAAGCTTTGCAATTCTGTCCCTTCCTTCATTTCTGCTGTTTCTATCCTCCCCTTTTCCTTCACTTGCCGCTATTATTTCCCTCCCAATGCTTTCACAAAGAAAATGGACATTCGAACACACAACTGAAGTCACGGAAAACCAGTCACGCTTGCAGCCAAACAGCAGCTCACGTTTAGGCTGATGAATATGAGGAGCACAGAATTGTCACAAATGATGGCTGACATATACAGCCAGATTCTAATGAGTCAATTTGTACTGCAGCTAAATAAATAAATAAAAAGACAAGCCATTTGTTGGAAAGGTAAGAGAAAGAAATTTAGTAGCGGGGGCAGCATAATCCAATGAATTTTAAGTTGCAAGTTGCACTCTGCACATAATTGTGTTGGCGACACAACTGAATCTCTTCTTTGGGCTGTCATGCAATGTTCACCTCCACCTTCACAATTCAGACCTACAGCGGCATAATGAGAAACTATGCCAGGCAGAGGCGTAGCAAGCCCAGGTGGTACCCGGGGCGGAATTTTTTTTGTCACCCCCCCCCCCACCACTTTAATTTAAAAAAAAAAATAAAAAAATTAAAAAGTCTCACCCCCCTCTGATAGTGCCACTTTGTGAGGTGTGGGGTTTTTGTGTGCGTGTGTCTATTATCTCTTTTTTTTCAATAAAGTTAAAATAAAAAAATAATAAAAAATAATAAAAAAATGTAAAAAAATAAAAAAAATAAAAATAAAAAGTGTCACCCCCCTCTGATGGTGCCACTTTGTGAGGTGTGGGGGGGTTGTGTGTGTGTGTGTGTCTATTATCTCTTTTTTTCCAATAAAGTTAAAATAATAAAAAATAATAAAAAATTAAAAAAATTAAAAAAATTAAAAAGTGTCACCCCCCTCTGATGGTGCCACTTTGTGAGGTGTGGGGGGTTGTGTGTGTGTCTATTATCTCTTTTTTCAATGAAGTTAAAATTAAAAAAAAAAAAATTAAAAAAAAAATTTTTAATTTTTTTTTAAGTGTCACCCCCCTCTGGGGTGGAACCCGGGGCAGCCCTCCCCCCCGCCCCCGTTGCTACGCCCCTGATGCCAGGGTACACCAAAGACACATGCTGTGTTTTTATATATGTTTGACGCTGCAGCAGCATCATTTAAAGGCGGAGAGGGCAGGACTGTGCAAAGCTGGTAATAGGTCCAGGCCAGATGGGAAATGTAAACCACATTTTGGTAATATTTACCAAAGGGTCCCCCTTTGCCTCTACCAAGGAGACTTGGAGTAGGCCCCTTCAAAACTGCAGGCCCATGCCAGTTGGCCCACCGCTCCCCCTCCATTTGGGCCTAGGGGAGAGGAGAACTTCCCAAGGGGCACATGGCTGCTTCAACTTGACTATTCAAATAAGCAATCCGTTAGTGGATCAAAATGGTGTTATGACAGAACTGCGGTGGATGAAGGGGTAGAAGAAACTCATCAGGGAGCTATATGTTGACAGGAAAGGGTGCATACCCTCCAACACTGCTCCGATGGAAATAGAGATGCCCTATTCCATAACAGAGGGATGCGGGTGGCGCTGTGGTGTAAATCACTGAGCCTAGGGCTTGCCGATCGGAAGATCGGTGGTTCGAATCCCCGTGATGGGGTGAGCTCCCGTTGTTCAGTCCCAGCTCCTGCCAACCTAGCAGCTTGAAAGCACGTCAAGGTGTAAGTAGATAAATAGGTACCGCTCCGGCGGGAAGGTAAACGGCATTTCCATGCGTTGCTCTGGTTTCGCCAGAAGCGGCTTAGTCATGCTGGACCCGGAAAAACTGTCTGCGGACAAACACCGGCTCCCTCGGCCAGTAAAGCGAGATGAGCGCAGCAACCCCAGAGTCGTTCACGACTGGACTTAACTGTTAGGGGTCATTTACCTTTACCTTTTTATTCCATAACAAGGATAACAACAATAATAAATAATTATATTATTTATACCCCACCCATCTGACTGGGTTGCCCCAGCAACTCAGGGCAGCTTCCAACATATATAAAAACATAACAAAACATTAAACATTAAAAACCTTCCCCATACAGGGCTGCCTTCAGATGTCTTCGAAAGGTTGCATAGTTACTTAAATCCTTGGCTCGGGGGGTCTCATAACTCCATGCCCTCCAACATTTCTCTGATGAAAATAGGGGTCTCCTAAGGAAAAGTGGGATATTCCAGAATCAAATCCAAAACCGGGATGGCTTCTGTAAATCTGGGACTGTTCCTGGAAAATAGGGACACTTGGAGGGTCTGCTTCCAAATCATCACACACTGAATCAGGCTGCATGCCATGTTCCCTTCTTGCAAGAGCGAGAAAATGCTGTTAGAACCAACTCTCTCAGCACATTAAATTCCCAGTCAGTGAAATAAAGTGACATCTCTTTTTTCTGTCCATTAATTTGTTGTTCCATCTGTGTCATGATGAAAAGTGCAGGTTTTTTTAAGGTTTTTTTTTAACTTAACTGCTTCAATTCCACATTCATAAGCATCAAGCCCTACTTTGACACCCCTAGGACATTTAAGGAGTGTTTTCGTGGTGTTAGTGTTGGCCGAACATTAGAAAGCGAGAGGGCAAAATGGATCAAATACCCATAAAGCATTAAAACATCACGATGGATAGTAATGCAGAAAGAAGAAAAGTCTTTTGCCTGCTGTAGAAAAAGGAGTCTACTTGTAGCCCAGAGAAATCGAAAAGACTGGATGCAGCAATGGCGGGGAAGATATCAAAGTTTTCGGCTGTTCAGAATTCAAATGAGGAAAAATATATTGCTGTACATGGCAAATTCCCAAGTGGGACAGGTTCAACAGTATCTCAATAATTCATAGCCCTGGAATATTTCAAGTTAGATCAATGTGAAATGAACAAGGCTCTGTTAATTGCCCACCTTGTTAAAATTGTCCATAGGAAGTGTAGACCTTTAAAGTGGATTTGCTTTTAAGGCTGGCATAAATCAAATGGCGGCTTTTTCCTATAAAGGAAAGGCCTATATAACATGGGATCCGGGGACCTAAAGACCAATTGCTGCCCTATGAATAAAGCTGGCTTTTTTTTTTTTTTTTTTTGCAATCATCCCAGCCATCTTGTGTTAGCGGCAGCGGGGGATTTAAAGCAAGTGTACATTTTTAAAACAAACAAAAAAATAATATCTAGAGAAGCCTTCCAGCCATGCCCACTTGTGAGCATTAGGTACTGTAAGTAACAACCAGGGACTGGCATTCTCACATGGAGTGCCCCTGCTTTGAAACTCCCCACACACAATGAGGCTGCTTGCAGACCCTCCAAGTGCCCCTATTTTCCAGGGACAGTCCCAGATTTACAGAAGCCGTCCCGGTTTCTGATTTGAATGTCCTGCTTTTCCTTAGGATGCCTCTATTTTCACTGGAGAAACATTGGAGGGTATGGAATTATGCAACCACCAAGCCAAGTAAAGGTAAAGGTAAAGGGACCCCTGAAGAAGTGTGCATGCACACGAAAGCTCATACCAAGAACAAACTTAGTTGGTCTCTAAGGTGCTACTGGAAGGAATTTTTTTATTTTGTTTTGGACCCCTGACCATTAGGTCCAGTCACGGATGACTCTGGGGTTGCGGCGCTCATCTTGCTTTATTGGCCGAGGGAGCCGGCATACAGCTTCCGGGTCATGTGGCCAGCATGACTAAGCTGCTTATGGCGAACCAGAGCAGTGCACAGAAACGCCGTTTACCTTCCCGTCGGAGTGGTACCTATTTATCCACTTGCACTTCATGCTTTCGAACTGCTAGGTGGACAGGAGCCAAGTAGAGAAGTATAAATACCACCTTAAGAAGGCATCTGAAGGCAGCTCTCTATAGGGAAGGTGTTGTTTTTTTAAAAAAAAATGTTTATTGTTTTCCTATGTTTTTATATATGTTGGAAGCCACCCAGAGTGGCTGGAACAACCCAATCAGATGGGTGGGGTATAATTAATAAAGTTGTTGTTGCTTTTGCTGCTGCTGCTGCTGCTGCTGCTGAATAGGAGTTTCCTATTTTCAATGTTGGAGGGTTTGAAATAAGAGCAGGACTCCTGCACCTTTAGTGGCTGTGTAGGGATTTCATCAGGTGCAGCTTGTTATGCTGAAATTCTACACAGCTGTTAAAGGCAGAGGAGCCCTGTATTCTTTTGCATCTGGCCACCTTAGAGATGGCAGAAATTGTTCTGCATCGGCCACTGACTTTGTCTGCTTTCCTTTCCCTGCCTGCTGTAGAAGAAGGAGCCTACTTGTACCCCAGAGAAGAAGGGTGAGTGAATGGTGCCACCTTGAAACTTTTAAAACTATCGTTTTTAAAACTACAGTTAGAGCCTGGGCATCCTCAGCTTGGAGCAGATCAAAAATGCATAAATGCACCATGGGAGCATATTATTTGCTTTTTCTGGAGTTTTTTCTTTCTATCTTTCTTGTTAGCTGTACCAAGTGCTGCATGACACAATAACATTACATTATTTAAGAGAGCATCTCTAGCATTATCAGGATACAAACCCATCTCTGGGAATAAAGGTCAGTAAATATATTTGGGTCTTTGTCTGCTATCTTGCTGACATTTTACGATTCCCCATCCTCCTTCCCCCCCCCCCACTTTCCTTGAGCAATACACAAAAACACAAACATTAATTTAATGGCCGCCTTTGCCTTGGGTAATGCTACTGATGTCATGTAGAGAGAATTTAAAACAACTGGTTCTTCTTATTAGAAGACGTAATAGAATACAATGGAGCTGCAGAAAGTGATAGATCCTTAAATTTTTTATTAGCGGTCATTTCACTCCATGAGATTTGTTCTCATTTATTGCATTTTAATCTTCTCTCTCCCTTTCACCATTTTCACCCCACCACTGTTCCTTTTGCACAGCAGCAACCCTTGCAAAAGTAAGACTTAGGTAACCTGACCTATAACAGCTTACCTAGAAGAAAGCTCCATTCCACAGTGAAACATAAAGGTAAAGGGACCCTGACCGTTAGGTCCAGTCACGAATGACTCTGGCGTTGCGGCGCTCATCTTGCTTTACTGGCCGAGGGAGCCTGCGTACAGCTTCCAGGGCATGTGGCCAGCATGACTAAGCCGCTTCTGGCGAACCAGAGCAGCGCACAGAAACACCGTTTACCTTCCCGCCCGAGCGGTACCTATTTATCTACTTGCACTTTGACGTGCTTTCGAACTGCTAGGTTGGCAGGAGCAGGGACCGAGCAACAGGAGCTCACCCCATCGCGGGGATTCAAAGCGCCAACCTTCTGATCAGCAAGCCCTAGGCTCTGTGGTTTAGACAATGAAACATATTTCTGAGTAAACATACCTAGAATTGCATGGTTTATTGTGTTTTTAATATTCTGGTGGGAGCTGCCCAGAGTGGCTAGGGAAATTTGGTCAGATAAAACATGTTGTTGTCGTTGGTAGTGCATAAGCTCTTGAGGCAGAGACTCTGGGCCTTTTCCCAAGCCCCCTTTTGCATCTGTTACTCTATGCAAATAGCCATTTCCATCCCCTTTAGCATTTCATGGCTGCTAACAGGGACACACCACTCCTCTCGTTGCCTAAGCACAGGGCTTTTTTCCCAGCTGGAAACTCTCCGGAACTCAATTCCGGTATCTCTCAGGTTGGCGCCATTGCCATTATAAGATAACAATCCATGGTGAGTTCCTGCCCCTCTTTTTCTAGAAAAATAGCACTCTGCCTATCATTATGTGGTCAAAACAGCATCATGCAAGCAGCAGGAGGAGGAGGCCTTCGCAGGTTCCGAGTTTTGCGTGTGGAGGCCAGCAAGCCACTCCCACCAATAATTCACACAAGAGACATAAATTTTTGTTTGGGTTTTTGGCATAATTTTGGCCACAAGTTTATTGAAATACAAAACACGTGAGTGGTTGCGTAGGCATTGGTTCACGCTGTCCGACGGGACAGAGCTGACTCCTAGTCAGCAAAGACTAGCTGTCCAGCGGGACAGAGCTGACCACTGGCCAGCGAAGGGAAACCATTAGCTGGGGAGAGTTAACGGAGGCTGGTAAATCAGAGCCTCCCCCTCCCCAGGGGTCCACAGGGGCTCATGCGCGGCCCTGCAACCCTACCGGGTTAGGACAAGCATTTTGAGCCCCTGGATTCCTTTAACGGAATTCCCATCACCATCATCACTTTTGGAGGGCACCGCCCTCCCATACCACAGAACCAATGCCTAACCGCCAACCGTACAAGTTGTGACTAGTTGCTACGTAGTAGGCGAAAACCAAATGGCACAGCCAATCAGCCAAATGGAAAAATTCCTACTAGGCCTCTACCATAAATGGAGACGACCCCATGACAGGCACAGCAAGGTCAACGCACAAGCCTATACCAAGGAGGGGGGGCGGGAGATCCGAAGCTCGCAGCAAAGAGGGAAAAATAGATCCATGTGCAGATCTATTTAAAGGACGCTGGGCTGTCCATCACAATTGCAATATGCAAATTTGCCCAGCAACAGGCTGGTCAATACTGCTGTGGCCAGCAAGCCAAGCCCCCACAAAGGGAGGTGTCTTTTTGCCCCACCGCAACGGGAGCTCTCTCTGTAGTGGGAGAACTCACTTTGTGGAAAGTACACACAAACCAAGGAAAAAAACTCTAAGGTGGGGATATCTATGTATTGAAATCTATGTATCTATGTCTAGAAACATAGTTGCATGCTATCACTGTCTGGTTAGAGACAACAGAGAGTCTTCCTTTCAGAATGATGCCGTTCCATTGAAGTCTGTTTGACAAATAGCACAGTTCCCTGATGTCACCGTTTGCCCATATTTTGATCTGGCAGCTACCACCGGAATACATCCGAACTCTGACATGCTTCTAAGAGCAAGAGCAAGGTGCAAATGGCCTGCCTTGAGTCTTTTAAATGCCACTGTTATTAATCAAAGCTGCTAAGTAGTAGACCAGAGACGGATAATTAATGTGCATGTCAGGACAGCCGCATGTACCTATCAGAGTCTTTTTATAGGCTAATATTTTAAATAGGGAAGGTTTTACACTGAAACTCTTGTGTGGCTTATTTAATCACCCTGAAGAGGCATGCACAGATGGTAAAGTAGCAATACACCACTTCCTGATACTTGAGTACAGGGCTGTGGGGGTGGGGCTGCCTCTGAAGATGGTTTGGAAACTTAAGCTGGTGAAGAATTCAGAAGCCAGGCTGCTTATTGAGGCAAGATGATTTGATCATGAATTTGGAATAGGAGAGATATTATTTGCTCAGTTTGGAGCATGAATTTGGAAGATATTATTTGCTCAGTTTGGATTTTCAAAAATGGAATGACCTCTTTCCTTCAGATTTATAAACCTGCTATAATGTGGTTTCAATATGGTTGGTTGTTGTTTTTAATCATCTTGGTTGTGTTATAGAACCATTTCAGAAGAGAAATGCCAAGAACTGGTATTTCCCCCAGTGGTCCCATGACTGCAGGGTGCTCTTCACAAAGATCTACTCTTCTGTTTTTTTGTCTCAAGTTTTGAGGCAGCTACAGCACAGTTTATTCCTCCCTGGTGTTTTGATAGGTTTTATGCTGTTTCTGGTTATATTGTATTCCCCATACGCCTTTCATTGCTATGTTCAAGTTGGCCCCTGATCTGATTGGATGTTCACCCCATAATCTCTATTTGGGACCTTAGCTGTGCTAGGTAATTATCCATGGAACTAATTTTCATAGTCCTGGATAATTACAGCATGCCAGCTCTTCAGTGTGACATTTGCAATCCTATCATACAGCCTGCAGTCCATTAGAATCATTTGCTTTATATTAATTGCTTAATATGCTGTTGCTGACTCCTTTCGTGGGTACTTAGACATTTCCTAATAAATAATACTACTAATGATTTATTATTTACATGCCGCCCATCTGACTGAGTTGCCCCAGCCTCTCTGGGCAGTTTCCAATAAATTAAAGCACAGTAAGACATCAAACATTAAAAACTTCCCTATACATGGCTCCCTTCGGTGGTCTTCTAAAAGTCAGATAGTTGTTTATTTCCTTTACTTCTGATGGGAGGGTGTTCTGCAGGGCAGGTGTGACTACTGAGAAGGTCCTCTGCCTGGTTCCCTGTAACCTCACTTCTCGCAGTGAGGGAACCACCAGAAGACCCTCAGAACTGGACCTCAGTGTCTGGGTTGAATGATGGGAGTGGAGACACTCCTCCAGGTAAGCGGGTCCAAAGTGTTTAGGGTTTTAAAGGTCAGCACCAGCACTTTGAATTGTGCTTGGAAACATACTGGAAGCCTATGTAGATCCTTTAGGCCTGGTGTTATATGGTCCCAGCGGCCGCTCCCAATCAGCAGTCCAGCAATCAAATTCTAGAATATTTGCAGTTTCCAAGTCACCTTCAAAGGTAGCCCTACATACTGTGCATTGCAATAGTCCAAGCAGGAGATAACCAGAGCATCTACCACTCTAGCGAGACAGTCCACAAACAGGTAGGGTCTCAGCTGGCGTGTTAGCTGGTAGACAGCTGCCCTGGATACAGAATTGACCTGTGCCTCCATGGACAGCTGTGAGTCCAAAATAATTCCCAGGATCCTTTAGGGGCACAGTTACCTCATTCAGGAGCAGGGAATTCCCCACATCTGCCCTCCCCCTGTCCCCTAGAAACAGTACTTCTGTCTTGTCAGGATTCAACCTCAATCTGTTAGCCGCCATCCATCCTCCAACCACCTCCAACCACTCACACAGGATGTTCACTGCCTCCATCGGTTCCGATTTAAAACAGAGGAAGAGCTGGGTCTCATCCATGTATTGGTGCACACTGAGCCCAACCCCACTGATGATTTCTACCAACGATTTCATGTAGATGTTGAAAAGCATCTAAATGATTTGCTGAGCTTTCTGATCTGTTGTTGGGGAAATTAAGCCCATCCTTCCTTTCACCCATTGGAGTGAGTGGGACTTTCAAAGGCATGACTGGATCATGTCCTCAAAGTATTTTGTGTTGCCTTGTTGCAAGTCTGAAAATAAAACTTCTCAGTGTATGAAGCAAAAGTATATTTTTACAGCTCACTTTTTCTGTATTGTAATAGAGCCAACAGCATTGACAGTGTTACAGTGCAGAGGCGCAACAGGAAATCAGACTGGATCTCTGGAGACAGAATCCATAAATCCATTGATATAATGGAGGAAAGACATCTATGTTTCCCCAGAATTGTGAGCTATAATTTTAAAAGTAGGCATGACTCATTGCATTGCCCATTGCTCCATGTTAAGAGAAAGTGCTGATTTTACCATCATTTTCTGTCCACTGCAAAGATTAAACTCCAATTCTAGCTAAAGAGACTTCTAATTGTGTTCCTCAGGCCCAGGTTTTACAATGTGAAAATCATATGATATAGGAAAAATGATATTTTAAAGAGCGAAGAAGCAGAATTGAGAGCGCATTTTAATAACCATCTGTCCCTAGCTTTAGAAAAGTCCAGTCACGAAGACATAAAAAAGATATATAGATATAAAAATTAAATCTGCCAGCTCCCATTGTTGATAACCTTGCCATGAGCTCTTTTTCTGGAACTAGCCGACTTCAGTTCAAGGGAGGGAAAAGGAATGACATAGTAGTTAGGCTCACTGGGCTCTCTCCTCCATCAATCTGTCCTCAAAAAGAATAGTTAGAGCTGGAAAAGGTGAAGAAAAGGTTCAGTAAACCTGCATACCTTGGCCCAGTGTCTCCATCCTCATCGTTCAGCCCAAACACTGAGTTCCAAGAGTGCCATCTTGCCCTCAGCATTGTGGGGGGCTCACCACCGCAACATGAACATGCGACGTTTCACACACACATGCCTACACACACACACACGTGTGTGCTGCCGGCTCCTTTTCCTCCTCTAGAGGAGGAGCCAGTGCGGTGTAGTGGTTAAGAGCAGTAGACTCGTAATCTGGGGAACCGGGTTCGCTTCCCTGCTCCTCCACATGCAGCTGCTGGGTGACCTTGGGCTAGTCACACTTCTTTGAAGTCTCTCAGCCCCATTCACCTCACAGAGTGTTTGTTGTGGGGGAGGAAGGGAAAGGAGAATGTGAGCCGCTTTGAGACTCCTTCGGGTAGTGATAAAGCGGGATATCAAATCCAAACTCTTCTTCTTCTTCTTCTTCTTCTTCTTCTTCTTCTTCTTCTTCTTCTTCTTCTTCTTCTCTACGCAGCCAGCGGGGCACCCTTTTCTGCAGTGAGGGGCTCGGATGTGGAGGCAGAGACAACCCCCCCCCCAGAAAAGGGAACCTCACTGGCTGGCTGCTGAGGGCAGAGCTGAACTGCTTCTCTCTGAGGCAGCTTCACTGCTGCCTGCCGGCTTTTCTCATTGACTTTGTGGGTGCCCAGTCCCCACAATTATATTAGTTTGAGTGCCCGGGAAACCACGGCCCCCTCAATTTGGCTCCTATGCTGAGGTCCACCTCTGAGGGCCTTCTGGTGGTTCCCTCGCTGCAAGAAGTGAAGTTAAAGGGAAGCAGGCAGAGGGCCTTCTCGGTAGTGGCACCCACCCTGTGGAATGCCCTCCTGTCAAGGGGGTAACTATACAAACTTTAGAAGACATCTGAAGGCAGACCTGTATTGTGAAGATTTTAATGTTTCACGTTTTATTATGCTTTTATATGTGCTGGAAGCCGCCCAGAGTAGCTGGGGAAACCCAGCCAGATGAGTAGTGTGTGAAAATAGGACAGTGATGGCTAACCTTGACACCCCAGATGTTTTGGAACTACAACTCCCATCATCCCTAGCTAACAGGATCAGTGGTCAGGGATGATGGGAGTTGTAGTCCCAAAACATCTGGAGTGTCAGGTTAGCCATCACTGAAATAGGACACCCCTATTTTCATCCGAGAAATGTTGGAGGGTATGAGGACGGTGTATAAACCATGTAAATAAACAAATATGATGCAACCTTGTATCTTTTCTCCCTTAGTCTGTGTCCCATACTTGGATTCGTAAATGTGTTCTTTTTCATCCCAGATTGAATCCCTTACTCTGCATTTTCTAGACATTTTCAGATCTCATTTCTGAGAAAGCAGTTGACATTTTCTTTTCTTTTTTTGGGGGGGGGGAGGGGAAGAAACATGAGAGAAAAGAAATTCCCTGAACTGCCAGAATGCAACAGTAGGAGGTAAGGCTTCAGCTGTCGGTTTGCTTCCTGGCATGCAATTTTAATTAAGGAGTCAGCATGCATGCCACAGAAGCCCACAGGAGTTAGGAGCTAAAAATGAACATGATCAACGGCTAGGAAACATAAGGGACAGGGACAACAATGAAGTGTTATGTCTCAGGTGCCTAATATAATGTATACAAGTCCAAATAAACAATAGCTATCATGGCCGGTCTGGGGGAGCAAGATAAATGGCCTGACAAATATACTTTATTTCACAAGCTACAGCTATAAGAATATTAATTATTGGCCCAGAGGCAGCATCTGAGAGGCAGCATCATGTAATGAGTCAGCCTGGGCCAGGGAGAACTAGGTTCATATCCTACTTCAGACAAGAAACTCCTTGGGTATCCTTGAACAGCTTTCCGGGCCATGTGGCCAGCATGACTAATCCACTTCTGGTGCAATGGAACACCTTGATGGAAGCCAGAGCGCACGGAAATGCTGTTTACCTTCCCACTGTAGCGATACCTATTTATCTACTTGCACTGGCGTGCTTTCGAACTGCTAGGTTGGCAGGAGCTGGGACAGAGCAACGGGAACTGCCGACCTTCTGATTGACAAGCCCAAGAGGCTCAGTGGTTTAGACCACAGTGCTACCCGCATCCCCGAAGCTAAAAGTGCTTCGCCCAGCAATGAATCCTGATACTTTACTATTCTGTCTTAAAGCTCCCTTAATCAGCATTAAATCCATACAATTCTTTTGAGTGAAGCTATCCAATAAAGCAACCCTAAGATGAAGTTAAATCACCTCCAGTAATTTCTCTCTCTCTCTCTCTCTCTCTCTCTCTCTCTCACACACACACACACACACACACACACACACACACACACACACACACACACACTGCATCGCCCCCCCCAATCCCACTGGTGTAATAAATCTCTCCTCTTTTCACAGAGCCAAGCAACTGGAGAGAGGGGGGAAGGGGGAGAAGGCTGGTCCAATATCCTGAACTTTCCATGACCATTATTGATCATACAAACAGCCTTTCCCAGGGGTATTGGGGGGAGGGAACCTTTTTCAAAAATGGGATGATTGACTGTTATTTTCACCATTGGTGGAGTGATCAGGCATAGCATCGGGATGGGAGCAAAGGAACGTCTGCACCTGCCTCCTTTTATATCTAAGGTTACCGGATGTCCCCATTTCCCAGGGACAGTCTCCAGATTTACAAATCAGTCCCCTGACAAAATCCATCTATTTAGTAGGAAGCTGAACAGTGTCCCCGGATTCATTGAAAAAAAATCTGGTAGCCTTATCTATATCTGATCACATCACTCTTGAGGGCCTTGTACTAAAAATACTTCGCGAATGAGAAACAAATTAATCTGATGCGGCTTAAAACGGAGAGCCCTGAACCCAAGTTCAGGGGCAGAAGCAGCAGAGCAACTCATGCGTCATTGCATTCCCTTTCTCCTATAAAGAGCAATCAGGAGCAAGATTGAGTTTGAAATGTGTAGGTTAAACAAATAGAAAACGAGACGGAGTGATACAGTGGGATGAAGAAGAAGTATGCAGAGCTTTTGCATTAATTTTGAATCCATTTCTGCTGTTTAAAAGCACTTTAATAGGCTTCCCTAGGATCACAAATGTATTAAAATGCACTGAAATCCATATGATTGGAGGTGAACGCTGATTTTATGTGTGTGTGTGTATGAATGAATGACTGAAAATTAGCACCAGTATATAGCCATGGGGGTAGGATTGCCATATGTCCGTCAGACAGTGTATCAATAGGGTTTATTCTTCAGGAGAAATCCACCAGTTATTCATTCACTGAATATTCAGCAAAGAAAAGCCTCCAAGCACTTCGAAATAATAATAATAATAATAATAATAATAATAATAATAATAATAATAAATGCCACAATTGCCACAAATTCACCGTTTAAAAATAGTACTGCAAGCTAAAATCCACAAAAAACGATTTAGAAATAAAATACCCTTTGCCATTCTTAGCAGCAGAATGATCCCTAAGATACAGCCAAAATGGCCACAGAAACCACAATGCTAAAGCTGCTGCCCAAATTCCTGAGAGGATAAAAATATCTTCATCTGCCTCCAAAATAATGCATTGGCTCCAGGGAAGCATCCCCAGGGAGAGTATTCCAGAATGATAGCCCGTGGGATCTAATTCTGATGCTTCTGTTGCCTCAGATGATTCTGCTGTGCTGAATTCTGAAAAAGAACGTAGCAAAAACATGAATATACTCAGCGATACTGAAAGCTGAGCTTATGCACTTCACTGTTGAAGATTTATTCCCCAAATATGTGTCAATTCTGCATGTGTGTGCTCAGCATTCATCGTGCTAGGGGGTGGCATTCAACTATGTTTTACTCAGAATTAGACCTATTGAAATGAATGGGCCTCATTTAGTCATGGTCATTAATTTCAGTGGGGTGAATACCACCCTAGGTTTCCAAAGCTGGTAGCCCAGGACAAAAGTTGATTACTTCAACCCCTTACTCTTGACTGAAATGGTCATTGATTGCTAGAACTGGCCTGGAATTTTAAAATGGAAATGCATTTACAGAACCAATACTTTAACTCTGAAGCAATCAATTGGCTTGATTGCCAATTGATTGCTTGGGAATGCCACATGCTGTTTTTGTCGGCGATGGGTTGTGTGTGGATCTGTAGCTGCTCTCGTCCCAGCTTGAGCCCTGCTACCAAGAGGCTTTGCCAGAGATTCCAGGAAGGTTCATGTTTCATGGCTGCCTACTTTCCTTGGAGGCAACGTGATCAGTCAGGGTCCTGAAATCCTCCTGGGCCATACCTGACTAAACCCATTGAACTGGCTTCTCTTACTCCCAGGGATTTTTTTTTCAGCCAGAACTTGATGGAACTCAGTTCCAGCACCTCTTTTTCTAGAAATAGCACTGCTTACTCCCATGCACTGAAATTCTCAGGCATCATTACGAGAACAAAACACTGAGAACTCTCAGAAGAAAAGCTGGATATTTTTCAAGCATTTTGACAATGGTGTTCACAATGTGCAACTAATTACCACCCAAATTGAGGTTATTTTGCAGATCGCTAGACTGCACAAGAAAGGTTTCTGCCCTCCTTCCCTTTCCATTATATGAATCTATTTTTTCACCTTTTATCTGCATCATCTGGAAGCTTCCACACCTATAGGCGGAGCGGCAGTGCTGCATGAACCCTCCAAGATTTTTTTTTGATTTTTTTTTAAATGTTCCGTGTTGTTTCCTGTCAGGTTCGCTTAACGGTTGCTCATGAGTATGCAAAGTATGTACAGTGTGGATCTAACCCTAAGCATAACCATCTAGTCGCTAGCGGAATCCGGAAGTGCCCCCCTCCTGTTGCGGCACCAACACCCGAGTCTCGGCACTCTAAAGTGCCGCCTTCTCCTTCTGCGTAAAGCGGGCGCCGGAAACGGCGTCTCCCCCTCCAAGTGGGTCTGCTGAGTGGTGCTAGGTCTCTCTGCATCTTCCTGGAGACCTCTCCCCACCTGGCTCCCTTCCGGTAACTGCTCCTCCCCCGAGGAGGGGCTGGAAGACGAGTCCGTCGACAACAGAGGCTGAGGCTGCCGGTAGCCACTCAGTGCCGGACTGGCAGGGGTGGGCACATCCCTGACATTTCCGTTCCAGCATCTATAGCCCCTTTCTGCCTCTGTATCATCTACGGCAGGCATCCCCAACCTTCGGCCCTCCAGATGTTTTGGACTACAATTCCCATCATCCCTGACCACTGGTCCTGTTAGCTAGGGATCATGGGAGTTGTAGGCCAAAACATCTGGAGGGAGTTTACTTGAGCAAAACAGGTTCCCCTAAAGCAGACATTCAGCAGACGTACACAAGGGGCTGTAGGCAGGAAGTCAGGGCCAACAAGTCATCCCCCTTTTGCCATGAAAAACATGGGGGTGGGAAGAATAAATGAGTAGAACAACAGTTTTAAAGAGATCTCTTAGAACAGGACCATTGGTTTTAACTTGGAGGGGTCTTAGGTAGCAGCAGGAAGCAACTACTAAAACCCCCCAAAACAATCGCCACTTTAAATAGTGTGGTTGTCTTGTGTTGCTGCAAATGCTGGTGTAAGTCATTTGCAGTCTCCCAACAACATCCAGAATGAGTGGGTGAAATGGCATGTCCCCACATGAGATGTTTTGGTGTTAATTTGCTGAGCTCCCTATAAAGAACAGGAATCTGACAAGGAATATTGATAGTACATGGGTGAAGTGAGCGCCAGGATTTTTTTCAGAGCAGGAATAATCCTATTATCCACAGGAGCACCCGTAACCAGACAAATGAATGTGGTAATATGGAAGCTTTCGAGTTTGTTTATTTTATATACCACCCTTCATCAAAAGATCTCAGGGCGGTTCAGAGGATAAAAATACAGAACAAAAGCAGGAATAAATAGAATAAAAACATAACAATGCCCCCCTCCCACAAACACATTTAAAAGGCCATAGAATATCAATCAGCCCAAGGTCTGGTTGAAGAGGAACACTTTTGCCTGGCGCCTAAAATATATGTAATAAAGGCACCAGACAAACCTCCTTGGGAAGAGCATTCACATACCCTCCAACCTTTCTCTGATGAAAATTTGTTGTTGTTTAGTCGTTTAGTCGTGTCCTACTCTTCGTAACCCCATGGACCAGAGCACACCAGGCACTCCTGTCTTCCACTGCCTCCCGCAGTTTGGTCAGACTCATGTTGGTAGCTTTGAGAACACTGTCCAACCATCTCGTCCTCTGTCGTCCCCTTCTCCTTGTGCCCTCCATCTTTCCCAACATCAGGGTCTTTTCCTGGGAGTCTTCTCTTCTCATGAGGTGGCCAAAGTATTGGAGCCTCAGCTTCAGGATCTGTCCTTCCAGTGAGCACTCAGGGCTGATTTCCTTCAGAATGGATAGGTTTGATCTTCTTGAGGTCCATGGGACTCTCAAGAGTCTCCTCCTGCACCATAATTCAAAAGCATCAATTCTTCGGCGATCAGCCTTCTTGATGATGAAAATAAGGACACCCTATTCCCTCTGACATTTCTCCGATGGAAATAGGGGCATCATTCCACAAACAGGGAGCCGCTTGTGTTGCCACCCCCCTGATCTCTCATGGAGAAGGCACACGAAGAAGGGCCTGAGATTATTATTGCAGCATCTGGGTTTATTGATATGGAAAGAGGCGGTCCTTGAGGTATTGCAGTCCTGAGTTATTTTACTATTGTTTGTGCCATATTAGGACAGAAGACTTCAGAGAATGAGACTGGTTCACTATGACTGATCCTAATAAACTGTGTGTTCTGCCATGTACTGATGCTCTGCATGTGTGTGTCCATAAGAGATTGCTGCATCAGGCTACATTTGGAGGCTCTGTTTGGGCTGCATGGCTATGGACTCTCCTTTGCAGCATATTGGGATTGTCCTGCTGAGCCCGTGCACTTTAAAAATGGTCACTGCACCACCTATTAGGAAGGGATGGCCACTCAGAGCATTTTCATGAACTACTACATCAATCAGCTTGTACCAAGTGTTTGTCTTGTGTCCAAAATGCTTTTGAGACAAGGCAACAATTATCAGTCTGTTAGCGATCACGAAATTAGTGGATGCAAGTCTGACTTTATTTCAACGGTGTCCGAAACCTTTGACTTGGTGGAATGAAAATTGCAATCACTAGTTCTGTAATGAGACTTCATAATGCTTGGTCATATAAGTCAGATGTTTTTGTCCATAGGAACCCCAGTATGGTCTACACTCGGCCAGAAGTATTTCCCATCACCTGCTTCCTGGATGTTTTAGCAGAGATTGAACCTAAGACCTTATGCATTCAGAGCATGTGCTCTACCACTGAGTTTCAGTCCCATCCCTTCTGTTCTTTGCAGTCCCTACCTCTTCAAAGCACCTTGGAGGACAAGAAATAAACAGATCTTCAAAGCCCCTTAACTCCTAATCTAATATTCATCTAATATTAAGTAGATTTCAGTCGCACCTGCTTCTACAAACAGAAGTAGAGGAGCTGCCTGCACAACAAAATAACAACAATCTCAAGCACACGTCAAGAATCTTTGCTCTCTCATTCATTTGAATGGGTTTTGGTACCCAAATAAAAATATACAATGAACTTTAAACACTACCAAGCTGATAAAACTTGAATCGGGTTGTGTGCATTGTTTTACAATGTGTTTTTTACATGTGACATAATTAGAAATGTGGCCTATGTGGTACACAATGATAAAAAATGCAATTAAAAATGAAGGCATACAAAACTTTTTTTAAAAAACAAACAAACAGCAATCTAGTATTGTGGGGAGGGGGGCTGGTGTTGTGTGCCTTCAGCAACCGGAGTTGTTAGCGTTTAATCTTAGATGCTGTTTTGTGCCTTAAGAAATGAGATGTAGAATTCAGCAGGCAGGATGCTCACCAGGGCAAGATGGCTTGAACATATAGCACCAATCCTGGCCTAAGTGCACTGGCTGCCTGTTAGTTTCTGGGCACAATTCCAAGTGCTGGTTTTGACCTATAAAGCCTTAAGTGGCTCAGGACTGCAATACTTAGAACTTAGAACTAATTCGAACTTTGAACTAACTCGAACTTAGAGCTCTGAACCAATTTGAACTTTGAACTAATTCGAACTTAGAGCTTAGAGCTAATTTGAAACTACATCTTAGAACTAATTTAAAAATAGAGCTTCAAACTAATTCAAAATTAGAGCTTTGAACTAATTCAAAATTAGCACTTCGAACTTCTCTCTGGAACTTTAAAGCACAGGCCTGTGCCTGGAAAGAGCAGGGCAAAAGGCAAGTCCAAAGTGACACAGTGAACTGTTGCAGTTTCTTTTATCTCACCTTATTAAACCACAATATATACAAGCCTTTTCCTCATGCATGCAGCCCCTTCACTCTACCCTTTGCAGTGAGCTTCAATTTTTTAAAAAATCAGGAAGCCTTCAATTAACCGCCATTTCCCACTTTGCCTGCACCACAAAACTATAGTTGCCGGCTTTGGAGCAAGCTATGATCTTAAGCCAACTGCAAACCATGACTTAATATCCTTTTCGCTCTCTGCAAACCTTAAAAAAAAAAAAAACTTGTCCAGAACTGCATGTGGCTGACCAATCACTGTTTAGCCACCTCCCCTTCTATAATTATTATGCAATGGGCATAGCTGCTTCATTAGAATCACTCTTGCTTTTTCTGCAGTGCACAAAGAAAAGGACACCATGCAATCAGTGCTCCTAGTGATGTAACTAACAATAACCCTTTTCTAAGTTGACATATGAATAACACTGATAACACTTTTATCTACTACCTTTTGTAGCATCTATTGTTGTTTCAACTTTCCATCCCTTACTGCAATGATAATAAACTTGATAGTTGAAATTAAACCATGGGGGAAAGGAGAATGAAATAGGCTGATCCCACTTTCATAGGTTTTTTTGGTTGTTTTTTTTGTAATGATCTAAATAGCTTAAAATTAGGTTTCCACAAGTTTTAGGTTTCCCCATTTATAACTATTGTTATATTGCTGCTTCTGCTGTGGTTTTATCAGCTGTGCTGATGTTTTATGGATATTTTTAATGCTTGTTTCAGGTTATTGATGGGTAGACAGACAGGCTGTGGATGGATGGATGGATGGATGGATGGATAGTTAGGGAGAAAGGAAATGGCTTGGATTCAAAGATTGCCAGATGGAATTTTCTTTATCCAGCGGACTTTATTTTTCTTCCTTCTGAAAACGCTTGTGTCTACAAAAAAGCATCTCTTGAGGGTCACAAGTCAGAACCCGCAAACATGCATCCTTCTTGCAAAGCCTCTCCCCTTTTTGACTGCTCCAGTTCAGCAAATGGAGCCAAGCTACCCTTTCTCCTTTTTAATATTTGAATTTTTATTTATACTTCTCAAGTTTATACATTTCGCTAATTTTATACATTTCACCAATTTTGCAATCATTTTGACAATTCAAAACTTGACTTCCTTCCCCCTCTTTCTGCGATTCCTTAAATTTGTTTTTAATATCTTCCGCATATCCAAATCAACTTAATTTGCTCAGTTATTCATCTTCTTTAAATATATATACCCTTATGAAACTGCAGGTTATTACAATAATCCTGCCAATGCTTTTAATAATCCTGCCATTGATATCTCTTAGGCAGTTCAAGCAAAACCCAGGGATGGAGAAGACAAGCGAATTTCAGCATGATAATGGTCTGTCTGTCGCTTTGCCTTCCCTTCCCTATTAACATTGGGTGCAGGGAGATGTGGACCACTTAAAGGATACAGACTTTTTGAAATAAACGGATAGAATGCACTACCTTTCTGGACTTCCAATGGGACATTTGGTAATTAGTCTGAAATTGACAGAACTATATAATTAAAAATACTTTAGAACCTGGTGTGCCTGATAATATCCTGAGAGATCTTTTCCTCCTTCTATTGGGCCCATTAATATAACCATCTATTGCTGGGTTCTATCTAACTAGTCTATAATTTAACTTGCAGAAAAAACATTAAATTGAGCTTTGCAAAGTGTCTCTCCCCCCTTTTATGCCTATGTTGCAAGAACTTCACCTAAGATTTAGAGTGCAAGGACTGCACAGGCCCTTAGAAAACTTCTATAAAGTTTTCAGTAATGTGAATAAATACATAAATTTCAGTTCCTGGTGCCTTCATGGAGATTCATGTTTCCTGCATATATACATCCTTTGATTTCCCAAATGCTTCTCCGGAATAAATGTGTTTCTACATTTCTATGTGTCAGAATTGAAAAGGGACTCATCACTAACTGCAGGGAGAAGTACTTTATTTTTGGTTCCCTTGAATGCCTCAAAGATGTATTTCTGTATTGACACAATTTTACAATGTAGGTCTATCTCACCTGTTACTGGGTAGCCAATTATTCCGCAATCTAATCCAATTGCATTCACTTAAAATAAAAAGCCACATCATTTGTTCTGTGGTTTCTCATCTTTTTCCCTTCATCTGCCACTTTCCCCATACATTTATATGTCACCTTGCCAAAACAGCAGCCTTAATTTTAGAACGTCAAAATAAGATCTACTGCGATTAGAATAAGTTCCACATTCACGTCGCAAGCAGTATGCCCATCCATGAAGTTTTTCTTGCCAGACTTGAATGTTCCAGCCGCCATTTTATAATAGGATCTTGGTAGCACTTTTGCAAGTCATCCAGGCATATTACTGGTCCAGAAAGGCAACATTATTGGCAGCAATACTGCTCAGGCAGATACTGCTCAGATTCGATAGCCTAAATATTTCCATCATTCCCTTGACATAAAGCAGGCAGATCAAATTTGGCTGATATCTCTGCTATACTGGGAAGTCTTCAATAGCTCATTTATGTCAAAAGGGTATCAATTTTCACACTGAATACCAGAAAATACCAGAAAACTCAAAACAACAAGACTTGATATTTAGTGTGTTTATAGATTCATAGGAAGCTGACTTAGATGTACCTATGGCTTGACACAGTCTAACTCTGTACTGTCTACACCAGGGTTTCCCAAACTTGTGTCTCCAGCTGTTTTGGACTACAACTCCCATCATCCCTAGCTAGCAGGACCAAAATCAGGGATGGTGGGAATTGTAGTCCAAAACCAGCTGGAGACCCAAGTTTGGGAAACACTGGTCTATACTATAGTGACTTTTTGCATGTTCCCATGGTTTCAGAAAAGTTTTTTCTCCTGAAGATGCCAATGACTGAACCTAAGCTATGACCATTCACAAATAAATTCCCATTGCAATGTTTAACTTCTACACTGAGCCCAGCACTCTGATAAAAATGTAAGTTACACCCTCCTGATGAGGAAGGGGCAAATACTAATAGCAAACTTGTTCTCCATGTGTGGATCCTTGTATAATCGAGACAGTGCCATCCACACACAAGAGGGAGGTATCAGCAGGCTTGTGGAGACCCTGAAGTTTGCAGAAGTACACAAAATATTTAGGACAAGGAGAACCCCGGGGAAGTAAGCCAAAGAATAGCCCAATGAGGACTGGGCATGCTCATTGAGGATGGAAAGATGGCTGTTGACAAGGGAACTGCCCTGAAATCTGCAGATGAAGGGCAGTCTACAACTTTAATTAATAAATAAAAATAAATAAAAAGCTGAAGGCCTAGAGCAGGGTATGCTAAACAGCTAAAGGAAGGTGTGTTTGGCCAACTGGAACCCCAAGTGGTTGCACGCCATTCTCCAATATTTTGTCAGCAGTTTCACTTGAAAGCTTTCTATTGTTGTAAGATTTTCTGCAAAGTTCTAGTCTCCTCATTTAACTGTTTTGAGGATAAACCCAGCATAATTCATAGGAGGTCAATTGCATGTCAAGGCCCTGTGACCCCCTTGGTACAAATAACTAGGCAACAGGCGGAATATTGGTTTGGGATCAAATAAGGCCACAACTTTATTGGTCACAGATGTGAAGGTTTGGCTATAGGCATTGGATTAAGCAACTTCATATCTCAGCCCAGCCCATCTGCTGGTAGTGTCACTAAGGGTAAAGCCAGCCAGAAGGGATGCCCTATGACCGACGTCAAATTGGGGCGTTCCCCAAGTGGTCCTCATTGGAGGAGTGGTATGGCAATAGTCCCCTCTGGGCATCAGACAGGACCCACCCCTCCCAAAACCTTTTAACAGGAAACCATTACGTGGAGCGGCTGGTGGAGGCTACAACCTTTCCTCCAACCAAGACCAAGGCTTACTCAATGCCTATCCGCCAATCGAGCCCTTTCTATTGTTATAAGATTTTCTGCAAAGTTCTAGTCTCCTCATTTAACTTGTTTTGAGGATCAAACCCAACGTAATTTGTAGGAGGTCAATTCTAGAAGAATAAGGTGGGATGTTAAGTCCTTCCAAAAGCAGTGGGTCTTCCCATTTTGGATACCATGAAATCCTTATACAAAACATGGCGGTATCGCAAATTTATGGAAACGGATTCATCACTGCTCTTTTCTGAGGCGACTCTGCCCATTATATAGATGCCACAGATGTTCCTGACCCATCTGTGTTGTTTTTCCCCAGACCTACTAGCAGTGAACACATTCACAGCAGAGCTCCTCTGTATATCTAATTTATAATTTCTCCTCCTCAGACATCTGGAGAATTTTATCAGTGTCTGTGGTGTCAGTGCAAATTACCACCTAATAGCTCAAAGCTGCCCGCTAGGCTGATCTACCATGACTTGCCTGCAGTTTGCTTAACGGGGATTTTGTGATAAGGCAGAGTCTAATCTGCTCTCTTGCTCTTAAAAGGTGTTATCTGTGCCATGGGAAGGCTGATATTGTTGCTTTATGATGCCTTTAGCTCTCTTCCAATTTGGGCTGTGGGAGGGAGAGGAGTGAATTGTTTCCTGAATTCCAGTCAATTGGGCTGCCTGCTGAGCCACCATTTTGAGGTTTCAGTCTCAATTTTCCCATTTAATGTCGCCTCAGATGGCTGTGCGATCTCGTTGCTGGAAGGCCAAAGAACCTTTCCTTTCAAAACTTTCCTTTTGAAAAGTTGCATATTACCGATTTGCAGCCTTCTGGGAGTTGGTTATAGGTGACCCATGTGGACATAGCACCTCAAGAGATAAGACTTGGTTATTGAGAGAAGACACAGGGACATGAAGTGTGGACTCCAAGAGGGAGAACAGGTTGTAGAAAACTAAAGTTGTCTTCAGATGCCGCTTTATCTATGTGAGTAACATGGAGAGCACACAAACCCCATGCTCATATTAACATTCGCATCACAAAAAATAGCAATGCCAACTTTTGTGCTTTGCTCCTAAAGAGCTGGAGAGACACTCTAGCAAGTCATAGACAGTTGCAATATGTCTTCTCTCATTGGTGGTTAGCCCATCTGCAGAGGAGACCCTGCTCCACCACCAAGCATAGCTCATAGGGTGGTACTTCTTTGAGGGATGCGGGTGGCACTGTGGTCTAAACCACTGAACCTCTTGGGTTTGCCGGTCAGAAGGTAGGCAGTTTGAATCCCCAAGATGGGGTGAGTTCCCATTGCTCTGTCCCAGCTCCTGCCAACCTAGCAGTTCAAAAGCACACTAGTGCAAGTAGATTAGTAGGTACCGCTGCAGTGGGAAGGTAAACGGCATTTCCGTGAGCTCTGGCTTCCTTCATCCTGTTCCATTGTGCCAGAAGCCACATGACCAGGAAAGCTGTCTGTGGACAAACACCAGCTCCCTCGGCCTGAAAGCGAGATGAGCGATGCAACCCCATAGTCGCCTTTAACTGGTCTTAGCTGTCCAGAAGTCCTTTACCTTTTATCTTTACTTCTTTGAGGAGCAGGGAAAGGTAGCAGGGGAAGAGTTGGCTGTGGGTGCCATAGGAAAGGGTGATTTTGCACACAGGGGTAGGACTATGTTTGTCATTACCTACAGGCAGAAGGCCTTCTCCTTAGCAGAAATGACACAGATAATACCATTTACCCTTAGAGGATAATTGACTTGGCCATGTCATTGCTTTCACTGATGCAGGAAAACATTCCAGAGTACTTGTTTCTGCTCATCTGCTCATCTCCTTGCGGCTCGGAAAGCAATTGGGCCTTTGGGACAGGGGAGGTGGTGCACACTCACAGCTCCAACTCAAGCAGGACCCTAGTAGCCTTGAATCAGCTCACAGGAATTTAAATAGGGAGACTTCCTTTCGTGAGCACCTTGGCTCAGGTCCTTGCAACATCGTTGGAGATGTTCTGCTTAAAAAAATAATAATTTGGCAATGCTAAGAGCCTGTTTGCATGAGCATATGGTGGCCACAAAGAAGCAAATGCAGTCTTTGGCTGTCAACTGCCAGCTCCTTATTCCCAAAGCCAACATTTGAAAAGCTACACCTAACTGTGCTTTAATGAAACCTGGATGCTGTGTGTGGTTAGAGATCCATACAATGGGCTGGCCATGGGTGTAGCAGCTGGAGCACGCAGAGTTTTCCTGTGGATTCCACTCGGCTGAAGTGGTCATGTGAGCCATGAATTAAATGAGAGTTAAGTAGAGCACACCAAAGTGGATTCGTGTAGCATTTATTACTTATTCTGCACAGCTCCAGTTGACCCAGGTGATCTGTGAGGAGAGCAGCGTGTGAGAGCCAGTCTCAGTTGTAGCTATTAATCCTACATGTGGAAAAAGCTTCCTGACATTAGGAGAAGGAATGAGCAGCACGCTAGCACAAGAGAAAGGGAATGGCCTGGGCAATACATTCCTCTGTCTTGTCTCTACATCTCACAGGGATGTAGATGATAGGGATGACAGGCCAGGAGATCCACATGTGGACATACAAGGTGTGACTGGAAAGTTCAGTGAATGGTCACAGAAATCGGACAGCGAGAAATATTTGAACATACAGTTAGCATCGGAAACCCACGAAATGCTCACAATTGTGTATGGAGATGAAGCTGTAATGCGAAAGACAGTGTATGAGTGGTTTGAGCATTTCCATGAAGGGCGGCAAACCATCAAAGATGACCCTCCGTCTGGCAGACTGTCGACGAGCAGAATGGCGAAAAATGTCGACAGAGTTCATGAGTTATTGATGCGGGATCGGCACTTGTCCGTCCAAATGATGGTGGAAGAATTGCATATTCCACGTGAAATCGTTACTGAGGTTACTGAGTTGTCCCATCCTCCATATTTTCTCGATCTCGCCCCACCGGATTTCTTTCTTTTTCCAAAACTGAAATCTGCACTGAAAGGGCACAGATTTTCCATCATTTCACACGTCCAAGCTGCTGTGATGAGGGAACTGAAAGCAGTACGAAAAGAAGACTTCTCCAGAAGTTTCCAACAGTTCTACAAATCTTGTCAACGGTGCATTGTATCAGAGGGGGCCTACTTTGAAAGCCTGTAAAGTATGTATGTTCGAATATTTCTCACTGTCCGATTTCTGTGACCATTCACCGAACTTTCCCGTCACACCTTGTATAATGTTTGAATAGGGTGGGTGTACAGCCATATCTTGGCAGTTCACTCCTGAGTTGCAAACAGTATCTCAGCTGTGATGTTCAGACCTACAAATGCGGTACCTATTTATCTACTTGCACTTTGACGTGCTTTCGAACTGCTAGGTGGGCAGGAGCAGGGACCGAGCAATGGGAGCTCACCCCGGCGCGGGGATTTGAATCGCCGACCTTCTGATCGGCAAGCCCTAGGCACTGTGGTTTGACCCATAGCACCACCCATGTCCCTCGTTTGATGTCTTACTGTGCTTTCATTTATTGGAAGCCGCCCAGGGTGGTTGGGACAACCCAGTCAGATGGGCGGCATATAAATAATAAATTATTGTAATATTATTATTGGCTAAAGTCAATATAGGTCTGTTTCTTAATGTGCTGGTTTTCACCAGCCGGGTACCAGGCCTGTGCACATTTATTCCTAATATTAAAGTTTTCCATTCTGGTTATGATCAGCAATCATTTTCCATCTTACCAATGAAGCAAAGCCCATTATATGAAAGCCCAGCTTCCATAATTATCACATTTACCATGCGCAAGAAGCTTGTCAGCAGTTCTGAAATTTTTCATAAGTACAGAGGAAGAAGATGTAGCAGATTAGCTGGATGTCAATTACTGAAAACTCCAATTAAGATTTCTGGGAGATGAAACTCCCTTGGGGTAGAGCAGTCCCACATTGAAGTAAGGCTGATCATCAGATAGCTGAAGTTTCTTCTGAAGAAATGAATCCTCTGAGACAATGAAAATGCATAATGAAATGGAAAGTTACTCATTCCACTGCAGTCTGGGATGTTGAAACTACATGTGTAAAATATCAACTCTTTGATGGTTGAGTTTTGTCCCAGAGAGGGATGGGGCAGAAATTTGATTTGGTCACTGTGGATTTTGGGATGTTTCATAGGCGTTTAACACATCTGCTTTTATTTTTGTAGGTAAGATTAGGTGCTAGCAGCCCGCCTGTCATCTTACACAGGTGGTGCTGTTGTTTAAACCACTGAGCCTTTTGGACTTGCCGATCAGAAGGTCGGTAGTTCGAATCCCCATGATGGGGTGAGCTCCCGTTGCTCTGCCCCAGCTCCTGCCAACCTAGCAGTTCAAAAGCATGCCAATGCAAGTAGATAAATAGGTACCGCTGCAGCAGAAAGGTTAATGGCATTTCAGTGCGCTCTGGCTTCCGTCACGGTGTTCTGTTGCGCCAGAAGCGGTCTAGTCATGTGGGCCACATGTCGTGTCCCCAATGGTAACTGTAGCTAGCCGTCAAGAACGCACGCCACTCCGAGAAGTCAGCGGAAGATGTCTTGAAGTTTATTGTACAGCACACAGAGAAACGTGGAAAGTCCGTGAGGATTCTGAGGAGGCCATCTCAGAATCCCCCTTATGTACACCTTGCTGGGTGACTCCCAATTCCCCCCTCCCTTCTGCCCTAAAGGTCCGGGGTTAATCCTCTTCCCCACCCGGGGTGGCTTGGACAAAAGAGTTAACTGCTCTGGTCTACCTGCACTATTCATGGGTGCTTTTTACATTGTTATTGCGATGCTGACGGTTCCCGCCCGCCGCTGATGATTTGCGGTTCCCTTCCGCACCTGGGGTTGGGCCATCAGGTATGCACCCATCCTGGGGTTGTTTACCCCTCGAGGCATGCCTGGGCGAGGTCGGGTCTTGCTGCGCTCGGTTTAACCCCTGCGCGCCTGGCTCCGCTGTCGCCCCCTTTCCTGGCCCGCTGCAAGGTTCCCCTTCCTGGCGCCCGCATGGCGCGACCCTGTCTAGTCGGGTCGCGACACCACATGAGCTGGAAAGCTGTCTGTGGACAAACGCTGGCTCCCTTGGTTTTAAAGTGAGATGAGCACCACAACCCCATAGTCGCCTTTGACTGGACTTAACCGTCCAGGGGTCCTTTACCTTTTTAAAACTCTCATCTTAAGTTATATGAAAAGTGCTGCTAGGACCCTTTGGAGTGGAAGGCCTGTTGAAAGCAGAGAAGTGCAGATGTTTGTTCTTGACCTTGTTCTTGGGTAAGGGAGAAAAATTGTACTCTACCCACCTAGAGATTGAACCTGTACATTTTTGTTTCTCATTTTTCCAGACATTTCTGCATCAGTTTATGATTTTTATTTTTTTAAAAAATTAAAAAATTCTCATGGAAACTTTCCAGCATATTTTAGTGTATGTTTCTCCTAACATACAAATTGCCGTACTCACATTTTTGCAAGTAATTTCTCCCAATATAACAGAATTCTACTTTGCACTATTACGAAACTTCCGTCAGCCCAAGCATTTCAGCCACACTGAATAATCTCCCCTCTCCTTCTGCACTCTGTTCTGGTGCTTCTCCTGATCTCCACCCTCCCACCCATAAGCCAACTTTGAGAGGTGTGGGGGGTATGTGTGGGAAAAGAGGGAGAGAAGCCCCATTGCATTAGCAGGACTCATTGCATTGTACACATCATTTGCTTTGAAAACTGCTTTACAAAATTCAGAGGATGTGAATTGTGAAAGATAGCTGTGTTTTGATTCGTATATTGTTTCTGAAAGTGTGAATTAGCTAGGTTGACATTAAAATTCTAACTGAACCAAAGTTATCTCCCCCTTGCCCCCCCCCCGAAAACTGTTGGGGAATTTTTTTTCTACATCTGAGGAAAACCAGTGACATGGTTCCCACCCAACCACCCCAAAAGGGTAGATCAGGGGTAGGCAACAAAAGTTCCATGGGCCACAAGCGGCCCACGGGGGTCGTTAAACCGGCCCACAAGCCACCCCCAAACCGAGCCACCCGCTCTGCGAGTCTCTGTGCGCTGCGCTAAACCAGCGTGGGGACTCGTTTCCACAGTGCCAGAAATTGCATCTGCACATGCTCAGATGCCGATGCCGGAAATCATGGCCTATCGCGCTCATGATCCGGCCCATGGAGGGATCTCTGCTGGAGTGAACCGGCCCAGGTGAGGTAAACCTTGCCAACCCTTGGGGTAGATAATTTTGGGTGCCATTTGGAAAGAGCTCTAACTGGAGATGCTAGTACACTATGATACCACTTTTAGCAGTAATGGTTTCCCCCAAAGAATTCTGGGAGGTGGGGTTTGTTAAGAGTTGTAGGAGACCCCTTTCCCCTCACGGAGCTACAATTCAAGTGATTGGTTGTTAAATTGCTCTAGGAATTGTAGCTCTGGGATCTCCTTGGGGTTGCCTAACAACTCTCAGCACCCTTAACAAACCACTTCCCATAATCCATTGAGGGAAGCCATGACTGTTTAATAATAATAATAATAATAAATAAATAAATAAATAAATAAATAAATAAATAATTTAATTATTTATACCCCACTTATCCGGCTGGCTCCCAACAGAATATTAAAAACACGATAAAACATCAAACATTAAAAACTTCCCTAAACAGGGCTGCCTTCAGATGTCTTCTAAAAGTCAAATAGTTGTTTATTTCCTTGACATCTGATGGGAGGGCATTCCACAGGGCAGGTGCCACTACTGAGAAGGCCCTCTGCCTGTTTCCCTGTAACCTCACTTCTTGCAGTGAGGGAACCGCCAGAAGGCCCTTGGAGCTGGACCTCAATGTCCGGGCAGAACGATGGGGGGGGGGGAGACGCTCCTTCAGGTATACAGTACCGAGGCCGTTTAGGGCTTTAAAGGTCAGCACCAACACTTTGAATTGTGCTCGGAAACGTACTGGGAGCCAATATAGGTCTTTCATAACACCGGTGTGTTATGTGGTCTCGGTGGCCACTCCCAGTCACCAGTCTAGCTGCCGCGTTCTGGATTAATTGCAGTTTCCGGGTCACCTTCAAAGGTAGCGCGTTAGTGGTATCATAGTGCTTTAAATGTTTGATACGAATGTGGCCTAGGTGTTGCATACTGCTAGAACTGGATTATTGTCCTCTTTGTTTAATAATGTTAAAGATGGGGCAGTTCAGTAGATCCTGGTTTGGTGGGCAGAATGCATTGTAAAATGTGGCAATAACTTTCCAACCCCTGGGTAGAACGAGACCTGGAAAGAGCCTTAGAACTCCCAGTGGTATTTTAGGCTAGGAAATGTGGGGTGTTTCTTTATCCACCGGGGTTACCAGCTACTTGAAATGCAGTCATATTCCACCACTATTAAAATGTTTAAATGTATTTTACTTCCAGAGAGAAAGAAATTGCCCATGTTGTTTGAAATGTTTTATGGGTCTATATAGACTATTAATAGCTCTGCCAAACTCCCAGAGCAACTTTTCCATTATATATATTTTTTTCTTTTTAATAAAACTTATGAAAGAGGTCCATAATGGAAGAGAACATTTCAGCTAGCCCTTTTGCTGGTGATATATTACAATAATAGCCTGTAGGAGTGACATGCAGCCTTTTTTTTTTTTTAACAACAAAAAGTCTTGCAATGTAATAGAATAGCGATGGCTGCCTAGTGAAAGATAACCCTATTTTTTTTTTTAGGCTTCACTTTTTAATATATATAAAATAAAAATAAAAAAGTAAACTTCAAGGTTGAAGAGGGAGCTGAATTTCCTAATATGTGGATATTATTATCTTAAACCATAAATTTAACACTTCACACCTCTGAAGCTGAAAGCAGTGCCTAAATAACTTTTAGATTAATGGAACTTTAATTACCAGTGGATGTGCTGTTTCCTTTATTTTTGAAAGAAAAAAACCCTTTCAGTCAACATACTTTTTTTCCATCCCCACGGTTTCTATGCTTGCATATGTGAAAATATGTTATGAGAATGGTGTCAACAAAGAAACTGCAAGCTAATGGTCCAGGGAAGAAAAACCCTTACGTTTACAACTGAAGGTATATGGAAGGTGGTTATACAGGCATAGGCAAACTCCGGCCCTCCAGATGTTTGGGACTACAATTCCCATCATCCCTAGCTAACAGGACCAGTGGTCAGAGATGATGGGAATTGTAGTCCGAAACATCTGGAGGGCCGGAGTTTGCCTATGCCTGGTGGTTATATTTAGATGGTGTTCGGTTACGTGGAGAAATGAAGGGACCCAGGTGGTGCTGTGGGTTAAACCACTGAGCCTAGGACTTGCTGATGAGAAGGTCGGCGGTTTGAATCCCTGCGACGGGGTGAGCTCCCGTTGCTCGGTCCCAGCTCCTGCCCACCTAGCAGTTCGAAAGCATGTCAAAGTGCAAGTAGATAAATAGGAACCGCTCTGGCGGGAAGCTAAACGGCGTTTCCGTGCGCTGCTCTGGTTTGCCAGAAGCAGCTTTGTCATGCTGGCCACATGACCCGGAAGCTGTACGCCGGCTCTCGGCCAATAAAGCGAGATGAGCGCTGCAACCCCAGAGTCGGACACGACTGGACCTAATGGTCAGGGGTCCCTTTACCTTTACCTTTACCTACGTGGAGAAATGGTGGCACAACTTTTTTTTCTAGGGTCATATATTGATTCGTAGTTCCACGGACAGAAAACCACCATTCTGCTTCTCAGTTTTTCTAACATCGCAAAACAAAGGAATACCATCTCTTTTTGAAGAGAAGTGGGAAAGGGGTCTATCTCTTATTGGTCAGTTATTGCAACAGAAAATGCCGTCTGAACCAAGAAGATTGGGAGCAAAAGATAAATGCTGAAACTATAGGCTTGATCGCTTTACCCTGTGTGGCTTCAACCTGTGGGTTAATTCTTGACATCCTTCACCTACAGCAAATGCCACTCTTCTCCGTATCCTATCCTCGGTGTTGTGTAACTGCTGCCTTGACTACAGCAGTAGAAGCTGAAATGTTTTGCTTTAAGAATTTCCCATTTCCGGTACTTTTTTTTAAGGGGTACTCCAGGGTACGCAGCACCAGCACCTCTGTCTTTGTTGTTAAAAAGTATGGCACTTACTGTAACAACTTCATGGTGGGTACAGGCACCTATTTTTCTAGGGGGGAAACCCTGCCTGTCTCTCTTATATTGCCACCATAGTTTGCTAAGCCATTTCCAAATCAAAATGGAGGTGAAGGAGAATCTCGTTTCACTACATTTCTCTCTCCAATGTGGAGTCATTGGAAGCGGGGAATCAGCAGGATATAACTGCAGCCAAAGTCAGATCTGAATGGTGCCATCTGGCTACAACCCATGTCATTTCCAAAACACGCACCATTCCTGAAGATGTTTTGCAGCCTTTCTGCATATATATATATGTATATATCCAGGTTGTTGGGGGCTTTCTAATAAATGGGAGGGTGAGGAACGGGCTCATATACGATGCTTAAAAATAAAAATAAAAAGGCAGGCCGCCCACCTAAATCTTGACACAATCGCATGAAACAGCATTGGACTTGATAGAACCTGCATGTGCCATGCAAATTGCATGCCAAGGCCCCGGGCCTCACAGTTCCCTTATATAATAAACACACGGACACAAATATTTTGGGATAAAATAGGCCACAGCTTTATTAGTTATAGATGTGAGCGGTTTGGCTTAGGCATTGGGTGAAACTGGACTATACCCTGACTCCTGCCCATCCGCAGGGAATCTCACTAAGGGTAAACCGCCAGTAGGGGGAGCCCTATAGCATACGTCAAATCGGGGTACCCCACGGGGTCCCTGTTGGGATCGTGCCATGGCCCTAGTCCACATTCAGGCTTCGGACAGGATCCACACCCCTGGATCCCTTTAACAGGATACCCTTATCAAGGAGGGGCAGGCGGAGGCTACAACCTCCCCTCCCATAAACAAAGGCCTAACCTATGGTTACCAGATTTTTTTCAATGAATTTGGGGACACTTTTTTTTTTTTTTTTAAGCTGAGTAGCAACAGGGAGTCAGTAGTGGGGATGGTGAGGCAAAAGATCCTGGGCCCAAGCACACATGCATATTGTATAAAGGTGCAAAGCCCTTTCACACCCTGTGAAACATAAATGCACAGAGTTTTTAAAAAACTGGACAACAGCGCATTGCCCGCTCGTGACTCCTGAGCCTCCCCCGATCTCCTGCCCCCTTCCCCCTTTGTTTTGACTGATCGGGGGAGGCTTGGGAGTCTCGGACGGGCGGCCGTTGCCCAGGAGGGGCGCAAGGCACGCAGTTTCTCTGCCAGGCAAGGTGCAAAGTCCTTCTTTCGCACCCTGTGAAACATAAATGCGCAGAGTTTTTAAAAAAACTGGGCAATGGCCGCCTGCCCGCAACTCCCAAGCCTCCCCCATCAGTCAAAACAAAGGGGGGAGGGGGCAGGAGATCTGTACCGCCGGACGTCCCCGGTTCCCCTTCGGCAGTGGCGGTGGCAGCGGCAATCAGCAGCCTGGAGCCAGCCTGGTAGCGCAGTTGGCTCTGTCTGGCTTCAAGAGCTGTGCACAAGACACATCATATGGGGACTTCTGGTGAGGGAAAATGGTGGGCGCCAGCGCAGCGAGCAGCGAGCAGCTCCTGGAGCCAGCCAGAGTCAACTGCGCTACCAGGCTGGCTCCGGGCTGCTGAGGCTGCCGCTGCCACATTTCCCGGGGACAGATTTGCAAATCTGGGGACATTCCAGGGACGGAATTTGTCCAGGGACAGGTTTGCAAATCCGGGGACGTCTGGTAACCCTAGCCTAACCTCCCAAAGTTGTGGCAATTGCTAAAAGGTAGGTGAAAACCAAATGGCTGGTGCCAATTTGCCAAGTGGAAAAATTCCTACCCGGCCCCATCAATATGGCGGCCAACATATGTCCATAGCAAGATCGCTGTCATAGCAACAGGGTGGGCTGGGAGATCCGGCGAGGAGGCGAAAGGAGGATGTCCTTGGCCACACTGCAGTTTAAACAGACTGCGGCCACACCCCGGCCGTGTCGATTGGACAGCCGGGGGCGTGACATGGCCAGGAGTCCCCATGATACGGGCGGCATCCCTCCACCCTCCAGCTGGGTCACTGGAAGGTCCCGGATGCCTGGCCGCAACATCACCCACCAGGAAAGGTGAGCAGACAGGTTCACACCACTGGTGAAAACACTCGCCAAGAATATTACATATGTTTTCAGGGTGGAAAGACGGAAGCCTGAATAACAATTCTACGTCGTTTCCATGCATATAGTGCACAAGCTTCAAATATGAGAGGTAAACCAACAGGTTACCTCAAAACAAAATGTAATTTTGCCTTTTAAAAGTATGCTTTGCTGGCTGCTTTATACTATGAGCTAAGTGAAACTTATTTCATTTGGCTAAGATGAGTTCATGAGATGACATTTTAAATTCTACGATTTTGCTTTAGAAAATGTTCCCGATAACAGACAAATGGCAGATTATGTAAATAACCATTTAAGTCTCCGCTCCCTCTCCCCTCCCACTTTCACAGCCAGAGCACCCAAACCCAAATTGCTTTATGAACATTTTCATTTAAAAGTGTTTATCTTTCTACAACAAATATGTTGAAACTGTTAGCTCTAAAGCTTTAAAGTAAAGAGCTACAACAAATAAACTGCTTGGCCATGCACCAAGCATTCCTCCAGAAAGGCGGATGCAAGATTACAAAAGGCACCATCTGCTAAGCATGACAGAAGCATCAAAAAGTGCAGCGGGGGATGCTAATGTCTGAATTGAACTTACTATCCAGCACCACTACTGAGATACATCAAAGGATGTCGAGTGTCAGGTCATTTGGGCAATGGTACCTTTATGGATGCTCTACTTGGAACTTCATAAAATTCTGAGCTTGAGCTCTCCATCATGTTGCCTGGCAAAAAATCATTTTGTGTGAAGAGTTCAGCCGGTGCTGATATAGAGATGAGCATTCTCCTTTAGTTGAAAATCCACTGAAATAAGCTGTGGCACACAACTGCTGTCTGTTATGAGCGTGACTCCAAGTTAGGCTTCGAAGGGAATCTTAGAAAGGATCAGTGAACCTCCCAGTCCTAAATGCCAGAGATGCTGTGGTAAATTTTGAAGCGTGGGAGCTTATTGTGATGCCCCCACAGTGATACCCCCAAAGAGAGTCCATAGTCACATATTAATGCCTTTTGCTTGCCTGACTGAAATATGCAGAGATGCTGGGGGACAGGGGAGGACTGTACCACTAAGCCACAGTCCTGAAAGAGCTAGTGTGGTGTAGTGGTTAAGAGCAGTAGACTCGTAATCTGGTGAACCGGGTTCGTTTCTCCCCTCCTCCACATGCAGCTGCTGGGTGACCTTGGGCCAGTCACACTTCTCTGAAGTCTCTCAGCCCCACTCACCTCACAGAGTGTTTGTTGTGGAGGAGGAAGGGAAAGGAGATTGTTAGCCACTTTGAGACTCCTTCGGGTAGTGATAAAGCGGGATATCAAATCCAAACTCCTCTTCCTCCAAGCAGGAACACCATCAAAGCATTCTTGATGGAGGTCGTAAAGAGAGGCTGGACAGCCATCTGTCAAGAATGCTTTGATGGTGTTCCTGCTTGGCAGGGGGTTGGACTGGATGGCCCTTGTGGTCTCTTCCAACTCTATGATTCTATGATTCCTCCTCTTCTTAATCAAGAATAAAAAGAGTGTGTTTGGTAAGCTGAGATTGTTTTCTTCTTCTTCCTTTGTTGCAGAATGATGATAATTTGGAAGGAAGAACTAGATTACTTTGTAGAACAGCCTCTTTGGCAAGGCAAAACAAAACAACATCTCCCTGTGTTCTACTGGCTTTAAACTTTGCCAAGCCACTGGCACTCACCCTCAGGCCCCATGGATAATATGGAGATTACAGAGGTAAAGTGAAACAAATTGAGCATTTTCTGCCATATAATTGCAAAGTGATAATGTTATGGTGGTTTGTTGCCCCCAGCCTTTAGATGACAGACTGAGGCTCCAGCCCTATGCATGCTTACCAAGGGAGTAAACCCCACTGGATTCATCGGGGCTTAGTTCTGAATTAGATTGCATGCTAAATGTCTTTAAAAGGATTCTGGTGAAGTTAATCCAGCAACAATACTGCATTGTGCTGTAAAATGAAAACGACAAAGTAGGTGAAAATTTGGAATTCAGCTGACTTGGTAATATTGAGGCACCAAGCTAAATTGTCATATTCTGTAAGAGCTGAAGGAAGTTTTTGAGGGGAGAGGCATTGATTTCCTCCTCCTTTTGGTAGTCACCAAGTTTGTCTGCAAATATCACAAGAAATTAAACCAGAAACACTGCTATGGGCAAAACAATTTCACAGTCAGAGCCAAACTTTATGCCATGTACACAAATGTGAATGGAAGCTCCAACAGCTTTGCCTTTTAATGAAAAGCATCCCTAGAAAAGACCCTGATGTTGGGAAAGATTGAGGGCACAAGGAGAAGGGGACGACAGAGGATGAGATGGTTGGACGGTGTTCTCGAAGCTACTAACATGAGTTTGGCCAAACTGCGAGAGGCAGTGAAGGATAGGCGTGCCTGGCGTGCTCTGGTCCATGGGGTCACGAAGAGTCGGACACGACTGAATGACTGAACAACAACAACATCTTCAGGAGGGGTGGATTTGAGGGGAGGAGCAGCCTGGAGGAAACCCACAATTTTCTCACTCAAAATTGTCACCTTGGGCTGCTTTCCCCTTTATAGCAGCCAAGATGGTGTCTTTCAGACATTGAATGATAACTACCATCTTCCTTGGTTGGCTTCCATGCTTTTTGAAAAAATAAATTTTTATTAGTTTTACATAAAAGTTATACACCATAAACATAACATTTTCACACATTAAAAAAGGGTTCTTTCGAACTTTGAGACCCCCTTCCTTCCCTCCATGGGTTCCAATTCTAAATTTTATTCATGCATCGTTCTACCTGTTATCTAATCATAGTATCCAAAATCCATGTTACATTACAAGTGTCCTTGTATTCCTGCCAATGATTTCAACTGTTTACAGTGATCTCTCAAATATGTTAGAAAGTTATTCCAGTCTTTCAAAAGTACTTGCTCTAGTTATCTCCCGCTTGGACTACTGCAATGCTCTCTACGTGGGGCTACCTTTGAAGGTGACTTGGAAACTGCAATTAATCCAGAATGCGGCAGCTAGACTGGTGACTGGGAGTGGCCGCCGAGACCATATAACAACACCGGTCCTGAAAGATCTTCATTGGCTCCCAGTACATTTCTGAGCACAATTCAAAGTGTTGGTGCTGACCTTTAAAGCCCTTAATGGCCTCGGTCCTGTATACCTGAAGGAGCGTCTCCACCCCCATCGTTCTGCCCGGACACTGACGTCCAGTGCCGAGGGCCTTCTGGCGGTTCCCTCACTGTGAGAAGCAAAGCTACAGGGAACCAGGCAGAGGGCCTTCTTGGTAGTGGCGCCCACCCTGTGGAATGCCCTCCCATCAGATGTCAAGGCAATAAGCAGCTATTTTACTTTTAAAAGACAACTGAAGGCGGCCCTATTTAGGGAAGCTTTTAATATTTGATGCTGTATTGTTTTTTGAAAGCCGCCAGATGGGTGGGGTATAAATAATAAATTATTATTATTATTATTATTATTATTATTATTATTATTTTATTTTATTTTATTTTACTTGGTCTTCCTGGTTTCTGATCTTTCCCGTCAGTCTTGCCATTTCTGCATATTCCATCAGCTTGGTCTGCCACTCTTCTCTGGTCGGTACTTCTTCTCCTTTCCATCTCTGGGCAAGAAGCATCCTTGGTTGGCTTCCGTGCTGGCTGGGGCTGATGGGAGTTGTAGTTTGCAACATCTGAAGGGCACCACATTGGCTACCCCCCCCCTTGCAGTGTTTCAAGAGTGTGTGTGATGGTAAATGTGCATTTAGAACCCTGCAAGCCCAAACACAGCTTTGTCTATTTTGAACAGAATGCCTGGTGGGGAAAGGATTAAGCACCCCCTCTTGCTGTGACCATAGCTGTCAACTTTCGGATTTGAAAATAAGGGATGCCGCGAGGGCGGTGCAATGGCATCAAGTTGCCTCGCCACCCTACGCTCCAGAGGCTGCGCGCGAATGGGTGAGCGAAAGAGCGAACGCATAGACGGCAGGCAGGCTGGCTGTCTGGTTGGGTGTGAGGGTCTGGCTGCACAAGGCATGCAAGCTCCGCCCCCAGTTGGTCTCAGACTCCTTATTGGCAGCCAAGCAACGCAGCTGAGGAGCCTCCCTGGCCGGCAGGGAGGGAGAGGAGCTACTTCCTTTGAAATCTGGGAAATTTAAGGGATATCAACAATCCAGGATAGCAGCGGGAAACGGCATTGGAATAAGGGAGTTTCCCGCAAAACAAGGGAGGGTTGACAGCTATGGCTGTGACACTCCTCTGCTCAAAATCACTCCCTCCCAGAGCTGCTTTTCATCCCCCCCCCCTTATTCCCAAGCATTTGATTTTAAACTGTAATTTGACTTTTAGGTTTACATAATATGCAGTCTCCCATGTCACCATGCATCTTCTGTTGGCAAGATATAGGAAAATGAAGTCCGATACATGTTTAGTGCTGTTCAGAAATGCAGTCATTTGTATGTGCAACATATGAAATGGGATTGAATAAACTTCCTTTGAATCGCTGGGGACAAACGCAAAAGCGCGAGGTAGCTGAAATCGAGCATAACAGTTCAAAGGACAATAGCTTTGCCAATATATGCACGGGGCAATTATGGTGTCACAGTGCTCTGTGCTCTGTAAATGAATTTGATTTAGACTGCAAGCTGTAAGCCATGAATATTAATTTAGGGTGGAAATGATGGGATTGATTAAAGGAGAAAGTGTACTTGTGGAAGGGACTTGTCAGAGAGGGGTCGATCTGAATAGCATTGCATTCTGTTTGAGATCCATTAAGACAGAGCTGTGGAAGGAGCATTATCCTAGCTGACATGGAAAGGAGTTTTCTAAAAATGGAACAAAGAGCCTTCTTGCCAGAAAAGTTGGATTGCGTTAATTAGGATGTCTCCTGTTTTGTAAGATTGCAAGAAACTGTATGTGTGGTTCGTGTTGGCTATTATGGTTTTCTCAGAGGCTGCTTATGAGTTGCTGAGTCCCAACAGCTCATGCTTTAAATTCTAGAAGTCTAGTGAGAATGGGGGAGTAAACCATGCGAAGGATCCCGTTTCCTTGTTCTTAGTACAACAGAAAGTGCACGTAAACTTTGCACTGACATTTTCCTAACACTGTGAATTTTTGTCCCGAAGAGAGCATTGACTCTGAAACAGCAAACAACTAAGAAAAATAATGTGTTTTGCAATAAGGACTTGGTTTAGAGCAGGGGTAGGCAACCTAAGGCCCGGGGGCCAGATGCGGCCCAATCGCCTTCTCAATCCATCCCGCGGATGGTCCGGGAATCAGCGTGTTTTTACATGAGTAGAATGTGTCCTTTTATTTAAAAGGCATCTCGGGGTTATTTTTGGGGCCTGCCTGGTGTTTTTACATGACTAGAATGTGTCCTTTTATTTAAAAGGCATCTCTGGGTTATTTGTGGGGCCTGCCTGGTGTTTTTACATGAGTAGAATGTGTGCTTTTATTTAAAACTAGTGGACGTTCAGCCTGTTAAATTAACGGGCGCTAGAACATATGTGGTGAAACATTTTTAAAAACAGGACTTATTTCCCTCAGGCAAGTGGGATTAGGACAGCAGCCTTCAGGTAAGGCAGCCGGGCCTCATCCTGCGGCGCGTCCGAGAGAAGCTGTGAGGGAAACTGGCCCCTCCCGTTACATAAAAGTCCCTAAAGCGTGCGGCGGAGGAGGGGGAATGGGCTCAAATCCCACGTACTGGGGAGGGGGGGTCCGGTTTCCCTCCGTAAGCAAACTCCGTGTGGAAACGGCCATGGCAGCCCCCGCCTCTCTTTGCCCTTTTGGCTCCCAGCCCCTTCATGAACCACACCGAGTTCCTGTACAGGGACATGGCGAGGACGGGACGGGGGCTGCTTTGAGCCCTTGAGGGAGGGAGGCCGCCTCCCGGGCAGGGCCGTCGGCCTAGGGCGGGCGTGTGAGAGGAATCCTTGAGTAACTCCCATCACTCACACACACAAAATGGCCGCCAGCAACTTTCTTTGAGTGCAGGGCGAGGCAGCCCCTCCCCTCCCGCACTTCCGATTGGCGGCCTCCGACCGTCTCATCTGCATAGAGTCTCTGCGCTCCAATCCCTGTGTCCGTGGGGCACATGCCCAGTTGCGAATTCCACTGACACACGGAAAGTACGGACGGACACAGGCTCTTTATTATATAGGATGCATCTCTGGGTTATTTGTGGGGCATAGGAATTCGTTCATTTTTTTCTTCAAAATATAGTCCGGCCCACCCCATGGTCTGAGGGACAGTGGACCACCCCACGGCTGTAAATAATAATAATAATAATAATTATTATTATTATTATTATTTTATTTATTTATTTATTTATTCATACATACATACATACATACATACCCGCCCATCTGGATGGGTTTCCCCAGCCACTGTGGGCGGCTTTCAACTGAATATTAATAACAATACAGCATCAAACATTAAAAACTTCCCTAAACAGGGCCGCCCTGACCCCTACATTTATTGGGAAAGTTCTGATCCTCTCCTCTCCTCCCTTGTCTTGTCTTGTCTTGTCTTTATCTTTTTTCTTTTCTTTTCCTGAACTATTTGAGAATTTCTGTCCTACCCAGAAGAATATTCAGCAAAACTGCCTCCCCAATTTCACCCCCTGTGAACATAGGAGTATGTGCATAGGAACATAGGAAACTGCCTTATACTGAATCAGACCATTAGTTTGCCTAGCTCGTTGTTGCCTCTGCTGACTGACAGCTGCTCTCCAGGGTTTCAGGAAGCCCTACCTGGATATGCCAAGGATTGAACCTGGGGTCCTTTGCATGCAAAGCAGATACTCCACCAGTGAGCCGCATCCCTTGCCCAAATGCCACATTGTTGTTGTTTCTCAAATACATTTTTATTAAGGTTTATAGAGAAAAATACAAAACGTAATACCTTTCCCCCTTTTAAAAAAACCAAACTAAGACTTTTATATAGATTCAACAAAAACACAAAAGGGGGGGGGGGATAGAGAAGGAGAAAAAGAGAGAAAAGAATAGAGGTTGAAAGAGAAAGATGGAAAAATAAGGTTCAGAAAGTAAAGGACTTCTGATTCCTCATCTGTCCGCTATATAAAAAGCCACTTTCTGTAAACAAACATTATCTTTAATCTGCTGAAACTTCAATCCCCTGCAATAATTGACCCGTGGATACATTATGGCACATCAGTAGCACAAGGTAAAGATAGTATCCAGGAATTTTGTTGCCTGCCATTGTTCTATATTCTAGGGCTATGTTTACCACTTTACCAAGGTCTCAAACTAATCCCTTCATCAGGGGAAAGGCTGCTGACATTCAGCCTTTCCTCTGGAAATGTGTTTACTCCTCAAAAACTGAAACTGGTCTGACTAAGTCAATTTCTTACCTACATGAGCTCATTTAAAATGTATAAATGCTCACAATGATTCCACCCCCCCCCCCGGCTTACTATGAAGGAAAACACATAACACAGTATGTGTTGCCCAACGCAATAGACTCGCCTTTGCTTGCCTTCTCTATTAATCTGGCCTTTTCAGCAGCTGCTAAATAGCAAGAAGCAGGAAAGAAGATGAACCTGAGCCCCCACAGGAAAACTTGACACAATGAGAAATGGGAAGTTAGCAAAACAGAGTCATTACAGAAATCCCTTTGGTCAATTTACAGGCGATGAGAAGAGTTGAAATCAGTTGCTTCCATTAACTAGAGTGTCCAGTTTAGATTATCAGAGTCCTAACTTCTGTTTGCCAGTGCAAATATTAAATTTACTGGGTTGATTGCAAAAAAATAATGCTTGTTTTTGCTTTAATTTGATTGTTTTCCCTGGAGAAACAATGTGTTTGTCCTTAAACATTTAACGTAAATGCACTGAATTAGGTGTGGCAACAACAGATTTGATCTAGCAATTTTGCTTGCTGATACATTTTAATTGCACAATCAGGTGGCTCTTGGCTCTTTTAAAACATGTGAATAGATTTAATACACTCAACAGATGTTGCATCCTGATGTCTGCAGATGGCAATGCTGCCAGACAAAATATCATAATGTCAAGCAAGTATAATTTTCCAACAGGATGAAGCTATTCCTTGTAGGCTACGGTCCAATAAAGAGTTGAGAGCACTTAAGCCCATTGCTCTCAACTCTGTTTTATATAAAGTTCCCAATATATTGATACCAATGTTCACTTAAAGGAGTAGCTGTCTAAAGGCTCACATCATTCTTTATTTTTGGTTTTAAATTAAAGAAACAAATTCTTATTCATGACAATATGAAAGCTGAGCAATATTCTCATAAGAAGCTGCTATAAATATTGCATAAAAGTGAGTGTTTAAAAAAGAAAAGATCAAACATGCGGCATTCAATTGTAAGAATTAGAAACATGGTTTTGTTTTGTTTTTGGTACATAGTATTTATAGGCACAGATTTGAACAGAACTCTTAAGAGAATAGAAAACCACAGTCTAACTAGGGCTTTTAAAAACCAAACAATGGTCTGGAGTGAATATTTAAGAGTTACATATGATGATTGCATGGTTACTGTATTGCTAGTTTCAGTTGTAAAATGCTTGGTTTGATATTAGTGGTTGTATAATATTTTTGTCTGAAAGGAAATCCTTTCTCTCCCAGTTCATTTCCACTATCACCCAAAACATTTGAAAACCTAGGAAGCCTTACCCAGTGTGGCTGAACCGGTTGTGCTACTCAAAAACTGCCTCTGCAGTAAGTTACGTCCGATCAAATGAGTCAGGTCAAAGTCAACTTGAGTCAGGCCTAGGTATGAAAAGGCAAGACAAAGCAAGGCAGTGCTTGGCTTGGTCACAGCAGGTTCTGATGACTAGTGAGCAGGACCGTGGACAGCTCCAAGTGTTCTCCACTCAAAGGGTGTTTCCTCTACAGAGGACCAGAAGCACCTTAAGCCTTCAAAAAGGGTGGCAAGTCCAGTGGTTCTGCTGTCTGTAATCCTTCAAGGACCTGTAACCAGTTCTGTACTCACTTGATTCTATTGTGGAATAGGAGAAACCACAGGAAGCTATCCCTTTAGGATGATGAGAAAGCAATGCACTTCGGCCAGGACAGTGTAGGAAGGAGGGCCAAAAGCTGGGTGGGGAGACCTGTGATTCCTCTGGATTCGAATCTTTCCTGGGGGGGACACTGGGGCCTGGGCACAGGGACCATAACAGTACCTTGCTAAGACTATATTGTCAATTACTACACTGACCTTGAAGAAGAGGAGGAGGAGGAGGAGGAGTTTGGATTTGATATCCCGCTTTATCACTACCCGAAGGAGTCTCAAAGCAGCCAACATTCTCCTTTCCCTTCCTCCCCCACAACAAACACTCTGTGAAGTGAGTGGGGCTGAGAGACTTCAGAGAAGTGGGACTAGCCCAAGGTCACCCAGCAGCTGCATGTGGAGGAGCGGAGACGCGAACCCGGTTCACCAGATTACGAGTCTACCACTCTTAACCACTACACCACACTGGCTTTCCTCTTGAGAGGAAAGTAGCTGTTTCTCATTGCATTAATAAGAGTACCTATTGAATTTATTAGATTTCTATACCACCCAGAGGCTGCAAGTTCCACCCGACATGGCGGAGGGGGGGGTCATCATGTGTGTGTTACATCATGTGCATCGGGAGGAGGCCGTGAGGCCTGGTGGGGCCCTCTGCCCCTATATGGAGGACCAGTGGGGCCCTCCGCCATTGTGGGGAAGCACAACAGGGCCTTCCATCACTACATGGAGGCTCGGTGGGGCCCTTCACCACCACGACCCAGCCCATCAAAATTGGGGAGCTCAGCCCTGTCCCCACATACTTCGCAGGGGGCTCACATGTCCTCAGCCCCATAGAGTTGCCTATGATACAACCCTTCATCTGAGGATCGTGGTGTGGTTTACAATTTTTTAAAAAGCAAAAATACATAACATAGTAACAATGCCCCCTACATAGTTAAAAGGGCCATTGATTGTTTAATTAGCCAAAACCCTGGGAAAAGAGGAAGATTTTTGCCTGTAATCTAAAGATATGTAACCCCAGGTAGACTTTCTCAGTTGTGGCTGGTGTTGTTTACCTGACTGTATGCACCTGCATCGCTGCTGCAGGTCCACTGCCACCTACAACTGCACTGTTTGGCATCAAATCAAGGCAACTCTTATTTGCTGAATACTACCAAACTTCTGTAGGCAGCTGTCAGGGACCGTGCTGAGGAGGGCTGCACTGAGGAGGAATGGTGGGAGCCACCCCTCCCCCTGATCCTGATCGGGATCCTTAAACTTCCCAGGAGCAGGAGAACAGTATAGATTTGGAACAGTGGTTTGCAGAGGGACATAGTTCAGAAGGCAAAAGTTGGGAAATACTGGAAGGGGGACAACTAGGTGAAGAAACACTGGAAGACGGAGGGTTAACAGATCCACAGTTGCTGGACAGCATTCCTCCAATCTCCCCAAGGTCAGGAAGTGCTCAGAAAGTTTCAGAACAGAAAGCACAGAGGGTACAAGCTCAGATTATGAAACGTAGGAGTGACGTAGATTAATAGGGACGGAGGGGATGTAAGCTTAATTGGGAGCACCGCCATTTTGGGTGGATGCTTTCTTTGTCCTTAGCTGTGTTTATTAAAGAAACTAACTGGTAAGAATTCCTTTTGTTTGATCTGCCCATTTATGGCCATGGGGGAAGGAAGCCGATTCCCCGAAGCCTGATACCAGCAAGTTTAATCATGCAGGGTTGTGTTTTTTCAGCCGGAACTCTCTGGAACTCAGTTCCAGCCCCTCTCAGGTGGGCTCCATTGCCATTACAGTGGTACTTCAGGTTAAGTACTTAATTTGTTCCGGAGGTCCGTTCTTAACCTGAAGCGTACTTAACCTGAAGCACCACTTTAGCTAATGGGACCTCCTGCTGCCGCTGCGCCGCCAGAGCACGATTTCTGTTCTTAGCGGAGTTCTTAACCTGAATCGTACTTAACCTGAAGCGTACTTAACCCGAGGTACCACTGTATAAGGGAACAAGGGAGGCGTTTGTGGTGAGTTCCGGCCCCTCTTTTTCTAGAAAAATAGCACTGATGTTGTGTAAGTTCTTTCCTACCATACAAAGTTGTTAAAACTCCACTGAATCTCAGCAGAAGCTTTTTTTAAAAAGAAAAACAACTTCCAAGGTGTTTTTTTTTAAGCTGAGTGGAAGGCTTGGATCTCTCTGTGTGTCTCTTTATGTTATCTTCTGATCTGACTCTTATTCAGGGAGAGCCCCTCTCTTCAATTAGCTCTCCAATTGCCAATTACTAACTCCTTCCTGCTGATCTTCTATTGATTTCCCTCTGCCCATTCATTTGATGGAATACTTACATATTGACGGTTGGCTTGTGAAAATTATTTGTTCCAATTAACCAGCAGTCTATATCCCTTGCTGATCTTCAGTTAGATGAGAAGAAGGATTGAAGTGCTATCTGCCAGTCTGGAAGACTGCTTTGTTTTGCAGTTTTAGACATTTGTCTCCTTTGCCGCTGCGAACTTTATTTGCAGATCTTCCCCAATATCTTTAACAACAGTTCTACATGCAGGTTTTGACCTAGTGAGTGCCAAACTACAGTGGTACCTCTGGTTACGAACTTAATTCGTTCTGGAGGTCCGTTGTTAAGCTGAAACCATTCTTATCCTGAGGCGCGCTTTCGCTAATGGCTCCTCTCGCTGCACACTCGCCTCTGGCACACGACTTCCGCTTGCATCCGGGGGCAAAGTTCACAACGAGGAGCAACTACTTCCGGGTTAGCGGAGCTCGTAACCCGAAGCGTGCTTAACCAGAAGTGTTCATAACCAGAGGTACCACTGTATAACAAGAACAATGTGAGGGATGGTGGAAATGCAACAGCAGAGATGATTCTGTGTGCAGCTTAGGAGATAATTCTGTTAAAGTCAACTAGGGGAGGGAGGGGAGGTGTTGCTTAGCAACCGGGCAGAGTAGCATGATGTTTACTCAGGTATCACACGCCCTGATTGGCTGTGCAGTTGTTAGGAGTTTATTTTTATTTTTATTTTGTCACTGTACGTTTGGTTGACTGTCTCCCTGCTATGTTCAAGGTCTGACATAAGAAACGCCAAACCTCTCTGTTGCTTTCTCCTCAAATTATTTCTTTATTTATTTGTTGAATTTATATGCCGCCCTATACCCGCAGGTCTCAGGGTTCACAGAATAAAATCAGAATATAAAACCGCAAAATACATAATCAAAACAAAAACAAAAACAACTCAATAAACTCCTCCCCCCAAAAAAACACATTTTAAAAGGGCATAGGATGTCAATCAAATCAACTAAAGGCCTGGTTAAAAAGGAACGTTATTGCCTGGCACCTAAAAGTGTATAATGAAGGTTCCAGGCGAACTTCCCTGGGGAGAGCATTCCACAGACGGGGAGCCACTGCAGAGAAGGCCCGTTCTCGTGTTGCCACCCTCCATACCTCTCAAGGAGGAGGCACACGAAGGAGGGCCTTAGAAGATGATCTCAGGGTCCAAGTAGGTTCATATGGAAAGAGGAGATCCTTGAGGTATTGCGGTCCTGAGCAGTTGTACACTGTTTTGGTTCAGTTTGCTCAGTGAAGTGCTATCAGGACTTCTTTCTTTTTTTTCTGGGCTCTCTGTTATTTAGGTGACTTTGCTAACAAGGGAGTAAGATAGCTGCCTTATACCAAATCATATCATTGGTCCATCTAGCATAGCATTGTCTTCACCAGCTGACAGGGGCTTTACCTCAAGGATGGAGAGTCTGTGGCCCTGTGGACGTTGTTGGACTACGACTCCCACCACTGGCTATGCTGCCTGAGGCTGATGGGGGTTCAACAATATCTCAAGTCCCTCATCCCTGCTTTCCAGGGTGTCAGGCAGGTGTCTTCAACAATTCTACCCAGAAATACCAGAGATTGAATCAGGGACCTTCTGCATCCAAAGCATGTGCTCCAGCCTGCCACAGATTGACTTACAATGCTGGAGTGTATATGTCATGGGTTCAAGCCCCACGTCGGGCAAAAGATTCCTGCATTGCAGGGGGTTGGACTAGATGACCCTCGTGGTCCCTTTTAACTCTACTGTTCTATTATTCTGACTACACTTAAGACATCTCCCTGTTTCCCTAAATATGCGTGAAATGCAGAGTAACCTACTAGATGGCACTGTTGCTCACTATAGTTAGTACTGCAATGTCTGAATTTCCTTGTCAGAGAGAAACCTTTCATTTTTCAATTGATATTTGGACGTGGATCTCTATAATTCTCTTTATAGTATGCCAGTAAAAAGTGGGGAAGGGAGGGGAGTTGAATTTAGCATCGATTTAATTCCTTTTTAAGTTACACACAGGGCAAAGATTTGTTTTTATGAGGCTAAACATCTGGGGACAGTATGCTCAATCGTACCTACTAAAAAGAATAGTTGCTGGATATTAATAATCATACTGATTGGGGAATTATTCCTAAATCCAAATGTGAAAGCCCAGCACCAGGCTGTGGGGGGGGGGGGTTGTTTTTTTAAGGTATTAAATAGATTTCTTGTCATATTCTGGAAAATGTCTCAGAAACATTCTCATCAGCCAGACATTCCAATTCATTATAGATTTTGAACTGAAGCCAAGTTGCAGGAAGTGATAGCAGTTATATTAAAAACACTTTTTTTGTCTTGTAAATGTCAGTGTTTCTGAGATGTCTGACAAGTAAATCTCTTTGTGGAGGTTTGCAGTTGTGTGCATGTAGACAAAAGACAAGATTACATGTGTGGGACTAAAGGAGACCCTGTGGGTAGGGTTGTGAGGAATCAAAATTGATATGGCCAAAACTCAGGAAGAGGAGATGATTCAGAATACAAAGTGGCCCAATTTTGAGTAAGCCGAACACCACACATGCTGCTTGAGTTATTTTTTGGGTCAGATCAAAATCTGAGCTGGGAAAGAGATTCTCTTCCTCCCTGGACCCTGCCCATTGCCATTTTCCCACTTATCTGGCAGTAGCACCAACTGTTGAAGAAGAGTTTGGATTTGATATCCTGCTTTATAACTACCCGAAGGAGTCTCAAAGCGGCTAACATTCTCCTTTCCCTTCCTCCCCCACAACAAACACTCTGTGCCCAAGGTCACCCAGCAGCTGCATGTGGAGGAGCGGAGACGCGAACCCAGTTCCCCAGATTACGAGTCTACTGCTCTTAACCACTACACCACACTGGCTCTCTTGAGAGACCTCCCTGCATCCCAGGGATGCTGGAATGTTGGTCTCTAAGGTGCTACTGGACAATGTTTTAATTTATTTCAACTGCGTCAGACCAAGACGGCTACCTACCTGAATCTAAAATGTCTGCGTCCCCCCCCCCCGAAAAAAAAGCACTGGTTAAAAGCAGAAGTCAACAAATGTGTTCTCTTTTTTGCTCTTCAGAATACGGCAGCCCTACTTTCCACATACCACATCTGTTACCCATCCCAAATTGAGCCTCTTCGCGGTTCTCTCTCCATCCAGTCGAATACCATGGAGCAGCTTTGCACTCAGCCATTGTAGCTGAGCTGAGGCCAGGAGGAGGGGAGAGTGATATCTCAATCAGCTGCACATCTTATTTATCTGGAAGAGTTCCAACACACTTCAAACTGTGAGCTTCAAGGGAAATTTTGCTTGATGTTTGACATTGGCAAGAGCAGACTTTATTATTGTTGTTGTTATATATATTGTTTATACCCTGCCTTTTCCCTCAACGGGACTCAAGGTGGCTTACAGATTACAAACAAGAACCGCTAAAAACACAGGGAAAAAGCAATCTTTTTTTAAAACAACAACACACCAAACAATTAAACATGAATAGATTTACAACTATATAAAATCTATTAAAACCATACAAATCATTGCAATAAAAACAGCACCGCACCAGCCCCTTTCATTAAAAGCTGTCAGTTCCCAAAAGCATGAAGTTTAACCGATATGTAATGTGCTTAAAAATTGAAAAACCCAATAAATAATATTTTTTTTTTTAAAAAAAGCCTGCTGGGGGAAAAACCTTCCAGCTGGTGGAAGGACAACAAGGAGGGAACCAGGCTAGCTTCTCTAGAGAGGTTGTTCCAAACTGTGTAAGAGGACCACTTTACTGCCTTGGTCACTAGGAGTGCAATTCTATGGCTACTCGGTAATAAGCCCCATTGACTTCACTGGGACTTTCTCTCTGGGAACTGCATGTATGATTGCAGTCTTATTCCCAGGGAAGAAGAAGAAGAAGAGTTTGGATTTGATATCCCGCTTTATCACTACCCGAAGGAGTCTCAAAGCGGCTAACATTCTCCTTTCCCTTCCTCCCCAACAACAAACACTCTGTGAGGTGAGTGAGGCTGAGAAATTTCAAAGAAGTGTGACTAGCCCAAGGTCACCCAGCAGCTGCATGTGGAGGAGTGGAGACGCGAACCCAGTTCACCAGATTACGAGTCTACCACTCTTAACCACTACACCACACAAGGATCTGTGGCCTTTCAGATATTGTTGGACTACAACTCTTTGACATCCCACACCATGCTGGCTGGGACTGATGGAATTTGTAGTCCAGCAGGGCCACAGGTTTGCCATCCCTGATGTATGCTTTTGCATTGAACCTATGCACACACTCAACCCTATTACAATAATTAATCATAAATGCATGAAGGGCAGATGGGGCTCACCAACCTGAGAAGGTAGCCCATCAAGGAGAAGGTAAACTCTGATCCTAGACCTCCGTTGCCTTGCGGGGTATCTTCAGGAGAAGAAAAGGCTAAGGAGTAAACCAGCTCTACACAAATCCAGAGCAGAGTCCCTGAGACAGTTGGATAGCTCCTTGTACACCTCCTTCAACTCCTGTGGTCAAGCTGATGATTGACTTCACCCCCAGAAGTGCACTCCATTGTCTCTTGAGACAGATGGATGCCAACAATAATATATGAATAATCAATGTTTAAACAAAGTGACATAATAGAACAAATGTACATCAGCAAACAATGGAGAAAGCATCTCCTCACTGCTCCACAACTTGTCCCCAGTACCTTCCATACCAGGGGTCCCCAAACTAAGGCCCGGGGGCCGGATGCGGCCCAATCACTTTTAAATGCGGCCTGCGGACGGTCCGGGAATCAGCATGTTTTTACATGAGTAGAATGTGTCCTTTTATTTAAAATGCATCTGTGGGCTATTTGTGGGGCGTAGGAATTCGTTCATATTTTTTTTTCAAAATATAGTCTGGCAAACCACATTGTCTGAGGGACAGTGGACCGGCACCCTGCTGAAAGCATTTGCTGACCCCCTGTTCCATACTGACTTAAAAAGACAGAGGTGGGAAATGTATCCCAGGTGTGGGCCACAATCTTCAGACATGATGGCACGATTTACACATTTCTTCATTTTAAAACCTTTCTTACTCATTCCAAAAGCGCTTCACAAACTGGAAAAAAAAGAATTAAATAGCCATAGAATAATGCAATCTCGATCAACCCAAGCAGCAATAAAAATAGAAACTGAAAATAGAAGCACCAACGCCGTGTGAAGGATAGAAAATAAATGGGTTAATTTCCAAAGCTGCAGAGAACTGAATTTGAGACTGGAAAAATGAGAAACTGAAATTGTCACTGCAGTGTTGGTATCAGGCATGTCTCCTTGGAGACGGCCTTCCAAAGTCAGGGCAGCCCCACACACCTGTTGCAAACAAGGTGTGCCAGGATTTGTATCCACCTTGTTGCAAACAAGGTGGATACAAATCCTGGCACACCTATAGCAGGTTAGGGACAAACTATTCTTCGTTGTATCAGAGCATAGGTGCCAACTCCCTTCACACACACACACACACACACACACACACCCCAAAGCATTTGAGCCCCCACCCAAGTTAATGGGCATCTCTGCTTTTCTTTCTTTTACATGTTTGGACTTCATTTTCCAACAAGCTCTGTAAACAAACTTGTAAAAGGGTTGCTGGGTGGCAAGAGAGCTGGGATTGGACAAAACCTCTGACATCATTTCTTATGGCCCTTGGGATTGGAGCTGGAAGGGGTATGTGTGCAGGTGGGGTGGAGCAAGTACAGGAAATCCTGTCACCCCAATATTTTCTTCAATGAAAAATATTAATCCTGTCACCCAAATATTTTCTTCAATGGGGAGTCCCTGTATCAAAGTGACTAAGGCACCAGATCCAGTTAAACATTTCCCTCAGCCCAATTCTGGTCAGTTTGAACTATTGCTCAGAGAATGAAAGTGGGCTCTTTCGCTTCTCTAGACACAAGCATCTCTGTGAAGCAGGAGATAAGCAATAAAATGCACACGTAGCAACCTTTTGGCTTCAGACAATAAAAAGAAAAAAAGAGAAACAGGTGCAGGAGATGGAGATGGAGACCAGATATTTCCCCTACCATGAAACGACAAAATAATAAAACCATAAAACAAGCCGAGATGCCCACATGAATCAAAAAACAAACAAAGAAGGCAGCCAGCCATACTCTGGTATCTTTGCCATGGCAAAATATACAGAACTGTTGGTGTATAGAATGATGTATAGAAACCCACACCTTATCTCACACTTGGAATTAATTTCAGTGTTCTGATGTTCTGTATAATTTTTGAAATCTTTCCTTGATTTAGATAGCTTCCTCCTATCTTTTAACTGTGCCTAGCTAGCAATTAACTTTGAAGAGGATATATGTGATATATCCCATGCGCTTCAGACTATGCAGATAGTGTCAAAGGTCTAGTTTTGACCTGCCCTTAAGCTTTTCATGCAGAGTAGCACATAGCCTTTGCTTGCATTTCATAGGTAAAGAACCTGCCTCCTCTCTGTGAGTCTTGCTTTGTACTGCATTTCATGGTTAAATGTTATAATTCTATGTAAAAGGTAAAAAGGTAAAGTACCCCTGGACTGTTAAGTCCAGGTAAAGACGACTATGGGGTTGCAGCGCTCATCTTGCTTTCAGGCCAAGGGAGCCGTTCAGCTGCCCTTTGTCAACAACAAATTGTCACTGTTTTTTGTGTTGAATATATGCTATATGGTAATTTATGGACCTAATGGGTATCTAAAGCCATTTGCACCTAACAAAATATGTATTTTATCAAAGTAATTGTTGAAAAGTCCATGCAGAATGCAAAGTCCATGCAGAATGTAGGCAACTTATATATAGAAATGAGCAAACCAGTGCTATTTTAGGGAGCAGGCTAGCAGGCAGGGCCCATTACTTACATCATAGGAGCCTACACAACACAAAACACTGTTGCTGTATGTAGGTTTTATTTTATTCGTTTTTTTATCTTATATTTTGGAAATGTACATCCAGGTTTTTTTCCTTTAATTTTTTTTGGGGGGCCCCCAAGAGAGTGGGGCCCTAAGCTATAGCTTGTTTAGCTTATACATAAATCCAGCACTGCTTTTGCCCCTATGGCAACATTTGGAAATTTGGCACTATTCAAAACAAATATTCACATTATGAGGGCTCTTAAAGAAACCCAGAAAACCCAACCACAAATGTCTTCCAGTCAGATTTAACCAAAGCATACCCTCTCCACTGTTGTTCCTTTAAAAAAAAACAGTGGCTGTAAGGGGACAGTCACAAAAGATAAGGGGAGCAGGTCTCCTCTGTAATTTGAGCATGGATTCAAAACTTCAAACAACTGTTTCATCATTTCTCGCTGAAACAAGTGGGATGTCACCCACATGCTAGAAGCTTGGAGTTATCATTGGCCACGACAGATCGTTAATCACGATCCTATTATTCACTGTCAAATGCCAAGCGCTACAAAAACAGGGAGGGCGGGCAGTTATTGTAACCAAACAGTCCACTTACAGCATTATTTACGGCTGCACAACCATTATCCCTCTGTTTTGCTAATTTGTCAGTTCAGCAGCTCAGGGGTCCCGGGTGCAGCCCTTTCTGCAATTAAGGTGACCTTGTTCTGATGTATGCTACAGACAACCTCTTTTCAGAGATCTTTAGATGGGAAAAGGCCCTTCTGAGCTTCCCTGAAGAAATGGCCGTCACCTCCAGCAGGGTGACCATAGGTTAAATAATGCGGAGCAATCTGAAACTGTGAAAATGAGTGTGGTCTGGAAGAAAGAGGAAAGTTACTGAGTCAAGAGTTGAGGTCAAATTCACTCAAACCATATAATTTTATTTCCTTCCTGTCTCTGCCTAACCATTTTGATTTCTTTCTGTATTGTTGATTAAGCTGCAATGCGTGCCAGCCTGTTTTAATAACCACCACCCATGGGGTAAATAAAAGACCTGATCAAATATACTGGACTACCAATTACTTCCTTTCGTGGGCCTCGTGCAACAGATAAATACAGAATTGTTCAGAAAAGAACAAGCATACATGTAAATGTGAACAGGAGCAATGTTTATAAACTCTTGTTCCATACCCTCCAATATTTCTCTGATGAAAATAGGGACATCCTATTCGATGGTGATAATTTTTCTATTTATACCCCACAAATCTGACAGGGTTGCCCCAGTCACTCTGGTTGACTTCCAACATAATAAAACATTAAACTTTAAAAAAAAAAAAAAAAAACACCTCCCAATACAGTGCTGCCTTCAAATGTCTCGGGGGCCAGATAACTCCATACCCACCAACATTTCTCTGAGGAAAATAGGGACATCTTGCCATACTCTCCAACATTTCTCCGATAAAAATAGCGACACCATAAAGAAAAGGGGGACATTCCGGGATCAAATCAGAAACCAGGAAGGCTTCTGTAAATCTGGGAGTGTCCCTAGAAAATTGGGACACTTGGAGGGTCTGTGTTTGCTTGGCATAGGCTGCCGTTCTACAGTGGTCAAAGGTTCATTTTGGGAAACTGCAAAGCAGAGAGCCCTAACTAGTTGTGTATTTCTCTTTCCATCACAAAGCTAACCAGACTCGATCACTGCCCTCTTCCTCTTACCTAGTGATGTTGACCCATTGATCTGGAATGTTGGTGAGGGTCCTTGGGCCTGGGAGCTAAATATGGATATCGCTATCCAACTAACCCTCAAGACCCTCCCTTTGACACATACCTACCCACACCCAAGTCACCCTCCTCACTGGCCTTGCCCCATGTCTTCCTGGAGTGTTTTTGCCTGGCTAGGCTAGGATGTATCCTGAGACAATGCCTCTTGCTTGCCTGGATAAGGGATGGAGGGGACCGTGTGCCCTGGGCTCTTGCATGACTGAAAAACAGCCTCCTGTACAAAGAGTCACATCTCTGGTCCTCCCGACTTTTATCTTTGACCCCACTCACTACCGTCTAGTAAGTTGTGACTCCAATACCCATCAACCCCAACCAGCTTAGCCCAATGGTCAAGAATGATGCTGGGGAAGGAAGGAACATTTTATCATATGTGGTGGGAATGCAAATGCATTAAAAAAAAATTGGGAAATGATATACAATGAATTGAAAAAAATATTTAAAATGAATTTTGTTAAACGCCCTGAAGCCTTTTTGTTAGGTATCTCAAATCAAGAGCTACCAAAAGAAAAATGGACATTATTTATGTATGCTACAACAGCGGCAAGAATCTTGATTGCACTATATTGGAAGACGGAAGAAATACCATCAAAGGAACAATTTGCCAAGAAAAGCTGATGAACTATGCAGAATTGGCTAAGTTAACAGACAAACTATGAGAGAAGGACAAAAAAGACTTCAAAAGAGTCTGGGAACCATTTACAGTTTATTTGCAGAAACAACAGAATGGACTGGATTCACTGGCAGGATTTGAATAAACTTCACAATTTTATTTGAGTAACAGATATTTCAGAGAAATTATAAGGGATTTTATTTTTGTGTAGGAAAAGCAGGATACAATAAATAAAACCAAATAACTCAGCAGAGGGGGAGTTGAGGGAAGTCCAGAGGAGGGGAGGGAGAATAATTGTAAATAACATGATGAATGAGATTTGTATCATTAATTGTTATAAAATTCAAAAAATATTCAAAAAGAAAAAGAGGGGGGGGGAAGAATGATGCTGGGGAACTGGAAATCTGCAGGGCCCAAAGGTCTAAAGCTCAAACTGTCCCCATTTATCAGGGACGGTCCCTCATTCCTGATTTCTGTCACTAATAAGTCCCTCTCCCTATTTTTGCAATTTAAGGGTGCTATTGTATTTATTTTTCTTTGTGCAGCATGCTAAAATTGTCATTCTCCAGGACTGGAGCAGCGGAAACATTCCAAACTTTTTTGGGTCAGAATATGTGGGAATGAACCCACAAAGAAGGGAGATTTTGGGGAGATTTGTTCCGACTGAGAGGTGAAGATGGAGGCGATAGAAGAATGGGTGGAAGCCAAGCAGGGGTGGAAAAGGCAGGTGGTTATAGCCATTGCTGATTGGAGCCTTTTGTTCCACCCCTTGCTTGCCTAATCCTGCACCAACCAACCATGCAACAGTATTCTAAGCCACCTACCCAGGAACAATGGGGTCAGCTCCTGCCTGTACTGCAACTCCCAGCTGCTCCAGGTTAAGTAAGATGTGGAATAAATATAAATAGGACCACTTACTCTGAAAAGGAGGGACCCATGTTTCAGTCCTGGATTTTTCTCCAAGACAACTAAAAATAGCAAGTGTTTGGCATTTTTGGTCTTCTGCCAATGCTTATTCCAGACAAGTATTTGCCTGTTATTCTTGTCTGTTTGCATCCCTAAGATGACCCAGAATTCATTGCACCTGGTTCATTTCCACTCCACCGGAATGATTTGCTCATCATCTTTACTCAGACTGCGGCACTCGGATGTGTGGAGAAATCATCTCGACACCCTCCTAGAAAATATCTTTACCCTTCTGAATTCCACTCAGACTCCTCAAACAGAGAGGCTATTTAAATCATTTTTGCCGATTCAAGCTGCGTACAATATTGTTCAATCAATTTTGCAACTGGGGTTGGGGGAGATCAAATGTGAGGACACTGGTGAAGCATAAATCCAAAATTCTTCTTGAATATAATATGAAAGAAAAACACAAACGTGGCCTCTTGTGATGTGCTGAGTGATTTAGCGCACACACATACTCAAAGTGAAATATATTACCAGTTCATCATTCCAACAAAGAAATCTGATTTTTATAGTGATAATGTAATTCAATCTCATCATCACTACAAAGGGTGCTGAAATACGATAGCTAACAATGGCTGCTGATGTGAGATGTTTCAAATCAAATTGGACTGTTGCAAACAGCAGAAGTTTACAGAGGTTGTCTATGACTAAATCCTACTCTTTTCCTCTTCTTCCCCTCCCTCTCTTTTGACCAAGAGATTAATGTGCATCACAAAGCAATAATCAATTCTGGCGACGACTGTAGGGCATCTTAGTGTGGCACAAGTTAAATTAACTAATAAAGAATTCATTTAAACAAGATGCAGTCAAGGCATGGAAGGGGACTTCCTCCCTCCCTCCCAGTTCTTTGCAGTAATTTTGTACTTAAATTAATGGGCCTGATTTATCTATCTAACTTTAAAATCAATGGACAGGCGTTCACAGATGTTGCTAGCTTCAGATCGGGCCTGAGGTCCAGTTATTAATCTTCGAAGAAATGGCTTCATTATAGTTATATAATAACCATTAAAAGCAAAATGACTTAGATTACATTTTGTGTCTAATTTTTCTTTACAGTGACTGTTACGCAAGTTTGTCATCTGGTTGCTCAAATTGTTTGTGTGGTTCCCCCCCCCCCATTAGCAACTTAGGAAAAACAATAAAGGGGGGGGGGAGAGAGATGCCTTGTTTGTTTCCCCTGCAGCGAGCTTGCCAGCCAATTCCTTCTTTCTAAGCCTTCCAGATGGCTTTGAGCTATTTCCGAAACCAACTGTTTAATTATGAGATGCCCGTTTTGACAATATGAATGGGCTGTGTTTGTCCACCTTGGAAATATGGCTGCCGTGAGGGATTGTAATCAAGGATGCCCACCGTTGTGTTAAAAGCAGCCACAACAAGTAAAAGCTACTGAGCAAAGAAATAGGTTGGATTCTTCGTTTACGATTCGCCTAAACACACTAAACTGAGCATTTGATGGGAATTGTGCCTAAGGAAACATGCATAACACTAAGATGATAGAGCAGGACTTGGGGGTAGCCAACTCCAGATGTTGTGGGTCTACATGCTGGCTGGGGCTGATGGGAGTTTAAATCTAAGAACATCTGTAGGGAACCATGTTGGCTGGCTGTCATAGGAGTGTGCTGGTCAGTAATTACACAGTTCAAAGATAGAGTTAACTCTTTATTGGCAAAACCACAAACTCCACAGACTTGGTTAAGCATCAGGCCTAATGAGCAGAGCAGCTCATTCCTGGTGGTCTTCATGAAAATCAGTTGCCAAGACTTAAAGTCCCTGCCTCCTCACAGCTGTCTAAGTCAGGCATAGGCAAACTCGGCCCTCCAGATGTTTTGGGACTATCATTCCTGACCACTGGTCCTGTTAGCTAGGGATCATGGGAGCTGCAGTCCCAAAATATCTGGAGGGCCGAGTTTGCCTATGCCTGGTCTATGTCCCTTCCTCTCCAGGACTTTCCCCTAGCAATCAGAGACTGCGACTGTATGCACCCAACCTCTCCACTGCTCTTTTCATGCCTCTTCTGGTTCTGGGACACAAGCGAGGAGGGGAGCTTGTCACAACAGTAGGGGGAGACACCCATGACTCTTCACCAGCCTGACCCATTTCTGCCTCCTGGCCTTCCTCATCCCACCCTGCTGCTTCAGCTTCTGCCCCTGATTCTGAACTTCTCTCTGCCACAGACTCTCCCAGCTCACTAAGCCGTGTTACCTCTTCAGCTTCCAACAACTCCTCTTCCCAGTCTTCTCCCTGTGACTACTCATCATTGTCCCAGTACTCCTCGGGCTCTGAGCCTTCTTCCCTTGGTGCTTCCCCAGTTGGTTCCTCCCATCATTCCTCTGCATCCTACCAGTCCATGACACTCTGTTCACCATTATTCGTCAGTCTAAAGCTCATTCTGCTGGAACAAATCACTGTCAAGTCAAAGTTCCAGTCCTCATGAAAGCAAATGCAGCCTGTATGGTCCCTCCCCTTACTTGGCCAATCCCCTGGCAACACCCCCCCCCAGGTGGGATTGGGCAGTTAACTGAGGTAGGCGGTGACACCAGGTATCCCTGCCCTGGGGAAGGCGCTGCCAGTCCGAACTACCAGGAGTCGCACGGGAATCCAGGGGGCTGTGCGCAACCACGCAAACGTCGCCCCACTTTTGATGTGTGGAACGGTCATTCTTCTATTTTCATTCAGCCCTTAAGGAAGCTCGAAGAATGACTCACTCAGCCCTTAAGGAAGCTCGAAGAATGACTCACTCAAGATAAGCCTTCCTCTGCTCCAAATGCAAATTCTACAAGGTGCCTTGATCTGAAACTCAAAACGTGAGCAACTTTGCATCATCTCAGCATCTGAACTGGGGCCAATTTATTCATTCAGCATAATCAGAGTAATAGAAGATTTTCCTAGATTGTGTCATGTCATGCATCATTCTCCACAACAGGCTCATTTTGTATGTTCTTGAAATTTACTGTATAGGGGAGCATTGAAACCTGGTTAGAAGTATTGCAGTTGAAAAACAGCTTTATCAATTGATTCTGCAGCTTATATATACTGCTCCACAGCTACAGTATATCTCCCATGTAAGAAGGATGCTTTCCTTCCTCAGAGATGGGATCTCTGCAATCTCAACTATTATTGCCCACTTTCCCTCCTTTACTCTGTTCATTTCGTGTGGAAAAAGAGATCTGCAAAAATGCAATCACTGATCAATAATGATTAAACCAAAGGATTGCAGCTTTCTTCCCAGCTTGCTTTGAGTTTCTAGGTTTGCAGTTAGAAAATCCCTCTATTTACTTGCAAACTAAAATCTTTGATTTTGGAATAATGCCAGCCTTGCAGGGCCTGTTTGTTTTTGGTTTTTGGTTTGTTATTTTTTTGCAGAATGCATCTGTTCATTAAACCAATTTTCTCAAAACAATCACACACGTTAGAAACTGCGCATAACCTTTGTAGAACGGGCATGTTGTACTTAGCCTTTCTGGTAAGAAAAAATGTACACAAGCACACTGATTGCCAGGGGCAACAGATTGATGACATTACATCCCACGAGGATTATTCAGATAATAAATACTCATTCCACTTTTCTGGAGTGCATATTCCCTTCCAGATTCCTCAAAGCAAACCCTTCTGGAGAAAAAGCCTTCTTAACTTCTGAATATGATGGACCTGCCAATGGATTTAGAATGGAAACATGATTCTTAAGGAAGTCCTGCCACTGTTTTCATAAAATGCTTGCGAGTGTAGAAAACCACTAGATGAGAAGAAAAGATACAGGAAGTAAAATGGCAATCTATCCCTATTATGAATTTTTGGTTATGGTTTGTCAACCAAGCAGGGACACAAAAGTAAATAGCATGGGGTTGTACCCAACTGATTTCTACTCAGAGTAAACCCACTGAAATTAATAACAGGGTATACACCAGCACACACAAAAAAGGTCACATGGAAGTGCCCAAAATGAAGTACTGAACCCTGAACAAATTAATTCAATGCTCCAACATTATGTTGCAGGTACCGCTTGTGTATTCTAATCTCATCAGGGAAACCCCCAAAGCCACTAAATGACTCAAAAAAGCAAAGGAAAATTCTGATCAGTTTAGATGTTGCAACGGTCACATGAGGGTAATTTCAAACCACTGCTTGTTAATGCATGGCCAAGCAATTAGTGTATAGAAAGTGTATAGCATCATGCTCTGCAGGGAAAGTTTTTGGGTAAGTTGTGCTTGCTTAGAAAAAGACACCGTAGCTGAATTGTTTATTGGAGTGCACAAACATGTTACCATGTGAAAATAGCACCCTAGCTACCTGGAGTGACTGAAATAAACCTGCATGTGTCAGATGTAGGTTAAAGGTAAAGGACCCTTGGACAGTTAAGTCCAGTCAAAGGCGATTATGGGGTGTGGCGCTCATCTCACTTTCCAGGCTGAGGGAGGTGGCATTTGGCCACAGACAGCTTTCCGGGTCATGTGGCCAGCATGACTAAACCACTTCTGGCACAACAGGACACCGTGATGGAAACCAGAGCGCACGGAAACGCCGTTTACCTTTCTACCGCAGCGGGACCTATTTATCTACTTGCACTGGTGTGCTTTCGAACTGCTGGGTAGGCAGAAGCTGGGACAGAGCAACAGGAGCTCACTCCGTCACAGGGATTCGAACCACCGACCTTCAGATCAGCAAGCCCAAGAGGCTCGGTGGTTTAGACCACAGTGCCGTCCGCGTCCCTGTGGCAAATGTACCTGTCATTTACATTCCATTTTAGCCTTATGGAGAATTATGTGAACCACTGAAGCTACAGAGCGTTTTGTTTGGAGTGCTTCTCTCCCCCCCCCCCATCTTCACAAAAAAAATGTTAAATACACTAAGATACAAGGTTAGCCCAAGATATCTCAGTGCCTTAGAAGGAAAACTCAAATGATGCTTCTCTCCCATCCATTAATATGGCTACAATCGTCTAGGAAGTCTTCCCAGCTCACTGTCATGTTTGTGCACCTCCCTTGCCAGTGTGGTGTAGTGGTTAAGAGTGGTAGACTCATAATCTGATGAACCGAGTTCGCGTCTCCGCTCCTCCACATGCAGCTGCTGGGTGACCTTGGGCTAGTCACACTTCTCTGAAGTCTCTCAGCCCCACTCACCTCCCAGAGTGTGTGTTGTGGGGGAGGAAGGGAAAGGAGAATGTTAGCCGCTTTGAGACTCCTTAGGGTAGTGATAAAGCGGGATATCAAATCCAAACTCTTCTCTTCTTCTTCTTTCCTTCCACAGGTTCTTGAGCAGAAAAATGCTCAGGTGGATTGGCTGGTGGGTGATGCTTGCCCATGATGCTGCCGTCCAAAGATCCAAAGGCCTACAAAAATTAATTTATATGACTAAATTGGGTCCATTTATTTCAAGGGCCTACTCTGAGGATAATTTAGTTGGATACAACCCAATGTCTGTACTTAGCCTGAGGAAACTATGGAACTTCTTGCCACAAGGAAAATGCTGTGGCAAAGATTTTAGCAATTTTCAAAGAAGGATTGTGTGCAATGGCAGTCATTGCCAGTTCTATCTGCCACCATTTTGTGACAGACTCTGCCCCCAACACCACAGTTTGTGACTGGTGGGCGTCAGTGAGGAGAGAACGTTTAGGAAACCCACAAGCAGGAGTTGAGCGCAGCAGCATTCTCACTTCTGATTCCCAGCAACTCCTCAAAAACCTTCCTTGTCTGTTTCCATGGAAGCTTTTCTTATTCTCTGTAGATGACCTGGTGAATGACTGCTTAAAAACTCAGGGCACCATGTTGAATGCATGGTCAGCATGACCACTAATGAACAGTAGTTTAAGCGATGAACAGAATCTCCCTCAGAGAGTGCATCCGTGCTGGCTGTTTTCTCAGTTTATTGACCTTCTTACTTGCCCCTTTATTCCTCAGAAATAAGTCCATTCCTAACCCCAAAGAGTGTCATTCCTGTGTTCTCCTAGTTGCCACTTTTGGTCTGAGTCTTCATCAGTGATATAGTATGGGGGGACCCACGGGGCGGTTGTCCTGGGTGCAAAATTGTTAGGGGGCGCCAGAGGCGTAGCGTGGGGGGTGCTAGGGGTGCCAGTCGCACCGGGCGCAACATCTGGGGGGCGCCGCTCCGGCTTCAGCCCCGCGCGGCACCCGCTGCCATCCCAGCTAAGCGCGCTCTCCTCTGCCCGCGGCGTCCGTGCGAGTCTGGGGAGAGGCAGGCAGCCCCAGCCGCAAAGACCCGGCGGGCGAAGCGAGGTGGAAGGAAGGAAGGAGGGGACGGTGGGAAGGAAGGAGGGAGAACCGACGCCGACGCCTAGGCTGCTGAGATCCGCCGGGGGTAAGAGCGGGAGAAATTGCAGGCTGCCGAGGCACTGGCGTCGGGGAGGGAATCACTTCCCCGCTCTCGGAGCGCCAAGCGGGGAGGTCTGCAAAGGTGCTCCTACTGCTCCCTATTGGAGAGCGCAGGGGAAACAGGGGCGCGCAGAGTCGGGACGCAGCAGCCGGCGCTTTTCGGGCTAAATTGCGCTCGCCAGCCAGCCGGCGTGCTCGCTTTGCACCACGTGCCTAACAACCAACAGAAGGGGCGGAGAAGAAGGGAAGGCGGCCCGCTCAAATCAAGGTGAGCAGGCCAAGCTGCGGCACCTGTTGCCAAAGCCAGGGCGTGACCCCGGAACACAGGCCGAGTAAGATGGGATGAGAAGCTCGGGAGCGGGCGCAGAATCACAAGTTTCCATCGCCATCAGTGCCGGCTTTACGTTTAAGCTAAAGATATAGCTTAGGGCCCCACTCTCTTGGCCCCCCCCCCAAAAAAAAATGAAAGAAAAAAACACCTGGATGTACATTTCCAAAATATAAGATAAAAAACAAATAAAATAAAACCTACATACAGCAACAGTGTTTAGTGTTGTGTAGGCTCCTATGATGTAAGTAATGGGCCCCGCCTGCTAGCCTGCTCCCTAAAATATCACTGGTAATTATTTCACTATTAACATACTTCTTAATTGTATTTCACCATTAATAGGCCTATACTTCTTCTTAATTGTATTTCAGTTCAACAATTACTTTGATAGAATACATATTTTTTATGTGCAAATTGCATCAGATAGGTATTAGGTCCATAAATTACCATATAGCATATATTCAACACAAAAAAAGTGACAATTTGTTGTTGACAAAGTGCAGCTGGGCATATAAAGGGCCCCATTACCTTCAGTAGCTTCTAACTTTGCGCCCCCTAACCCGTGGATTTTAGCACTCGAGTCTCTTCCACTAGATTAGTTAAAGAAACCCTTACCCCCTAAGCACATGTATTGTTTGTTATGAAAATACTGATGTAATTAAAGTAAAATGCATCTAAATACAAGTTAGTTGCATCTAAATACCTAAAATATCTAAAAACCCCTAACACGGGTTAGGGGGCGCAAATTACTTGTCTTGCCCCGGGTGCTGACAACCCACGCTACGCCACTGGGGGGCGCAAAATTTCAGCACCTGGTGCTGCCTCAATACAGCTGTGCACTTCCGTTGCTGGGCTCTGTTGAAAACAGTTTGTCCATGTGAACCAGGAAGTGACCTCTCTGGACAACGTAACGACTCTTCTTTTCTTAACTCTGTGGCTGTGATCTCCTGGGTGGCATGGATGCTGTTAGGCAGTTGGATGTGCATGCGTACTCTGTCCGTTTCCTTCCCACCCACTCCTTCCAGGTGGCCCTGGGTGCTGGCAACCCATGCTACGCCACTGGTCTTCATTTCTCACATAGTTGTTGGGTTTCTTAAAACTTTCACCATAATTTCAGTGCAGTCTTTGCTGGCGTGAACCATCCTTGGCTCTAACATCCCACTTGGGGGGTGGGTGGGTTGTATGGTGAGGATGGCTTTGGTGACTGAGTGCAACCCTGACAGCAGCTGCCCGTTCCATGTTGCTATATGCGGATTGAGGGTAGGAAGCATCAGTTAAACGGGCAAGACTTCTTCCACATACAGAAAATCCTGGTAAAGCTTGATCCCTAATCACATGCTTGTGTGGACTGGGAAGAGAGTGAAGCTTGTTAGTTTCCCCTCTCCTTTTGAACAAAATAATAATGAAAATGGAGGTGTTGGATAGGTGGTGCAGGAGAGAGTTGCCTTCTTTTCTTTGCATAAAGGCTAGTTTAATGAGCCATTGCATGGCAATTATTTAAATAAGGAGCCCCACCAGACTGGTATTTTTTTTCTGGATGTATTGTTTACTAAGATGGAATCATGACATCTTTCTCCAACATTTCTCCAGTGAAAATAGGGATGTCCCAAGGAAAAGTGGGAGATTCCAGGATCAAATCAGAAACCAGGACAGCTTCTATAAATCCGGGACTGTCCCTGGAAAACAGGGACACTTGGAGGGTCTGAGAGGAGTACGATCTTTTTCGCTGCAAAAAATCATACAGGGCCCTGAATTTCAGGTTTACAGCAAGCTCCTGTTCTTTGTAGATGTGCATTTGCCTGTTTGTTTGTTTGTATTTTTCTAGAAACATAGCCATGCTTCCCATGCCTGCATATGTCAATGTATTCTGCGCTGTTTTGCCAACAGTGCAATCAAAAGTCTGTTCTGCAGTTCTGAGTTTCACAGATGTGCCGTGTCTGACTTGATCTGTGCAGTGTTTCCAGGTTTCGAGAGCCATCTCTGGCATTCTGTGCACACATTCCCATCGTCACCTATTGGAAAAAGAAATGCCATGAAAGGAGAAATAAAATTTCAGGTGGGGGGGGGGAGGAACGAAAACCACAGCAACACCAACAGTCTACTCTTCAATATTAAAAGGTGTGGGGAGAGGAGGGTAAATCAGCATTTGAATGTATTATTTTCAAAAATTGTAAAGGTTACATTTTTGCCCTTTATAGCTCATAATAACCAGAGGTGTAATTCTCCCTGGGGAATTATCACACGTGATCTGAAAAATGGTGGGAGATCACCCCCACCCACCCCTGCACCCAAATGCTACCCTTTGGCATATATATTGGTTAGGGAGCTTTCAGATCCTCCAAGTGTCCCTATTTTCCAGGGACAGTCCAGGTTTTACAGAAGCCACCCCTAGTTTTTTATTCAATCCCAGGATGTCCAGCTTTTCCTTAAAGATAAAGGGAACCCTGACCGTTAGGTCCAGTCGAGGACGACTCTGCGGTTGCAGCGCTCATCTCGCTTTACTGGCCGAGGGAGCCGGCGTACAGCTTCCGGGTCATGTGGCCAGCATGACTAAGCCGCTTCTGGCAAACCAGAGCAGCACACGGAAACGCCGTTTACCTTCCTGCCAGAGCAGTACCTATTTATCTACTTGCACTTTGACGTGTTTTCGAACTGCTAGGTGGGCAGGAGCAGGGACCGAACAACGGGAGCTCACCCCTTCGCAGGGATTTGAACCGCCGACCTTCTGATCAGCAAGCCCTAGGCTCAGTGGTTTAACCCACAGCGCCACCCGCGTCCCATAGCTTTTCCTTAGGACAGTGATGGCTAACCTTGACACTCCAGATGTTTTGGAACTACAACTCCCATCATCCCTAGCTAACAGGATCAGTGGTCAGGGATGATGGGAGTTGTAGTCCCAAAACATCTGGAATGTCAAGGTTAGCCATCACTGCCTTAGGACATCCCTATTTTCATCAGATAAATGTTGGAGGGGATGAAGTTATGTGCTTAATACCGCAGGAAGTGGTTGTGTGTTGTTTAAATATGAAGATAATAACAGAAGCACCAGGCAAAGCCAAATAGGAAAACCTATTAAAATGAGAAGTGACTGTTGAGTGGGTCTTGCCATTAAGGAAAGGGCAGAAAGGGAAAACCGGAACTCTACGCAGCCAGGGGGTGGGGTGGGCTAACAGTGGGAAGGCAAAGAGCAAATAATGAGACCATATGGCCATCATTAGATTTCACCACCCCCCACTGGCGCTCATATTTTATTCCTTGTCCTTTGTGAGTTTGGTTCCATGTATTGAATTGACTCTCATTTAACCACCCAATCCAGGCTGTTTAAGTGTGTGTTCTGTTTACAACAGTTAAAGACTGTGAGGTAACAGCGGTGTGCAAAAAAAGAAAGGAAAGAAAAAGAGGAATCTACATGATGGTGGCTTAGGCCAGGATCTGTTTGCAAACCGAGAGTAGTATATTTCTTTCATTCAAGTGGGAGTTTTAATAGCCATGGTACGCCTTCGTGGAAAAGGAAATTAAAATTATTGACGCTGACAAATCCAGACTAGGCTGAAGAAGATGAAACGCTTGCCACTTAATTAAGTGACTTCCTTTGCTTGTTAGAAAAGCCATCAAGCGGCATACACTATAGTTTGTGACAGTCGTGTGGCTGTCCTTTGTCACAGGGCTGCGTGCGTACCTGAGATGAGATCCCACTGAATTCAGAGGAGTCACATGCGCTTAAGCTAAGGTTGCGTGTCTCATTAAAAACAGCAGAATGTAAGCTGGTCACAACTAATGTTTTTTCCCTTGAAAAGCGGGGAATAAGCAGCATCCTAAATGAAATCATTAGTTTTGGTGGGGTCTTTATCATAAGATAGAATCAGCCGTAGCTCACTGGTAGAGGAACTGCTTTGCAAAGGCCCCAGGTGTCTGCAGGTAAGGCTGCTTCTTTCCTTGAAACCCTGGAGAGTCACTGCTGACAGTGCTGAGCCGTCTAGAGCAGGGGTCGGCAACCTTTAAGACAAAAAGAGCCACTTGGACCCGTTTCCGAAGGAAAAAAAAACTGGGAGCCGCTTTTCGCGCCCTAGGCGAGGGGGCGGGGCCATGTGACGTCATTGCGCATGACGTACGGTGCCCCGCCCCCTGCCACCCTGCGCCGCCGCGATTTAGGCAAGCGTCCATCAGGAGCCTCCTGCGAGACGGCAGCACGTCTGCCAACGCTGGCCCAGCTCAAACACAGCTGCACGGGCTTTGTCTGGGGCTCGCTGCCTCCTCTCCACACACACACACACACACACACACACACACACACACACACAGCTTTTGTGTGCGCGCGCCTTTCGCACACACACACACACACACACACCAGCTTTTGTGTGCGCGCGCCTTTCGCACACACACACACACACACACACACCAGCTTTTGTGTGCACGCGCCTTTCGCGCGCACACACACACACACACACACCAGCTTTTGTGTGCGCGCGCCTTTCGCACACACACACCAGCTTTTGTGTGCGCGCGCCTTTCGCTCTCCCTCCCTCCGGCCCTAGACAGGCAGCGAGTGAGCGCAGCATGATAATGAGCTGTCAATTGCCCAGCCGGGAAGCGGGAGAAGGAGGAGGAGGCGCTGCTCTCGCTCTCGGGCTCCGCGCTCGGCTCTGGTTTGCCGTCGACATGCCCGTCGCAGCTCGCCAACTTCTCTTTCTCTCTGCAGCTCGCTCTCCCGCCGCTCCCCGACTACACACACCGACGCGACGGGAGGGAAAGGGGAGCGGGAGAAGACACGCCACCCCGGAGCCGCGGCAAAGGTGTAAAAGAGCCACATGCGGCTCCGGAGCCGCGGGTTGCCGACCCCTGGTCTAGAGGGACTAAAGCATTCCTTATGCTTTCCTGTGGTTGTCTTTCCTCGAAGAAGATAGATCAAGACTGCATTTAAACAGTTGCATATGAACTCATAGTAGGGCACAAATCAAATTCAGGAGAACAGCTGGAAATATACATTTGTTTAAGAGTATTCATTCTCGTCCTCTGCTAGAAGCATTCTCCTCTAGTACCACTGTGGAAGCAAAGGCCATAATGGATTTGAAGACTTTGGAGTCTTATTTTGCAAAATTGACTTCTGCATACCCTCCAACATCCCACTGATCAAAACTGGGTTTTTCCCCCCTATCTGGCGCTCTGGCATGAGGTAGCTGATTGATGCAAAAATCGAGTGTCTATGGTTTGGCACTCAGATTGAGACAATCCAGGATCCAATCAGAAGCCGAGATGGCTTCTGTTATTCTGGGATGCCACGCTCAGGTTGGACTGGCTAAGGGGTATTCTTCTGTTCTGGAGCCTTCAGACATTATGTAAGGCTGTTGGTCTTTATGCTTTTTTCTTTAAATCGTTTTACTCAATAGTTTAAGTGAAAATGGGAGCGGTTATAAAATATTTTACCTTTTGAAGACTTGGAGAATCAGTTGTGTTTTCATATGTAGGGTTTATCACAAGGTGATATTCACACCATACATTCAAAGTACAGTGGTACCATGGTTACTGAACGGCTTGGCTCCCGAACAAATCGGCTCCTGAACGCCACAAACCTGGAAGTAAGTGTTCCGGTTTGCGAACATTTTTCAGAAGGCAAACGTCCAACACGGCTTCTGCAGCTTCCGATTGAGTGCAGGAAGCTCCTGCAGCCAATCGGAAGCCACGCCTTGGTTTTCGAACAGTTTTGGGAGTCGAACGGACTCCTGGAATGAATTATGTTCGATAACCAAGGTTCCAATGTACTCTTCTTGCAACACTTTGACCCATATGTAGAATCCTGCAAACTGTAGTTTATTAAGGGGGCTGGGAACTGTAGCTTGTTGAGGTCAGTGACCTTAATGAACTGCAGTTCCCAAGATTCTTTGGGGGAAGCCATGACTGTTAAGGTGGTATTTCGATTTAGGTTGCTCTTACTTTCCCAGTCTAAAGTTCTACTCTCCACATTTCTGTATCAGTTTGCGCTTAAAAAAAAGAAAAAGTCATTGTGAAAATTCATCAGCCTTCTAGTACACATTTCTCCCAATAGACACATGTTTGCAAAAGACTTTCCCCTAACATAGTGTATTTCTGTATGTTATTCTCAGATATATATTTTTATTCACACTTAAGTATTGCCATTTTGGTGCACATGCATTGGCTGGAGAACCGCATTCCAAAATTTGGAAAGCACAAATTCAGGTGGATGTTTCATTTCACAGCTTGTTTGAGAAAGTGGGGAAGATTGTGTATCAATGGGAATGGGGTTGATTTTCTCCTCCCTCTGAGAAGAGTTGCTTCTCTTCCTTAATGCTTGATCTGGTTTCAGGATGGGTTGCAATTCCGCCCAAGAACTTACTCCTAACCTGAGTAAGCATGAGTTAGGCTGAACCACAGATCACTTTTGTTTGTTGAGCATTCTTCCAATATACAGTGGTACCTTCGTTCTCAAACTTAATCCGTTCCGGAAGTCCGTTCCAAAACCATAGTGTTCCAAAACCAAGGCTTGCTTTCCCATAGACAGTAATGCAAAATGGATTACTGTAATCCATTCCAGACTTTTAAAAACAACCCCTCAAACAGCAATTTAACATGAATTTTACTATCTAACGAGACCATTGATCCATAAAATGAAAGCAATAAATAATGTACTGCGGGCACTCAATCAATCAATCAATCAATCAGTAGCTGAACTGGGTTCCACACAGTCACAAAAAACAAAACAAAAAGAGCCGCAAAAACAACAACGCAAAATAAATAGCAAAAACAGACAGACCTCAGTGTAACACTCAAAAGAGAAGTGTGGTACTTAAAACGGAGCATGTTCGGCTTCCGAAAAAAGTTCGCAAACTGGAACATTTACTTTCAGGTTTTCAGTATTTGGGTTCCAAGTTGTTTGAGTACCAAACCGTTTGAGAACCAAGGTACCACTGTATAGCCTAGATCAGGGGTCAGCAACCTCTTTCAGCCATGGGCCAGTCCACCGTCCCTCAGACCATGTGGTGGGCCGGACTATATTTTGAAGAAAAAAATGAATGAATTCCTATGCCTCGCAGATAACCCAGAGATGCATTTTAAATAAAAGGACACATCCTACTCATGTAAAAACACGCTGATTCCCGGACCGCCCGTGGGCCGGATTGAGAAGGCGATTGGGCCGCATCTGGCCCCTGGGCCTTAGGTTGCCTACCCCTGGCCTAGATCTTGCGATACTATGTTTCTACTGCTGGTACTTTTGTTGCTAGTGCTCTGTCCATGCTGTTGAGAAGAGTATGATTGCTATGAGATGCTTCCGTGAGGATGGCAGAATGCCTGTGTGTGTGTATGTGTGTGTGTGTGTGTACTGGGCATTTGCATGCAATGTGAGCCTTGGAACAGCTCAGGGTTGGGAGCTCTCTGATGATTGGAACACTTCTCTTTTAACAACATATTTAACCAGTAGGCTAATTCCAAGCTGCGGATGAGTGGGTGGAAGAAGTCTTTGGTCTAATACATCTCTCTCAAAATCTACTTTGATCATAAATTAGTTATGAAGATCATTTCTCTTCCAGTAATGCCTTTTAAAGATCCTGTTCTGCTGCAGATATAATCAGTCTCCACGTAGAAAATTACCAGATGCCAGTTGCATCCCAGGCAATCAATGTATAAAGCGCCTCTCTCAGTAAAGCCTGCTGAGAATCAAGTGCATTTATTACACACCGGTGCCACGCCTGGTGCAACTGTTTTACCATTTTAATCGGCCAGTGTGTCATTTTACACCGTAGCTATTGATGTGATGATTACCAAATTTGTGCTAGGAAGGCGAAATGAATTGTGTGCCTACACACACACACACACACTTACACATAACACAAGCAGAGATGTGACGGCATTCTTATTTAAGAAGGCTTTCCTTCAGGTGTGACCTCGAGGAGGTGCGGCCCAGTCATTTATGAAATATTAATTGTACATCTGTGCATTTTAGAGTACAGTCGTAGCTTGGAAGTCAAACGGAACCTGTTCCGGAAGTCTCTTCAACTTCCAAAATGTTCTGAAACCAAAGCACAGCTTCCGATTGGCTGCAATCCTTCTCTTGTCCTTCTGTCCCCCTTCTGGAGGCATTTGAGTTTGGAAAGACCCATTACGGAAGCAACCTACAGGGCAGTGATGGCTAACCTTGACACTCCAGATGTTTTGGAACTACAACTCCCATCATCCCTAGCTAACAGGACCAGTGGTCAGGGATGATGGGAGTTGTAGTCCCAAAACATCTGGAGTGTCAAGGTTAGCCATCACTGCTACAGGGGGACCTTGAGTTCAGAACCATTTCAGCTGCAAACCTGCTTAGTTCGTGGTTTCCACTAGCTGGGAAGGTTTGTAGCTGATATCGGTAGGCTCACCATAGCTTTCTCCGTGAGAACAAAGAGTTAAAATTCTCACGGAGAGCCTTGAAGTTTCGCTGGGCCTGGCCTCAGCATATCTGTGGCACGTAGATTAGCCAGGAGAATAGGAGGAAGTTCCACCCAGCTTTCCTGTTTCCAGCTTTCCCGGCTTGGTCTGGTGCAGAAGGTGGGGAGTTGGTGTTTGAAAGGAGAGACTCGGAAGGGAAAGTAAGAGAAAGTAAGAGAAACCCATCTAGCATGATACTAGTGAGAACTGAATTATCTGCTGGTTGAATTGGCCAACCTTCTGAATTCTCATTTGACAAAAAATTGACTTTTTGAGTGCATTATCTCTCAAGAATTATGGTGCTGGAGGAGACTCTTGAGAGTCCCATGGACTGCAAGAAGATCAAACCTATCCATTCTTAAAGAAATCAGCCCTGAGTGCTCACTAGAAGGACAGATCCTGAGGTTAAGGCTCCAGTACTTTGGCCACCTCATGAGAAGAGAAGACTCCCTAGAAAAGACCCTGATGTTGGGAAAGATTGAGGGCACAAGGAGAAGGGGACGGCAGAGGATGAGATGGTTGGACAGTGTTCTCGAAGCTACTAACATGAGTTTGGCCAAACTGCAAGAGGCAGTGAAGGATAGGCGTGCCTGGCGTGCTCTGGTCCATGGGGTCACGAAGAGTCGGACACGACTGAACGACTGAACAACAACAACATCTCTCAAGAACAAGAGGAAAAGAAACATCTGGGCATTCAGAAATGCACTTGAGCTTCGATGTGCTGCAAATTACGATCTCTTAAACCCAACCAAGCAAAACCTTCCATCGCCAGTAGCTGTTGCAGACTACTTCTCCTCGAGTTATCCTATGCCTCTATTATATATTTTTATTATTATTATTTTTGCACGACAACCCCCACTCATTAACAAGTTGTCTTCACAAGTTGTGGCAGGGAATGCGTGTGTTGAAAGGGATGTTCAAATTCATCCACTTGTAAAGCTCTAACCAGCTCTCTTAGCCAGGGGCCTGCGTGGGTTGCCGGTGCCCGGGGCGAGGCAAGTGCTGCGCCCCCTGGTGGACTGGGCAGCCATCAGTCCCTTTGCCCACCAGCATCTAACCAAGGGATTCTCTCCTTGCAAACTAGCCCCAACCTGGGAGCTGTTGTTGGACATTTTAGGACAAAATTACCTCATTGCTCTTGCTGTAACTTGTGTCTCTGACTTGGAAAAGCGAGTCCTCTTTTCCGAGGGTTAAAAAGCAGGTAGAATAGCAGCTTAGGTAAAGGTAAAGGGACCCCTGACCATTAGGTCCAGTCGTGACCGACTCTGGGGTTGCGGCGCTCATCTCGCTTTATTGGCCGAGGGAGCCGGCGTACAGCTTCCGGGTCATGTGGCCAGCATGACTAAGCCGCTTCTGGCGAACAAGAGCAGCGCACGGAAACGCCGTTTACCTTCCCGCCAGAGTGGTACCTATTTATCTACTTGCACTTTGACGTGCTTTCGAACTGCTAGGTGGGCAGGAGCAGGGATTAAGCAACGGGACCTCACCCCGTCGCAGGGATTCCAACCGCCGACCTTCTGATTGGCAAGCCCTAGGCTCTGTGGTTTAACCCACAGCACCACCCGCGTCCGAATAGCAGCTTACTGTTTGCCAAAAAGGAGAAAATGCACAACCAAAGAAAGAGGTAAAAGATTTGAAGAAAATCTATGTATGCTACAGTATGTTTAGTAGCAACTTTTAAAAGTCCTTGGTGATCCATTTTTCTATAGCAAAATTATCTGCAATGACCTCCAGTCCCAGACTGAACAATTAGTTCTGCCTACAGAAGCCAGTTTCAAGAACTTTAAAAAAAATAAAAATTCATGGCATGTAGCCTCTTGCAACAAATCCCCATTAGCTAAATTCAAAAAGAAACATGAACAGGTTGCTTTTTAAACATTAATTTCAGGCAAATTCACTAAATTCGTAATGACAAATCAGGATGGAGAGGCTGGGAAGTGAGAAGTAATGAGACCAAGAACCTGTGGAAGTAGATGGCTTGCCACCTCACAAACATATTTGGATGAAGGATGGTATAGAAATTTAACAAGCCTCAGTAATAGTAGTAGTAGTAGTAGTAATTTATTATTTATACCCCGCCCATCCGGCTGGGTTTCCCCAGCCACTCTGAATGGCTCCCAACAGAATATTAAAAACACGATAAAACATCAAACGTTAAAAACTTCAGTCTTCTCCCAGCGTTTGTCAGAGCAAGAGATTCACTTGGAGCTATCTGGCCTTGCCTCCTTTTCCATGGGATCTGCCATCAAGTCAAACTATCATGTTTTTATAAAAACTGATTTATTATACCTGGGCCCCACAGCTGCTGCCCCCTACTTTTGCATAATCAGCTACCTGCATGTTGCATGCACAAACCAACTCGTTCCTCCAACAGTTCAAAAGCTATGGGGTGACAGAATGAGCTGGGGTGGCTGATCCCACTAGGCAATAATAAGTGCACAGACGCCAACTCTATAGGGCTGAGGTGTCTTCACAATGTTGGGCACAACTCTGCGCCTCGGACTAAGTGAGTTCAGTTAGGCACCAAGACCCACAGGCTCTGAGAAGCCAAATTGGGCAGAGCCGAATGCTTAAATTACACTTCCACTGTGTTATGTTATGTAGGGTACAGGCGGTTTTAATTAATTTCTGCAGCAATTTAATACAAGGAGGCAGTGCAGCCTTCTGAACATGTAATTAATTTTAAGTCAAATATGTCATATCATTCCAAATATATCATATAATCAAATTTCCCAGTCTTGTTCTCTACCAACTTAAAAAGGCTTGTAATCTAATTAAGCCCTACAGTGCCTTCATTAATAAAATAATAATAATAATAATAATAATAATAATAATAATAATAATAATAATAATAATAATTTATTATTTATACCCTGCCCATCTGGCCGGGTCTCCCCAGCCACTCTAGGCGGCTTCCAGCAAACATTAAAATACATACACATGTCACAGATTAAAAACTTTCCTGAACAGGGCTGTCTTCAGGCATTTTCTAAATGTCAGATAGTTGTTAGTACCTTTGACTTCTGATGGGAGGGCGTTCCACAGGGCGGGCGCCACTACCGAGAAGGCCCTCTGCCTGGTTCCCTGTAGCTTTGCTTCTCGCAATGAGGGAACCGCCAGAAGGCCCTCGGCGCTGGATCTCAGTGTCCGGGCTGAACGGTGGGGTGGAGACGCTCCTTCAGGTATACTGGACCAAGGCCGTTTAGGGCTTTAAAGGTCAGCACCAACACTTTGAATTGTGCTCGGAAACGTACTGGGAGCCAGTGTAGATCTCTCAGGACCGGTGTTATGTGGTCCCGGCGGCCACTCCCAGACACCAGTCTAGCTGCCGCATTCTGGATTAATTGCAGTTTCCGGGTCACCTTCAAAGGTAGCCCCACGTAGAGCGCATTGCAGTAGTCCAAGCGGGAGATAACTAGAGCATGCACCACTCTGGCGAGACAGTCCGCGGGCAGGTAGGGTCTCAGCCTGCGTACCAGATGGAGCTGGTAGACAGCTGCCCTGGACACAGAATTAACCTGCACCTCCATGGACAGCTGTGAGTCCAAAATGACTCCCAGGCTGCACACCTGGTCCTTCAGGGGCACAGTTACCCCATTCAGGACCAGGGAGTCCTCCACACCTGCCCGCCTCCTGTCCCCCAAAAACAGCACTTCTGTCTTGTCAGGATTCAACCTCAATCTGTTAGCCGCCATCCATCCTCCAAGCGCCTCCAGACACTCACACAGGACCTTCACCGCCTTCACTGGTTCTGATTTGAAAGAGAGGTAGAGCTGGGTGTCATCCGCATACTGATGAACACCCAGCCCAAACCCCCTGATGATCTCTCCCAGCGGCTGCATATAGATGTTAAAAAGCATGGGGGAGAGGACAGAACCCTGAGGTACCCCACAAGTGAGAGCCCAATTTAATATACATACATATATATATATATATATATATATATATATATATATATATATATATTAGGTACTGGATGCCTGTTACACATTTTAAGACTTATGAAAACAAAAGGCAGTGTTAACTTCATCCTTAGTCGCATGTTTACATCCAAGTCTAATGTTAGAGGCAGAGAAGGCCTCAGATTTAGTAAATGATCTGCATGCTAGGAAGCCGCTAGCCATCCAGAAAATTAGTGACTCCAGACAATTCATTGTAGGCCTGAAAGATACAAAGAGTCGGCTTTTCTTTGAATAGCAATAGGATCTTTATTATAAAATGCTACTGGCATGACCAAAACACTGCAGAAATACTTAAGATAATAAGCATGGAAAGTTCAAATGCTAAAATGTCAGTGTGGCACTAATAAACTCCTGCAAAAGGCCAACGTGACTGAAATTTGAGGAGATGGGAAGGAAAACATTCAGATGTTGATAGAAATTAGACTATGGGGAGCAGAGGTGAAAAATTTCTCCAATGAAAATAGGAAATCCTATTTAATAATAATAATTTTACAATTTATACTCCACCCACTCTGGGCAGCTTCCAACACATATAAACAGAGCTTAAGAAATGCTTTTTTAAAAAAAAAACATGTCTGCCCTGTGGTGTTTTAGAACGATATTTCTAATATAATTCTAATAACGTTAAACAGGTCAGTGTAGAGCCAGCCTGGACACACTGAAATTAGGTCCATTAACTTCCAAGTTAGGTCAATTAACTTCAATGGGCCAGGTTCAACAAGTGCTCCCACTAGCACAAGGGGGCTTCCTCTTTGTCTCTCCCCTCCCTCCCAAAAAAGAGGGTCAGTGTAGTAGTTAGCGTCAGACTGGGATCTGGGAGACCAGAGTTCAAATCTCGACCTGACGTGTCAGGGGAGGGAAAGTGGCATCGTTCCATCTGCCAAGCCCAAATATTCGCACTGATGGAATGACCAGAGGAGCATGACGATGAATTCTTCCCAGTAGGTCCACTCTGAGCAACTGTTGCATACCATCCTAGGTCCCCATTGTGCTGAATTAAATTCTCCTTCCCTTCCCACCCCCACCAGGGCCCCCGTTTTGCTCCAGCCTCCCTGCAGATGCCACCTTGTAAACCTGGGGTCGGCAAGGTTTACCTCGCCTGGGCCGGTTCACTCCAGCGGAGATCCCTCCATGGGCCGGATCGCGTGCGTGCCCACGATTCCTGGCATTTGCATCTGCACAGACGCGATTTCCAGCGTCTGCGCATGTGCAGACGTGATTTTCGGCGCCGCGGAAGGAGTCCCTGTGCGTTGCACCAAAGCAGGCAGCTCGGTTCGGGGGCAGCCGACCTTAGGTTGCCGACCTCTGATGTACACATACATTAATTGCATTCACACATTAATGTCACATCTGGTTTGGCCCGAAGCAGTGTTTCATATACAGTATCTGTCATTTCAGCGGAGCTTTCCTGTGGATTCTACTTCGAGGCCTCACATTTCCTCTCACTGCCTTGCCGTAGCAAGGATCCACATTTGGGACTTTTAAGAAACAAGAACCAACAACGAAATCGGAGAGGCACAAAGGAAGGACAGCATAGAGATGCAGTTTTATTGGGCGGCTGTCTGTGGCCAGAATGCATCTGCGAGCCCTTTCCCAGAGAACACCAAATTGACAGGGATAAAATAGATCCACATAATGCACTTGCTGAAAGCCCACCTCATAAATATTGGATTTTACATTTTTTCCCCTGTATCTCCAGCTTTTTAAAATTTCTTTATGCAATAAAGACAAGTGGGCTATCTGTACTGTATCCCGTCTTCAAGAAATAGATTGAATCCAATTCCCTTCAAATGCCTGCGTATTACATTCAGACAGGATTGTGCAGGGGTGAGGCAGAACTTGGGATGCCGCTGCACCAATTACTTGAAATGCAGATTTCAAAGATGGGCTCAGATATTCCATTTGCTTTGATCCTACATTGCGGGCACCAGTGGCTTTGCAAAGCAAACCCTCTCTTCTCCTGAGCAGTAGCAAATAAGCCGTCTACGTGGCACAGAATGAAAAGATCCGATCATAGCAACAGTATTTCTTCCTGTTACCAGTTCTGATTTCCGCGCGTACTTGTGGGGATAGAGTACAGTGGTACCTCTGGTTACATACTTAATTGGTTCTGGAGGTCCGTTCTTAACCTGAAACTGTTCTTAACCCGTAGCACCACTTTAGCTAATGGGGCCTCCCGCTGCCACTGCGCCACCAGAGCACAATTTCTGTTCTTATCCTGAAGCAAAGTTCTTAACCTGAAGCATTATTTCTGGGTTAGCGGAGTTCTTAACCTGAAGCGTATGTAACCTGAGGTACCACTGTATATGTTTCACTTTGGGTCTCCCTCCCTCCCTCCTATGATTACAAATAGCTCATTTATATTGCTCACTAGAAGGACAGATCCTGAAGTTGAGGCTCCAGTACTTTGGCCACCTCATGAGAAGAGAAGACTCCCTAGAAAAGACCCTGATGTTGGGAAAGGTTGAGGGCACAAGGAGAAGGGGACGGCAGAGGATGAGATGGTTGGACAGTGTTCTCGAAGCTACTAACATGAGTTTGGCCAAACTGCAAGAGGCAGTGAAGGATAGGCGTGCCTGGCGTGCTCTGGTTCATGGGGTCACGAAGAGTCGGACATGACTGAACAACAACAACAATTGCTCTATTTGGGGAAGTGCTGCCATTTGATTTGTTTCCCCCCCCCCCCAGTGATGCTGCCTTAAAGGTAAAGGTACCCCTGACCGTTAGGTCCACCAGCGTACAACTTCTGGGTCATGTGGCGACGGGTTGAGCTCCTGTTGCTCGGTGCCAGCTCCTGTCAACCTAGCAGTTCGAAAACACGTCAAAAGTGCAAGTAGATAAATAGGTACCGCTCCGGCAGGAAGGTCACGTGGTCCGCCCCCTCGCCTAGGGCGCCAAAATTGCCAGCACCGGTCCTGCTTGCACTGTATCATCATGTGATCAATAGGGCAGGGCATGCCCCCCCCAAATATTTTATTCAAGTTGGCACCTTTGCATAGACATAGCCAAGATTTGGTTTTTTTTGGGGGGGGACAGGGTTTTTGTTACGGGGTGGCAGAACAGAGTTACCTGCGATGCAATTGGTCCGTTAGTTAAGTATGTTTATTTATTTATTTGATTTGAGGGGGCAGCTGCCCCCTGGCTATGCCCACGCACCCTTGCCTACCAGAACCCCTAGATTCCCCCCACCCACTCACCCCCCCCAAAAAACCAATTTCCCTGAGGAAGGAGAGAGCATTCTGTGGCTTATGGTTCTCAAGTAGTTTTGCATTGCAATGAGAAATATTATCCAAAGTTGACGGAGCCCTGCAAGTGCATTTAAGGTGGGGGGGAGGAGATCTTTATCATACAGGCGCAGACTCCCCCCCCCAGGGTGTAAACATGGGCGTTGCCAGGATTTATGTTGCTGGGGGGGGGCAGGCTAACCTCAGTTAAGTCTTTTTATTGATTTACTTGCTGGGGGGGCGGAGCTGCAGTATCAAGCTGCTGGGTTATAAAGGCAGCAAGGTTGGGCAACTGCAGCCGGGCCCGGGAGCACCGAAAGCTCGCGGCTGATCCTGGTGACTGAGAAAGAGAAAGGGTCTTTGGCTCGGCTCGCTCGTCTGGCCTGGCGCGGCGTGCCTTTCGCCTTCTGTTCCACGTGTTGCTTGTTGTGGGCGCTACAGGTTTCCCACCTGTGCGTCTCGGCGCCGCTGCTGTCGGCGAGGCGGAGCCGCTGTCGGAGAAGTGACAGGCCAGCGCGGGCTCTGATAGGATCTCCGGTGGAAAACAGTGCCCAAGCTCGACCCCTTTCCTCCAAACTCCGCCTCTCTCTCTCTCTCTTTCTCTTTCTCACGGCTGCCGCCGGCGGCTAGCTGGTAGGAAATAGTCGGGCGTGGAAGCTCGACGTGTCCGGAAAGGTGCGCGCTGGTCGGGCAGCTGCAGGCGCTCTTTCTCGCCTCCAAACGGCCGCGGGGAGCGAGCGGGCACCATTATGCTGGACCCGTCGTCCAGCGAAGAAGAGTCGGAAGAGGTGCTGGACGAAGACCGGCGGGAGGTGCTGGTGCTGGTGGCGGCGGCGGCGGCCAGCTCACCGCGCACCCTCCCTGCCCCGCACCGAGAGCCCGGGCGCCCGGGGAACCGCGGCGTTGGAGACGGCGGCAGTGGCGGCGCGCCTGGGCGCCCGGCGAGCCCCAGCCCTTCGGTGCGCAGCGAAGGCAGGGAAGAGCAAGAGCGGCTGCAGAAGGAGGAGAGCGAGAAGCGGCTCCGGCTGCAGCTGTACGCCTTCATCGTGCGCTGCATCGCGTACCCGTTCAACGCCAAGCAGCCCACCGACATGGCCCGGCGGCAGCAGAAGGTGAGGCGCGGCCGGAGCGCAGCTCCAGCCTGACTCGGCCGCAGGACGCGCCGATGCTTCCCATTCCGCCCCTTCTGAGCGGCGGATGGTTTGGCTAGGGGGAGAAAAGGTCCGGCGGGCGGGAGGACTTTCCCTTTCCAGCCACTTTCCCCTCCCACTTTCAGCCTCCGGAGCAGGAAACTGCAGGCATCGCATGCAACTGGTAGCGCGAGCCTCTGCTTGCAAGTCGCCTGCATTGCAATGCGTGCCCGGAAGATCTCCGCGCAGCGAAGCGGTTCCCAATAACTTATGGGTTCTGGGAGCCAGGATTTCTGTTGCGGGGGACAAGTAGCCAGGATTTATGTTGGGGGGGGGCAGGACACCCACCTGTCACCATCCTCTGTCTAGCAGACTCCCAGTGTCACCAAACAGTTGTTTTAAATTACTTTCTTTTGACCTCAGGTGCTCAGAAAAATCTGTCAAAAATTGTCTGCAATTTCTACTTTTAGTTATTTTTATTTATTTATTTATTTACTTGATGGGGGGGGCAGCTGCCCCCTCTCTCCCCCTGCCCCCGTCCATGTCTGGTGGTGGGTGAGGGGGATAAGAGATTCACAGTGGGTCGCAGGATCTTCTCGGTTCTTCCACCTGCTCTTTCAAGTATATCGAGCTTCCCCCCCCCCCTCCTTTCCTTTCTGGCTGCAGTATGTTTTGTGTCAGTGGGTCACACGGCGCAGAGACAGGGAAGCAAACTCTTCCCCTGTGTGTGCTGAGAAATGCCTGTGCGCGCAACTGCTGCCTGTTGGATGGCGTTGCCGCTCTTCCTTTGCTGCAACAGGTTGAGCCGCTGTTTCCTAGTTAGCAGGAGCCTGGAAGGGGGGGGGGGGACACACAGCTCTTCGAGCGCACGCAGCTCCCGAGCAGGCTCGCAGACGGCTGGGTTGTTGGGGTCAAGTCTCGGCGATTCCTCAAGAAACGTCAACTCTGCTGCTCGCCGTGGAGCCGGAAAGCCGGAAGGAAACGCTCCCTGCAGCGCAATCCCCGTGCAATTAAATGCGGGATATAGAAACATAGGAATCTGCTTTATATCCAGACGCATACCGTTGGTATTGTTGACACAGGCAGTCAGCGACTCTCAAGCCTTTTCCTGGTTACGCCATGCCAGGGAAGGAAGCGAGGACCTTCTGTTCTGCGTGCAAAGCGTGTGCTTTGAGCTGTTGTCTCCCATCCCGCTGTGTTTAGTGGGGCACAGTTCCTAATAAGTATTTTTTTTGGACTGCAGTCTTTACATTTGCAGTCCTGTACCCACTTACCTGGAAGGAAGTCCCAGAGAATTGAATGGGGCTGACATACTAAGGCTTGTATAGGATTGCAGTTAGAGGTTAGGCTAGCACAGAACAAAATTTGGAGATATTACACTGGAAGGGCTGAACATTGGGGGGGGCGGGTGGATCGGTGCTGCTTGAATTCAGGAGGGCTTACTCTTGAGCAAGTTGTTTATTCAGTGGGAGCCTAAGGGCTTTATGTGCCTTTGTTTATTATAACAGCTTCACCAAGTTGCAACAACTCCAGTCAGCTGATACTTTGTTATAATATGGGCAAAGCATTATCTCCAGTTGCCGAGACTGCATTGTTTTCCACCTACTTAAGCATCTCTCTCTCTGTGCCTCTTGAAGGTGATACATGGTTTCCTTTGGAAAGCAGGTGATTGAAAGCAAGATGCTTAGGGGAAATAATAGAGTAGAAATTGCTTCAGGCAACAAGACATCCATTTTGCTTGGGTCCCCTGTGCAACTGTGTGTTAAGAGACCGTCGCCCAATGAAATGAAGCTATTGACATTCCAATAAAACGGAACAGAATTGTATCTGACTAGCCAAGCATTATTTAGGGATGAGCTGCTTCAAATGTAGCATCCTTTAGTTGCAAAAGGGAGTGGGGCTGACTTCATTGAAATGTATTTTATTTTATGATAAAAAAAAATAAAAAAAAATCCTTCCAGTAGCACCTTAGAGACCAACTAAGTTTGTTCTTGGTATGAGCTTTCGTGTGCATGCACACTTCTTCAGATACCTGATGTCCCTGAACATAATAAAGTATGGGGGTTAAAAACAACAACTTTTGAATGGCATGTTGCGTGAGTACAGGGCTTCCCATCCCTAACATAGGTTCATCTTTCTCCTCATCCTCCTCTTCAGCTCCATTTCCTTGAGTTAAATTGGACCCCGGTTCTTTTTTAGGGCCAGATCTCAGTGTGAGATTAGCCCTCAGGTGAATGCTTTTACACCACAGATTTGAGGAGTTGAGGAAAATTCCATGTCCAATCTGAACACCTTCTCCGGAAAGATCTGTGAGCAGCCTGCTAGGGGAAGTGCTGTGTTTCAACAAGAGACCACATATTTTGCATACAGCAGGGTGGATTTGATTTAAATCAAATTGATTTAAATCACGATTTAAATCACGATTTAAATCACTAGTCAGTAAGGCTTGATTTAAATCACTAGTCAGTAAGACTTGATTTAAATTTTTTACAGAAAGACTCATTCTTGCTGGTATAATCTTAATATTTAAAACCATATGAAGGTTTCATTTTTGGAATAATAAATTTTCAGAGTGGTTTTTACAGTTATATCAAAAATTACTGATTTGGTTATACTACTAGAAATACATAGACAGATAATTATGAAATTATGGTGAGGTTTAATAAGTTAACTGTTTATATTTGGACAACTTTTCTGCTGTACTTTATTGGAAGGAGAAAAATCATCACTTCCTTAATAACCATTTAAACAATTTATTTAACTAAAACAATAACATGATAGCATATGTATCCATGTTTGTTAACTGATGTGGTTAAACATTTTTTTAAAAAAAACTTAGACTGAGTTTTAGCACACTTGATAAACTTAAAACAAATCCTTATTTCCTGATGAATAGCCTTTGGACTACAATGTAACTTAAATAGAAGACTATATTTAGAAAGAATTTTCCTCCAAAAGCATTTTATTTTAAAAATCCGATTTAAATAAAAAAAATCCGATTTTTTTTTTTTTAAAAAAAAAATCATTGATTTTTATCCACCCTGGCATACAGGATGAGTTCTAGGGTTCAAACCTTGGCCTCTCCAGATAAGGCTGCAAAAGACCCCTGTTTGCATCCTTGGAGAGCTGCTCCCCATCAGTGTAATCCCCGTAGAGTGAGGTGTGTGTTTGTTGAGTGGGCAAAATGCTGTGCCGGATGGACCAATGGTCTCTCTCCGTAGAAGGCAACTTTCTCTTCTAGATTCTTGCCAGCTCCTGGAGGTATCACGAGAAGTTCAGAAGTATTTTCAGTCCTGGCGTAGCATTTTCCACATGAATTCCTCCATCGTGGTCTAAAATGGTGCCCATGAAGAGAAAACCTTAGTTTGGAGCATAGCTGTCAACCCTCCCTTTTTTTGCGGGAAACTCCCTTATTCCAATGCCGTTTCCCGCTGCTATCCCGGATTGTTGATATCCCTTAAATTTCCCGGATTTCAAAGGAAGCAGCTCCTCTCCCTCCCTGCCAGCCAGGGAGGCTCCTCGGCTGCGTTGCTCGGCTGCCAATAAGGAGTCTGAGACCGACTGGGGGCGGAGCTTGCATGCCTTGTGCAGCCAGACCCTCACGCCCAACCAGACAGCCAGCCAGCCTGCCTGCCGTCTAGGCGCTCGTTCTTTCGCTCACCCGTTCGCACGCAGCCTCTGGAGCGCAGGGTGGCGAGGCTACTTGGTGCCATTGCACCGCCCTCGCGGCATCCCTTATTTTCAAATCCGAAAGTTTGAAAAAATCTCTTATTTTCAAATCTGAAAGTTGACAGCTATGGTTTGGAGAGAGCCAATTAATGGTATTTTTCTCCATAATACCTACTAGATTGTGATTTGAGGCTTTATTATTTGGGGTAATGCAGTGTTATTTTCTTGACTGTCTGGTGTGCTGTTACCAAGAGTTATGAAAGTACCTCGTTGTGACTCTTGTGATTATATCAATGGCATAACGGGGGGGACGGACTCTTTTCTGCTTTGACTGGGGTTTCCCAAATTATACCTCAAAGTGACTACCTTGATAAATAGTCATTTTTATTTTCTGCCCCACCAATACATTCCTCTTGATTTTGTGGCAATTAATGTGCTTACTGAGGGTGGGAGAACAATGTGGAAAAACTGTAAGGTCAGTGGACAACATAGCTTGATGAAGACAACCCAGCCAGATGGGTGGGGTATAAATAATAAAAATTGTGGTAGAATTGGCCTCTGAAGAGCAGACTAAATGATGGGCATTGGGTGAAAAACATTTGACGTCTTATCCTGAATTAAATGCTACCTGTAATCGTTGCTCAGAAGTGATGGCTCCTGTATACTGTAATTAATGGACCTGAGTTTCATTTGCTTTGGGCATTTACGTACATTTGGCATGGGCACATTAATTTCTATCTTGCAGTGGAATTGTGTCTGCAACAGAAGCCCGTAGATGTGATAATCAATCTTGTTTAAATGCTAGTACTGAGAGATGTGGGTTTTGAGAAATTCTTTGAAACCTTCCCTGTTTCTCTGGTAGTAATTGGAATGTTTTACTTGTTCCAATTGCAGCTTCATTTAAGTGTCCTTAAAAAATAATAATTCTGTAGGCCCACTGGAATCCAACTGTTTGAGAATGACTAAAGCACATGGCTTTATTTAGGCAAATAATGCTAAATGGACCCAACAATGAATGGTACTGTACTGTAGCACAGAGAAACTGAAGACTTCACAAACCTGTTTTGTAAGGGCAAAGCCTATTGGTATTGATTTTCTGTGTTCTAGATTAGTAAATAATTGCTGTTCTCTTTTTGTACCCCTGAGTATAAATTGCAGGGGCTACTGAAGTTTCCTTTTCTTTTCTGAATTTCATTGAATTCTCTGGCGTTCCTCAAACTGCTTAATTATTGAGTCCTGCGTTAGTGGGGGGTTTTGTCTGCAAAATACTCCTGGGTATGTTTGTGCAGCTAGAAACCAGCAGATCTAGGAGTTGGTTAATAAAAATGAGATCTTCAGACCCCCAGATCCTAAAGGATGTTAACCTTTTAAAATAAATATGTAGGAGAGCACTGGAAGACTGATGCCTCTCTTGGAATGAAACAAGGCACACTGAGTTCTTTTGCAAGGTATCTTCCCGATACCTTCTCGCAGTAGATGATTTGTTGTCTTTGTTCTTGATGCACAGCAACCCCCATCTGTCATTTTTATCTTGCTCTTTATTTGTCACTACTTTGAGCTTGTCCATTTGTGTCGTCTCCATAATTTCTTCATGTGCCTCCCTTTCATTCCTCTTAGACGTCTGTGTCCCAGAATTGGGGGAGAACTGGAGGGGACCAGTCAGCTCAGATGTGGTGGGCTCTTTTGGATTCTGCACCACAAATCACAAGTCACTTGGATCAGCATGGCTCCCATGCAGAGGTCCACTTGACCCAGTTCTGTTTCCTCCAACCCCCAGGGAATGGCGTGGCAGGGCTAATGGAGCATTCCCTATACCAGTGTCTGTAACAGTTATTACTAAGCAACTCCGGCAGTCTTACTTTTCCTTACTGTTTAAGGGTAAAAGCTACCCACTATTCAGATTTCAGCCTTGGGAATTTTAAAGCTGCAAAACTGAACAGAAATGCTTTAAAGCAGGCACCCCCCAAACTCGGCCCTCCAGATGTTTTGGGACTACAACTCCCATCATCCCTAGCTAACAGGACCAGTGGTCAGGGATGATGGGAATTGTAGTCCCAAAACATCTGGAGGGCTGAGTTTGGGGGTGCCTGCTTTAAAGCATATTCAGATCCGGAACAAAATATATTGCAAATGCAATTACAAATGTAGATAGACTATGATTAAAATTAAGGCACAGGGCCTTAATACAGTGGCCTCAGATTAAGTTTTCCATTCCTGCTGTGCACTAGACTGTGTGCAGGTTTTGCTAATTGATTTCTCCATGCGTTGTGTCGGTGATTTACCATAATGTGAGTTATGTCCTACAAGCAATAGGAAACTCGCCTCAGACTTCTAAAAACAAGTGCTACGTCTGTGGAGGTTCCTGTAATAGATATATAGTTTGGTCAAAACATGGCATTCCATCTGAATATCTACACTGTAGGAAACTTCCTACAGTTGTACTTCAATGTTTAGTGGTGGAAGTGAGATGTGACTGAGACAAATAACTCCTTGGATGGTAAAATAGATAACTCATCCTATGATAAGTCTCTCCCTGTGTCCTGGCCTTTTCTCTACAGCAATCTGTCACTTCTCTTACCCCTCGCCACATGCCTAACATGTACCTCAAAGTCAGAGTCGTACAGTTTTGCCATCTGGAGAGTTTAAGCCTGAGCTTGTGGTAATTTCTCTCTGTAACTCGAAACTATGTTAGAAACTCTGATATACAGGGTGTTCGAAAAGTAACTATACACCTATGGAGAGTGCATTTATAGTACCGTAGGTGTACAGTTATTTTTCGAACACCCTGTATAAGCTAGGTGCCAAATGGCTCCTTAAACCAAGGTTGCATTCGCCAAAACAGAATGTCTCATTTTTCAAATGATGGACTGATTGTGATTGAGTCTCAGTTAAACATCTGGCTAGTTCAGATGACAACCTTGACCTAGGTTAAGAGCTTTGAGAACTTAAAGAAGAAAAGTCACTTGATCCAGGGACTGTTCTGACCTCTTTTTCCTAATGGCGACTACTTCTGTTCAGGCAGCACAGAAAAAGCTTTTTGCTTCCTAAAATTCATTCCGATTGTGCAGATAAAATAGAAGTAATAGAAGTAATAGAATTCTACAGGATGTGGTATTGTGAAAACAGTCAAGATCCAAGGATCCTCAGGCATGCACCTCCAGATAGTGGAGATGTCAAGCACCATCCTAGCGCCCAGGCATCTTCTCTTTGTTGCAAGTGGCCGCTAGCTAGGTGCAAAATGTGCCTGGCACCAGGCTAATTTCGAACACTAAAATAATGGTGCATTTGAGAATTCTGCATTGGCATGGCTGTCGGTTGACTCTGAGTGAAGGCCATCTGGCATACCTGCCCATTTTCTTCACCAGTTCCCTCTTCAGGACATATGAGAAGCTAACCTTCACCGGCTGTGCAGACGTTGTGTGGATTTCACACGCACTTGGTCCCTCAAAAGATAGCACATCTTCTGTACTTAGTTCCTGCGTATTCTGTTCAATAGATTACTGAAGAAGTATCTGAAGAAGTGTGGTATCTGAAGAAGTGTGCATGCACACGAAAGCTCATACCTAGAACAAACTTAGTTGGTCTCTAAGGTGCTACTGGAAGGAATTTTTTTATTTTGTTTTGGACCCCTGACCGTTAGGTCCAGTCGCGGATTACTGTCATGGTCAAACAAGTTATTAATGTCGCCCTTTGCAAAACAAGAGTGATTGGAGTCGCAGGTCTATGCAATAAATTTCCAGAGTTCAACCTTCTGACAATTGTGCTTTTTTTTTTTTTAAGGACCTAACTTTCCAAGGGGTGATTTGCTGCTCCCCAGTGTTTTTTCCGTTTTATGTTGCTGCTAACGATTAATAACTGGCTACTTCTGCCTGCTCATTCACACTTGCTCAACATGTAGCATTTGCAGCATCTTGCGAGGTGTGCTGCTATTTTTATGCTACTGAAAATGACTTTCCCCCAGGGAATTCTCCCGGGGATTGTCTCCCGTTGCTTGACACAGGCTGTTAACGGATGCAGCGATAGCCTTTTCATGCTTGATGGGATCATTGTTTGCAGTGTTAGAAACTCAGATATATAATAATCTAGGCGCCAAGTGGCTCCTTAAACCCAGGCTACCAAAAAGCGGAATGTCTAGTTGCCATTTTGGGGCTCGAAAGTCGTTATTTTCCAACATGGCTTTTTGGTTCCTGAAATTAATTATGATTGGGCAGATAAAATATCACGGGTAGAATTCTACAGGATGTGTTGCTGGTGTGTGAAAACAGACAAGATCCAAGGATTCCCCAGGCATGCACCTCCAGATGGTGGAGAGGTCAGCCACCATTCTAGCACCCGTGCATCTTTATTGGTCACAAGTGGCTGATAACCAGGGGCAAAATGTACCTGGTGAATTTCGAATGCTGGTTGTCTGTATCTGAAGCACGGATCCTGAGCAGGAGCAGGTCCATTATTAGAAATGCACCAGTTCTGTGTGCTGGTTTGTACTCTCCACAAGCGAGAAAACTGTGGTATAGAGCAACAGTGTGACCATACGCGCCACCATGTGCCCGATATAGTCAACATTGGACCGAGTATGTACTACATATGTTAAGTTCCATGGAGGTGCATGTGCCCTTTTTGACTTGTTATGTGTGAACTTCACTGTCCTTGCTTATGAACACCATAGAGCAGGGGTAGGCAACCTAAGGCCCGTGGGCCGGATGCGGCCCAATCGCCTTCTCAATCCAGCCCGCGGATGGTCCAGGAATCAGCGTGCTTTTACAGGAGTAGAATGTGTCCTTTTATTTAAAATGCATCTCTGGGTTATTTGTGGGGCATAGGAATTCGTCCACCCCCCCAAAAAAAATAGTCTGGCCCACTACATGGTCTGAGGGACAGTGGACTGGCCCACGGCTGAAAAAGGTTGCTGACCCCTGCCATAGAGTGTCCCTCTGTCTATAGCTCCACTATGGATTCCCTCCTCCCTTTGTCAGTAAAACTGGCTTCTCATTTTTTTATGTGCAAAAGTTGGCCCTTCAAACTTAGAGTGACTTTTCTCTTTGAGCACTTAGAATATGTTTGTGAACATTCCGAGTCCCCACAGCAGCTCATCCAGTGGCTCCAGAGGTTTGCTGGTGGCAGGAGTTTTTTTTATTTAAGTTTTTTTTAAAATAATAATAGTAATAATAATGTTTCTTGGAAAGATACTTGAGTTTTTGTATGATGGGAAGTTATTTGTGGCATGCATTTAACAACAAAATGAAAGCATCAGCTTGCATGTGTATGTTTATAGGGAGTTTGTTACAACTTGGTGTGCAACTGTTACAACTTCTAACAGTATAAAAAAGAGTTGTGCTTTTTTAAACTATGACAAGCCTCATATAGGAAAGTGCAGATACATGCTCTGTAAGTTCATTGTAAAATGCCAACTCTAAAATGCAGAAATGACTGAAAAGCAATTGTTCTTTCACTTTCTCTGTTCCGGCACGGAACCCTGTTGCCCAAAAAGCTGGATTCTAGTTCAAAGGCTGGTGAGATTTTTCTGAAGCAGTGCCATTTTTAATTTTGGGGAATTGGAAATGGGAGCCTGAGGATGAGGAGATGAACAAGGCCCACAGGCCCACTGCTTGATATGGTATTACTGGTTCTACATCAACCGTTAGAAATATAAACAATCCAAATTGCGTGTGTGTGCATACGCACACAAATACAGGGTTTTTTTTGGGGGGGGCAGTACTCACTGATATGGGGCACTTGCACCCTTTTTTGGATGCCCATGGCAGCCATTTTGAGCTTGCACCCATGACACTTCTATCAATACGAGTACAGATAACTACTTTTAAAAACCAAAACAACAACATTACGTTAGTTGTTGGAACTCATGCTTTGCTAAAGGTGCTGCTGTGGGTGCCGACACAAAATGGTTGCCATGGGTTGCAAATAGAGGCTGTATATACACATTCAGACAAGCACGTACATTTGAAGTTCATATCGTGATATTGGTTTCAACCCTGATGTGTGTGTCTCTGTGTGTGTGCTATGCAAAAATCACAATGTGGTGAAGACTCTGAAACTTCCAATGGCTCTACATAACTCCATCCTTATTTCAGACATTGTGATATATCGGTATATCGTGAGGTTTAGCTGGTGAAAACCAGAATCGCCCATCCCTAGTTGTATGTGAGCAAGCTTCCCCGTTATTGGAACCCCGATTGTGCAGATCTCCACATTGGATGAATGGGGAATTCATGCATGTACTGCTAGTCGCCCTCTCTATAGACTTCGGCCTCTTCAGTGCATGGATGATAGGAACATGGTGGCAGGGTCGTGAAAGGAGGGTCTCTTCCCTTCAGAGGGTTGTGGGAAGGTGGAACAGATTGGTGCTTCCATGTGGCATCAAATGAGTGACCCCTCTGAATTTTCTGTGATGCACATTCCATTTTGCAAAGAGATGGGAAATGTAAGCAGCCCAAAGCTCAACTTACAGTCATCACCCAACACTCTCTCTGGCCTTCCTATCTTATCTGACACAATTAACTGCTTTTTCTTTTGTGGAATATTCATTAGGGAGAGCGATGGAAGCAACACATTTGAAACAAATCCTCAGTCTGAAATAAAATGCACCTCTGAAGGGATAGTTGCTCTGCTTATATTATTTTGGAAAGCTTACAAAATCCCTTCCATGGGACCACAACACTTAATTTTATGAGCCGAGTTTCGTTAATGAATTCTAATTGTTTCTAAATGTGATGAGCATTTATTCCATTTCCTCCCATCAGATACAAAATGAGGTCAGCTCCAGTTACAACCATTTGGGAACACGCCTGCTAATAAATGCGAAAGCAGTTTTGATATAAGTGTTGCCTCATAGGTTGAATAATTTGTGTTTTGACTGACTTAACTACTACTTTCTGACAATTTCCAGGGTGTTTTTTTTAACAGTCTGCAAATACAATTGAGATAATTTGAAAATTTATGTATTGTGACAAAATGATCGTATGCTCTTCCACTGGGTACATTTCTGCCCTCTCATCCTTTTTGTTGAGCAACATTGTATTATGAGTAACTGAAAGAGGTCAGGGAATGGTGTTTCAATGAACAAGCTAATCTACAAAAGAATTTAAGGCAATGTGTTTCTACTAACTAGCATAGCATTCAGCCTTCCATCAGCAAATTAGCAACTTACAAGTTATAGTTCCTTAGATAGTACAGGAGGCAGAGTTCTTAAGTGCAGGGTGTTTTTATCTCGGGACATCCTTATGCTGAATACCATAGTTTAGTGTGATGTGAAGGAGGGAGCCTCTGTGTGGCTGAGAGGAGGAATTCATAATTTCTCCACAGAGCCAAGGAGCACCTGTGAAGCATAGAAGAGCCAGAGCATTGTGGGTAATGTGTGAGGAATTTCTCTTATATACAGAGTAAATTGGATACTGAAAGAACATATGACTTGCTGTGTTCAGCATAATTCTAGGAGTTACTTATTCAACTGTGAACACAGAGAAGAACCTCTTGTCTCTCTGCCAGTGATAGAGGCCTAGTTCTCACTAGGAGATGAGGATGTAAACTTGTGTCTGTGCACTATGACTTCAAGGTAAGGTAAAGGACCCCTGGACGGTTAAGACCAGTCAAAGGTGACTATGGGGTTGCGGCGCTCATCTCGGTGTTTGTTCACAGACCGTGACGGAAGCCAGAGCGCACGGAAATGCTGTTTACCTTCCCGTCACAGCAATACCTATTTATCTACTTGCACTGGTGTTCTTTCTAACTGCTAGGTTGGCAGGAGCTGGGACAGAGCAAGAGGAGCTCACTCCATTGCGGGGATTCGAACCACCAACCTCCTGATCGGCAAGCTCAAGAGGCTCAGTGGTTTAGACCACAGTGCCACCCGCGTCATGGTGTCCCATTGCGCCAGAAGTGGTTTAGTCATGCTGGCCACATGACCTGGAAAGCTGTCTGGCTCCCTTGGCCCGAAAGCGAGTTGTGTGCCATAACTTAACCATCCAGGGGTCCTTTACGTTTACCTTTTTATGGCTTCAAACAGCAAGCGGGGTTTCACATTATGACATGTTCTTTGTATTAAACAACAGGAACCCTGCACATAGAAAACCAGCCTATTGGGGCTAGGTGAGACCCTCTTCTCACCTAGATCAGTGATGGCCAAACTTGGCCCTCCCGTTGTTTTGGTACTACAACTCCCATCATCTCTAGCTAACAGGACCAGTGGTCAGGGATGATGGGAATTGTAGTCCCAAAACAGCTGGAGGGCCAAGTTTGGCCATCCATCACTGCCCTAGATAGAAAATAAGAATCTGATATACTTTCTGATATACCTTCTACGCTCTTGCCTATATGTGCATGACAAGGGTGCAAGAAAACATCTTTACCACACACAAATTATGGTGGTATCTGTTCAGCTATTTCTGAAACATTTTGAATTTGAGCGGAGGCTTTTGTTTGGAAATTGTTCGGCCACTGTCAAATCATAAATGAAAAACCAGCTAATACATGATGTCAGTTCATCAATTCTACCTCTGATCTTTTGATGAATGCATGAGGAAAAACTCTGCAACTAGAAGGAACTTTTAAAAAGGTGACCTGCCTTTATAGAGTTTCTGTTTTTTCATGGTGGGGAGCGTTAGGGTTTCTGTTTGTGCAGTTTGAGAGAAATGAGTAAGATGTTGTCAGAGGCTAACAGAGCGCATGGGGAATTTACAGCTGCTGGTGCAGGAAATATGGTCCCCAAGTTTTTAGTACATACGTAGTTTAGGCTTCCAAAAGCTTCCATTCTTTCCAGTCCCTTGTTCACTGAAAATATATATAAAATATTTGATACACCACCCAATTCACAGGAACATGGATCTGAGGCCTAGCCCATCGGCCTAGCTTTAAGACAATACTGTATTGCAAGCCTACGTGCCTCTGAAGAGCTGGTCTTTGGGGTGCTGCTGTTTTCTCAGTTCCGACACAATGCCAAGAAAGCTATTTAAATTAAATGTTTATTGAGCTTGTACAACAGGTACACAGCAGTTGCAAATGTAATGTGGGATGCCAAGCAATCTTGGCTCTACTTGGTAATATTTGCTCCGTCTAAAATTTTTTGAACAGAGCCAAAACAGAGGCAAAAACAAATTAGTCTTATAATTATGAGGCGAGTTACATCAAATATTTTGGCTGGCCATGAAAGGTGCTTTGATTCCAACCCCCCCCCTTTAATTCCAATTCAGTGCAATAGGTTTTCTTTTTTAAACCAATTCAGAGGGATAATTATGGTTACACATGCTTTCTTGAGAATAATGTTGCCTGTACTAGCAAGACGTAAGTGTACTGACAGCAGTAGCATCCCTAGTTTTTTGTGACTAGAGAATGTAGCTGAAATAGCTAGTGCTCTCCACCCTATGAATCCTGCAAAATAGGCTTCCAGTTCCATATATTACCTTGCATTTTCTGGAATAATGGGTGTGAAGAAGCAAAGAGAACTTTGCTGGAAGTGTAAACGGGTAGATGAATCTTTTTTCATCTGTGGTGGACTTGCAAGAAAGTGAGGGTATTTTGGGAAACGATACACATGAGATAAAAAAAAAAATGTTTAAAAGGAGCATATCAAAAAAGCCCAAAGGGTTTCTGTTATAGGGGCAGAAATCCCCCTCCCCCACAAAATGTAAACATTATTTATGTATGTAATAACAGTAGCTAGGATTTTATATGCGCAAAAATGGAAGAAAGAAGTTCCCACCAAATAAGAATGGATAAGTAAGATAATGGACTCTGCAGGATTAAGAGAATCTAATAAGTGTTTTATGGAAGAATGGATGCCTTTTTGGGGACTATTTAAAGAAATATTATAGTATGATGAACTCGTGAGCAGGATTTGAGGTACCATGTTTCCCCTATTTTAAGACACTGTCTTATATTTTTTTTCCCTCAAAAAAACACAGGGTGGCTTATTTTCAGGGGATGTCTTGGCTCCCTGAGCGCCAGGAACAGGAAGGAGGGGCTTAGGAGGAGGCGGGGACAATGGCAGCACTATGGCTTATTTTCGGGGTATGGCTTATTTTTTGCAAATGTGATAAAAACCTGCCATGGCTTACTTTATGACTACGTCTTAAAAAAGGGGAAACAGGGTATGAGTGACAGAAGTAATTAGATTATAATATTGTGGTTATGCATGGCATAGCTCATAGCTTCTCTGAGTTATTCAAGCCCCTTCACCACGGACAGTGTTCTTGAAGCTACCAACACGAGACTGACCAAACTGCGGGAGACAATGGAAGACAGGGGTGCTCTAGTGTGCTCTGGTCACGAAGAGTCGGACACGACAACGACTAAACAACAACAACAACAATTGTGGTTATGATTTGATAGAAGATAGGGTGCAGCAGAAGGAGAGAAAAAACAACTCCATGGGGAAAAGGGGTGGGAAGTCGACAAAAATAAGAGAAAATATGACATTGTGTGATGATTGTATATGTTAAAAATGTTGACGCTTAATAAAATATACCGTATTTTTCGCTCTATAAGGCGCACCTGACCATAGGACGCACCTAGTTTTCAGAGGGGAAAAGCCCTAGTTTTTTGAGGATCAGCTCAAATTTCTGCAGCTTCTTTTGCAAAGGAGAAAAGCCCCATTTTTTTAGGATCAGCTCAAATTTGTTGAGCTTACTTTGCAAAGGGAAAAAACCCCTGTTTTATGGGGTTTAACTCATAGTTCTGCAGCTTCAGGAAGCCATTTCTACAGTTTCCAGACAGATAATCTAATCAGCCAGTCACACGTCGCTGGGGAAACAGCCTCCCTCTGCAAGGGGGTGGGGCTGGAATCTTTCTCCCCGATCGTTTGCTGAGCAGCTACTCAGCGGGCTTCCTTTCAACACCCCCTTCTCTCTCTCTCTTTTTTAAAAAGCACGATCTGCTTTTGCCCCTGGGCAGTTCAGCTCCAGGGACCACACATTCGCTCCATAAGATGCACAGACATTTCCCCTTACTTTTTAGGAGGAAAAAAGTGTGTCTTATGGAGCGAAAAATATGGTAATTGAAAAGAAAGAGACTTGTTAAGGCAATTGAAGATTTTTACATTTGGCCATGAATATCGGGTGAGGTTTCTGAATGAATACTCGAGTGCCATTTCATAAAAAGAAGGGGGTGGAGATTTGGAGCGGAATGCTCAGATTCACAGCATGCAGTGATACCCCGGAAGTCGAACAAAATCCGTTCCGGAAGTCTGTTCGACTTCCAAAATGCTTGGGAACCAAGGTGCAGCTTCCGATTGGCTGCAGGAAGCTCCTGCAGCCAATCGGAAGCCACAACAGATGTTCGGGCTCCAAAGAACTTTCGCAAACTGGAACAACCACTTCCGGGTTTGCGGCGTTTGGGAGCCAAAACATTCGACTCGCAAGGCGTTCGACTTCTGAGGTATGACTGTATTTCCAAAGTCTACTCTTGGACAAGTTTGAGACTAAATTCCAAAAGAAGACACTGTGTACGGAAATAATTATTGAAATGATTATAATGATTATTGTATTTTAATATTCTGTTGGAAGCTGCCCAGAGTGGCTGGGGAAACCCAGCCAGATGGGCGAGGTATAAATAATAAATTATTATTATTATTATTATTATTATTTATTATTTATTTGATACATTTTTTCAATGTAAAGCAGAGATGTCAACATATGGCAGTTTCTGGTTGCCAACTGTTGCAGAAGAAGGTGTCCCCAAATAAAGATTTTTGGCAGGATTCTGATTTGCAGTTTGGGGCAGGAGAGGAAGTGGACCGGCCCAGGGCTGGAAAGAGGAAGGAGATCCCCAGTGTGCCAGTGAGGATGAAGATGTGTTCCTAGAGTGATGTCTTGAGGCTCTGCGTGCAGCTACAGGGACTGCTTTGGGACGGGAGTGCAAATTTGGAGCCTCGGATCCACAACCGGAGGAGATCCCAAAGAGAAATCAAAGGGCTCCAAAAAGACGGAACCTGTGATTTGAGACCCAAAGTAGGTTGTTGGTCTCCTTGAACTGAGAACGTTGTGAACCCCCAGCCATGCACCGTTCAGAGATTGGAGTGGCGTTCAACATTATTTAAGCATCGCCATGGTGTGTGCAGAGGATTCAGAAACAAAAGTTAACATTCCTCTTCTAAATCCTTTCACGTCGAAGCTAAAGGGCAGGTACATACCTGTTTTGTGTATCAATAACATGTCCTGGCAGAAGGAGAGTAGAAGAGGCAGGATTCTAAAGTTGGCTCGTGATAGCATAGTTCTAAGATTCAGCTTCCCAAGACGGTTACGGCCGTTAAGTGTTGGCCAAAGAGAGATGCTTGGCAAGTAACCTGCAGAATTTGGCAGAGATCCAGTAACTCTGCCTATAGTGAAAGGGGATATAATCCAGTTTTGTTACATATTTTGAAATCAGTGGACCTTAGCAGTTTGGCTGCATCAATTTAAATGGGAGAGATTATAAAACTTTGGTTGGATCATGATAGCTGCAATAATAATAATAATAATAATAATAATAATAATAATAATAATAATATAATATAGTGGTACCTCGGGTTACAAACGCTTCGGGTTTCAAACGCTTCAGGTTACAGACTCCGCTAACCTGGAAGTAGTACTTTGGGTTAAGAATTTTACTTCAGGATGAGAACAGAAATCGCGCGGCGGCAGCGGGAGGCCCCATTAGCTAAAGTGGTACCTCAGGTTAAGAACAGTTTCAGGTTAAGAACGGACCTCTGGAACGAATTAAGTTCTTAACCAGAGGTACCACTGTAATAATAATAATAATAATAATAATAATAATAATAATAATAATAATAATATATTATTATTTATACCCCGCCCATCTGGCTGGGTTTCCCCAGCCACTCTGGGCGGCTTCTAACAAAAGATTAAAAATACATTAAAACATCAGTCATTAAAAACTTCTCTAAACAGATGTCTTCTAAAAGTCAGATAGTTGTTTATTTCCTTGACATCTGATGGGAGGGCGTTCCACAGGGCGGGCTCCACTACCGAGAAGTCCCATTGATTTGGGGAGGCTTAATCTCAGGTAAGTGTGTTTAGGACTGTGGACAGATTTGTTTACTGATATTATGTTTGGCGTGAGATTTTGAATCTGGCCCATAGCTCATTCTCTGAACCAGCACGCTAGACTAGCGCCAATAAAATAATGTGTCGACTTGATCTGCTCATATGGTGAATGATGCTTTAATTGAAGACAGGGTGGGGGGAAGTAAATCGCTTTGCTTTAGGCAAATCATGGCAATTATCTGTCTTGCTCCTTGATGCTCAGTTGACTGCTCAGCTGGTGTCTACCATCTCCTCAACCCTTCATTAATTTTTGAATTACAGATTCAAAGGCCTCATGGCAGGATACCAAGAGTTGCTTCTCAACATCATGAGATGGCTATGCAGCTGCTTTTTTGGGATCTAAAATATGCATTAGGTCTTCAAAAATTAATCTTGTCAGATACAGTAGCCTTGGTATGTCTTGCAATGGCAACATTGTTTGCATCTGCATTCTTCTACTTAAAGGAAATTTGATTCTGGTCGTGTACATAAACACACTGTGAAATGAGTTCAGAATCTGACATTTTTGCAAGGTGACAGAAGGCCATGGAACATCAAATCAAGAGAAGAACTGCTGTCTTAATTCCTCAGTGTTGCTTTGCTTAAAGGTTGTAATCCAGCCTTTGCTGATCTGACAGGTTGCACCCCAATGGAAATATATTTGTAGCTCCAGCTTGGTCAGACATAACTATCATGGCATGGAAGGTGAAAGGTTTTCAAGTCTCTTGAAAACTGTTTTTTTTTTCTTTTGGAGGGAGATGGAATGCTCTCCCCAGGGAGTCTCGCCTGGCACCGTCACTACATATATTTAGGCACCAGGCAATATAAAAACACAAAAATGCATACCATAAGGACAAACAAAAAGGAATGCTTTTGCCTGGTGTGTGTGGTTTTGTTTTTGTTTGTTCTTATGGTATGCATTTTTGTGTTTTTATATTGCAAATCACCCTGTGTCTTCAAGTGGAAGGGTGGTATAGAATTTTAATAATAATTTTTTAAAAACCCAATAAGTACAAATCTAGAAAACATTTAAATTGAATTGAGTAGAGCTTACTCCTAGGTAATGTTGCAGTGAGGCCCATCAGGATCAGTGTGGCAGTTGAATAAATTTATATGTTCAGGCTATGAGACGGTGATCCGAAGCAATTCTGATTGAAAACAGAAGAGCTTGCAAAAACTGGCCCCTCAGACTAGGGACTCAAATACATTCGTAAAGAAAAAGTGCTTTATATGCGATATGACACTGTGACACCAGATGGCGCTGTGGAGTCCCGACATTCATCAACGTAATTTCCCTTTATGAAGTTTACAACATGTTTAACTGAAATGCTTCTTTGATACGTCTAATCCAGCGCAAGTGAAGACTGTTTTGATTGGCATGATTTGGACGCAACTTAAGAAAGCAAAATGTCACTTAGAGAATGATTGGAACTATTTTCCTTGAAGCTTGAATTGGTTTTATTCTGGATTGTTTTGTTAGATGTTTTAATTTGTTGTAAACCGCTTTGAGATTTTTTTTCCTTTAAAATATAAAGTGGTTTAGAAATGAAAAATAACTGCCATTGCAAAAATAAAAGCCACCTAAACATTCTGTTGTGGCGACCGTAACCTAGGTTTAAGGTGCCATTTGGTGATTAGCTTATATATCTGAGCTTCTAACGCTGCTTAAAGTATTTTTATACCGCCTTAACGGTTATTACTTCCCACAAAGAATTCTGGGAACTGTAGTTTGTTAAAGATGCTGAGAGCTGCTAGAAAACATTAAGCTGAGGTGGTTCTTTTTCACTATTGAAAAGTCTGGGTTCAGCTCCGGTGGTTATTCATAGTACTTCCATCTAGAATTGTGATACACCTGCCCTCAAATTACTCTTGGGAAATTCTAAAATAATTAGCTAGCTTATCTAGCCTTTTTCCAAAGTGTGGATTAAAAGGCATTAACACCACCAACCGCCTCTGCCAAATTTTAGCTTTATGGTAGATTGGACTCGGTTGCTTGCAAATTTTTAGATACCCTTTGTGCTTAAATGGTTAGCTTTTGGAAACTTTTACATCTGGAATATAAATGTTCTGTGTCCTGTTGCTCAAGTCTTCTTTAAAAAAAAATAAAAATGTTTTTAACATTGATAGGACTGCTGGGCAGTTCCAAGTATTTCGAACACTGTATTTATAGCTGCTTCTCCCCTGTTGAAAGAGATTGAAATGTTTGCTTTAAGCAATTAGGTTTTCAAGCAAATACATATCAATGTATTTAATTTAGACAGCTGTTGTGCCAGGTTCTCACACTCTAATATGCAATTCTTGCAAGTAAATATTGATGTGGTAATGTCAAGGGAGAGAGAGAGGGATAGTTGGGTATCCAATGCAATACAGATTAGAAGCAACTGCAGAACTGAGGTCTGGCACTAAATGTCTGTTGTAAGATGCAATAGGAGTAAGGCTGCCATATGTCCGGAATTTCCTGGACACAGCTGGGATTCATCCGCTGAAAATTGTGTCTGGGTGGAATTTTTGAAAACCGGTTAAAATGCCCAGGAAAACCCTGACGCAATGGCATCCCATTTCGGAAGTGTTGAATTTTTGGTGAATTTCAGGGGGGGGGGGAGGGAAGCTCAACAACTTTGGCCCAAAACCAAACAACACAACTTTATGGTCCGGATTTCCACTTCTTGAAATATGGCAACCCTAAACAGGAAGTGAAAACCACCTTCAGGACATATGCCAAGGACATACCAAAGTTGGAGAAAGGTAAAATTACGTAGGCCCCTAGTTGCTAGGGCTTTTGACCAATAATAGAATTTTGGTTGAATAGTTAATTCATTAAAGGAGATGGGACAGATTAATAACAAATGAATTTAAATGACCTTGGTATAAATGCCCTTTTGCTTAGTGGGAGAAGGTGTAGGATGGGTTGCCAATAAATAAAGGAAATCTACAACACTGGGAAGGGACGCATGTGGTGCTGTGGGTTAAACCACAGAGCCTAGGGCTTGCCGATCAGAAGGCCGGCAGTTCGAATCCCCATGATGGGGTGAACTCCCGTTATTCGGTCCAAGCTCCTGCCAACCTAGCAGTTCGAAAGCACGTCAAAGTGCAAGTAGATAAATAGGTACCGCTGCAGCGGGAAGGTAAACGGCGTTTCCGTGCGCTGCTCTGGTTTCGCCAGAAGCGGCTTAGTGATGCTGGCCACATAACCCAAAAGCTGTATGCTGGCTCCCTCGGCCAGTAAAGCGAGATGAGCTTTATACAACTCTGGTATACAACACTGGTATTTATTTTTTTGGAAGGAATGGTGGTTCGGGTAAGCATTGATCAGTGCAGGGTTAGTTATCCTGTTTTGGCTCGGAGGTATGTACATACAGTAGAGTAGGCACACTAAATCTTCTAGATCCCATCTGCTTAAGTGGCATGGTTGGGAATGGGCCATAAGAAATCAGAGTACAAATAAAATCTGGCTTTCGTGTGCTTCACATAAAAATATATATTACAAGGTTGGACACCGTATGCACAATCCTAGTAAATAAAATATACTGAGATGAAATATAAACGTTGGCTTATTTTAAAACAGGTATTTCTGTTGAAATGAAATGTGTGGATTGGCAATTTTCCAGGTGGTTTTGACTGTATAAAAATTAGCATGGTAGAGTTTCCCATTCAGTCAATGTTACTTTTCCTAAGCTCAAACAAGCCTTAACAGCTATTTGTGTTCTGACTATGCTGTGATAATCAGATTCCTATGTAGAGATCTTTGTGGAACTGATGCGATAGTAGATTGTGCTACTACATTACATCTTATTTTGTCCTTTGTACATGCAACCCTGTTTTAAGTTTCTAAATACCAGCTTCTCTTAGTGCTTGAATGTATGCCTTGCAGGAAAGGTGAACATTGTGTCTGTGAAATGTTGTATCAGGAAGCATCTGTCTGCTTAGGAGCTGTTTAAATGATTCACGTAATTAACCTGTTATCAGATATTGCTCGTGATTGACAGTACAGTTTTTACTGTGGTAAAATAATTGGCTTCTTCACAAGTGGCCTTAAAAAAAAAAACCTAAAAAAAAAACAAACCATCTGTGACTAAGTGCCAAACCTCAGTATAAAATATGTCTATGCTAAAGTATAATTTAAAAATTGGGGTAAGGCTTTATTCCTCCAAATCGCTTCTGTTGGCTTGTGTTAAATCTGGAGGAAGACTGAATGATGCCAGTTGGACATTGCCATCCCTGTACCACAGACTAAGGAGTGCTCAGTCAGCGGTAGCTAGTGCCCATTGTGACTTGTAGGGCAGAAGGAAGGGGACTCAGAAAGTAGGTGAAGCCAGAGCCAATGAGGAGGAGGAGGAGGAGGAGGAGGAGGAGGAGGAGGAGGAGAAGAAGAAGAAGAAGAAGAAGAAGAAGAAGAAGAAGAAGAAGAGGAGTTTGGATTTGATATCCCGCTTTATCACTACCCGAAGGAGTCTCAAAGTAGCTAACATTCTCCTTTCCCTTCCTCCCCCACAACAAACACTCTGTGAGGTGAGTGGGGCTGAGAGACTTCAAAGAAGTGTGACTAGCCCAAGGTCACCCAGTAGCTGCATGTGGAGGAGCGGAGACGCGAACCTAGTTCACCAGATTACGAGTCTACCGCTCTTAACCACTACACCACACTGGCAGGACCAGGTAATTCCAGCTTCGTCCCCACCCTCTTCCTTGCTGGGTTCTGCAAGGGCAACACTGAAACTGTGGAGGATGCTGACAGGCACCCCCTGGACTGGTTTTAAATAAGAAGGCTGGCCGAGGTCAGACTGAGGTTAGTGGGGCAGTGCCCCATTTGCTGCAATGGACCAACCACCACAGGCTCAGATACTGTTTAGTATCTGCTGGCGTATGTGGGAGCAGTGTTAGAACCTCAGATAAGCTAGGGACCAAGTGGCTCCTTAAACCAAGGTTACAGTCACCAAAACGGAATGTCTAGTTGCCATTTTTGGGCAGGACGGCTCCAGTGTCTTATTTTTCCAATGATGGGCGGACTATGATTGATTCTCAGTTAAACATCTGGCTAGTTCAAATAACAACCTTGAGCTAGGTAAAGAACTTTGAGAACTTAAAGAAGAAAGTATTCTCTACTTAGTCGAGGTGGCGGGGCGCAGTACCTGCTCCCCTCTATATCTGAACCTCCCCTTGTGTAGAGACTTTAAAGGGGGATATATGGCCAACCTGAGGAGTCAGGAAGGGTGCAGACTCTTCATGCTGGCTAGATTCAACGTGTTTTCCTGCAAGATGACTGAAGGAAGATATTTAGATCTCCCAAAAGCCGAACGTTTATGTAAATGTGGGAAGGAGGAACTAGATACGCTGGACTACATTTTTTTCTCCTGCAACCATGGTATTAACGCGAAAAGGCGTTTGTTGAGTGCCATACAGGAGGACGCATCGATCGCTGCATCGCCCACAATTCAGGGATTACTGTCGGACAACAATGACAGAGTTACTCTAGAGGTGGCTGAGTTTTTGTGCCAGGTTTACTCAGAGAGAAAGGGCCACTGCGGAGGCGATCAGGGGCGGCCTATTGAAAATTAACATATTGTGTTAAATATAGAATTAATGAAGATATATTTTATTATTAGGAAGTTTACTAATTGAAGGCTATTTTTAACGCTGTATTTATGCTCTGAATTTGTGGCTTCAAGAAGTCTATAAAGTGATTGTTTTATTCTTTTTAATAATAAAAAGAATAAAATAATAAAAACTCTGTCCTTAAGTATTGGACTAACTCTGTTCTTAAGTATTTGGAAAAGATTGTTTTATTTTTAATAACCCTGTCCCTAAGTATTTGAATTTGCTATGCCAATAAAGGTTATGGAATGGAATGGAACTTAAAGAAGAAAAGCCACTTGCTCCAGGGACAGTCCACATATATATATACTGGCCTACTCAGACTTATTTTTCTTAATGGTGACTGTTCCTGCTCAGGTTGCACAGAAAAAGCATTGTGGTTCCTGAAATTCATTCTGATTGCGCAGATAAACTATAACTGATAGAATTCTACAGGATGTGGTATGAGTGTGTGGAAACAGTCCAGGTCCAAAGATCCCCATATGGTGGAGATGTCAGGCACTATCCTGGCACCCAGGCATCATTACTTGGTTGCAAGTGGCCAATAGCCAGGTGCAAAATGCGCCTGGCTAATTTTGAACACTGGGAGAGACAACAAGGATGATATTCCGGGCTTCCACAAACAGCTCACTGATTCCTTCACCCACCTCACTTGCTTACCGTGTGTTTTAAAGTGGAAGATTCCTTTCTTATATTCATCTCTGCTTTAAATTCTGCAGGTTTATCTCCAGGTGTTGTCTAAGGGCTCTTGTATCCAAAAATCTAGGCAAACAGGGAAGGGAAATGGCTCTGGTAGTATGTATAACATAGCCTCATAAGAACTAACCATAGCAAAAGTTTACCAGTGCTGTAGATCCCAAGTTGTAACAAATAACATGTGTGTATGTGTACGCTGTACAAAATGTGGGGAACTTTGAGAGCAGCCTCTGGTTTACTTCTCTCTCCTGCAAGTAGCTACCGTTGTGTAAGTAGCTGGGCCTACATTTGTACACGAGTATGCCCTGCTTACATAACCAATCCAGGCAGCCTTGAGAAGTATGAAACCAAATCAGACTTAATGGTTATGACTCTGGCCTGTTTCCAGGCAATGTCCTCAGGATCACATACCATTTGGAAGCTTAATGCACATTTTGAACGATTTCACAACACAGTTAAGAGTTTGGTATTTTGTTTTCCTCAGTGGGCCATGAGAGAGGAAACTTTGCCATGTAATTAGAAGTAGCAACATCTGTGTTTTTTGAAGTACACATCTGTGTCGTCTTTTAGGATTTACGGATGAGGATCCCGTTTCCCTACAAGTGTTCCCATCTGGATGGATTGGGTTTCTTGCTGCCATGGTGTTCTTAGACTAGAGGCACAAGGGAAGAATTTATGACCCGATGTTGGCCATGATAAATAATACAATTTGGTTGGACCTGGGAAGAATGGCAGCGGTTGTCAGGACCCAAACACTGACCAGCAGCCTAGACTCTGGCTCAGATGAGGAAGAGTTGCTCTGGAAGCAGTTCTAAATGTCATGAAATTCTACTACATTGATCCTGAGTAGAACTCCGACGTATAGTTAGCAGGGTGAAAACTTAAACACGTTGCAGGATTCCCCAAAAATAGACCAGAGGTATTTCATCCAGCAGAGCTTTACTGCTACTGAAGGCAAATGAGCATAATGGTCACAAATCCAATACATTCAGGATTGGCACTGTCCATAAGAAATCCAGTTGCAGCAGACTTAACTTAAACTTACAATAACTTATAATAAGTCTAAACCTTAATATTATGCATACTGTGTACAGAACACCACACCAGAAAGAAAAGAGATAGAAAGAGAAAGTGAAACCCAGGCTCCTTCTGGCCTTACATTTATAGTCAGCATGACCTTGAGTGAAAGAGATAACAAATCCAGTTTAAGCCATGTGTACTCGGCTTCTCTGAAGGTATAACCCAAACATCATGAACCACCTGCCTTTTTCTTTCACACAGAGAAGCTTCCAGAACCCTCTTGAATTAATTAGAATAGGAAAGATCTCTATACATCACATCAACACTTTCTGTACTAAGAAATTCAAACCGACACTAAAAGCAGTGGTTCTAGAAGCAGAGATGCTGGCAAGCAACCCAAGTCCCAGTACTGTAGCTAGACCTGAACTAGAGTCCAGTTGGATTGGGACCCTTGATCCAAGGACCCTCAGATCAGGACTTCAGGAGTCCATCTCATCAAGAGCTTGCAGCTCTCTGAGGAACCAACTCACACCCCCATGTTGACCGGAAGCAAACCTTTGTTGAAGGAGTGATCCAAGGAAGAGGAAGAGTTTGGGAAATATGACCTGGCCTTGGCAGCATAAAATACTTCAGTCCGTTTTTAGGTCACATCTACATGATACATACGAAGCACATGGTTTCTCCTAAAGCACCCTGGGAATTGTAGTTTACCCCTCACAGAGCTACCATTCCCAGCAGCCTTAGCAAACTACAGTAGAACACACACGGAGCTGTCCATGGTTCTGTAGCTGAGGGGCTGCCAGCCCCAACATGTCTTCCTTGACAAGGGCAGGGCAGCAGTGCTTGTTTACGCCTTTGTCGGCTCCTGGTGTGCCACTTGAGCCAATTAATATGCGTAGGGTTGAAGCATGGAATCTAGGAACGTAAGTGTCAGGGATCTGCCAGCCCCTGCCAGTCCAGCTCTGAGTGTTTATAGAGAGCCGCAACCTGTGTTAACAACAGATTCATCTTCGAGTGAATCTGGGAGTCCCATTTCGGGGGAGGAGCAGTTAGTGGCTGGGAGCCAGGGAGTGTCAGGTGTCCAGGGAGTTACTGGGAGACCTGGCACCACCCAGCAGACTCGCTCAGAGGGAGAGGCGTCAGTTCCGGTGCCTATCTCACGTAGGAGGAGGAGGCGGCAATTTAGGATGCCGAGGCTTTGGTGTTGGCGCCAAAACAGGAGGGAGGCACTTCCGGATTCTGCTAGTGACTGAGCAGGCATGATAAGGCTGAGCTCTGCACTGTAAATAGTTTGGCACTGAATAAAAAGACTAAAAGACAAATGGCTTGGCACTTCTATTGAACAACCAATAAGGTAACCTGACAGTAAGTAAGCTTGACTTCTCCATGAAACTATAAGGGGAATGGCATCCAGATAAATAGTGTATGTCTTCTTTGCCCTTCAAACATGCTTTGCCTCAATATGATGCTAGGTTAGGACCTCTGATTAGGATAATAGAATTGTAGAGTTGGAAAGGAGGACCAAAAGAGTCATCTAGTCCAACCCCCTGCAATGCAGGAATCTTTTTACCAAAGTGGGGCTCGAACCCACAATCCTGAGATTAACAGTCACATGCTCTACCAACTGAGCTATCCCGGGAATGATCTAGGTAGGCTTCATTAGCATCCAAGGTCATTCCATATCAAGTGATCCAACTTTTTTTTACCTTGTGTCATCCAATTTTCTTAATACTTTGTACACTTGTTGAATGGTCAAAACTAAGTTTAAATCTAAAATTTTAATATTTTTATCTCATCCCAATTTTGAGTTATGCGAGTTTGAAATTTCAAAAAAAAATGCAACTGGCCAAACTTACACTTTAGCGAAAACCGAAACGTCATGTGCAACCAATGCTCTTGGAAAGTATTTGGTGTAAAGTATAAATAATGGAAGAATAAATGTTTTCAGACCCATTTCATGTGTAAGGTGTCCCCCCCCCCTAATTTTGATAGGCATTTTGTTGTAACGTTCATGCAATGAAGTAGATGAGGCAGGTGAGGAGAGAGAGGAGGGCAATAACCCGTGGTTAGGTTGGAACAGTTGTGTCAATGCAAGGGTGTTTGATTGAAATTGTGTTCTGTTTTATGCATGAAGTGTAATGAGCACTTCTTCTACACAGTTTGTTTTATTCTCTTTTCAGTGAAACCTCAAGGGAGGCATATAACGTGATGCCATATAGCTCTCCTTGCCTGTGAATTCTGCTTGTGTGCCATTGTTGTAGAGTTCCCTTAAACAGTCGCTTGTTCACTGGAGTGTGTGGATTGGGGGGTAGGTGGGTGTCGTAGGAAGAAATATATATACATATGTATGTGGGGGAAACAGCAAATACTACATCTTGTGGTGCTATATACCACAATGAGTCTAATCGGAAGTTAAATGTATTTATTTTCTCTTTTTAATTCTTTTCTTTATTAATTTCTTTCTTCCTTTTTCTTCTTCCTTTTTCAATTTCTATCTCTTCTCACTTTTCCCTTCTAGTCTCTTTTCTTTCTGATCTGCTAAGAAAGAGACAAAGTTAAATATGAAAAGTTGACTAACTTGAAGCGATGTTTTGTAGTTTGTTAACTATTGTTAAAGATGGTCAACTGTAGCAAATAGTGAATTGATGCATTAGTTATTGTTGATTTACTGTTGTCAAATCTTAAATAAAATTTATGAAAGAAAGAAAGAAAGTATGTGGGTTGGACAAATGATAACAGAGAAGCAATGAAAATCAGGGGTCCTGGCTACAAGAACAATGCCAGTTGGCATGGCAGCTTTTCATCACAGGATTCCTTGACCTCTGAAGGGGGGTTATGAAAAAATAACTAAGAAAACACAACCCTCACTAGTCTATTGTTTTGTGCTGTGCCTCTTATTTTAAAAAGCAGCCCTGGTGCTTTATTTATGGTGCACAACAACAACAACAACAACAACACTTTTATTTATACCCCGTCCATCTGACTAGGTTTCCCCAGCCACTCTAGGTGGCTTCCTCCACATATAAAAACGCTAAAATGTCAAACATTAAAAACTTCCTGATACAGGGCTGCCTTCAGATGTCTTCTAAAAGTCAGATAGTTGTTTATTTCCTTGACATCTCGTGGGAGGGCATTCCACAGGGAGGGCACCACTGCCGAGAAGGCCCTCTACCTGGTTCCCTGTAACTTCACGGCTCGCAGTGAGGGAACTACCAGAAGGCCCTCGGAGCTGGACCTCAGACTGAACAATGGGGGGTGGAGACGCTCCTTCAGCTATACTGTGGCGAGACCATTTAGGATTTTAAAGCTCAGCACCAACATTTTGAATTGTGCTCGGAAGTGTGCTGGGACAATTACTGGGTTTGTTTTTTGAGCCGCGTGACACATCTTCCTGTAAGTCTTAAAGGTTTTCCAAAGGGAATGATAGCAGTGACTGGGGAGAAGAAATAAGAGCTTAGCCGATCTAACATTTCATTCCTTTTTAAAGGTCTTACTTGGGAGCAGGTTTTCCCTACAGCAAGCCACAAGAGAACTGGGTGACTTGTTTTGTTTAAGCGAGGAGCCAATAATTTTACTAAGTCATATGACTGCAATAAAAGTCAGACTGCATGCTGCCAATTAGGTTTTGCTGTACGCTTCGATTTGAGAAGAAAGGAAAAAAAAATCTCCCCATGATTTTACATCTAGCAATAGGAACATTACAGTGATTACCTGCAGAGCCCAAGAAGGAGTACCACATAATGTGGGTTTGCATCCAGCCTCTCTGCACTTGAATAAATAGATGCCAGAATAAATAAATGGCAAAATGTACAGCTCTACACAGTATGCACACATCTGTAATAAAGCCCATTGGTTGGGGGATCGGGGAGAAGCTAAGCAAGAATGTTAAAGAATGACTTCTTTTGTACAGTGCACACACACACACACACACACACACACACAATGTTTAGTAATGAATACACCCTGGACACTTGCAAATATGAACCATGGTGCCCACATGCTCCTTGTACAGGCATCTGTTGCAGAGGTTTTGATATGGAATATTCCCTGGTGGTTCCTGAAGGGCATTCAACGGCTTGCCATTTTTTTTCTCCTTCTGGTTACAGCAGGCAAGATCCATGTTTCTGATCACTTCACTGGTAGGTGGAGTGGATGGATTCCACACCCTCCACACTGGCCCTCCCTTATACTGTGGATGGTTGAGTCCAGGCCGATCTCTGTAAGCACCAGCTTGCTTTCGACTTCAGAGCTTTACCCTTCCTCCATTTCCCCATTCCGAACTTCCTTTCTCATTTGCGAATCCTTTCTTCTCTGCTGTTCCATATCCTCTTCGTAGGTTTGAAGGGTTCATCTTTGCTTCGCCAGCCAGTCTCCAAATCTATGGAGAGTGTCTTAATATATATCCGTTGCATTTTGTGTCATGAAATGTCTGAACTTTAGGGTCCTAAATGCCTGGCTTTTCCAAGGGAAAAATTTAGTAGGATGGATATGTAGAAGTGACTTCCAGCAGATGGATGTCAATTATACTGTTATTTGGATGGTGTTGATTTGCTGTGTAAATTAGGCACGTATTTGTCTAGCGTATTTGACTAGGGCGCATTCCCAGAGCACCTTCTTGTGGGCAGAGGACTTATTTTTAATCCAGTTTTTGAAAATGACCTTGATGTGTATCTCTGTGTTAGATGTCTGTCTTTATCTCCAAAGGATCTGGGTGGCTTATACAAACACACACCTCTTTTTCTAAAAATAACAAAGGTGAGTCACCACCTTAATCCACTGCAGATGGTTCCCTGAGTTGGGCTACCATCAGAAGAAGGTGGGAGGGTCATATTCCTACCTGACATTTTCCTCTGGCCTTAGATGTTGATCTCTGGACTTGAAAGAGACCCAGAAATTTTCATCTGCCACTTTTTAATTCTGTATTCTTTGCCTGTTTTTCCAGTAGTCATCCTGTAGCTTCTTCATCCTGTAGTAGTCATCTCTGTAGCAGTGAAGGATAGGCGTGCCTGGCGTGCTCTGGTCCATGGGGTCACGAAGAGTCGGACACGACTGAACGACTGAACAACAACAACAACAAGCTTCTTCTCTGCTCATTCACTTTCCCCTGTTCTTGGAACTGTCGTTTCTTCTTGCCTCAGTTCTTCTCTTTTTCTTCTTTAATATTCCTGTTTCCTTTTCTTGATAAAAAGTAAACTTCCATCAGCTCGTCATGATGATTGTCTACTTTTAGGAAAGTGTTGTGCTTCATTGGAACATAGAATGTGAGCTTTCTACAATGATGTCTTCACTCTCAGGTTTTTAGTTTATGTTGCATTTAGTTTGTTAATACACACTGGATCAAAATATTGGTTGTATATACCCAGGAATGAAATCTCGAGAAGGTGACAGAAGTTCCCCAAACAGCCAATGCTGTGAGTTTTCTGTCACCTTCTCAATATTTCATTCCTGGGTATATACAACCAATATTTTGATCCAGTGTGTGTTAACAAACTAAATGCAACATAAACTAAAAACCTTCTGGAATACTGCTAGGACACTTTTTTTTTGTATTGAATTTAATTTCCCTAGAACTATCTCATAGCTGCTGCTTTTAAAATAAAATGGCTGGAGGATAGACTTTCCCCCAGGACAGAGTGCTGCAAATTATTGCTATTCCAGGCTAAATGGGTACAGTTGGCGAGGAGACATTTCAGCTGTGTACACACTCCTGTTTTCTCTGCATCCAGTGTGTTCTCAGTAGCAAACATACGACATAAGCCACACTCCATCTCTATTGTGCCATTTGTTATTATATACTGTGTTTTGATTGAAACACACACACATAACCAGCTTCGGTCTGAATTGAGAAAAAGAACGGCCTAGGTGCATTTTAAGCAGGGTGGATAAAAATCAATGATTTTTTTAAAAAAATCAAAGAAATCAGATTTTTTTGATTTAAATCGGATGTTTTTGATTTAAATTGGATTTTTAAAATAAAATGCTTTTGGAGGAAAAATCTTTCTAAATATAGCCTTCTATTTAAGTTACATTGTAGTCCAAAGACTATTCATCAGGAAATAAGGATTTGTTTTAAGTTTATCAAGTGTGCTAAAACTCAGTCTGTTTTTTTAAAAAAATGTTTAACCCCATCAGTTAACAAACATGGATACATGTGCTATCATGTTATTATTTTAGTTAAATAAATTGTTTAAATGGTTATTAAGGAAATGATTATTTTTCTCCTTCCAATAAAGTACAGCAGAAAAGTTGTCCAAATAGAAACAGTTAACTTATTAAACCTCACCATAATTTCATAATTATCTGTCTATGTATTTCTAGTAGTATAACCAAATCAGTAATTTTTGATATAACTGTAAAAACTATTTATTCCAAAAATGAAACCTTCATATGGTTGTAAATATTAAGATTATACCAGCAAGAATGAGTCTTTCTGTAAAAAAAATATTTAAATCAAGTCTTACTGACTAGTGATTTAAATCAAGCCTTACTGACTAGTGATTTAAATCGTGATTTAAATCAATTTGATTTAAATCAAATCCACCCTGATTTTAAGCTGATACTGTGGATCTAGACTTACCGTTACTTGTACTCATCTGCCTTCCTATTGCCCAGTCACCCAGTAGGAAACACAAGAATCAAATGCACCGCTTCTGCTAAATAGCTAGCTAGGCGTCTCCATCTTCAGACTTGTGCTCTGACCTGGACAGTTGGAGCAACAGGCCAAATACACAGCCACCAGCACATTTAAACCCCCTCTTCTGACATGGCATGTGTAGGCAGCCAGTGAAGTCTCCTTTGTGGCAGCTCCAGCTGCTCCAGTCACTTTAAGCCCCTTCTTTTCCTTGGGGACAGTCGGGGAGGAGATGGGGGAGAGTCTCTCTGGGCCAGTCTCTTCCCCCTCTCTGCCTTTCTGCAACTCTCCCCTGCCACCTCTTCTTCCATCCAGCTCCTTCCTCTTCCCCCTGCCTCATGAGCAGCACCGGATTTACATATAAGCTAAACAAGCTATAGCTTAGGGCCCCACTCTCTTAAAGGTAAAGATACCCCTAACCGTTAGGTCCCATCGCGGACGACTCTGGGGTTGTGCGCTCATCTCGCTCTATAGGCCGAGGGAGCTGGTGTTTGTCCGCAGACAGCTTCTGGGTCATGTGGTCAGCATGACTAAGCCACTTCTGGCGAACCAGAGCAGCACACGGAAACGCCGTTTACCTTCCCGCCGAAGCGGTACCTATTTATCTACTTGCACTTTGACGTGCTTTCGAACTGCTAGGTTGGCAGGAGCTGGGACAGAGCAACAGGAGCTCACCCTGTCACAGGGATTCGAACCGCTGACCTTCTGATCAGCAAGCCCTAGGCTCTGTGGTTTAGACCACAGTAAAGGGGGGGGGGGAACCCTGGTTGTACATTTCCAAAATATAAGATAAAAACAAATAAAATCAAACCTACATACAGCAACAGTGTTTTGCGTCGTGTAGGCTCCTATGATGTAAGTAATGGGCCCCGCCTGTTAACCTGCTCCCTAAAATATCACTGGTTTGCTCATTTCTATATATAGGGTGCCTACATTCTGCATGTGCAAATGGCTTTAGATACCTATTAGGTCCATAAATTACCATATAGCATATATTCAACACAAAAGAACAGCAACATTTTTTTGTTGACGAAGGACAGCTGGACATATAAAGGACCCCATTACCTTCAGTAGCTTAGGGCCTCATCAAACCTAAATCCAGCCCTGCTCATGAGTGGCACAGAATCCTACAAATCACTGGCCCCTTCTCCTAGATCATCCTCCCACCCCTTGCCTTCTCGGCACACTTTTCGGACTCTTGCCTGTCCCTGACACCACCTGCCTCCCATCTTCTTTCAGGGTTAATTTCATTTTGAAGTGCTGTGATGATTTAATGAATCAGGTCTCCCGAATTTCAGAAGAAGGCATCTGGAGGAAATTCTGCTTTTTAATTGCCGGAGAAATTTGCTTACTCCAAATGAATAATGCTCTGCATTAGGATAATTTTGTTACTGTTAATGAGTAGATAGACCTCAATCGGCATTTCAGATGTGAGGCAGCAGGGGACCAATGATGACAGGGAGATAATCAGGTTTCTCAGTGGACGAGCTGAGTACTTGAAAGCACTGTATGTACCAAGGCAGTAATAAATGAGCATATATCTGAATGCTTTAAGTTGTAAACTGCTTAAACATATTCAGAATCCTTTTGACCAGGGATGGGGAGCCTGTAGGAATTGGACTGGGAGGAGGGGAGGCTTAACATTGCCTAGGTACTAACCCCATTCATCTTGAGTGAATGGCTGTGGAAATCAAGGGAGAGGCGTTCTCTTGGATTCTAGCTGCAGTCTTCTCCCTCTATTATCTACCACACTCAAAGCGCTCAGGAACAATGAGCAATCTATTTTTCTAACCCAAGGTGCCCTGACACACAGCCAGCCTTCTGCATTATAGTGCTCTCTTCATTGCTAAGAACACCCAGCCAATTAATAGTGTGGCTCTCGTGGCATTTTCAAAGGCGCTCTTAGGAAGGAGGTGTATTATTAGAAGATCCCTTATTTCTGTCTTTGTCCACAACCGCAGTGGTTTGTTTTTTAAATGAACATAGGAAGGTTGGGTTCCACGGTGGAGAATACAGCTGGAAGGTATTCTCTTAAGCCCTTGACCATCTTTTAAAGAAGACATGCCTCAAGCAGTCCATCTGAGCTACTGCAAAGAAGGCTTCTCATGTTTAGTTCAATGAAAAGTGTTTCTCTGTGTTGTGGGGATTGCAGCTTCCTTGTTGTGCAAAAAAAGGGGCTGCGATTGTTCTGCTTAAATTCTCCAAATATAATAATAATAATAATAATAATAATAATAATAATAATAATAATAATAATAATTTATTATTTGTACCCCACCCATCTGGCTGAGTTCCCCCAGCCACTCTGGGCGGCTCCCAATCAAATGTTAAAACAATACAGCATTAGATATTAAAAACTTCCCTAAACAGGGCTGCCTTCAGCTGTCTCTTAAAAATAGGATAGCTGCTTATTTCCTTGACATGTGATGGAAGAGTGTTCCACAGCTGTTCCAGTTCCACAATTTCGATAAATAACTTGTTTCGGCTGCTCCTATCACAGCAGTGGTACGTTGTTGGTTAGCAAAAGCCCACCAAGTATGAAAAGGTGGGACAGTGTTGGAAAAGGTGCAGCGTATCTCTTTCTTAAATTGTCGAAATGGAAGGAATGAGGAATTCACACTCCAAAAGAGAGGAGGAGCTCACAACCACAAGGTGTGCTCTCAGTCTCTTAACCATGGTTATCAGGTAACATTAAGTTTGTGGACTCTCCTTCCCTCAACCCAAATCTCTTTAATTTTTTTTTTGTCTTAGAAGTGAAGGGATAAGACGTGAAGTTGGAGAGAGTTGCTTACGCATCAGTGGTAAAAGGGTGGGTGTTGTTCCTTAATTCATTTTCCCTACTCCTCGTAATTCAAGTTGAGAGCCACTTCGGGAGATAAGTCCTCAGCAATGACCACCAAACCAAAGACAACAGAGATCTTTGGAGTCTGAGCTCCAAGCATAATTGGCAGAGTGGAACGAACCTTGTGGAATTGCTCTCTTTGAAATCTTTTTCAGATCAAAGGAAGGGTTTGACCAGAAAGTCTTGAGTAAAATAATATACTGTTGCACTCCACTCCAATCTCTGAAAGATGAGCAATTCCAGGGGTTCTGGAGCTAAACTATGGTTCGTGTTTCCTTTTGGGGAATGAGGCACAGTGGAGACTGTGGTGTCTTTAGGATATATGGTTTATTTACACATAGGTAAAGGACCCCTGGACGGTTAAGTCTAGTCAAGGTGACTATGGGGTGCGACACTCATTCACTTTTCAGGCCAAGGGAGCTGGCGTTTGTCCACAGACAGCTTTTCGGGTCATGTGGCCAGCATGACTAAACCGCTGGTGGCACGTAGAGGACTGTGACGAGTGCCAGAGTGCATGGAAATGCCATTTACCTTCCCGCCACAGTGGTACCTATTTATCTACTTGGACTGGCATGCTTTCAAACTGCTAGGTTGGCAGAAGCTGGGACAGAGCAACAGGAGCTCATCTCGTTGTGCAAATTTGAACAGCTGACCTTCTGATCGGCAAGCCCAAGAGGCTCAGTGGTTTAGACCACAGTGCCACCTGCGTGCCTTTTACTTATTTACTCATATATACAACTGAGCTTATGATGGGAGGGTTCACAGCATTAACACCCCAAGGGTCTTTTTTCTCCCCTAGCCACATCCTTGGGTTCAAGCACAAATCAGCCATGACGTTCTCTCTGCCTTTTCCAGCCTGAAACTTATTGCATTCTGCTTCTAGCTCATATAACCACAGACTATTTGCAGCTCTTGCCTTTTGTCTTACTAACCAGGGCAGGAGACCCTCCCATTTGTCCTCTGATACAGAGCCACTCCTTTGTTTTCTTAATAGTCTATCACTGTTCCTTTTGTTCGCTTAACGGCTTGGCTATTCCCTCACTAGAATCCTGCTGGATCCAGGAAACTGAAAGGTCTTGTATACAGCCTGCTTCTTCCCCCTCCCATCACAAACTGGTACCCACAAACTCATAACAATATATTTGTATTTTCTGAAGTTGAGAGCCAATTAAATGCAGCCTTAGAGGTTCAAAACTAACATCTGCTTGTGTAGGAAGAATTAATTGTTGTGTTTTCTATAGCATTGCCCTTTCTATTCACAGGAAAAGGAGGAAGGGGTGAGTGGGTACACAAATAAGATCACAATAGTCTTAAAAATACTTGCTTGGGGCCAACCATTACAGTAGTAGACCATGTCGCATCTGTGAGCTGGACGGGAGTGTCTATAGCGTACATTTGCTCTGTATGTAGTCTCTTGCATAACTCGCAGCTCTCCTATCTGCTTGGAGAAGTATATTTTCCTCTAGTATGCTTTGCTTGAGTTGGGACGCGGTTGGCGCTGTGGGTTAGACCACAGAGCCTAGGGCTTGCTGATCAGAAGGTCGGCGGTTCGAATCCCTGCGACGGGGTGAGCTCCTGTTGCTCGGTCCCAGCTCCTGCCAACCTAGCAGTTCGAAAGCACGTCAAAGTGCAAGTAGATAAATAGGTAAACGGTGTTTCCTTGCGCTGCTCTGGTTCGCCAGAAGTGGCTTTGTTATGCTGGCCACATGACCTGGAAGCTGCATGCCGGCTTCCTCGGCCAATAATGCGAGATGAGCGCCGCAACCCCAGAGTCGGTCACGACTAGACCTAATGGTCAGGGGTCCCTTTACCTTTACCTTTATGCTTTGCTTGTATGTTTTCTCAGCAATGTGGCATATCCAGATAATTTCTATTTTTTTGCATAGGACAATTTCCATTGGAAAATTTTCTGGTGCCCTAGTGTTCCAATTCAGCATGTTTATTTTACTTATATTTAGTAAACGGAGCTAAAAACATTGAACCTGCCAAACTTGCTTAATATACGGTACTTACAGTTGGCATACATTCATTGCTATTAATGAACTTATGAAACAGGAAAAAAATTACTCTGAAAAATAATGCACCTGGAGGGAAAAATCCACACCACATGGCAGATATTTGTGTAGAATCATAAAATAGTAATGTTGGAAGGGACCCCGAGGGTCATCTAGTCCAACCCCCTGCAATGCAGGAAGCTCAGGTAAAGTACAGTGGTACCTTGGTTTTCAAACGTCTCCGTTGACAAACATTTGGTTTTTGAATGCTGTAAACCCGGAAGTAAATACTTCGGTTTTCGAACATGCCTCGGAAGTTGAACATGCCACACGGCTTCCACTGAGTGCAAGATCCTGAGGCCTAGCTGTTGGCTATTGAGTTTTCGGTTTTTGAACGTTTCAGAACTCAAACGGTCTTCCGAAATGGATTATGTTCGAACACCGAGGTACCACTCTATCCAGATACAGATGGCTTCTGAATACCAGTTGCAGGAAACTGCAGGAGGGAAGATATCTCTTGTGCTGGAATTCTGCTTGTGGATGTACTACACGGATCTGGTTGGCCACTGTGAGAATAGTGAAAATCTCCAGGGTGTGCATATCGACAGAAACCCTATAATGTTTTTTCCCTGGACCAGTTACAGTACAACAGAGAGATTTAATGGAATCATGAGTGTGTATCTTGTACATTATTTTTTAAAAGAATTTCCCCTCCCACCGCAATTGTGAAGAATCTTGTTAAACGTCATTGTAACATGTGCCTTAAACCTTTTCCTCCTTCTTGTGTACAGCAATTATGGTGTTCAGGCAACCAGCCGCGGCATTTGTACTTTGCAAACTGTGTTGTAACCTGCTATTAGATGCATTGCAGTTGTGTTTCAAAATATCTCCCTCCCACTGGTAGCCTCCCAGTATAAGGGTTAAAAAGCTTTTGGGAAACAGTTGCGTGTGCCTTCGAGGTTTAATAAAAATCACAATATTAAAGAGTTGAAATTAAGTAATAAATTGTGTTTATTAAACGAGATTATACCCCAAAGAACCCCTTTTATTATTAAATCAAACCTGGGGAATAACCATTTGCTTGGTAGCTTTGGGCAGTCAATATGTTTGTTGTAAGAACATCATCCATCATATTAAAAAAGAAAGAGAGAATAGGGAAAAGAAAAAGCTTTTGGCTTTCAGGATAAAAAAAACAAACACCCAGCATTATTGTAGTTCATGTCAAAGTGATGTTTTCCAGTAATAATATCATGATGACATTAACCTGCAGCCTTCTTCAGTCTTGTGTCCCCAATTGTAGTTGGAGTTCAACCCCCATCCGGGGGGTCAGGGATTATGGGAATTGTAATCCAGCAGAATCGAGGTTGGAGAATGCAGTTTCATAACTGCAACCAGAACCCACTATACCATGCAGAAATGAGTGCGCTGAATGACTATGAAGTTTAGGGGAAAAGAGCTTGTATTTTTCAAGCTCTAGGTAGAAGAGTGCATCCTGGAGAGAAAGGAAACAGTTAAATAGGAGGAGTGTGTTTGATGTGTTGTATCTGAGCAGTTCAGCAAGGAAGCCTGTGTCATGAGAATGGTATAAGGGAACTGGAAACAGATTTTGTGGAGATTCAAGGATTCTTGAATTCAAACCTGGTGGAAGTGGAAAGGCTGGGAAACTCGTGGGTTGCGACGAATTTCCATTCCACTTTCAAGGCAGCTGCCTGTGGAAATTTTGCACTGGGCAGTCATTTCACATCTTTTAGCTTGCCACTGTTTAACTTCCCTAATCAAATTGCAGTAGTAGACTACCCTGTTGTTCACAATAGATTTATTGATGTGCTTTGTTCCCCTACCCAACAACAGGAAAGAATGGAGCCTGTTAGCAGAGAAACAAAGAGCCATAGCCGTGTTTTGCATCCTGAAAGTCCCATTTTCAATCTCTCAGAAAGCATCCTTGTCTGGAACCCCCTGCCATTTAAGACAATACTGAGCTGGATGGACCAGCAGAAAGAAACAAGACCTAAAATCCTGGCTGCAGATGTGGCAGGTTTGGTGGCCAGCATAGTTGCGCTTGAGTGGCAGTTTAGGCATTGGGTATACCTCAGGTTTGGGTCGAGGGGAGGTTGTCGTCTCTGCCTGCCCCTCCAAAGGTAAGGTGTCCCGTTAAAGGGATCTGGGAGGAGTTGATTTAGCACTCCTCAAGGCTGCCATCCCTGCAGGGGTCCCCCTATTTGATGGGAGGCAGGAATTGAAGTGTAGGTGGGTTCCCACGAGGCAAGACACAGTGATAACAGCAAGAACCTTTATTGAACTAACAGAACTGGACAACAGGGACGAAGCAACTGCTTATATACCTTTCTGAAGGCCTGGGCCACTCCCACTCCCAACGTGATTGGCTGTCTAAACTTCCAAGCTGCGAATCATGACTCAGAGTTAAAGAGCCAATGGCAGAGGCCCAAATCTTGAAATGTTCTGTGATTGGATATCATGTATCGAATCAGAACACAGGGGCTCAGAATCCTTTGTCCAGACTCAAGCTCAGGCAAACGCAGACCACAGAATACATAACAGGAATCCCCTGCTACTGGATTGACCCTTGGTGTCACTTCCGGCAGGCGGGCCAGAAGTTAATGGTTGCCCAGTGCCTCTGTCGTCAATAAAGTTGTGGCCTTATTTGATCCAGTCTAATTTGTTGTGTCCATCATTCATATCCGCTCGGGGAAGGTGTGTGTGTGTGGGGGGGGGGGGGGGTTCTGAGCCTGGGCACGCATGCAACTTGAGCTACAGCCCATGGATTTAAGCGAGTTTAGTCACATTGACTTAATCCTAAGAAGTCTCAATTTTTGCAGAAGACTCTGAGAATCTTATGAGACTTCTGTTTATCACTGTTTTGTTTGCTTTTTGGCATATCACCCGCCTCTTATTTGATTTAGGCCTTTGTGTATGAGCTGAGTGAAATTCAAACATAATTCTTTTTCCCCCCTGCCTGCGTTTGTTTAACTTTGGCTTCTTCCTTTTCCCCAATTGTAAAGGGATTTAAGATAAAGAATTAGAGGGAGTTATTTTCATCCCCCCCCCAAATGGGCTTCTCAGAGCCATCTCCCCTTGTGCAAAAACCTCAGTTGGGAGCTCTTGCTGCTGAACAAGCTTGTTTATATATAAAGGACAATGAACTGAAGAATCCTTCTTTTTAAGCTTTATTGCGAGGGAATTTTCTAGAGACACAGACGTTTTGAATTGGAACCTTGGGGGGGGGAGTCACACTTTTGATTTCAAGGAGAGCTTGACTTCGAGAAAGTTGCTTTGCTGCCTTGCAAGCCTTTGTGTTGTGTCAAAGTGACTCCATAAAGAATTAGCATTTATTACCGAGAATTATAAACACTGCCTTTAAGCTTGGAAATATGCAGGAGGTGTTTTCTCTCCACCAAAGCCTCTTTCTTGGGTCTCCTTGCTATTTTTGCATTTTCTAGGACAATTTGTAGCTTTTGTTTGGTCTAAAATCAGTCTCCCCTTTCTCTTCTACCGCGATTCTCTGAGTTAAGAATTACATGAGTGAAATGCAAGGTCAAATACCATTTAGAGAGGAGCATAATAATAGGCAGCTCAAATTATCTTCTAGTTAGCCTTAATGCAAAATTAATTACCGACTATCTGCCCTTTTGTAGTTTCCCCGCCCATTTCTGCGCAGGATGCTTTCTGCTGTTACCGATTTGGAGGATTAGGTTTGCATCGGTGAAACAGTCGTCCTCTCTTCTTGACGACTCTGTTCATGATGCTTAGTAAGAACTCCTGTTTTTGCACATCATAATCCCTCGCCTGCATTGCTGGTCACAAAGGCTGCTGTTCATGCTTTGTTCCTTTTCTATATTTGTAAAACCTGCTCTTTCCAGGGCCTCTGAGAATGTTCCATGAATCTACTGAAGCTTATCACCTTAATTTTGTTCTGTTTTCAGTTTATGTATTTTTATTTTGTACTTTTCAAGTTTATACATTTCACTCATTTTATACATTTCACTCATTTTACAATCGTTTTGACATTTCAAAACTTGACTTCCTCCCCCCTCTTTCTGCGGTTCCTTAAATTTATTTTTAATACCTTCTGCATATCCAAATTAACTTAATTTGCTCATTTATGCATCTTCTTTAAATATATACTCTTATGAAACTGCAGGTGATTACAATAATCCTGCCAGTGTTTTTATCTGTCTATAATTTATCTGTAAATATTCAATAAACCATTTCCATTCTTTTATTAAAAAATTTTTAATCTTTATTTCTTATTCTTCTGGTAAGTTTCGCCATTTCTGCATATTCCACAAGTTTTTGTATCCATTCTTCCTTTGCTGGGACTTCTGCTTCTTTCCATTTTGGGGCGAGTAACATTCTTGCCGCTGTAGTAGCATACATGAATAAGTTTCTATACATTTTAGGACAGGGGTAGGCAACCTAAGGCCCATGGGCTGGATGCGGCCCAATCGCCTTCTCAGTCCGGCCTGTAGACGGTCCAGGAATCAGCGTGTTTTTACATGAGTAGAATGTGTCCTTTTATTTAAAATGCATCTCTGGGTTATTTGTGGGGCCTGCCTGGTGTTTTTACATGAGTAGAATGTGTGCTTTTATTTAAAATGCATCTCTGGGTTATTTGTGGAGCATAGGAATTCGTTCATTCCCCCCCCCCAATATAGTCCGGCCCACCACATGGTCTGAGGGACGGTGGACCGGCCCATGGCTGAAAAAGGTTGCTGGCTCCTGTTTTAGGTAGTTCTGTCCCTATAATTCCCAAAAGGAAAGCTTCTGATTTTTTTTCTACAAAGGTTATTTTAAATCACCTTAATTTAAGGATTCCCTGGAACTGGTTCACACATTAGAAGTAGAGGCATCCGTCTCACATCCTGTGTCAAAAGTTCACTTTTCTCTCCAATAACTCTTTCTGAATGTAGACAGGGCTGCCCCTGCCATTACCGTAGTCAGAGTGAGGCAACTGCCTCAGGTGGCAGAAACCAGGAGAGGTCACTAATGGTTGCAAAAGTGCTGGAGGACAGAGCTGTGTTTGCCATACAGCTTGCCCTGGGCCACCTAAGCCAGCCTGCTGTAGTGGAAACAGCTATTGTTGAAGTAATATTTGACTTCTGCTTGTAGTTTTGGGAGACCGCATCTTGTATTTCTCCTCAAGGAGCAAAATTTCTGAACATAGGCCTATGGGGTGACAGGTCATTGATCTCACTGACCAGGGGTCAGCAACCCTTTTCAGCCGTGGGCTGAAATGAACAAATTCCTATGCCCCACAAATAACCCAGAGATGCATTTTAAATAAAATGACACATTCTACTCATGTACAAACACGTTGATTCCCGGACCGTCCACGGGCCGGATTGAGAAGGCGATTGAGCCGCATCTGGCCCATGGGCCTTAGGTTACCTACCCCTGTCACTGACCTTTTGTGGTGCTGAGAAGCCCCTATGGTGGCATAACATGTTGAAGGTTTTTGGTTTTTTTCCACATGAAGAAACACCATGGTGCAGCTGCATCAGTGCAACAGAACACATTCATCTGCCGCAGCTGCAACAAAACATGTCTCTTCTGTATTGGTCTCTACAGGTTTGACTTAAACCCTGAGGACGCACTCATCCATTGTCTCCTGAGCAGTGCTGTTTTTCCAAGAAAGAAGTGCCAGAACTCACTTAATGGCAATGGCGCCCACCTGAGAGGTGCCAGAACTGAGTTCTGGTGAGTTCCAGCTGGAAAAAAGCCCTGCTCCTGAGACAGAGGGATACCAGGCAAAGTTCCCCATGAAGCAGAATTGGGTTACAGTCCTTGATAGCAGGAACTGAATTTAAGAGATCCATATGACTCAAAAACATCACACAGTACTTTCGAATCAATGTGTAGAAAAAGGGGGGGGGAACACAAGTACCGTCTTTCCCCCTTTTTAAGACACCGTCTTATAATTTTTTCCCCTCAAAAAAACACAGGGTGTCATATTTTTTTTTGGGGGTGTCTTATTTTTATTTCGTCAGTATGGTACGGTACAGCCTCCCCCTGCGCGCTGAGCAGGCGGGGCAGAACTCCGCAAGAGGCGCGTTCCCCCCCCCCCGCGCCTTTCGCTGGTTCGCTGGCTCCCTGCGCACGCAGGAGGGGCTGAGGAGGCGACGGGAACAATGGCGGCACCACAGCTTACTTTTGGGGTACGTCTTACTTCTCACAAAGGTAAAAAAACCCTGCCATGGCTTACCGGTACTTTATGACTATGTATTAAAAAAGGGGAAACATGGTATGGCACCTCTGTAATAAAGGGTATATGCAGGCTGCCTTGCCCACAGGAATGAAAGCATTGCATGTATATCTGATGTAAAATTAGCCTATGTACGTAAAAACACACACATCACCATTGTAGTTCCCTCTCTCAGAATGTGTGGTGCCTATTAGGAGACAAATCTAAACTTTCCAGACTCATCGCCCTTTAAAGTGTCTTAAGCCTTTCCAGGTCCAGGGCCCACCTCTTCGTTTTAATTTCTAGTATGGTACATTTCTTAATTTTTTTTTATATCTCCTACTAGATCTAGCCTGTTGGTCTGTCCTCCATTGCCCCTTTATTCCCATCCCTTCCCAGTGGTTGAGAATCCATTTGTTGCAATGCTGTTTGCCTTCCCTGGGTCAGATCGCAACGCTGCTTGAAAACAACAGCTATATTCTTCCATGTCATTAAACAGTGCTTTTGGGATGCTGGAGCAGTATTTCAAACCTTTCTTTGAAGGACCCCTTTAGGCAGTGCTTTTTTTTTTCTGGGGGGACGCAGGGGTACACATACCCCTAAATGTTGTGTGAATCTAAGTTTGGCCTCATTGAGGTGCAGTATTTCAATATGAGTAGGAAAATGAGAGTTCCCCTAAACATTTTTTTAAGAAAGGAAGCACTGCCTTTAGGTATTGCTTACTGGTTTTAATATAAACATAAACCTCTTACTGTGAAGAAGATGTGTTTGTACACTTAACATTTTTAAGTAGAGATTGTACAACTAAAATGTTTTGAGAGACAGTAATTGGAGAATGTGATCTCTTTCTTCATCTCCTCCCCCATTTTAAACATTTTTGGTGGAAAGGGTGAATACAGAGAAACAAATGTATGTTTTATTTTCCCCATGCAGTGTAGGAAGAGCAAACCATTTTGCAACTGCACTTCACGTCCCTTTTGTGTTTGTGTGTGTGCAGGGGGGTGTCTATTTTGTTTTGAGTGGCTGAGCACAACACACTCTTGCTTATTTGTCATCGTGTTGTGTAGGCATGTTTTGTCATCTGTTTGGCGCACGCCTTTTAATTTGTGTGGAACCCTTATTGACTTTCAGCAGAAGCTCATCTGTATCTGTTGCTCTCCTTTTCCAGAGGAGGACACAAATTTTAATTGGAAGTCCTTTCTGCTTCTCCCTCTTATCAGTTATGGTTCATGTGCCTGTCTGCAGGCTTGCAAGCTGTCAATGGGTTCTTTGCAGTTCCTCCAACCGGAGAAAACTCTGCACAGATAACCCTGTGGAAGAAAGAATCTACCTAACCCCAGAACCGGAAAAAACAATTTTAGATTCCCAGGTGCTGCTACCAGCTAATTTGCAGGTGTCAGCCTCTCTGTTAAGCTAGGAAACAGCAAAATGCCTAGGCATCAGCATCAAATGTATAGGTACCCATTTATTGCTTTGTTTGGGGTGTATTTTAGTGCATTTGTTTACCTCTCTGCAGGACAGCACTTTCAAAAGTGCTTTTAAAGGCAAAGAACCCAGGAGGGCATGAAAGCTGGATGGAGAGAGTCTTTATCAGTCTCTTGTGTCCTACACACACCGCCCTCCCCTTCTTCTGCAGTGCTTTCTCTGAAATGCACAGCACCTGCTGCCCGTTCCCTAACATTGGTATTGTTGCAAAAGCTGGGTGCCTCCCGTTCTCTGCAAGAACCCTTGGGGTTCCTTCCAGCCATTCACCCAAGGTCTGTGGTCCTTTGGAGAGCTGGGACATGGCAGAGGCTGTTGTAGCTTTAAGAAATATGGTTCGTTCACCTATTTACACCTTCAGACTGCATGGAGGGGGTCCAGATCAGGCTTTCTCAACCTCGACCCTTCAGATGTTTTTGGCCTACAACTCCCATGATCCCTACCTAGCAGGACCCAGTGGTCAGGGATGATAGGAATTGTAGTCTCAAAACATCTGGAGGGCCGAGGTTGAGGAAGCCTGGTCCAGATCTTACAGCATGGTCATTTCACAGGGGGCTTGTACCCCACAGCGATGTAGCCTTGGAGTCCAAGGCATCTCTCACAGCTAGCCTGCTGCCTGCCTGCCCAAGATGGACCCCAGTCTTTCCTCTTCCTCCTCCTCCTTCCCAGCAACCCTTGCTCAAGACTCTCTCTTCCTGTCACCTCACACCTAGTTACCCTGGCAACTTTCTAAAGCCCCAGTCTCTATTCACACCCCAGGGCAAGCGGGGTGGGGGTGGGGGGAGAGAGAGAGTTCTCTTGCATTGGCAATGGCTCTCAAAGACCTTGTATTGTTTCTTAATGGCCTTAGCTTGGCCAGGTCGTTATGCATGGGCTAGCCCAGGAATTCCTCTGCAGCTTACATTTCTCCCTTCACATCCCAAATAATCAAAATCCTACCATTTGTTAATTTCTAGAGTTTAGTGGGTCCCTCCAATCTATAACACCATGAAGGGGGTTCTTTGTGCACATAGCTTTTCTGTGTGCGATTTATCACAGGAATAACTGGTTCTTGTAGACCTACTCCTGTTTCCATTATTTCTCTTCATTCTTGCATGGTTGGGTTAGTAGTACTAGATAGTACTACTAGTATTTATTTATTTATTTTCTAATTTATATCCCACCCATCTGGCTGGGTTTCCCCTGCCACTCTGGGCAGCTCCCAACAGAATATTAAAAACACAACAAAACATCAGACATTAAAAAACAAAATATCCTATACAAGCAACAAACAAACCAATATCAAGACCAGAAGGTCAATACAACGATTACACATTAATAATAATAATAATAATAATAATAATAATAATAATAATATATTTATACCCCACCCATCTGTCTGGGTTTCCCTAGCCACTCTGGGCAGCTCCCAACAGAATATTAAAAACACGATAAAACACCAGACATTAAAAACTTCTCTAAACAGGGCTGCCTTCAGATGTCTTCTAAAAGTCAGATAGTTGTTTATTTCCTTGACATCTGATGGGAGGACATTCCACAGGGCGGGCGCCACCACCGAGAAGGCCCTCTGCCTGGTTCCCGGTAACCTCACTTCTCGCTGTGAGGGAACTGCCAGAAGGCCCTCAGAGGTGGACCTCAGTATCTGGGCTGAATGATGGGGGTGGAGATGCTCCTTCAGGTATACTGGGCTGAGGCAGTTTAGGGCTTTAAAGGTCTGCACCAACAGTTTGAATTGTGCTTGGAAACATAATGGGAGCCAATGTCGGTCTTTCATATATGCTGCTATTACTTTTTGTGACATTGAATGGAATTCTTGATTTCTTAATGGGTGGACCTTTAATCCAGCGTTTCTCAACCGGTGTTCCGCGGTACACTACTGTGCCGCGAGACGTCGGCTGGTGTGCCGCGGGAAAACCGTTGGGGACCCACGCCGCAGGCGCGTGGTGGTGGCTCCAGTGGGGGAAAGGGAGCGCAGAGGGCCACCGCCGAGAGGAGGCACCGCGGAGAGGCTGCTGGGCTCTGCCGCGCATGCGCAGGCTGGGAGCTCGCCGCCGAATCTGATTGGTTGCCAGGGACCAATGGGAAGTCGGAGGAGGGAGACGCGGGGGCTGCCGGTAGCTGCCGCCATTTTGCTGTTGGGGGGCGCTGAAGCCCGGCGGCCGCCGCCGGAACAGCTCAGGATCTTCAGGCGGGGAGATGTTGCGGCGGCGCTGTGGAGCCCGGAGCGGCTCCTGTCCGCTGCCCGGACTCACGGCGCACTCCCGCCTGCGCGAGCTCCGGGCCGCGATCACTGCCCTCACCGGGGTCCCCGTCCAGGCCCAGCGCCTGCTGCTCGGTTTCCCCCCGCTCGGCCTCGACCTCGGTGACGGAGAGCGGCACCTCGGAGAGCTCGGCATCCACTCTGGTGGGAGCTGGAGAGAGGTGGTGCGGGGGGGCTGGGGGCGCTGGTGGGCACGGGTCGGGAGGTTGGAGGTTGCTGCGCTCGGGAGCGCGAGGGCGGCGGGGATCCCCGGGCGGTTGTGTCTTCCTGGCGCTGCCGGTTGGGGCTGTGGGGCTGCTGCTGTGGCGAGCCGTTTAGGCTTCCCTGGGCCGTTTTACTTTGGGCGCATAGCTCCGTGATTTCCGTTGCCATGGCGATGTTGCTGCCGCCATATGTGGGTGCACAGCGTCTCCTTGTGATTTTTTGACATTTTCTGGTGGTGGTGTGCCGCGAGATTTTTTTCATGAGACAGGTGTGCCGTTGCCCCGAAAAGGTTGAGAAACACTGCTTTAATCGGTAGCAACTGTGTTCCATTCTGGAACATGCTTGGGCCAAAAAGGGTGGAGACAATTGGATCCTGTTAAGGATTCTTCTAAAGAACTTCAGAGAGAACTGCATCTTCAAATCAATACTGGACGTTTTCTTTATATAATGAAACTCCTGTGTTGTGAAGCAGTAGCTTTATGAAAGCTGGAGTACCCCATGGGGCCATCTACTTAGTCGTCATGTTGCAGCATAGAAAGTGCAAGGCATATTGCTCTGAACAACATAATATAAGCTACATGCTTGATACAGGAGAAGGTAAAAATAAAAATTCAAGGTGATGTAAAAGAAGAAATGTCCCCAAAATGAGAGCTGGATTGCCAGGTTTGGCACTCAAGACAGTCTGGTGCCTGGTTATGATCAGAATCCATATAATTTCTATTCTGCAATTGTTGGGGGTTGGGGTGGGGGGAGGGAATATCATTCTTCATCTTTGTTTCCAAGTTTCTTTGCTTTACAAACTTGTCTAATCTATGCCTCCGGAGTTTTATGAGCTATTCCACAAAGTTCCTTTTGAAATCTGAGCCAAGATCCTTATCATGGATGTCTGTAGAGGAGAACTTAAACATTACTATAGAGCAGGCCAGCACTGTGCCATCACACAATATCTTCAAACAAAAAGCCTACTTTTTGCATGGATTTACTCAGTACTTTTTCCATATGTGCTTTCTATCCTGAAAATGTTTTTTTTTGTATTCTGGATAGTGAGTAGATGCAGATGTTTATTTACCAGGTATGCATGGTTCAATCTAAACCAGTCGTCTAAAACATCACACCTGAATGTGACCAGAATTTTACCATTCCTCTATTTACATCAACTGAGAAATCTGGGCAGATTACTCTGCAGCTTTGGGTGTTTCAGATAGTTGTTTTACTATGGAATTTACACAATGGTACACGGCCACTTGGATGGAAAAATTGAGTTGTTCTCAATCTGGAATTGTTCATGCTCATTTACAACATGTTGCTTTTGAAGGGCCATATATGCATATATGCTTTTTATGTATTCATGCAATGTTATACTTAATTATACATTCAGACATTTTTGCTTATATTATATAGGCCAGCTATATTGATTTTATATGCATTTATTCGGTCTCTGGCTATGAATAAACTCAGTGCTTCATTTGTCCATGAGCGGAGGTAGTGTTCTGCAAATGATGGCAAGGTCACACAGCTGTCTTAGATAAGGTCTGGCTGGAAAGAGTAGCAACAGTAGACCTGCATACCTGAAGCTGCAACATCCAGACATCAAGGACAGAGGTCTGCACAGAGTCTGCATATAGTTTGCAACATTGTAAGGTTACATTCCTGAGATTAGATGCGCCTGCAGAGAAACTCAGAATAAAATATATTTTTAGAAAGAAGCATTTAAAAAGATCCCTATGCCCCCTGGAATAGAAAAGCCTCTTTTTCAAAAGGACATTTTTCTCCTTATGTTCTAAGTCTTTTGCTTGCAGTACAGAATATATGCATTCAAGCCTTATAGGGAAAGGGTGTCAAAATAGAATTTCCTTTTAAAGCCTCTTTCAAAGGAAATTCTTTTCCCCTATGTTTTATATATTATAATCAATTATATGTATCTTTGTATTGATCCTGCTTATATATATATATATATATATATATATATATATATATATATACCAGTATATATATATATATATATATATATATATATATATATATATATATAATAACCAGTTATTGATCCTGCTTCTGTATAGGTGTGCTTGCTTCATGTATGGATATTAGAAAGCAAAGTATTAGTTTCCATTTCTTTTGATGAATGGCTCCTAGATGCCCAGCTGTCTGAGAATGTGGCCAAGGTCTTCTATCTAGTAGAATGTTTCAATCCTTTGTATCTTTATCAAGCCACCTGCTTTAAGAATTGTATCAAAGGAGTATAGTCTGGGGTTGGTAATCAGAAAATAGGATGTCAGCATTTTCGGTTTCCTGAAGATGACGTCTCACAATACCTGCAGATGTGTATAAAAGAACCACATGCCCATAGGTGTGTGGGCAGATTGCGAGCTGATTGCGCTGTCCCTTTTGATCTGTCATATGCCTTTCAAAATAAAGTTTTGTTGTATTTTGAGTGGCATTTGGCCTCTTTGTGAGTTCTACCCAGATCTCTGGAGATCCCGGAATAGATAAGGCTTATCACTTTCAATCTAGATTAAGCCTAGATCTTGCTGTCCTGGCAGGGTGAGTATAAGTGCTTGATAAGGATTTGAAAACCTTCCCTTTGTTTAGGTTATCCATACCTGTTCCTTCCTGCACATTGCCCAGGTGAATGAAGAAGGAAGTGGTGATTACAATCTTGGTAGATGCCCACCCACAGCATCATTGGACAGGTGTGGTTTCATCTGCACCGCCACCTTGCACCACCTACAGGTGGGATGTAGGTGGCGCTGTGGCCTAAAACACTGAGCCTCTTGGGCTTGCTGATCGGAAGGTCGGCAGTTCAACTCCCCATGACAGGGTGAGCTCCCATTGCTCTGTCCCAGCTTCTGCCAACCTAGTAGTTTGAAAGCATGCCAGTGCAAGTAGATAAATAGATACAGCTGCGGCGGGAAGGTAAATGGCATTTCTGTGCACTCTGGCACTCATCACGGTCCTCCGTGTACCAGTAGCGGTTTAGTCATGCTGGCCACATGACCCGGAAAGCTGTCTGTGGACAAACGCTGGCTCCCTTGGCCTGAAAGTGAGATGAGCGCCGCAACCCCATAGTCACTTTTGACTGGACTTAACTGTCCAGGGGTCTTTTACTTGTTTAATCTGTTTTCAAGTGTACACATTGCAGGGTGATGTAGAATCTGTCAAGACCAGTGCCCCAGGCCCCAGGACACCCCCGGCTGTTGTTTGATAAGCAGAGTAGTGGAATTTCCAAAAAGACACAGCATTTGCTGGGAAGTCTTCAGTAAATATTACTAAGGCTTAAAGCTTACAGTTTGTTGCTAGATCCCCTAGCATGGCAAACACTTGGCTCAATTAGGGCAAAATCCAGTTAGAGCATAAAAATCACACCACACGGATATAAAATACAAAAATGAAAGGAAAGAATAGAAGTCAGAAATAGAATGAGAACGAGAAACTGCTCACTGGGCAGCCCTTCCTAGTGGCCTTGGCACTAAGATAAGGCACATATAGCATGAAAACAACAGCTGTGCTTGCCTTGAACACTTTGGAACGTTAGACCTGCTGCAATATACCAGAATGCTTCCGGTAGCTTCTGTACTTGCGTGTGGAGGTCACCAAGCCACCCCCACCAATAAATTCACACATGAGACATAATTTTTTGGGGGGGTTTTGGCATAGTTTTGGCCACAGCTTTATTAAAATACAAAACACGTGAGTGGTTGCGTAGGCATTGGTTCACCTGTCCAACGGGACAGAGCTGACCACTAGTCAGCGAAAGACTAGCTGTCCGGCGGGACAGAGATGACCACCTGTCTGCGGGGGGAAACCAGTCTGGGGAGAGTTGAATGGAGGCTGGGCTGCAGAGACCTCCCCCTTCCCCAGAGGTTCCAGGGGCTCATGCACGGCCCTGCAACCCTACCGGGTTCGGACAAGCATATTTGAGCCGCTGGATTCCTTTAACGGAATTCCCACGCACCATGATCACTTTTGGAGGGCTACCGCGCTCCATTAACCAACACAACCAATGCCTAACCGCCAACCTTACAAGTTGTGACTAGTTGCTACGTAGTAGGCGAAAACCAAATGGCACAGCCAATCAGCCAAATGGAAAAATTCCTACTAGGCCCCCGCCTCAAAAGCAGACGACCCCATGACAGGCAACAGCAAGGTCAATGCAAGCCTATACCAGGGAGGGAGGGCGGGAGATCCGAAGCTCGCAGAAAAGAGGGAGGTCGCACCACGTGCAGACTCTTTATAAGGGACGCTGGGCTGTCCATGAAACTGGATACATGTGCTTCTGCCCAGCAACATGTTCTGGTCAAGCTAGTTGTGGCCAGCTAGCCAAACCCACAGGGAGGTGGCTTTTCTGCCCCACCGCAACACAAGCTCTCCTTTGCATTGGAGAACTCACTTTCACAAAACTTCATACCTTGACAAAATCAGTCAGCAGTGAGCTTCTCAGAATGATGCCAGTTTCAGAATACAAGCAGTTTCTCAAGAAAAATATGCAACAGATATAAATTGTGTGTGGACTACGTAGAAAAAACAGTTAGTCTCCATTGATTCTAAAATAAAATGTGTGCACACAGCCAGAGAAGATCGTTTACTTAGTGCTTTTAAGAAACTAACTCAAATGAAATGGCAGCACCCATTAAGTATGACTTACATGCTTGTAATCGCTTTCGGTAAAAGTGGAAATAAAGATGTGGCAGCAGAAATAAATACGAGAGAGAATAACTTTTAAATCAGGTTGAAAGTTAAACCCACAAGCCCATATTGCCTGCAAGATTTTACTACCTTTACTATGGAATGATTATAAATTTTTCACAGAAAGAATAATTGCAACGTAGCACATCCTATGTATCTTATCAGTTGTCAATGCTTGAAGCGGGGGTGGGGGGAGAAAGTAAGATGGTTTTGCCTCAAATTAGGCCATGCTCAGTTAATGTCTGTTGGAAAGAAAGGGGATTGTTTTAGGCCCACCTGAAACTATGAGGTGATAGATAGCCTATCCTGCTTTAACGACTGGCCAGCATTCTCTCTCTAAACTCTTAATAATGTTTGATTTGTTTTTTCCTCTATAAGTGGCTAAAATGGTTGGATCTGGATACTGGTGTTAATGAATATATGTTAAAAAATTAGGAGGATAGAGGTGGGAAAAATAGCTAAAAATTTCGAGACCGCAGGGAGGAAAGGGTGCAAAAAGAAGAAATTTAACAGTATAGAATTAGGTTGGAGTAAGGGATATTGATAAGGGTTTAGGAAAGTATCAGAAGTAGTTAGGAGCTGAGGTATTTTTTTTTTTAAAAAAGGAGTTAGTTTAAGTAGAAATAGGATTGGTAATGTAAGAAGGAAAATGATTTTGGTATTTTATGATTTTGTGAAAAAGGATAAGGAAATGGAAAGAAAAATATAATATTGGGGTAAAAATAGATATGTTTATGAAATAGACAATGAATTCAACGGGGGGGACTTGAGGAAGTCAACCGAAAAATGAACTTGAGGAAAGGAAGAATATCTGGCCTACAGAAATGGGCCAGACCCAAGCAATGATATTGTGTATGTTAATTATGTTAAATACGAAATGTTTATTGTCTTTCCCGGTGAGAGAGGGGATTGGAATTTTGCTTCCCCCAGTGAGAGGGGGGGAAGGATGAAAATTTAACGGTATTGTAATTGCTTAAAATTGTTAAAATCAAGAATATTTTTTTTTAAAAAAATAAACTCTTAATAATGGAATACCACCAGTCTTAGAAACTCAGATATGTAAGCTAGGCGCCAAATGGTACCTTAAACCAGAGTTACAGTTGCCAAAATGAAATGTCTGGTTGCCATTTTGGGGGCCAGATGGCTCAAAAGTCGTACAGTATTTTCCAACATGACTTTTGGGTTCCCAGAATTCGTTCTGACTGTGCAGATAAAATATCATGGATAGAATTCTACAGGGTGTGTTGTTAGTGTGTGAAAACAGTCAAGATTCAAGGATTCCCCTGGCATGCAATTCCAGATCGTGGAGACATCAGGTGCTGTCCTGGTGCCCGGGAATCTTCACTTGGTCGCAAGTGTCGGATAGCCAGGTGCGAAATGCGCCTGGTGCCTGGCAAATTTTGAATGCTGAATACCACATCAGTTCATAAGAATACATTCCTTGTTACTGTGGGATTAGATTTTGTTGTTCACTAAATTCTCATAAAGCGTGTTCTCCCTTTATGGAGAGCACGTGTTGCGGTGGGGGCCAGCAAGTCACCCCTCTGTTGCTGGGCGGGATCGTATGGATGGCCACTGTGGTGATTGGGCTCTGGGTGTCGTTGGGGAGATTTACATGTTGCAATTTGTTGATGGACAGCCCAGAGCCTATATATTGCAAAGCACGTGGTTTAGGAGCCCTCTTGGCTGCGTGCATCGGATCTCCCGCCCTCCCTCCCTCCCTGTTTTTAGGCCTCTGTGTTGACCTTGCTATGCCTGTCATGGGGTCGTCTGCTTTTGGAGCAGGGGCCTGGTAGGAATTTTTCCATTTGGCTGATTGGCTGGTGCCATCTGGTTTTCGCCTACTGCGTAGCAATTAGTCACAACTTGTAAGGTTGGCGGTTAGGCATTGTTTTTAAATTGGTTGTTGGAGGGGCAGTGTTGGCTGTGGTTGCCCCTCCAAGGCTAGAAGGGGCGGAGTTGGCTGTGTCTGCCCCTTCTATGCTGCAGCTGCGCGGGGAATTCCGTTAAAGGAATCCAGGGGCTCGTCATGCTTGTCCGTATCCCCCGGTAGGGGGCCAGGGCCCACCCAAGAGCCCCTGGGAGCATTAGGGGAGAAGGGCGCACATTCTCTCCCCAAAGTGTTTTCCCCTTTACTGACTCCATAGGCGGATGGATGTCAGTTCTGTCCCCAGCGGGACAGATAGTCTTAACGAATGCCTAAGCAACCACTCACATATTTTGTATTTTAATAAAGTTGTGGCCAAAATCATGCCAAAAACCTTAAACAAAAATTCTTGTTTGAAGTGGGTATCATTTGAGGGGTGGTCTGGGGACCTCGACACGCAAAGTGTCCATTCCTAGTTTGGGTTTCCAGATTTGGGATGTTGCATTAGGTAATTTATTTCAAGCACAATAGATTAAAGGAAACTTCTGTTTTACCTGGGATAAGATGGGCGATTCTTTCCCCTTCCCTTATCTTTTAAAATGCTAGCAAATCATGTGCACACAGTCTCTCAATGTTCTTATTGCATTCCACCATCACAATTTTTACCCAAGTTGTGCCATGTCAGGGGCATGTGAAAATGTCCTTTTTCTAACCACCAGATCAGTCAGCTCCTACCTATCTGAGAGAGTTCACATTTCTGAAACTTAGCATCGGGTACTTGGTGGTGTATCAAAGAGCATGTGCTTCTAAAATATCATTGGAATAATAATTAGAACACCTTTCTGGAAGCTGACTCTTGTCGTGAATACAGATTACGAGCCTGCTCTTCATTTGCATTTAAAGGCAGGCGTTTGACTTTAATCATTTAAGCATATAGAGTTTAAAGCAATACCGATAAAGGCATAATCACTGAGCACCTTTCATGCACATGACCTTTGGCAGTGTGTATCTTAACACAGAGACTGGAGTTTGAGATAGCGGTGGTGGACGGAAGTATCAAAAGCTACAGCCTCCTCTTCTTGTAAACAGAAAGCTTGAACTCTTTCTGGAAATTCTTGGCACATATCAAGTTAGGGGACTTAATATTTGCAGACAGGAGATACTGAGGCTTGAGGAGTCATTTGTCAGTCAGTTAGATGAATGTCATAGGAGCATTAAGTTAGAAAAAAAATGCTATTCATTTCTAATATTTAGCATAGTGGGACCCTTTTCTGTGTTCTACTGCCTATGTCTTTAATAGATTCATAGAATTAGAATCATAGCGTTGGAAGGAATCCTGAGGGTCATCTAATCTAATCTACGGTATCCAATGCAGGAATCTCAGCTAAAGCATCCATGACAGATGGCCATCCAACCTCTGCTTAAAAGCCTCTAAGGAAGGAGAGTCCACAACCTCCCAAGGGAGTCTTTGTCGCTACCTTCTCTCACTCCTTATCGCTGTGTGACCAGTTGGTTGGTACCTTAGGGTGCCAGAAATCAGGTTCTTAAATGATTCATATATATATTTATTGGTAATAGTTGAGGCACCATTTTTTATATCATCCAAGCACACAAAAAGAATTAAGAACCTTTCGTGTCTAGGAACAGAAGGTAAATGCAAGGGCTGAAACATGAATAAACCAACAGTTTTGATTTCCTGATACAACCAAAACTGTTTAAACAGCTGCATCAAATGCCTCTAGACAAAAAAGTAGACTTCCGTAAGAGCTAGTCTTGCCACAAAGAAAGGCGTTTTACAGTCCATCAGATATTCTTGGATCCAGCTACCCCCATGGCTGCATCATTCTATGTGTTCAAATTCATACTTCCTCAATGTTCCATCTTCTCTTTACTATATAACATTGGCCTTTTGCAATTACAGTGGTACCTCGGGTTAAGTACTTAATTTGTTCCGGAGGTCCGTTCTTAACCTGAAGCGTACTTAACCTGAAGCACCACTTTAGCTAATGGGACCGCCTGCTGCCGCTGCGCCACCAGAGCACGATTTCTGTTCTTAGCGGAGTTCTTAACCTGAAGCGTACTTAACCTGAAGCGTACTTAACCCGAGGTACCACTGTAATTCTTGTCTTTGTATCAGAAAGGCACCCGGCCAATTTGGTTGCCAATAAATATTGCTGCAGGCATTTCTGAGATCATAGTCTTTCCAACGAGTTGCTCCTGTCCAGGTTTGTTAATTGTCTTACTTTAAATGTTATGAGGATCCTGTGCCCCTTTAAAATGTGGATTTTTGGGGTGGGGGTTATTGGGTTGTTATTGGGTTGTTGTCTTTATTTTGATTATGTATTTTGTGGTTTTATATTTTGATTTTATTCTGTGAACCCCCCTGAGACCTCTGAGTATAGGGTGGTATATAAATTCAAGACAGAATAATAATAATTCGCCTCTTAATATCACACATCCTTTGCTCTTAGACTTGTTCCCTATCGTCTCCCCCCACTTTCACGGCAATGGCAAGTGTAGCCGCAACACTATAGGCATCGTCAAGCACTATCATCTCTCATCCTATTACGATGTGAACAAATTCTCTCTGCCCCTGGTACTGTCGGTAGCAATGTCTAAGGCAAATTTTGTCCAGTGGTAACATTGTTGTTATAAGAATTCTAAATCCCAAATATAAAATAAATGTTCATAAATGTACAAGGCAAACACATACATAAGTATATAAACCACGTATCTGAAATAGGACAGGAGAGCAATCCTGTTGCCATTTTGACTCTCCCAAACTATTTTGACTCTCCCAATTTCCGCCCTCCCTTCTACAGGGGTGTGGGGTTTGCGGCACCGAGCGGGGGTCACCTGGGCGGCTGCCACCCCCCTTTCATAGCCTGGCCCTTTGACCCGCCCTCGGCCAGGTGGACAATGGACAGTCGGCCGGGGGTGGGGTCAAGGGCAAAGTAAAAGAGGCCAAGGCCTCTTTGGTTCTTTTTCCTTCCAGGTTCAAATACCGTATTTCTGACCTCAAATATTTCTCTGCAAGGAGGAAGGAAATAGGAAAGTCTCTCCATTGTCTTTTGCTTAGCTGTCTTAAGGGCGTATTTGTGTATGAATAGGGTGAGCCTGTGACCCAGATTCAGGAATTAAAGCATTTACCATCGCAAAAGAATGGCCAGGCTGCCCAGGTAAAGCAATCAGTGACCATTAACAGATATCCTGGCAAATAGGATTTCTGCTGTAGACCGCCGCCCCCTTCTGTGATGTATGTATGATGGTTTGGGGGTGGTCTTGAGCTACAGGGTGGGCAATTTCAAAAGTCTATGTAAGGGCTTGCACACCATTGTTCTGGGTCCCTCCTCCCTCCTGCATGAGTGAGGACCCTGTTGCAACAGTTTAATAAAGATCAGGCTTACTAGCTGCTTTGCTTCTCAATATTCTCCGGTTGGCCTCTGTTATTTTCTCCTACCCACTTAAGAACTCTATACAGGCTCTTGGATACCCCATAAGGGAAAAGGAGCAGGTTTTTTCTATAACATTGTACAAGTGGGACCTGTGACCAGAAGTTGCAGTGCATTCTCACCATGTAAGAGGAGTGTGCCAGTACAGAGCACCAGTCAGCTGGCTACCTCTTTCTAGGACACTCCATTCCATTTCCCCACCCTCTGGCTTTCCAGTTTTCTTTTTCAACCGAAGCTCAACATCCTATGGCAACAGAGCATGCTCGGTCCTCTTTGCGCTGCTTTGATGTTTTACCTGCCCCTTAGGTTGTATTTTGAAAAGATCCCTTGTACTTCTTCAAATCTTGGAGTTCCTCCAAGCGTGCTGACAACTCTCTCTTGTTTTCCAGATGCCTTATTTTGGCATTGTTCCTATTGTCACTCAGCAACCCCGTTTACAATTAACGAGACTGCCCGTCACAGAGACAAAAAAAATCACTTGGCTTCTAAAATCTTGCTTTAAGTTGTGCTCCAACCAACAATATATACCACGGTTACGTAAATACAAGAGCAAACTCACACCAAACGTAACCTGCTGAACATAATTAAAGATACAATTGGATCATAGCCAAAATTGTATAATGATAAGGAAACAACAAATAAAGAGCGACCAAGCGGGTAGTAACATCACAGTACTAGTTCAAAAAAGTCATTGCAGTCTTACCCTGTTTCCCCTTTTTTAATACGTAGTCATAAAGTTAGCCATGGCAGGTTTTTTTTACCTTTGTGAGAAGTAAGACGTACCCCAAAAGTAAGCCATGGTGCCGCCATTGTTCCCGTCGCCTCCTCAGCCCCTCCTGCATGCGCAGGGAGCCAGCGAACCAGTGAGAGGCACGGGGGGGAAACGCACCTCTTGCGGAGTTCTGCCCCACCTGCTTAGCACGCAGAGAGAAGCGCGCGGGGGGGGACGCCTCTTCCTGCCCCCACCTGTTCCCCGTGCGCAGGGAGCCAGCGAACCAGCGAGAGGCGCGCGGGGGGGGAACACGCCTCTTGCGGAGTTCTGCCCCGCCTGCTCAGCGCGCAGGGAGAGGCTGTACCGTACCATACTGACGTAATAAAAATAAGACATCCCCCGAAAATAAGCCACCCTGTGTTTTTTTGAGGAAAAAAAATTATAAGACGGTGTCTTAAAAAGGGGGAAGACAGTAGTGATTCTTGTAAATGAAGGGAGCCAACAGGTACAAAGAGAGGTCTGAAGAGCTTTTCAGGTTCCAAATGAATCTTCGAACCATCAACAGGTGCAACAAAGTTGTTATAATGTCACAAGTTTCAAACAAGGATTTCCGGAATAGTCATCCTGTTTCGGCCATGCGGCCTTCTTCAGTGGTACAGACTTCTACAGGACTCCCGGCTTCTCTTACCTTTGTCTGGTTTCAAAGGCTTTGAATTTAGCCACTATGGCTCTCACATTTTCACACACAACATGATGATTTTTTTGGGGGGGGAGGTAATGGGCCTTCCCCCCTGGATATGAATTCTTTTGGGCTGCACATACGCAGCCTAGAACATTTGAAGATGCCAGCAGTATCATGAAAAGGAGGAGATTTGGGGTGGGGGTTTTTTTGGTCTAACCTTAAGCAGTATGTCAAATACTTACACCATTACAGGAAATTCTAGTAGTGCGGATGGAAACAGCTTGCTCCCATAGTTAGAAAATTGCTTGCGGTTCACAGACTGTTAAGTATGTAATAGGTGATAATGCCTTGAATTTCTGCATTATAGAAACTGTGTCGTGTGCCTGTAAGGAACATCACATTTCTGCACATCAGCTGGCCACATGGAAGAATGCCCCTGCCTTCCCCCTTTGCTCTGTTCTGGGGGTTCCCCTGCCCCGGGCCCATGGGGGGGACAGACAGCGTGTTGGGTGAGATGGGAGGAAAGCCCCATTCTGCAAGTGGAAAGCCTTCTGCAGGATTTCTGTTAGGCGAATCCTACCCTTAGATTAAGGGATGCGGGTGGCGCTGTGGTCTAAACAACAGAGCCCAGGGCTTGCCGATCAGAAGGTCGGCGGTTCGAATCCCTGCGACAGAGCGAGCTCCCGTTGCTCGGTCCCTGCTGCTGCCAACCTAGCAGTTCGAAAGCACGTCAAAGTGCAAGTAGATAAATAGGTACCGCTCTCGCGGGAAGGTAAACGGCGTTTCCGTGCGCTGCTCTGGTTCGCCAGAAGTGGCTTAGTCATGCTGGCCACATGACCCGGAAGCTGTCTGCGGACAAATACCGGCTCCCTTGGCCAGTAAAGCGAGATGAGCGCCGCAACCCCAGAGTCGTCCGTGACTGGACTTAATGGTCAGGGGTCCCTTTACCTTTACCTTTACCCTTAGATTTGTCAGAATAACAATATGTGTATTTATCTGCTCCCACTCTGTATAATTGGCTGTGGCTGGTAAGGAAACGTTAAGCTGCATGCCTAAAACTGGGGATGGGGTGGGGCTTAGAGAACTCAACAGGGGATCTTGGGTAAAATGGCGGCCCCTTCCTGAGCATCTTGTCTAGTTCTGCTCCACATGTACAAACCAGCTCAGAAATAGTTGTCATGTTCTTGGGGAAGGAGGAACAACTCCCATCACCTTGTCTGTAGATACGGCACTTCATCTGGGCCAGAGAGATAATTTATTGTCAAATAAGTGCAAGGTTTTTGGCACTGAAAAACCCCATAATCTTCAAAGTTTGAGGAACTGACTTGACAGTTATAAAATATATAGTCCAGACAGTGCTCAGTTCCTCAGCGAACACACCTGTCTCTTCTGATCAATAGTGGATAGACTTGAATGGCAAAGCTGTGTGTCATTCTAGCAAGTGCTATTGGAAATTCACAGTGCTCTGCCTGGCTAGTGGTAGATGAGGTGTTTCGAAGCCATCAATATTATATAGTCAGCAGGTGAGTGTAGGACTTTATTAATTGCTGTTGAGGTTCCTGGTTGAGTGAAGCTTTTTACTTTGGTTTTTGGCTCCTCCGCCTTCTATTTTAGTGCACTTAAAATCACGTCTCGGTATTCAGTTAGCCTGTCTTATTTACTAAATCAGATTATGTTGACTTCTGGACCCTCAGCAGCTTCTAGTCCCCAGGTAGACAGAATTATTTAGTTCTAGGCCCAGGAGACTACTTCAGCAGCAACAAAAGGAATATTGCCAATTCTCCTTTCCATCCTGCGCTACAAAAGACATATGAGCTATTTATGCACGGGGCTAATGCAGATGTTAATACTGTCCTATTATTTAGGAGTTAAGGGGTCAGAATAACTCTCACACTCCATTTTCCATTTTGGAGCTAACCAGTTCAGTGCTTTATCTGCACCAGTGTAAAACTACAGAACGGAGTCCTGGTTGAGGTGGGTTTATGAATTGTGTTTTGCGGTTAGTTTGTGGCTAGCATTAATGCCAGACCAAATGTAACAAACGAGCTCTGAAACAAAAAGGTATGGAAAGGAATTGTGTTCTGAATTGCCAAGACCACCGAGTAGCATTGTTTTGCTGCCTGAGGTAAAACAGGAAGGTGCCACCCTGTGTGTGTGTCCCCAACGCAGCCTCGCTTACTGGGGTTGCGCAGCTTCAACTTCTATGTTCTAGCAAGGTCTTGCGAGAGGGTCATGTGAGCTCTCTGGACCTTTGTGAGATCTTGCTGGAAGCTGCTGTCACCTCCTCACGTTGGCAGGGTAGGATGGGGCACCTACAGTGGCAAAGAAGTGACTACAGTGGTGGCTTCCACCAAGATCTTGCCAGAACCCAGAAGCCACCACCACAGCTGCTTCTCTGGTGGTGGTGGCGGCTGCAGGAAATCCATTGGGGTGGGGGGCAGATCTGCCACCCCTGTGGATCTTGATGTCCCAAGGAGACTGCTTCATATTGCCTCACTCAAAGGTTGGCCCTGGTTTTGAGAGAGCTGTTGTCTATAGGGATCGGTGTTCTCTGGACCCATCTTGTCCTGGATGCAAAGCTCCATGGAAAAGGAGAATCTAGAAGCGAATGGGGATTTCCCATCATGCCCCTCTTCACCTGCAACCAAGGTTTGGTAATTTAAACGGGTTGTTTTTGTCAAGTTCCTATTTAAGAACAAGTGAGTCACTTTATAATTCTTAAACAAACCAATCTTTAAAGAGCTGGCAGCTCTTTCTGAGTGGTCCTCACCCCCTCTTTTTGTGTAGTTACTCAGAACAAAAAAGAGAGCAGATCTAGATGTGATGCTAAAGGCATCATTACAAATCACAGCAGGGTTTTTGATTTTTATATTTAAAAAACACGTTAATAGCAGGGTGGGAGGGGAGCAATTTTCATCAGGATCATAGTTGGGGAGGCCGGGACCTCCCCATGTCATGCTGTAGTCCCATTGAAAGTCCTTGCTATTTCATTTTAAAACCCTGAGGTGGTTTCTAATACCTCCCACTGCATCTAGTTTGGTGCTAAGGTTTTGTACAAACCTGACAGAAAATAATGTGTTAAAAGAAAAGTCCAGAAACCCTTCAGTGGGGTCTGCATTAATTGGATTGCAGGGACCCTAGTTTTCATAGTGATAATAATAATAATAATAATAATAATAATAATAATAATAATAATAATAATAATATACAAACAAAGAGAAATGTTCCAGCAAGAAGAAGCGTTGATTGAGGAAATTATTATTGTTATTGGAAAATGCAACAAAACTATATATTGATACACTTCTCCCTCTCCACTGCCCTTCAGTCCTCAGCAAGCTTTGTAGGGTGGGAGAAGTGAAAACAAGCTATGTCAATAACTGTGCAAACCATTGCAATCCAAACCAAAGAGCTGCTGCAATGAGACTTTGGAATCAGTGGATCTTGGGCTTGTTTTTTTCTGTTTTATTCTGTTGATGTGAACTTTTCTCTTAATTTTCCTAAGTTCCATATCGTTGACCATAGCTCTTAATAAAGGAGAAAAACTCTACACTGTGCTGCACAACCCTGTCCACTTTTCTGGTCTTTGTTTTTCCTGATAATTTAATTAACGTTATTGATACTAGAACTAGTTCTGACTTCTAGTAGCACATCAGTCAGAAATGGTTACCAGGGGGCAGCTGGTAGTGCAAAATATGGAGGATATATGATAAAGCTATTAAAATTAGAACATGATGCTCATGCATTGGTTATTAAATTCTAGAAGAACATGTATGCTATTATAACTAAATGAATCTGTTGCAGTAGCAAAAGGCGGAGATTGTAACAGCCACCCAGAGTATTAAATTAAGGTAGAATTGTATTGCTCAATTTCTACCTGGTTTAATGACTCACAAGTTAAGCATTTCCAGTGGAAGGTCTGGAGGGATCAGTAAGATATTGCTGTTAAATTAAAATGGCTTGTCTGGAAGTTTGATGTAGTGATGGATGCCTGTCCCCCCCCCCCACCAGTGAATGTGCTATATTTGATGAGTGTTTCCTAATATAACTGGGGTGCTTACTTTACTTGTGAAAACATTCTCCGGCCCATGTTCCCATATCTGTCGTAAACTGTTTCGCTCAGGTTACAAGGGCCAGTCAGTGTGCCTCCTCTCCCCTGACCCTGGCAGCTCAGCAAAAAGCGTTCTTGATTAGCAGTGGCAGATTGTGTTGGGTTTTGAGGGCCAAAGGTGGCAGAAGGCCTTTTTAAAGTTTGACCAGTGTGGACAAGTGGAGCTTTCAACAAAACATTCCATCATGGAGTTTTCCTGTTCAGGATTCCAGCTGACCCTTTCCTAACTCTACACCCCCAGTTTTTTTGTTGCCTCTCTCTCCCCAAAGTAGGAGAGCTTTCTGTATCAACTGAACACCCGCAGTCGCCGCTGGGATGTTTTTGGTTTCTTTTTTCTCCTCCTCTCAAGGACATATGGTGCCATTCTGCATGCAACAAGGATCCAAACTCTGTGAATGAATTATCGCTTGGTAGGTAGGTTAATACAAGATCTACACGATACCACACCATCTTTTTTGCGTGATTGGCTATCCCATGCTCTTAAGACTTTTCCGAGGCCACAATGCTTCTCTAGCCGCCGCCTCCAACAGAGGCGTAGCCAGCCCTGGTGGTACCCGGGGCAGAAATTTTTTTTGTCACCCCCCACCACTTTGCCAGGGCACTGGCAGAGCTGCACCCAGTGGCATAGCAAGTCACCCCCACCCCCCAAAAATGATGGTGCCACTTTGCGAGGTGTGGGGGTTTTTGTGTGTGTGTGTCTATTATCTCTTTTTTTAATAAAGTTAAAATATAATTTAAAAAAATAATAATAATAAAAATAAAGAAGTGTTACCCCCCTCTGATGGTGCCACTTTGTGAGGTGTGGGGGGTTGTGTGTGTTTGTGTGTCTATTATCTCTTTTTTCCAATAAAGTTAAAAATAAATAATAATAATAATAATAATAATAATAATAATAATAATTTAATTTTTTTAAAAAAAGTGTCATCCCCCTCTGGGGTGGAACCCGGGGCGGCCCGCCCCCATCGCCCTCCCCTTGCTACGCCCCTGGCCTCGCTGAAATGTCTCCCTGAAGTCTGATAAGGTCTCTTGCTTTCCTACCTGCAAAGCAGAGAGGTCTCTGAGTGTGCAGGAGCTAGCCTATGGTACGAAGGTAGAATTTGTATTCATTCCTTTGTTGCATTTCACCTCTGGCCCTGCCTGCCACTGGCATGTGGCCCTGGGGCTGGAAAAGGTTTCTCAAGCCTATGATAATACTCAGCCTTAACCCACCCCTCCTGTTCCTTTGAGATATATAACCAACGATACATACTGATCTACGAAATTCCCCGATACCGGTGGTATATGATAATGTTACTTTCATTAAGGCTATTGCGTATAGTACTGTCCTGTAGATATGATGAGATTAGTAACATAAAATGTTTGGGTGGGTTTTAGTTGTTTTATGTGTGCTTTTTTATAGTGCAAATTCCAACACAACCTTGTCTTCGAATGCTGTTTGTTCATTTGGTCAGTTCACGAGTGAAGCGTCTTTTAGTGTTGAAATTTGCATGTTGCAAAGTCATGTTTCAGTTGGCAGACATTTAGCTAGCTTTGTTTTCGAAACACTTTCCTGTTTAGTATTCAACACGTAGAAGGCAAACTGACTCAACTATTTAAATTCAGTTCCCTTAAGGTGTAAAGTACTGTCATAAATTGCATTTCTCCTATTAATAGTGATGATTTGTAGAAACTGGAACATTTCAACTGATTTCCTTTGCTCCAAATATGTTACTCTGCATATACCGTATATATTAGAGTATAAGCCGACCCGAATATAAGCCGAGGCACCCAATTTTACCACAAAAAACCTGGGAAAGCTTCATAGGAGCCACTGCCTGCCTCACTCGAATATAAGCCAAGGGCGGCTTTTTCAGCACAAAAAATGTGCTGAAAAACTAGGCTTATACTCGAGTATATAGGGTACCCTGTTTCTCTTAAAAGAAGACATAGCCATAAAATAAGCCGTAGCAGGATTTCTACGCATTTGTGAAATATAAGCCATACCCCAAAAATAAGCCATACCCCGAAAATAAGACATAGTGACGCGGCGCCTCTCCCTTAAGACGGCCTGGATAGGCGTGGCTATGCAGCGTACCGACGTGGAGTGGTTAAAATAAGACATCCCCCGAAAATAAGCCATACTGTGTTTTTTTGAGGGGGGGATATAAGACGGTGTCTTAATTTAGAAGAAACACGGTAGTATATAAGAATAATATTTTATGTAGATTTCTTAGCTGAATTTCCTTGCTATGCTTTCATTTTTGTTTATTTACTTATGGGGCTTAAGATTTAAAGGCAATAGCAATGGATGCACAAACTGTTTTTCAATATAAAATATTTTCTGACTAGCTCTTTTTATTTTTAAATAACCTTTTCAGAGTTGGTTCTTTCAGTAAAGGAGAGAGTTCTTTCCTGTTGTGCTAAGAGTTGATGAGCAACAAACTTCTTTTCAAATGGGCATGACATGTTTTCAGTCTATAAAGCATGATCTGTTCCTGGCTGTGCAATGGTATGTTGTTGTGTACCTGCTATGCTTTCAATTTACACAAGGGAGAGATACAGGAAATGGGTTGGGAGAATTGGAGGAGTAATAGCATAGTAGGTTTAAAGGCAGTAGCACTGGTAGAATTGAGGACTCTGAACATCGTGGACTAAAAAGGCGAACAGGAAGTTACATTCAAGCTGTGGGTCTGTTTTTCCAAGCAACACCTGAAGGCTGGAGGGTCTGGGGGGTTTTTTGCATCAGTTTTCAAAACGAAGAAATTAAACTGTGGTTATATACCATTAACAATCATAAACAACTTCTCTGTTGTTGTTTAGTCGTGTCCGACTCTCCATGACCCCATGGACCAGAGCAGGCCAGGCACTCCTGTCTTCCACTGCCTCCCGCAGTTTGGTCAGACTCATGTTAGTAGCTTCGAGGACACTGTCCAACCATCTCATCCTCTGCCGTCCCCTTCTCCATGTGCCCTCAATCTTTCCCAACATCAGGGTCTTTTCCAGGGAGTCTTCCCTTCTCATGAGGTGGCCAAAGTATTGGAGCCTCAGCTTCAGGATCTGTCCTTCCAGTGAGCACTCAGAATTTTATTAGTTATAGTTTATCTGCAAAATCAGAATGAATTTCAGGAAACAAAAAGCTTTGTCTGTGCAGCCTGAGCAGGAGCAATCACCAATAAGGAAAAGAGGTCGGAATAGGCCAATATATAAGTAGCATAGCTGTCAGCTTTTTCCTTTCTTTGCGGGAAATTCCCTTATTCCGAATAGGATTCCTCGCAAGAAAAGGGAAATGTTGACAGCTATGATAAGTAGACTGTCCCTGGATCAAGTGACTTTTCTTCTTTAAGTTCTCAAAGCTCTTAGCTTAGCTTTAAAATGCACTCATTGCAAATGAAGCAGTAGGACTGCCCCAAAACTTTTGTAGGGGCAAATAATATTGAAAGTGTGATTACATAATAACTTCCCAGGAGCACAAATCATGAGGAATGCATAATAAAAATAACATTTGGGGGGACTCTCTGACAGCTCAGCATTTGAGGGGATCTAGAACTTTATTCTTCAGCCAGTGATGAACTTATGTATCGTACTTAGTAGATGGGAAATGCAGAAAATCAAACCCATAAAAGAAGATATTGCTACCTTAGCTCCCTACCTGCATCACATATCTGCTAATGAAGGCCCTTTGATAGTCCTGCCTGAATAGCTGTGTTTTCTGGTATCCTTATGTTGGGCCAGCATTTTATTTTTCTTCCTTTACTAACTTATTAAGAAGATTAAACTCAAGTTTTATATGAAACAAGTTGTGCTTGCAGAAACCACACTATGATTTTATAGCCATATCTGTGCTTGGGTGAAATGGGAAGATGCCTGTCAGGGGCTGCCCTAGCCCCAAGGCAGTGTCGGAAGACACAGGCAGCGTAGACAGAGCACAATTAACTCCGGAAGCGGTGTTGAAGCTCTGGGACGCTGAACAAGCATTGCCCACGCAAGGAGGAGCTCCGTTAACGCCAGAAGTGGTGCTGAGGCAGTGGGATGAGGAAAAAGCCCTGGCCACGCCAGAAGAAGGAGGAGGGCTTAGGGACCCAAACGGGGCTTCAGTGCAGTCGGAAGGCGGGGAGCAGGAAGTGGAGGGAAACAGGGAGGAGAGGAGTCTGGAGGATGCTGCCCAAGCCCCAGAGGCAACTGGCATGGAAGACGAGAACGCAGGGGAGGCGACTAGCGCTACCCCGCTCAGGGCTAGACCGCGGAAGCGGAAGGAGGGGAGGCGGCGCCTAGGTTGCCCAAAGCTCTTATGTTGGGGGCGGAGCCACCAACCAGTATTCCGGGAATCTGATTCAGATGAGACGGATGATGAACTGTGAAACCTATGACGCTTGATGCTGTAAATAAAGCTATTAGCTTAATAGCAAGTGCGTATGGATGCTTACTTCTGAGGAGACCTCACACACCTCTCACAATGCCCAATGCAGATCACGTAACTAATTGGAAAGGTTTTCTGCCACTGAGCTGTCCATTCAAGAAATGGAAACTATATCCTGCAAAGGATTTTAATATGGGGCCAAGGCTGGGAACCTTATTAGTTGGTAAGACTTTCCCAAGTCGACCTCTTGGTAAGGTGGCATTAGCATTCCATGACAGGTGACTATGAGTGAAGAAGATATTCCACCGAACTCTAAAGTCTCATTACTAGAATTGTTTTTATCTCATTCTTGATGTGTTTTTCTGGTCGACATAAGCTTATGACGTAACAAATCTGTTAGTCTTTTACGGTGCTACAGAATTTTTGTTTTGTCCTTTGTGCTTTTCAGGTATTTAAGTTAGACTTCTGTCTGAAGTAGGCTTTCCACATTTAGAAATAAGTTAAATATCTGTAGTTTTTGTGAGAGTTTTGAGGAGAAGAAAAATACTGTCTGAAGAACTGGTGTGTGTCAGTTACCTCTGAAGTTATGGTTCTTTCTTTGTGTGGCGAGGAGGACGGTGTGTTTGTTTGTGCTTTTTGTGAGCGATCTTGATTTCGAGGTGTAAATTGAACGTTATTCTAGGCTTTTTCATCTTTTAAAGAAATTATGCATAAAGCACAAATGGATAATCTAAAATAACACACAGTAGATGGCTTCAGAGGCTTAATAGCAAAACAACAGAGGATGCAGAAGGCTTAAAAGCAAATGGTCTTCTTTTTTTCTTTTTTTTTTAAAAAAAAGCCTGAAAGAGCGTGGGAAATATTTTTATGGACCTCTTTTAAAAAGTTGGTTCATATACCAATAAATATGTTGCTTTGGTCTTTGAGAATATAGTAACCAGTGAACCATTTCATCACCCAAATTAAGAACTAGGAAGTATTGTGAAAATGACTAAACCGCTTCTGGCGCAACGGAACACTGTGACGGAAGCCAAGGTGCATGGAAACGGCGTTTACCTCTGCGGATAAACGCCGGCTCCCTCGGTTCAAAAGAGGAGATAAATGCCGCACCCCATAGTCGAATTCGACTGGACTTAACCATCAAGGGGTCCTTTAAATATTGAAGTGGTGCATGGAGGGATTGGACTTTAATCCATAGCAACAGAACCTGCCAGTAACTATGGGTGAAGCAACAGCAGCCACAGAATATGACAAAGCCAGCCATGGTGATCTGTATTGCTGCTATAGTGGTCACCTGTCTTCCTTTACAGAAGACCGCTCTTTATTAAGAGAGTAGTTATTAAGACGGGGGTGGTGCTGTGGGTTAAACTACAAAGCCTAGGGCTTACCGATCAGAAGATCGGCGTTTCGAATCCCCGCGACGGGGTGAGCTCCCGTTGCTCGGTCTCTGCTCCTGCCAACCTAGCAGTTCGAAAGCACGTCAAAGTGCAAGTAGATAAATAGGTACCGCTCCGGCGGGAAGGTAAACGGCATTTCCGTGTGCTGCTCTGGTTCGCCAGAAGCGGCTTAGTCATGCTGGCCACATGACCCGGAAGCTGTATGCCGGCTCCTTCGGCCAATAACGCAAGATGAGCGCCACAACTCCAGAGTCGGTCACAACTGAACCTAATGATCAGGGGTCCCTTTACCTTTAGTCCCTTTGAAGGAGTCCTCTACTTTAAGGGCTAACTAGTTCAAGTAGTGATGACTCTAGGAATAGATAACAGGGGCCTCAAAAATTTGCCCATCAACAGTAAACACCCGGACAACAGGCTGAGCAGGTACAGTTGCCTCCTCTATGGTGAGATGCACTGTATCAACAATTTTTTTCAGAATTCGTGTCCATACAGAAAAATGGGGAAATGTTAATTTTATGCAAATCTGTGCCATCTTTTGCCCTCCTCTCTTTGGAGGGTGGTGGTGGTGCCATCGTAATTGCTGTATTTTTAGAAGCAGGAGATAACACGTGGTCATTTGCCCAACTGCATACACTTGTAACAGATATTAAAAGTGATGAAGATTAAAAAGTTCAGGCAGTAATTGCAGTTGTTCCAGTTTCATTCCCAGCATATTTCATCAGTTTGCATTTGCTATTTTGGGTAGTGAATCATAGTCCTCTTAACTACTTGTATGCAGTAAGAGTCTCAGAGGCAGTTCTTATTTTTGTGGGGTTTTGCTTGTCTGTTTCTATAAGGAGAAGTTGCATACCTGGCTTAGCGTTTTTTTTGCTTGCTGTTACTAGAAAATGGGGCTTCAGCCACAAAAGAGTTATGCCATCTACTGGCATATCTGTATATTTTGGAAGAACCATAGCAGAAAGACAGCAGCAACTAACTCGGACAATATTGCTGTTTTAGAAAACAGAATCACACAGATTGACAAAGGCAGTGATATCTCTTCACCTATTTATTTATTTATATTCCATATAATTTATTCGCCGCTTGATTGCAAAACACCCCTAAAAGGTAAAACAAGAAAATCAAGGAGAGAATCACAACCCTCCTTTAAAACATACAAAAGTTAAAATACTAAAACAGATTAAAATTACCTCAACGTTCTAAACATCTATTTATTTGCTCTGCAACACAAAGCTACAAATGATTAAAGTATTAGTTAAACAGAGCTGGTAACAGTATCTAATTGCAAAGCGTTTCAGAGAACAGTGAAACCATTTAGCATAATATGAGTATGGCAAACTGTAATGTGCCTTCATTAGCAAACAGTGCCTTTTGATTTGCACAAAGAAGAATAAACATTATGCCTGTCTAATAAGACAATTCTGTGCATGTTTTACAGGAAATGGGCAGAAAGCTTAGCATTTGTTTGTCAGTGGTTTACTTGTGATGCAGCATCTGTCAGGGAAACATTTTAATGACCAGCTTCAAGATGACACAGTCTGCCAAAGAGGAAAGTATAGACCACATTTGTCAGGTGGCTAGAAAGCTTGATGCCCCCTTAGAGGCTAGTGTTTTGGACTTTCCAGTTCAGGACGCTTGAAATGTATATGGAGGGAATGTTTTAAAGCAGGGATGGAGAACCTGTGGTCCTCCAGATGTTGTTAACTAGAGCTGATGGAAGTTTGGAAACCAACCATGACCATGGAGGTCCCTTCCAACTCTGCGATTCTACGACTCTATGTACGGTAGCTCTGGAGGGCCGCAGGTTTCCAAAATTTATTTTATTTATTAGATTTATATACAGTCATACCTCGTGTTGCATACGCTCTGTGTTGCGTACGTTCGAGTTACGGACCTCTGCGACCCGGAAGTCCTCCATGTTTTATCCCAGTTAGGGATTCTGGGCAGGGAAATAGTTCACAGTAATGGGGGGGGGAAGTATATTTAAATTTCCTGATTTTCGTAGTACTCTTGTAATATGTCCTTTAGCCTCCATTCATGCTGCTGCCTTGATAACATCTCTCCCATCATGCGCATAAGCTCATTTCTGCTGCTTAAAGTGTGTACAGTGAAGTGTGTGTGTGTGTGTGTGTGTGTGTGTGTGTGTGTGTTGGGGGTGAGAGTGCAGCAACATGCACACCCTTCCCTCCATCTCTTTGTGTTCACACCACTGTGCAGTTGGAAACTTTTCAGATTTTAAGAATAGGGGATGAGTCCATTTTAACCAGGGAAATGGTAAAAGTAGTAGGAAATTATTGTGTGACTGTAGGTTATCATAACATGAAATTAAAGCTGTTCTGTATAACAAATTGCATAGATTTTGTAGAATAAACAAAATTGTGTTATCTATCTTATCTTAGGGTTGCCATATTTCGGGAAGTGAAAATCTGGACACAAAGGTTGTTGAGCTTTTTATTTATTGGGTTTTGTTTTTATTTTTTTGCCTACATTTGTTGAGTGTTTTCTCTCTCTCCAAAATATCCCCCCAAAACAGTTTTTAAACAATTTTTTAAAAATTCCGGCAAAAAACCCCACTCCCACAATGGGCTGCCATTTAAATTTCCCAAACTTTTAAAACGGCTGCCGAATTCTGGTCCCCTCCCCACCCTCTCACTATATATAAGGGTCTGGTGACTTCTGTTTCAGTGTATCTGAAGAAGTGTGCATGCACACGAAAGCTTATACCAAGAACAAACTTAGTTGGTCTCTAAGGTGCTACTGGAAGGAATTTTTTTTATTATTATTATTTTGTGCCGAATTCTGGGAATGTCCTGGAAACTCCAGATGTATGGCAGCCCTAATATCTGTCTATCCAGGTGTGGTTGTTAGCAGTTATTGAAAGTAACGGCATACTGAGTTAAAGGAGGAAATTGATGTGTGGGACAACTAAGAGTTTTTAAATGTTGGAACGAAGCAAAATGTGTTGCTTTGCTGACTGAATTTTTTGCTTTCTCTCCAGCTGAACAAGCAACAGCTACAGATTGTGAAGGAGCGCTTTCAGGCCTTCCTAAATGGAGAGACGCAAATTGTGGCTGATGAAGCATTTTGCAATGCAGTTCGAAGTTACTATGAGGTAAGTTGAATGTGGATGTTCCTGGTGCAGTGCCTAAAATGGGTGGGAGCATAGGCATGTGTGTAAAAATCCCTGCCCCCAATTTTATAGTAGTACTAGCTGACCCGGCCACGCATTGCTGTGGCTCATTTTGTGAATGTTTGTGATTTTGCAATGCTTTTGGGTATACAAATGGTTGTTCCATTTCCTGTGGAGATATAGAGATATCTACCCCCCCCCCGTACTCGACCCTGTTTTCTGCTGGCTCCCCACAGCTGCCCCCGTTGAACTTCTGCCTGCTTTTTGGCTGCCTCCCTGTTCCCTTCCAAGGTCCCCCCTCAGACCATGCCTCTCCGAATGGCCCCTTTCTCCCTCCCTCCCAAATGGCTTGTTTCAAGTTCCCGGTGAAAATACTGGCTCTGCCTCCTGCGCACACGACCCCGATTTCGCCTGCCTCCCCACAGCTTCTCCCGTTGAACTCCCGCCTGCCTCCAGTGAAAATGCTGCCTCCGCGCCCCCCCCCCGTGCACACGACCCCGCTTCGTCATTGAAATGAAATTACCGTGTGCTGCTGCTTCCTCCCTCAGAAACGTCTCCTTTCTAATGATGGCGTAGCCGCCCTCACCTCCAGGGCCCCCCTCCCTCCCTCCTCCTGGGCTCTCTGACCCTGTATAGCCTGTATCACAGCAGTGATGTCACTACATTGACAATGGTGTTGGCTATGTGGTGTTGTGATGTCATGCTGCTCACTATGCAATTGGTTAGGATCTAAAAAAATATGTTTTTTCCTTTTTACCTGTCGCTGGTGTGACATCTGTGTAATTATTTTATGAAAAAACACTCCAGGATGGAACCCAATGTTGTGTCAAAATTTCAAAGCAATCGGTGCAGTACTTTCGGAGATCTGAGGTTTTGAACAAACACACATTTACATTTTTATTTATATAGATTTGTAAGTGTGTGAGCTCAAGGTTACAGTGGTATCTTGGGTTAAGTACTTAATTCGTTCCGGAGGTCCGTTCTTAACCTGTAGCGTACTTAACCTGAAGCACCACTTTAGCTAATGGGACCTCCTGCTGCCGCTGCGCCGCCAGAGCACGATTTCTGTTCTTAGTGGAGTTCTTAACCTGAAGCGTACTTAACCTGAAGCGTACTTAAACCCGAGGTACCACTGTACTTAATTGTATGAATACAATTTCTTAATTCTGCTCAGTGCCTCCTAGGGATTGGAGTTGACAGAGGTTTCACATAACATTTTCCAAACAACCAGAAAATGTTATCCGTTCCCCCACACTGATGGTGACATGCTGCTGATCTGCTGCCCCCTCCAGCACAAGTCTTGAGTCACTTTTTGACACATTCTTCTCAGCTAGGGATGTAAGAAGGCATCATTTTCTACTCTGCTCTGGGTTTGTCATATGCAACAATGTTTCTGTTCTGCTGCAGTTTGCCTTCTGCCAGCAATTAAGTTATGTGTCTCACTGTCCACTATGGTGATATTGCAGTAGAGAATACCAGTCGTGTTCACCTGATTGATTTACTGTTCTGGACCTGAGATGAATAAGAGAACATAGACAATTCCCACTCCTGTTTCTTGCTTTCATTGGAATTCTCTGACATCCCTACTCTCAAAATCTGAATTCGAGATATCACCAGCTTTTCAAGCTTTCAGAAACTGGTAGGCTGGAATCTGCAGGTAATCTACTTATCCAAGTAGCAGTACCTCCTTGTTTCCATATAGTCCAACCATTCCAACTCTGGTGCGTAGTAGAAACTTCATCATCAGTACCCTTTGCATTCATCACTTTGCACCAAAGTTGATCCACCTGAGGGTTAAGCTACTTCATCCTGTCTTCTGCATACTTCTTAGCTATCTCAAGTAAAGACCCTTTGGAGGAGAGTGGAACATCTTCATTCTGGAAACCTCTGCTTGTGTCATTGACCCTATTAGCATAAATTTAGTGCATGAGCTAGAACAGGCTTCCTCAACCTCGGCCCTCAAGATGTTTTGAGCCTACAATTCCCATCATCCCTGACCACTGGTCCTGCTAGCTAGGGATTATGGGAGTTGTAGGCCAAAAACATCTGGAGGGCTGAGGTTGAGGAAGCCTGATCTAGAATATGTCATTTTTTTCTGGCAAAATGTTTCCTGAGTGCTCATCATATCCTACATATAACGGAATAATTGACTCAATCAGTCAACGGAATAATTAAAGCATATTCATCATATTCATTCAGTACAGATCATATACGTGTAATGCACAAACTGAGATATCCATTGGTGGACACCACAGAATCATCACAAGATATTGCAAAGATTAAGAAGCATATTTTTTTTCAGCTGGATTAGCCAGCCTTTTTCAGTACTACTGAAAACCCCAGCATATATGATGATGCATTATTAGCTAGAGTATATATTTTATCTATACTAATATATTTATATATATATATATATATATATATATATATATATATATATATATATATACATACATACATACACATATATACACCAATATATTTTATTTTTTTACTAATATATTTTATGTTTTTTAACCCCCCCCCCCATATTTTTAGGAGTATAATAGAGGGCCCTAACTACAGTGGTGCTTATTTTACAGCATCTAAAATATTGTCAAATATGATAATCCAGCAATCAGGTATTGAAGAACATTGATCTAGGACCTTGGAAATTGAAAATCAGATTTAATTCTGGCTTCTATTTAATTTTTCTGCCTTTCCCTGAATCTTTTCCCATTCTTGCTATAACATTTTCAAACACATCTCTTATTACCATGAGGTCGAAGTCAAAAGGCTTGCGATCCTAATTATAGATTGCTAAGGGTGGAGAGGTAAATTCCCTCCTGCTTTCAGCCCATATTGCAGATGATTCCACACTGGAAATGGCATATGAAGAGCTTAAAAAGTCTTCTGCGGAACTCCGAATAGACCTCAAGCCACAAGCTTTTGTTGTGGCGATATAAAGGAGCATTTCCCCAATGGGAACATTTTATTACAGTCCTTTTGTAATATGTGCCCAATACTGAGACATGGACTATTTTGGCAAGCTGTAGACTCAATGAACAAATGGACCAACTGAATGTCTGAAATATATGCTTCCTAATTCTGGTCGCTGTTCGCTTTGAGACAATTCTACAGAGCAGGCCTGCAGCGCAAATTTGGTGACGCTCCCAGTACAAAGTAGACCTTGATCACAAGGCTAATTATCAGCAGAGGAGAGGCTGTGCTTGCAGCGATCATTTAGTTATGCAATAACTCACTTGAAAGAGAGCAGTACTGTGCCATTGGGAAGGCCATTGGTCTTGGCTATTCCAAACAACATCTAGTCTGAATCCAAGGAGGGGGAAACTAGAAGAATCGAGTCTGAAAGCCTACTGGCAACAGAAGAGAGAGGAAGAGATAATTCCAGGAGTAGAATCAAAGAGAAGAGAGGCAAGCCTTAAGCCAGTATGAAGAGGGGAGGGATTGTATTCTGGGAGAATGGAAACCCTAGTGTGCCAATCAAAATGCACTGGTTACTCTCTGGTTTCCTATGTGCCAGAATAAATGCTTTTCTCCTAAGCACCAGCTTGAGGCTTAGCTCTTCCCTTTTGGGTTTTGATGGCACACCAGGAAACTGACAACAGAATGCTATACAGCCTTTTGAAGCTTTCTTCAGAGTATTTACTGTAGGGAACCAGGCATACTTTCAACGAAAGTGGGGGAAATGGATAGGAGGGGTAGAACTGTATGAGTACAAAGTTGGGTATATAGATGTCTGCTGCAAGGACACTACAGTCTAGGCCCTTTACTGCTGTATGTGATAACTTTAGAAGCAATGTGGTTTCAGGGTTAGTGTTAGACTAGGGCCATGGACCAAATATTTGCTTAGATTTGAAGCTCACATGGTGAGGCAGTCGCGTTCTTAGCCCAGCCCACATCAAGGGGTTGTTATGAGGGTTAAAGGTAAGTCTGTGGGTCTGGTGACTTCTGTTTCAGTGTATCTGAAGAAGTGTGCATGCACACGAAAGCTCATACCAAGAACAAACTTAGTTGGTCTCTAAGGTGCTACTGGAAGGAATTTTTATTTATTTATTTTTTATTTTGTTTTGACTATGACAGACCAACACGGCTACCTACCTGTCCTTGGAGGAAGTGTAGGATAAAAATCTAAATTTTATTATTACTAATAGCGCAGGTGGTGCTGTGGTCTAAACCACAGGGCCTAGGGCTTGCCGATCAGAAGGTCGGCGGTTCGAATCCCCGTGACAGGGTGAGCTCCCGTTGCTCAGTCCCAGCTCCTGCCCACCTGGCAGTTCGAAAGCACATCAAGTGCAAGTAGATAAATAGGTACCGCTCCGGCGGGAAGGTAAATGGCGTTTCCGTGCGCTGCTCTGGTTTCGCCAGAAGCGGCTTAGTCATGCTGGCCACATGACCCCAAAGCTGTCTGCAGACAAATGCCAGCTGCCTCGGGCTATAGAGCGAGATGAGCGCTGCAACCCCAGAGTCATCCGCAACTGGACCTAATGGTCAGGGGTACCTTTACCTTTAATAGCTTTTGAAGAGGCTGGGTTTTCTGAGTAGTTAAGGGCATGTGTATCATTAACCAAAGCAAGTATATTATTGTCTCCACATTCATAATGCAAGATCTAAAAACAGGAGATTTCTGCACTTTTTCAGGAGCTGCTGATTACTGCCCTCTATGGTGAAACTGAGTAAATATAGACTCATGGAAGAACCACCAAGCCCTGGCCTGACTTCACCCACCCAGAGTGTCCATTGGTTCTTCCTGTTCAGGGAGGAGTATTAAAAATGATGCTTTCTTAGTTTAGATGTCATGGACTGGCTGGATGCAGACGAGTGGTGGGAGGCAGCAGTTGGGATCCCACAAGGGAAGAAGGCTCAGAGCCAGGGGATTGGTGGTGGGACGGCAATGCGTGGTCTGAGGGAGAAGACTGGGAGGAGGACATGTTGGAAGCTGAAAGGGCAACAGGGTTTAGTGAGCAGGAAGAAACTGTGGCAGAGAGCAGTCCAGAATCAGAGGCAGAAGTGGAGGCTGCAGAGGAGGCAGGCCAAGAGGCAGAGATGAGGCAGGCTGCTGGAGAAGCCAGGGGGTCTCCCCCTCCTGCTGTGACCACCTCCCCTCCCCTCTGGTTTCCTAGAAGATGCAGAGAAATGAAAAGTGCTGAGGAGAGTTTGGTTGCGTGCAGACACAGTCTGTGACTTCTTGGAAAAAACCCTGGAGAGGAGGGGGCTTTGGCAGCTGTGTGGAGACCTTCATTCCTTGCAACGGCCTCATTGGGGCAAGACCTGCTGGGAAGAGTTGCTGCGATCGCTAGGCCTGCACTGTTTTCGGTTTTTTTAAATGAAGTGTTCACTTCACGAACACGGTGTTTTTTAATTGCTGGCCAATGCCTGACTCCAGCTCCTGAAATTAGCTGAGCTTTGCTTGATCAAGAAGGTTTGCCTGAGCTCTATAGTGCTTGCATTTCTGGTCGGTCTTCTTGGTCTTGACCAGGCATCCCCAAACTTCGGCCCTCCAGATGTTTTGGACTACAATTCCCATCATCCCTGACCACTGGTCCTGTTAGCTAGGGATCATGGGAGTTGTAGGCTAAAACATCTGGAGGGCCGCAGTTTGGGGGTGCCTGGTCTTGACTGTTCTTCTGCATTGCCCTTGGGTCCAGACTCCAAATCGCTACCCTGTCCAGTTTGAGCAAATGCTTAAACATGCTGCTTCTTTTTCCAGCCAATGCAATCCACCCCACTTCCCAGACCAGAATTATTATTATTTTTTTAAAAAGTCATAGTAGTTATTTGCATACTTGTGACTGAAATGTGTCTGAGAGCACTCTGTTGCAATGAGAAACACCAAATCTTCAAGAAGCTGTACTCTGTCAAATCATGAACTAATTTTTATGTAAACTTGAGCAGGGCAGTATGTTGAGTGGAGAAACTGCAAAAACAGGACGTGTCCATGGCTGAAATCCCATAAAGAAATAATGAGCACCTAAAGTGCTAAAATTTATGTAATCAGAGTTCATGATTGCTTGATGAAAACCAATGGAGAGCACATTTATGCCTTCAAAATGGCCTGCTCTGGTGACTGAGGACCTCTTGACAGTAATCTTGTTTGATATTGGGGGATGGGAGGAGAAAGTGGGTACTTTGCTCAATTTGCATTTTCCACTACAGTGATACACTGAAAGGGCAAACTGGGAAATCAGGATTTTTACAAGCTTGTATTCTCTAAAGAAATAGTTGTAATGCTGTCGGAACAATTGTTCTTATCATGTTCCCTTTTGAAGGCTGCCTTACTATCTACCTGAGCGGTAAAGAGACTGTTTAACATCTAAAAGTAGTCTATACTTTTGCTGAGGGGTGAGGGTAATATCTATATCCTTTTTTCTTTTCTTTTTTGGAGACATGCCTTAAATAAAACATCGTGGCTGAAGAAATTAATTACTTTCTCTACTTGTATGGGAAATATTATGGCTGCAACACTTCCGTTTAGTTAGCAATAACTACCTCATTAAGGAATTGGTTCCACTGTCTGATCTGCCCTTGCTACCAAAACTTTCCTCTAATTACTCAGTTTGTTTATTTGTTTACTTTTAGCAAACGTAAGTTCATTGTCTAGCTCATTGCTTTCAAATGTAAATAGGCCTTTTCTTTTCCTTTATTACCCTATGAGGAATTGTGTTATGGTGTGCCTACTGAATATGCATTATTTTGTCTAAATGAAGGAATTTTCCTGCTGTCCTTACTTATCACCTATCTGCTGGCCCATGTGTGAGGAGTTCCTGCTTTCTCAATCTGTTCCCCACAGACCTGAAGGGGGCAGGGAGGGCGGGAGGGCAAGCACATCAAACTTTTAGGCCCCAGTGCCCGTTTCTTCATCCTGATGTGGCTGCGGAATATTCAGATAAGCATTATGGGTGAGGTACAAAGTCCGGACGAGTGGAAGACCAGCTAGTCTTTCTCCTTTCCTGAACAGGCGGAAGAACCTTTACTGTGTTTACATAATCCAAAGAGTTATGGGGCTGGCAGTTTCCTAAAAGTGGGGGGAAGAGTATCAGAAACTAGGCTGTAGTATTCAATAGTTGTTGTCTTCTATATGTCTGAATTGGTTGTGATTCCTCTGATACTGAACAGGATAACAGCTACAGCTGTTGGTCACCAATAGGGCTGGGAGATACTGTAACTGCTTTTCAACATGGTGATATTTCAGCTGCTAAATATAGGGTTGCCATATTTCAAAAAGTAAAACCACTGCCTTCCGGAAATTCCGCCACCCCCCCAGATGTCACTTCCGCCTTTGAAATCCTGGTAACATCTGGGAAATCCCAGACGTATGGCAGCCCTACTAAATACCGTGATGGGCTGATAATATCACAATGCATGGAATTTATCTTGGCTGCTTTTTCCCACCTTAGGGGAGGAAGAAGCAGCTGAGATACAACAACCAGCCCAATTTGAGCCCCAATGCCTCTCAGGCTTGTGTGTGGTCCAGAGGGGCTTGATTGAATCGCTTAGCTGATATGGGGGGGGAGCTCCTATTTGACTAAAAAAGGTAAAGGTAAAGGACCCCTGACAGTTAAGTCCAGTCGCGAATGACTCTGGTGTTGCGGCGCTCATCTCTCTTTACTGGCCGAGGTAGCCGACGTTTGTCCGCAGACAGTTTTTCCGGGTCATGTGGCCAGCATGACTAAGCTGCTTCTGGTGAAGCCAGAGCAGCGCATGGAAATGCCATTTACCTTCCCGCCAGAGTGGTACCTATTTTTCTACTTGCACTTTGACGTGCTTTCGAACTCCTAGGTTGGCAGGAACTGAGACCGAGCAATGGGAGCTCACCCCGTCGCGGGGATTTGAACCGCCGACCTTCCGATCAGCAAGCCCTAGGCTCAGTGGTTTAGACCACAGCGCCACCCGTGTCCCTATATGACTACCTGTAGTAAAATGGCCCAAGCTTACCACAAGGAATTGGGAGCAGGTCTACTTCTCAACCTTTTCTGGTTTACAAAAGTATTTAGGTTTATTTCCCCAAGGCGTTTAGAATACATCAAATAAGGACTGTCTTCTAACCAATTAAATCATATCTCTGACTTTAGATCTGCATTTAAGTAGAAAACTGGATCTGCCCCCCCCCCGATGTGTACTATAATAACCCTTAAAAAACACCCAGAAACTATTCAAAATACATTCTCCCTCCAATCTCCTATTTACCCCTGGCAATACAGAATGTTGAAACCGCACTTGTCACATAGATCTTTTAGTAAATACAACCTTGGTGGAATAAAGAAGTAAGCAATCCATTCTAATGACTTCCGAAAGCTCAAATAACAAAACCTGGATGACTTTTTTTTTGAGAGAGAGAGAGCGAAGCGATGTTTATTTCCAAACCACTTTTCATCCCATGGGCTTTCTAAGCAGATGCTGGCAGAAGGTTAAAAATTTAAGCATTCCCTCCTTCCCCGTTGCTTCATCTCTCCAAGTTGGAAAGGAACAAGAGGGCTTGGCCCTCTTTAATTTATATATAGTAAAGGCTGCTAGAGTTTCACGTTTTGCCTATTCGCCAGTAGTTTTGCTCAATAAAGGTAATGCTCCTAATGCAAATTGGCCAACAGGCTGATACTTAACCAGCCAGGTGTGTGTAGGTAACTCTTATTAATGGGTAAGTATTGGGAATTTCACATGGAATAGAGAAGGGAGAATTGCTGGGGGGGCATAAGGAGCCTCAGTATTGCAGCAGAAAAACTTGAAAGCTATGGTCTTGTTTCTTTTATCCATTATTTATAATGCCATTATATCATACTAAATTTCAATTTTATTTCCTCCTGTATGCATTTTAAGTACAATTGTGAATGTAGTTAAAATGCTTCTTTTTTCTCCTGGGCTTGCTTTAGAATTCTGTGACTTCTATCTATTTCATGCAGATGCACACATTTTTATTATAAGCCCTGGATATAGACAATAACAGAGATAGCAAAAAAAAAGTTATTAAAATTGGGCCACAGCACCCTGTAGACATTTTTGCATGCCGTAGAAGCTTTAATGTGCTTATTCTTTTTATTGCTGTAACAGTTTGTTTTGAAAATGATTACCAGGAGCTAACATCACTACCATTTCTTGCTGAACATTTTTGTATGCTTGTATCTTTATTGGTTTGTTTTAAAACTGTTAGGAGCAACACTCGGGACCAGCCACTCATTACAGCATAATATTTAAAGTTCCAAGAATCCCTAGATTTTTTAAAATTCTATTTTTGAGGCAACTGCTAGAGACATAGTGGTATTTCTACATTTTCTTGACCCCCCCCCCCCAGTTTCCTTGTATTCATTTATAAGGTACAGCCACGTCTCTGGATTTTCCTGAATGATATCATCTCGCAGAGCATTGGACTGAAACAATTTCACTCAATACATGACTATTAGAAGACATCTGAAGGCAGCCCTGTTTAGGGAAGTTTTTAGCGTTTGATGTTTTAGCGTGTTTTTAATATTCTGTTGGGAGCTGCCCAGAGTAGCTGGGTAAACCCAGCCAGATGGGTGGGGTATAAATAATAAATTATTATTATTATTATTATTAGTAGTAGTAGTAGTAGTAGTAGTAGTAGTAGTAGTAATAGTTACCACAGTTAGGGCTCCAGGACTTAACTGTTCATTAAATCAGTGTTGGTATTCAGCCTGAAAATTTCTGGGAAAGTACCAGGAGAAGCTCTAATAACTAGTAGTAAGTAGGGCTGGCCGATATGTGCTTTTCAACATTGTGATATATCACCAGCTAAACATTGCAGGATCTGGAAGGACAGATCCTGAAGCTGAGGCTCCAATACTTTGGCCACCTCATGAGAAGAGAAGACTCCCGGGAAAAGACCCTGATGTTGGGAAAGATGGAGGGCACAAGGAGAAGGGGACGGCAGAGGACGAGATGGTTGGACAGTGTTCTCGAAGCTACCAACATGAGTCTGACCAAACTGTGGGAGGCAGTGGAAGACAGGAGTGCCTGGCGTGCTCTGGTCCATGGGGTCACGAAGAGTCAGAAACGACTAAACAAGAAATATTGTAATATACCAATATATCATGTCTGAAATAAGGATGAAACTATGTAGAGGCATTGGCTGGCTTCAGTTTTTCCTGCATTGTGATTATTGCCAGTTCCTGCTCTTGTGATTCACTGCCTCCTGCATGAGGCAGGGGAGAGATGAGTTTAGTTACAGGGGCTGCAGGAATCATGATAAACATTGGCTAGCTTCACAGTTTCCCCTACATTGTGATTTTTGCATAGGACACAACACACCCACCCACCATGATTCATGATATGTTGCCAGGTCAAAAATTATGAAAGCAATATCACAAAATGGAGTTCAAACCTGTTTTGGACAATATATCGATATATCTCCCAGCCCTAGTTATCAGAATTATATAATGTGGGAGGCGCTGTGGTCTAAACCACTGAGTCTCTTGGGCTTGCCAATCGGAAGGTCAGCAGTTCGAATCCCTGTGATGGAGTGAGCTCCCGTTGCTCTGCCCCAGCTCCTGCCAACCTAGCAGTTCGAAAAAGTGTCAGGGCAATAGGTACTGCTGCAGCGGGGAGGTAAACGGCACTCTGGCTTTCGTCACGGTGTTCCGTTGTGCCAGAAGCGGTTTAGTCATGCTGGCCACATGACTTGGAAAGCTGTCTGTGGACAAATGCCGGCTCCCTCGGCCTGAAAGTGAGATGAGCTCCGCAACCCCATAGTCATCCAGGGGTCCTATACCTTTACCTTTTAAATGTATGCATTGCAAGAGCTAAATGCTTGACACCAAAGATGCCTGTACCTGAAAGAATCATGCCCTCGTTCTGCTTGTGGGCTTCCCAGGAGCAACTGGTTGGCAACTGTGACAAAAGGATGCTGGACTAGATGGGCATTGTAGCCTGCTCCACCAGGGCCAAATGCCAAGACTGTGTATATATCTTTGGAAAATAGCATCCAGAAATCCTTTGCAAAAATGTGTAAAGGGACTGGACCATTAGGTCCAGTCACGGACGACTCTGGGGTTGAGGCGCTCATCTCGCTTTATTGGTCAAGGGAGCCAGCGTACAGCTTCCAGGTCATGTGGCCAGCATGACTAAGCCGCTTCTGGTGAACCAGAGCAGCGCACGGAAATGCCGTTTACCTTCCCTCTGCAGCGGTACCTATTGATCTACTTGCACTTTGACATGCTTTCGAACTGCTAGGTTGGCAGGAGCAGGGACCGAGCAATGGGAGCTCACTCCGTCGCGGGGATTCGAACCGCCGACCTTCTGATCGACAAGCCCTAAGCTCTGTGGTTTAACCCACAGCGCCACCCGCGTTGTGCAAATATCTTTGGAAAATAGCATCCAGAAATCCTTTGCAAAAATGTGTAGGTTGGGGTAAATGGCATAGTAACTTGTGTGTATTTAGAAGAAATTCACACTAAGGTGTGTGTGTATAAAATTTTAATGGGGGATATTATGAAAATCACACTGCGATGTGGAATTGTGAACTGCACTTCAGAATGGAAAAACGAGAAATGGAGAGAAGCCTAAATTGACAGATTCATTCATCCCTGTCGCAGGTTTAGTTTTCTGGTCCTTGGTTGTGTATACAAACAGTGGCAAGGGATTGCTTTTGTGCGCTCTCTGCGCTCCAGCTGCCGCCACTGGTAATGGGATCCCCATACAAGTGCATGCCTTTAAATCTCGTGCAGTCTTGAGCGCCGATTCCCTTGCGCCGAGGCTAGCACAAATTCAAATCCTCTTAAAAGTTGATCTTTTAAAATTGGATTATTGAATTAAGGGCAATGATCGGTGCTGAAAGCCTAGCATAATTATGTGTGGCTTGCCGAGGACTTGCTACAGCAGCCAGTCGGGGGAAAGGAGGGGGCGGGATTTAGAGGACCAAATTCATGATTTTGCAGAATAGTATATTTTAGTTATAAATTTGTTAATACGTAAGTAATCAACGTTTAATTAATCTGCCCATTAGCTGCTCATGTGTTGAAAATGAACAGTTTATTACAGCAGTTGCGTATTGCAGGCTGAAATATCAACTGCATTCAAAATTATACCTCTGAGAATACATCTTAATAGGCCACTTGGTGGCCCATTAGTGTAATATTGTTGTTTTTCTGTATCCTGTGCCAGATGAATTAAGCATAATTCGTTTCTCTGCTGCAAAAACTTACCTAATTTTGCAGAGCACTATGATTGAAATATCATTTCTCTTGGTATCAGTAATAAAAGAATGTAGAGCCTGCTGAAATATCTTATCAGGCTTCATTTGGCTGCTTTTAGGGTGGGGAATTATCTGTAGAATTCTAAATGCATCACAGTGAACTTTGATAGGCTATGAGTTATGGCTCATATCTTCTGGCAAACACAATTCAAGTATGAAAATGTCCCCTAAGCTCTTTATTCTACGCAAATGTAATGAAACGACTTACAGCACTCTTAAGAAGGCTTAATGGAGATGTTTATTATATAGTCCACTTCGAATGGGGCGGGACATTCAGCTCAAATTATTGCTGTTGAAGGTAGCCTAGTTCCGTCTTTTATAAAAACATAAAATTTATATGCACATCCACCTAGCTGGAAATCTGACACTCACTAGACTAGCACATAAAATTCTGGATATTGCCCAGTATAATATAAGCATGCTCAGAGCTCAGATATGCCAGTCGTTTGCCTTCATATCAGTATGGAGTAAACGTGACTCTTAATTTCTGGAAAACATGTTTGAGTTCATTTTTAAGGGCCAATTGTTTATCAGTTTCACTTATTTTGGTACTGCGTGTGGTGCGGAAGACTTTGACATAGGCTGATGTTGGTTATTGCGGGATTATTATGATCTGTGCAGGACCTTCCTGTTATTTGATATAATTTTGAGGCCCTGAGATTCCAAACGGCATTCGCCAAAAGCAAAGTATCTTGGCGGTTAACAATGTTGAATTTGGCATTGGCTGTGTGTGTGTGTGTGTGTGTGTGTGTGTGTGTGTGTGTGTGAAGAGAGGCCTGCCAAAGCAACCTGGTTTTACAGATGAAGAGAAACATAGTCTGTACTACAAAGAATACTTCATACCGACTGCAGTTTGTTTTGCTGGACCTTTTGGGACTTACTTTGCCCCAAAACAATTGGCATTTTTATGTTGTGGATGCAGAGTTGTATTAGCTCACTTTTGTCACACCACTGGGCTAAGGTGGCCATAGAAGGAAAAAAGAAACCAAGCACAACGTTTAAACCTGGGATAGCTCAGTTGGTTAGAGCACGGTGCTGATAACGCCATGGTTGCAGGTTCGATCCCTGTATGCGACAGCTGCATATTCCTGCATTGCAGGGGGTTGGACTAGATTATCCTTAGGGTCCCTTCCAACTCTACAGTTCTATTATTCTATGTGGCTGAAAAGCAATGCCCTAATGTTTTGAGAGTCCCATGGACTGCAAGAAGATCAAACTTAACCATTCTGAAGGAAATCAGTCCTGAGTGCTCACTGGAAGGACAGATCCTGAAGCTGAGGCTCCAATACTTTGGCCACCTCATGAGAAGAGAAGACTCCCTGGAAAAGACCCTGATGTTGGGAAAGATGGAGGGCACAAGGAGAAGGGGACGACAGAGGACGAGATGGTTGGACAGTGTTCTCGAAGCTACCAACATGAGTCTGACCAAACTGCGGGAAGGCAGTGGAAGACAGGAGTGCCTGGCATGCTCTGGTCCATGGGGTCACGAAAAGTCAGACACGACTAAACGACTAAACAACAACAGCAAATGTTTTGCATTTGCAAGACTGCCCCTAACATTTTGCAAGCCCCTCCCCCCCCAGTATTAGGAACTTTGGCAGCCATGGAGCAAAACTTGTAAAGAAATGTTTGGGGGATCTGAGAGTCTCCTCCTCTGTCACAAGCAGAAACTGTGAGGTTGTGAGCCTTATCAGCCCAGTAATTCTTCCTGCGACACAGGGGGATAAGGGAGGGGTTTCCGGGGGGAATGGAACTGCTCTCTATATCACACTTGGATTTCCCACGTAGGTTCAGTGTTTGCTGGACTCTCTGCTGTACAGTCTCTGAAGCAGGGAGCTGCAGGCGGCTGCTAGCAGCTCCTCTGAGCTGCGTAACTTTTTTCCATTCTTTGTTGATGCCTTTCAATAAAGCTGAGTTGGACTAAAGAGAAAGGATTCTGTCTAATTACCTGGACTCTGTTTTCATAACGCTGAAGCTCGCGCGTTATCTCTGCTGAAAGATTTATGGGTTCAGAACGGCACAGAAGAAAGCGCGCCGGACCTCTACATCACAAAGAAACTAGGACGGAAAACATTGAGGAGCTGGCAAGAGAAGAAGCGCTGCCTCTGTAGAGATTCAATTTAAGAGAAGGCTAAAAGGTGATACTGGAAGAATGCTCTTTAATCGGAGACATGACTTGATAACATATGAAAGAGTGGAAGCTGGAACAGAGCAAAGGCCCACCATCCTGGTCTCACAGCAGCGGAGGTGTTGCCTATGGGAAGACTGCAAGCAGGAGTTTTGCACAACAGTACTGTTGACGCCGTTGTGGCTAGCAGCCATTGATAGCCTCGTTCTTCATTAATCTGCCTAACCCCATTTAATCCCATCCAAGTTGGAGGCCATGTCTGCATCCGAATTCTAGAGTTTAACTGTGCGGAGAAGTACCGTCCGTCAGAGGCGTAGCAAACCCAGGTAGTACCCGGGGTGGAATTCTTTTTGTCACCCCCCACCACTTTAATTTTAAAAAAATTAAAAAAAATTAAAAAGTGTCACCCCCCCTCTGATGGTGCCACTTTGTGAGGTGTGGGGGTTTTGTGTGTGTGTGTCTATTATCTCTTTTTTCCAATAAAGTTAAAATAAAAAAAAATGTAAAAAAATAAAAATGTAAAAAAATAATAAAATAATAATAATAAAAGTGTCACCACCCTCTGATGGTGCCACTTTGTGAGGTGTGGGGGTTGTGTGTGTGTGTGTCTATTATATCTTTTTTTTCCAATAAAGTTAAAATTAAAAAAATGATAAAAAAATGATAAAAATAAAAAAAAAATTAAAAAATTAAAAAGTGTCACCCCCCTCTGATGGTGCCACTTTTTGAGGTGTGGGGGTTGTGTGTGTGTCTATTATCTCTTTTTTTCAATGAAGTTAAAATTAAAAAAAAAAATTTTTTTTTTTTTTTAAAAAAAGTGTCACCCCCCTCTGGGGTGGAACCTGGGGCGGCCCGCCCCCGCCCCCTTGCTATGCCCCTGCCATCCGTCGTGAATGGTCCATTGTTCACAATGATCTTTTTTTTTTTTTTTTTTAAATAATATTTATTTGATTTTCCAATTTTATAAGCACATTACAACACGGTTAAATTTCTTTTGTTTCCCACCTCTCACATTGAGAAACAATACATAACTTCCCCCCCCCTCTCACAGAGGTATCTTTTAATATTGTTCATTTAACCATCTAAACACAACCCTCACTTTGCTTGTACCTGGTCCCTTTCCAGACTAGGCATCTATATTACTAACTTTTATCAAATGGCTTCCACAGCTTCTCACTGCTGAATCCATAGATAATTCTTGGCTCACGGGTTCTTATCTTGGTATTTATACATTATCTTCTAATTTTTTAACTTAACTTACACATATCATCTTCTAAACATTTTTCTCCTAACATCATAATATCCTAATTTATAACATTCTCATTATCGCAATTTCTAATCTTAATTTTCCCCTCGGCCTTAAATCCTAATTTTTTTAACTTGCTTTCCCCCCCCTCCCCCCATGCCCCAGAACCTGGTTTTCAAATATTCCACAACAAAATTTATATAACTTCTATAATTCCCACCATACCAGAAATTAAATCCACATACTTTGGTCAAACCGTCAAATCAATCCAAGAAAGAAAAAAAATAACCACTCTCACCCCACACCCACCCGCCGTGTCACCCATGTCCGATCTGAATGGGCCAGCAAAACTTCTTTGGGAACAGTCTGTTGCATTCTTCTTTGCTTTCCCAATCTTCTTACAACGTCAATGTCCCAGAGATCCATTCTTACTTTCTCATCCTGTTTGAAAATCTTCTTCTTAATGATTCTCCTCTTATGGTTTCTAGCTTTCTTTTTCTTTTTGTTGACATCATGCGGCCGGGTGCGTAATCTTTTTTTCAAAGTCAGAAGTTCTTTTTGGTTCTCACGCTTCGCAGCGTGGGAACATCCTGTTGTTGGTTCCTCTGATATGATCCTGTTCAAACGTATCTCCATCCTATCCAAGGCATCATTCAAACGTATCTCCATCCTATCCATAGCATCACTGAATTTCTGCATTCCTTGTAAAAATAGGTGCACATCTAGCTTTGCCATCTGTGCTCCTGTCATTCTGTCAAATGTAGATACAATCGTTCCATTCAGCAATCCATTTAGATATCTTGTTGCAAAAAGTATTCCTTGCCAGATTCCTCCAGCACAGGGGGAGAGGGGGGCTGGTTACACTGAAGCAAATTCCTTTTCAATGGCCACTTTCGTTTTGCCTCGGCTGCCGCATCCCCGTCTCTTAAGCTTCAGCAGTGAGAGGGCTGGCCTCCATTTTAAGCCCTACACTTTACCCAGAAATAAGTCCAAAACATCCATTTTACTCACAATCTTCAGGTCCAAATTGATAATTTGGCAGGAGAAATCCCGGCGCACGATCAGGAGAGATCTGGCAGCTGCGCCCGTCAGGGGGATAGATGTTCTCAGATCCAAAGGGTTCAGGCTCCCCCCGCTCGCGTCCCGGAGTCCCTTATTAGGTTCTCCTCGGGAGGAGGGAAGCCCCGCGAACAACCGCCGGACCGACCGGTCCCGGGACGCCCTTCCCGGGAGTTTTGGGGGCTGAGGCGCTGTCTCAAGACACCCCTTTCACCCCTTTTCGGGCAGGGAACATCGGAGCGATGTTCCCCCCGACCTCTCCAGCCAGCAGCCGGAACCGGAAGCCCATTGTTCACAATGATCAAAGAGTTGCCAGTTGTCATTTGGTGTGGCAGGTGAAGGGAAGGCTGCAAGAATGACGCAAGAGACTGGTATAGGGATGAATTAGGCCACCACTTTTTTGATTACAGGAAAGAGTATGTTTGGCTAAGGCATTGGGTGTAGGGCTGCCATATTTCAAAAAGTGAAAATCCGGACACAAAAGCTTTTGCCAAAATCTACACTTTTGACATGGGTTGCCATACACCTGGATTTTCCTGGACATTTCGGCGATTTCTGCCTGGATGCTGTTTATGAGGGCTAAATCCCGGCTATGTCTGGGAAATTCCAGACGTATGGCAGCCCTAATTGGGCATGTATCCCACATCAGGCAGTCCAGATCGTGATAGGAACCTGGTGGGGTTGAACTTGTGCCCCCCACATGGATTGGGTGCCACGACCCCACACAGGTCGCCATTGGGAGAGGTTTTTTGGCCCATTAGTGAACTCCCGGACAGAGTCACTCCTCCTGGACCCCTGTAATGGGGTAGGTAAACCAACCTCTGGATGGTTAAGTTCAGTCAAAGGCAACTATGGGGTGCGGCGTGTGGCGGATTAGCGCCTGCTGAGGTTTCCGGTACATTGGGGGTTAAAATATCTCTCCCAGTGATAGGCAGGTGTTCTCTGGGAGGCAGAACTAGATTGTGTGGGAAGACAAAAAGGGGAACGACCGTTGGGAGGAGGCAGTTGAGAGGAGAGGACAGTTGGGAGTTAGGAGAGAGAGAGGAGGTTAGAGGTTAGGTTTAGAGGGATGGAATGCGTTATCAAGTCTGTGTCTTACAAAGAAAGTGAAGTGCTTTAAGATACCGGTGAAATCCATGTTCTCAGGTTAATAAATAAAGTTGAATGTGTTTACACACCAACTGGCTCCAGCAGTGTGTCAATTCCTCCAGTTGTGTAGCTAAGAAGTGGGCAGGAACGGGAGATAGTTCAAAATACGTCTGACATACAAAGGGCAGGACAGGGAAGCGAAGAAAACCACGAAGTTGCCTGAGTGAGAGGCTAACTTGAACAGTAGGGATCCATGAGAGGGAGACCCCCCACTGGTGGCAAGGTGGTGAGAGGCTTCAGATAAAGTGCCCTGAGGTAACCTAGAGCCAAGTCTTCTTTTGAGAAACTGGAGGTTTATGCCTGCCTTCTCTTTTGTGAAAGAGCGGAGTATTAGTGACTCGGTTTCTTCACACAGCGCTTATCTCGCTTCAAGCCGAGGAAGCTGGTGTTTGTCTGCAGACAGATTTTCCAGGTCATGTGGCCACCATGACTAAACCACTTGGTGCAATGGAACATCATGACAGAAACCAGAGCGCACAGAAACACTGTTTACCTTCCCGCTGCAGTGGTACCTATTTATCTACTTGTACTGGTGTGCTTTCAAACTGCTAGGCTGGTAGGAGCTGGGACAGAGCAATGGAAGCTCACCCCGTCATGTGGATTCGAACTGCCAACATTCCGATTAGCAAGCCCAAGAGGCTCAGTGGTTTAGACCACAGTGCTACCAGCGTCCCTGATGCCTCTGTGACTAAGGATCCAGCCCAGTGCCGTGAAGAAGTATTGGCCATCGTGACAGGTCCAGCATTCACGATGGTCACAGGGTAGCAATTCTCAAGCGGAGTGCTGGAAATCTAGGGCAGTGTTTCTCAACCAGTGTGCCTCCAGATGTTTTGGGACTACAATTCCCATCATCCCTGACCACTGGTATTGCTAGCGAGGGATGATGGGAGTTGTAGTCCCAAAACATCTGGAGGCACACTGGTTGAGAAACACTGATCTAGGGTTGCCATATTTCAAAAAGTGAAAATCCGGGCACAAAAATTGTTGAGCTTAAAAAAAAAAAAAGTTGAAGTTTTGGAGCTCTTTTTAATGAAATTTGCTTTTTAATGGGTTGCCATACATCCGGATTTTCCCGGACGTTTCAGTGATTTCCACCCAGATACTGTTTTCAACAGCCGGATCCCAGCCATGTCTGGGAAATTCTGAATGTACAGCATTGCAACCCTAGGAAAGCAAACCACTGTACCACGAGAAAATGGTTTCCATGTTTTGGGGGAAGTAAGTCAATCAAATAATTTAGCCATAAAGGAGGCTGTGGAGGAGGTCCAAATCAATAACCAATTGTAGCCCCTGATTTGTGGTGTGGTGGAGAGCCAGTGTGGTGTAGTGGTTAAGAGTGGTAGACTCGTAATCTGGTGAACCGGGTTCAATTCTCTGCTCCTCCACATGCAGCTGCTGGGTGACCTTAGGCTAGTCACACTTCTTTGAAGTCTCTCAGCCCCACTCACCTCACAGAGTGTTTGTTGTGGGGGAGGAAGGGAAAGGAGAATGTTAGCCGCTTTGAGACTCCTTTGGGTAGTGATAAAGCGGGATATCAAATCCAAACTCTTCTTCTTAATTAATATAGTTGATTTTTTTTTAAAAAAAAGATGTTCCATTTCTCTCCACTTCCCCCCCCCCCGAGATCTTTGTGCCAAATTTAGTTGTCATTTGTTGCTCTGTGGTCTCTCTCTGTTTCATGGAGGGTAAGGCTATGCCGTCCCTTAAGTATCAGAAACCATATGCCTCTGAATGTCAGTTGCTGGGGAATAAAGGTGGGGAAATTGCCACATGTCCTGTTTTCTACTTCTCAAAGGTATTTGGTTGGCCACTTTGACAATAGGATGCTTGTCCAGAGGAGGCCTTTGGTGTAGAGCTCTTACATTCTTATGTAAATCCGCAATAGAAAATAAACATATTGATAGAACGAATGAGGCCAAATTTGACTGAATAGGAAACAGGTTCTCATTAGAAAGAAGCCTCCGAAAGAATCTTTCCAGTGCCTATAAAATACTAGACCACTAAATATTTGATATTTTTTCTGAAAGTCAATGGCTCTAAAGGGAGAAATTACTATGACTAATCTGCCTCAGAGTTACTGTTAAAGCTATGTGAACCTTGACACCTAATTGGGATGCAGAAAAATAGTCTAATTTATAAAAGTTTCCATTTTGCATACTAAAATCTGAAGGGATTAAACTGTAGCCCAAATGTTCATTAATCTTTCTGTTGAAGCGTTGCTGTCTGAAGTGCAGCTGGGTGATTACTAAATTTAAATGAATTTAATATTCAGAACGCATTCTGAAAAGCCATTATGCAAGTTATAACTTTTCAGCCATCATTCTGAATCAATCAACTTTGCACAGAATGAAAGAAAACGTTTTGTTACTTTTCAAAAGAGAAAAGTTCCTCGTTTTAAAAGAGAAGCTGGGAAGGAGGTGCAATCTTCTGAAACATTATTTTCCATTTAAAAGTTGTATTATGTCCATTAGAAGTAATGCTTTAGGCTGAAGATGGAAAGAAAGAGGCAGACACCAGCCTTAGAGTACAAATTGTCCACAGCTTTATTTAATTTCTACAGTCAATAAATGGATTAACATGTAATAAAGAAGAGAGGGTAGTAAGGGGCCCTGGATCTCAAACTCAAACTTAATCTCTTAGTACAGGGGTGGAGAACTTTGGGCCTTCCAATTGCGTATAGAGGTCACCAAGCTACCCCACCAATAAATTCACACATGAGACATAAATTTTGTTTGGGTTTTTGGCATAGTTTTGGCCACAACTTTATTAAAATACAAAACACGTGAGTGGTTGCGTAGGCATTGGTTCACCTGTCCAACGGGACAGAGCTGACGCCTAGTCAGAGAAGACTAGCTGTCCAGCGGGACAGAGCTGACCACCTGTCAGCGGGAGGAAACCAGTCTGGGGAGAGTTGAATGGAGGCTGGGCTGCAGAGACCTCCCCCTTCCCCAGAGGTCCCAGGGGCTCATGCACGGCCCTGCAACCCTACCGGGTTCGGACAAGCATATATTGAGCCGCTGGATTCTTTAACGGAATTCCCACGCACCATGATCACTTTTGGAGGGCTACCGTGCTCCAATAACCAACACAACCAATGCCTAACCGCCAACCTTACAAGTTGTGACTAGTTGCTATATAGTAGGCAAAAACCAAATGGCACAGCCAATCAGCCAAATGGAAAAATTCCTACTAGGCCCCTGTCTCAAAGCAGACGGCCCCATGACAGGCACAGCAAGGTCAACACACAGGCCTATACCAGGGAGGGGGGGCGGGAGATACGAAGCTCACAGCAAAGAGGGAAGGGTCGCACACACGTGCAGACCTATTTAAGGACGCTGGGCTGTCCATCAAATTTGGCTACATGTGCTTTTGCCCAGCAACAGCACTGGTCACTGCTAGCTGTGGCCAGCTAGCCAAACCCACAGGGGGTGGCTTATTCTGCCCCTATCGCAACATGAGCTCTCTTTGCATTGGAGAACTCACTATGTCACTAAACTACAACTCCCATCAGCCCCAGCAATATTGGCTAATAGCCAGAGATGATGAGAGTTGTAGTATACAACCCTGGGATAACCCTGATAGATTGGGTAGGTTGCACTTCCTGCCCAGCCTGAAATGGAGGTGAAGCCATAAAGGACAAGCCATAAAGGACAGATAGGCCTCTTCTAAATCATCATCACCACCACCACCACTCAGATATTGTGGTATGGAGAAAGTAGGCTTTCTCCTTTTCTGATGACATCAGAACTTGGGGACATCCAGTGGAGATGAAGATTCAGTACAAACAAAAGAAAGTACTACTTTGCACAGTGCATCGCTGGGCAGTGGAATTTGTTCCCACGAGAGGCTGTGATGGCCGCCATCTTGGATGTCTTTAAAAAGGGATTAGGCAAATTCAGAGAAGATAAGGCCATCATTGGCTACTAACTCTGATGGATATGTGTCATGGAATACTACTCAGTATTGATCCAGAGTAGATTCCAATGTATAGTTAGCAGAGTAAAAACTTAAACATGTTGCAGGATTCCCAAAAATAGACCAGAGGCAATTAATATATCATCCGGCAGAGCTTTACTGCTACTGAAGGCAAATGAGCATAATGGCCACAAATCCAATACATTCAGGATTGGCACTGTCCATAAGAAATCCAGTTGCAGCAGACTTAACTTAAACTTACAATCCTATATAATAAAGAGCCTGTGTCCGTACGTACTACTTTCCGTGTGTCACAGGAATTCGCAAGTGCGCGTGCGCTCCACGGACACACGGATTGGAGCGCAGAGAGGAGGAGGAGGCTGATTGGTTGGAGCGCAGCAGAGCCTCCGAAGCTAAGCTCTCCGCTTCAATCACCTCAGTCTATTGAAACAGGAGTGCGAGCGAAGCGTTTGCGCTTCGCGAGCCTCCGAAGCTCTCGGTAGCCGCACGTTAAGCCCGGCAGAGTGCGAGGGAGGTCGGCTTCTTGCGGAAAAGAAACAGCGGGGAGAGAGAGCGGCACAGAGGCGAGCGGAGTCGGGAGTTCAGTGGCCGCAATAGCTTCTCCCTCCCCCGCCCCCCCCCCACAAGAGAGACACACACACACCCTCCCCCGGCCGCTTACTCACGAGGAGGCTCTTCCTCTAGGCGAGCGGAGTCGGGAGTTCAGTGGCCGCAATAGCTTCTCCCTCCCCCGCCCCCCCACAACAGAGACACACACACACACCCTCCCCCACCCGCTTACACACGAGGAGGCTCTTCCTCTCTTGCTTCCCTTGCGCGCGCGCGCACACACACACACACACACACACGGAACCTCCGCCGTGGCAAGCGAAGCCCAAAGCCGAGGGGACCACGCGCGCGCACACACACACACCCTCCCTCTCGCGGGCCTTCTCGGGGACCGGTGGGCGGAGGAGGTGTGGGGAAGGGAAAACGCCCCTCCGTTGCCCTGAAGTGGGTGAGCCCCCGGGCGACCCCTGGCTGTGGGGAGGGCCCAGCAGCAGCATTGGGGAGGCCCGCAGCAGGGCCCCCTATAAGTCCCCCTCACACGGTCCAAGGAAGCTTGGCCTCCTCCTATATTTATTTATGCAAAAATTAAAAGGAAAATCAAGGGGGGGAAAGAATAGGGGAAAGGGGGGAGAAAAAACAAAAAGGGAAGATGAAAGGGGGAAGGGAAAATAGAAGGAAAATCAAGGGGAGGAAAAGAAAGAAAGGGGGAAGGTGGAGGAGAAGGGGAAAGGGGAAAACAAGGGGGGGAATAAAGTGGGGAAAGAGGGAAAATCAAGGGGAGGAAAAGGGAAAAAAGAAAGGGGAAAGGGGGGAGAGAAACAGGGAAAAATAAATGGGAAATCCAGGGGGAGAAGAAAAGGAGAAAACAAGGGGAAAGCAGGGGAAGAAAACAGGGGAAAGAAGAAAGGGAAAAACAAGGGGGATAAAGGGAATGAAAGGGGGGGGAGATAAAAGGGAGAAGGGAAAAACAAGGGGGAAAATAAAAAAGGGGGGAAGAAGAGAGAGGCGGCCGCCGGGCTCCAGGGGAAGGAGGGCGGCGGGGTTAAAAAACAAAAGGAGGGTGGCCACCGCTCCCCACAAATACTTTCTAGGGCCCGTTTTTGTAACGGGCTTAATATACTAGTAACTTATAATAAGTCTAAACCTTAATATTACGCATACTATGTACAGAACAGCACACTAGAAAGAAAAGAGATAGAAAGAGAAAGTGAAACCCAGGCTCTTTCTGGCCTCACTATTACAGTCAGCATTACCTTGACAGATAGAGATAACAGAACCAGTTGAAACCAGCTGCACTCAGCTTCTCTGAAGGAATAATCCAGACTTCACGAACCTTCTGCTTGTTTCTCTCACACAGAGAAGCTTCCAGAGCCCTCTTGAGTTAAGTAGAATAGGAAAGACCTCTACACATTAGATTGATACTTTCTGTACTAAGAAATGCAAACTGACAATATATTCCTCTTCCACTGTGAGAATAGGACGCTGGACTAGATGGGCCAGTGGTCCGATCCAGCAGGTTCTTCCCATGGGAGATTGGGCAATTTCATTTCAGTAGCTCTCAAGTCACTTGATATTCTTGTAACGGCCAGAAGGCCCACATCTCACAGGAAGCATCCTTAGGACATATGCCTTGGCTAGGCCAGTGCCATCACTTTCTGTCCCATATCTCTCCCCTCACCACAGGCATTGTTGTGGATTTAAGGTGAGGTTTGTGTGTTCATGATACCCTTTCCTGTAACAAAAACGACTGAAGCATCCAAATTAACGTGTGTGCTTTGTTTTTACTGGTGCATTTACTTCTTTGATAGTTTTATCACATTTAAAACTACACTTGATCTGTAACAAATAACAGCTGCCATGAACTGGCAGGACAACAGGGAGGAGAAAGAGGATGCTGGCAAAGGGGGTTGCTGGGGCTGGGACACACTGGGGCAAGCTGGGGATGGGGAAGGAGAGGTTGGTGTAGAAGAAGAAGAAGAGGAGTTTGGATTTGATATCCCGCTTTATCACTACCCGAAGGAGTCTCAAAGCGGCTAACATTCTCCTTTCCCTTCCTCCCCCACAACAAACACTCTGTGAGGTGAGTGGGGCTGAGAGACTTCAGAGAAGTGTGACTAGTCCAAGGTCACCCCAGGGGCGTAGCCAGGATCAAAACTAGGGGGGGGGCAAGCCATGGTCATTCAGGTTGGTGACATTTCAGCATGGAAAAGGCGAATGAAACCAAATTTAAAGAAAATTATATATAATTATAGCAGTGCTTTATTACGGTAGTTATTACAATTATTTGCTTGAATTTTTTAAAAAATTTTTATTCTAGTTACATGTCTTATGCTAATATCATTTTTATTGGGTTTGAAGAAAACTTGTTCAAAACTTTCGTTTCAATCCCCGAGGAGTCGGTGCAGGTGTTTCCAAAGGCGAAGGAAACGGACCCCCTCAAAAAAAAAATAGGGGCGCAGCCTCACCCCCCAAAATAGGGGCGCAGCCAGTCTGGAAGCGCAAAGGAGAAGCGCCTACTTTGGCGAAATAGAGCATCCAGAGCTCATAGAGGATAAGAACAGAAATTGTGCTCTGGCGGCATATAATTTACTTTAATTACTTGCAAGCAAGTTACAAGTAGGTAGCCGTGTTGGTCTGCCATTGTCAAAACAAAATAAAAAAATAAAATAAAAATCCTTCCAGTAGCACCCTAGAGACCAAATAAGTTTGTTATTGGTATGAGCTTTCATGTGCATGCACACTTCTTCAGCACACGAAAGATTTGAAAAGTGTGCATGCACATGAAAGATTTGAAAAAGCACCCAAGCAAACACATTTTTTTAGGGGTTAAAAAAAGGCTGGGGGGGGGGGTTAAAGGCAAAGGACAAAGGGGGTAAAGTAGTCACTCACAAAAAGATCGCTGTGGATGAAAACAGCAGGCGCCCGTGCAACCCGGGGCAGCGCCCGATGTTTGAGGAACAGGGAGAGTTTCCCCCTGTAGCCTCACTGTCAGAGGAAGAAAGAATGCTCTTAAAGGGACACACATGCTTTCCCAGCCTCCCAGTGGGGAGAACTCAAGGCAGATAGGAAGAATGGGGGAACTTGAAAGGGGAGATCGGGAGGCGGGAGGGAGGGAAGGAGGGAGGGGGGTGAAGAGGGGCAAGCTGTGCGGGAGGGGACGCTTTCCCCCCCCGTCAGCCTCCAGCCTCACGGCAAAAAGCTTCACCTCGGCTTGCTCGCTCGGCCGCCGCGTGCACTCCTCCTTCTTTCTTCCGGCAGCTAGGGGTGGGGGCAGCTGCCTTCTAGGGGGGGGCAATTGCCCCCCTCTGCCCCCCTGCCTACGCCCATGGGTCACCCAGCAGCTGCATGTGGAGGAGCGGAGACTCGAACCCAGTCCACCAGATTACGAGTCTACCACTCTTAACAACTACACCACACTGAGGAAGTATTCACAGGGTGACAGGGGATGGGGGCCAGTGCACAGGAACCAGACCAGCAGGGACCCAGAGCCAGAGGGGCCCCTGTCTCCCTGAACATGGTGGGCTCTGAGGTGTAGGGAGCAGCAGGAGGGGTGCTTCAGGAGGCAGAGGCAGGCAAGGACCCACAGCTCAGCTCCATAGCTGGCCCAGGTATGGCTCACTAGCTCTGGGAGGAGGGGTGTGATTTCTCAGCTGAAGGAGGCTTGGAACAGGTGAGGGTCACCTGCCTCGTCAAGCCCAGATGCTGCAATCAGCATGGAAAGTGCAAAAGGGAAGCAGAGCTGAGGTGCTGTGTTTGCTCAACTGCCCATGGTGATGGGCCTCCGCTTTGATGCTCCAGGATCTTTGAGGGACTGTGCTTTGGTTTGGACTTTGGACACATGGCTGGACCCTGGACTGGGGACTTGACATACCGACTTGCCGCCAGGTAGACCAGGGGTTCAGAACAATAGCATGGGCACTGTCAGACTTTGTTACAGGATGGCTTGTGAAGTTCTAACAATGTGACCCCACATCCATGGGTTTTAAGTTTCAGGGAACTATGCAGTGTCATGTTCAAGGCTGCAGAAGATGACATAGCAGCAGAATTACCCATTTTGCTAAAGCTTCTTGCATCTACTGGAGATCTTGCATTACCCTGACTTGTTTTCAGGTGCGTTTCCTGTTTGCCAGCATCTCACATGAGCTGCCAGATTCGAGACATGCTTTATATATACAGTAGAGAGAGAGAGATGCATGAAAAGCAAGGTTTCAGCAACTTTCCTTGCTAAGCTGCTCCTCTTTTTCAGAGATGTCCATGAATCGGTTGACTTCTGCTACCTGAAGCACTGAAGGACCTGCTCAGCAGCCAGAAGACTTTTGTCATCTTTCTCTGTGTTGACACTAGACATCCTTTTAGCATTTGGATAAAATGTTTGTTGGACTTTGAGGGGGAAGGGCTGTCCCTAGCTGCTGTTCTCTTTGATCAATCTGGGGCATGTATTTAGCTGCAGTTCATAGGGTGGAAAAATCCAAGGCAGCTTGCAAGCTGAGATTTGGAGGAGTGGTAGAAACTCATGATAGGAAAACAGAGGGTTAATGCACCAAGAAGCCTAAAACGTAATGTAGAGGCATGCCGCACTACTTCCCTTATATTGTCTTATTTTGCATCTTTTCTGATGCAAAAAGGATTTAAAATGTGGAGGCTATATTTGGCTGCCAACATTACTCAGTTCAGTCTTCCAATAAAGTCCAAATTCCCATCTGCTAGTGAAAGAGATCAAGGCAGTAGGGAAATGCTTAATGCTAATTCAGTGGTGTGGTCTTCTCATAACATCTCTGTAATACCTGCCAACGTTTTAAGCTATAAACCAAGAATGAAATCACGATATGACGTTGTTTGCTCCACATTTCTAGGTAAGTTAATTATTCTGGCTGGTCAGCGATATTGGAGAGGAATGCATCGAACAGCACATACCTTAGATATGTGTTGAGTTCCTCCGCAGCAAATAGAGGATGGGCACTGTAACGAAAAGCCCCTTGCTTTCGTCTTTTCACTACGCCCTCTCAATTTATTAAAAGAACTAACAGGGATTGATGAGGTAAATCTAACCTCCACTTATCCCTTTAGCCTTTCGGTAAACCTCTAGCCTTTGAAGGTTTTTTACCAAATAAAAGAGAGTCCCTTTCCAGCAACTAACGTGGCCAAGTACCCTTTTAAAACCTGAGCTATATGTAAGACTATCCCTTTGTGTCTACCAATGTAAAGGGTTCAGCAACTAGAAATCCCTTACCGAAAAGCTCACCTCTTCCCTGAGGCAACTTATTGACAACCTGGGTCTGTCTACCCTTTAAGCCCTTTCAGTGTACTCCGCAGCCACAATCTATCCTTTCCACTCTGGAGAAAATATAGTATCTTTAATGGGTATCCCCTCCTGTGGGTTTCATGTTCCCTTGCTGGAAAATAATACAGCCGACTTTATGATTGGCACTTTAAATATGGAAGTTTTATTTGCTTAAGAACCTAATGGTTATATTAAGGTTTATTGTGTACATACTTAGTTTCAGTGGCAATACCTTTGTTAATCATATAAAAGATATTCCTACAATTACCTAACCTAAACCTACTCTCACAGACCTCCTATTTCAACCACCCCACACTCCCTCTCCCAAACCCCTCTCAACTGAATAAAACGGCTGCACATCCTCCTCCAACAGTCAGCCGCCCCCCCTTCACGGAATGTTCAGTCAGTCAGCCTAGAGTCTGAGTTAACCCGTGATGGGTCGGGTTGAAAAGGAAAGAACAAACAGTGCAAAAACGTTACACATTATTCTGGCTGGTCAGCGATATTGGAGAGGAATGCATCGAACAGCACATACCTTAGATATGTGTTGAGTTCCTCCACAGCAAATAGAGGATGGCACATCTTCCATTGCTCGCTCCAATTAATTTAGGATTATCCAGGGAAAAAACAGGGAACCTGGAAAACTGAGATGGAGGAGAATTTTGGGGGCTTGTGCACCTTGCCTCAGTTTTCAGGTGGGCTTTAGTTAACTCCCTGAGGTTGGTTTCCAGCCTGATTTGGGGTAATTTAACCAGTACTTCTCATAGCAAGCAATGTAGGTTTTTTGTTTTTATTTCTGTATTGCGGGGGAGGGGTTTGGCTTTGGAGCCTAAAGTTGAAATTGTGACCACCGGTGACAGAAATGGCTCAAATATCATTGGTGTTTCAGACAGAACATTGAAATGGTGCTCGCCTGATAAAAATAGAATGGATCATGCCTGAGGTGTGACTTGCCTTTCCCAGTGGTAGAGTTGACTCCAACAGTGGTATGTATGATTGGAGTCTACCTGGTGCCTCACAAGAGTATTGCAAAGATCTACTGCTTGTGATTGGCTTAAAGTTTCCTTTGACCATGTAGAAAATTGGCTAAAGGGTTTTTGAAAGGAAGTGCTCCATGTCTCAAGTATAATGTGTGGAAGTGGTAAAAAAAGGTAAAGGACTCCTGGATGGTTAGGTCCAGTCAAATTTGATTGTGGGGTGCAGCGCTCAACTTTGCTTTTAGGCCGAGGGAGCTGGTGTTTGTCCACAGACAGCTTTTCTGGGTCATGTGGCCAGCATGACTAAACCGCTTCCGGCGGAACGGGACACCATGACGGAAACCAGAGCGCACGGCAATGCCGTTTACCTTCCCGCTGCAGCGGTACCAATTTATCTACTTGCACTGGCATGCCTTTGAACTGCTAGGTTGACAGGAGCTGGGACAGAGCAACAGGAGCTCACCCCGTTGCACGGCTTTGAACTGCTGACCTTATGTTCAGCAAGCCCAAGAGGCTCGGTGGTTTAGACCACCGCACCACCTGCAACCCGCGGTGGATCATTGTGGAAAGCACCAGTGTTTCTTATAGCGAATTCATACTGTGCTGGGAGTAAAATACACATTCACTTCCTTTTGGGAAGCTGTTGAAGCAGGTTTTCCAGGCGAGTGTTTCAAGGTGTTTGTACACGCGCATTGTATTATACTTCCCTCATCTGCTGCAGAAAACCAGCTTGACATGGGAGTTTCAATGGTGCTTAAAGTGTACTATGCCTTTACAGTAGGGATGAGGAACCTGTAGCCCTCTCAGTATTGTTGAACTACAGTGCCCATCATCCATGGGCACTAGCCATGCTGTCTGGCACCGACGGGAATTGTAATCTGACAAAATCTGAATGGCCACAGGTGCTCCTCGCTGTTTGCGCCATTGTTCAGAATGCACACTTTTCTAGATCTTTCAGCCATAGTAAAGAAATGTTTCAGTGGGCTGGCTGCAGCCAGGTCATGCAGAACTTCCTTCAGAGGATAGAATGCATTAAATCTCCCTTGAATTTCCACACTCAAGGTGTTTATTGGGTAACCATTTATGTTTCTTGTCTTGGCAGGTTGGAATGATTATATAAAGCACCACTGTTGAAGTTTATTTTCTCCAGTGGGGCATGTTGGGGAGAGATTGAGGTGAAAGCAAAATATGATGTCATTATGAAAATGATGTACCGCTGGTACATATCCCCCACCAAACTGGCAAAAATGTACAAATTAAAGAACAAAGAATGTTGGAAATGTAAGACAGAGAATGGTGATTTTTTTCCACATGTGGTGGGTGTGTGAAAAGGCAAAAGTATATTGGGAATCAATATATAATGAACTAAAAAGAATGTTAAAATACACATTTCCAAAAACACCAGAAGCGTTTTTGCTAGGAATGGTGGGGGAAGAAGTAGCGAGGAAGGATCAAAGATTATTTTTATACGCAACCACCGCTGCCAGAATTTTATGGGCTCAAAATTGGAAATCCTCTTAAATACCAACCTTAGAAGATTGGAGAATAAAGTTATTAGAGTATCTAGAATTAGCAAAATTAACGGGGAGAATAAGAGAACAAAAAAACCAGGAGATTCAATTAGATTGGAGTAAATTTATTGTATACTTGGAAAATTATAGTAAAAACATGAATTCACTCACAGGTTTTGATAAAATACTTGCAATGTAACAATCAGAACTTAAATAAGGAATAGCGGAAAAAGAACACAATGTGAGTCATAGCAATATATAATAAAAGGTACAAAATAGTTACAACAATTTAAAGATAAGAAAAGCGTAAGAATGAAAGTGGAAAAATAAACTCAAGATAGGACGGGAAGGAAGTCACAAATACTCGGCGGAGTATATGTATATGTATAGACTTTATGTAATTGAATATTCAAGTGTTTTGTTGTAATATATAAAAATGATGAATAAAAATAACTTGCAAAAAAAAAGAAAGAAAGTGAAATATGATGTCTAATGGCTAAAAAGCAGAAATCTCTCTGTTGGCAGAGGTCTTCATCTTACGTTCCCCTTTGCTGTTAACTGGAACAAGTTTTAAAAACCATCTTCCAGTGCCAGCAGGTTTTCAGAGGGTAGGTTGGGATTTTGCCCATTACACATCTAAGCTGTTAAACATAAAGCACAGCACAATTTGTACATGTGTCTTTTTATTTTTTCAAGTAGCTTCTCGGTGAAACACAGATGTTTTATAATGCAGAGAGAGAGAGAGAGAACTTGATGATGTGAGCCAAGCGTTCTGCAGAGTTTCAACGTATCAGCTGCCAGAGTGTATAGTTTTAACATATAGACTGTTAACAGACTCCCCAAGGAAACAGACAGAGAACGTAAAGAGCAATAGAACATTAACTTATTAAAGTTACATAGGAAGGAGGGGGAGAACTATGCCGTTAACAGACTTTTGGTAAAAGAATGTGGAGCATAATGTTGCTTTTGGCTTCGTTGTCTGACTTCATGGTAAATTCCTATAGACTGGTGTGCCTAAATATCAGCTGTCCTGGAGGTTTAGCTTGAATTTGGTATCTATACGGGACACTGTTGGAGAGTGTGGGATGTGCCCAGGGTTCCTTAAAAGGTAAAGGTAAAGGGACCCCTGACCGTTAGGTCCAGTCGTGGACAACTCTGGGGTTGCGGCGCTCATCTCCCTTTATTGGCCGAACTGCTAGGTTGGCAGGAGCTTGGACTGAGCAACGGGAGCCCACCCTAATTCGAATCATCAACCTTCTGATCGGCAAGCCCTAGGCTCTGTGGTTTAACCCACAGTGCCACCCACGCCCAGGGTTCCTTAGGGCTCTGCAAATTAACTCCTTTAATGATAACCACCCAATCTGAAGAAGTGTGCATGCACACGAAAGCTCATACCAATAACAAACTTAGTTGGTCTCTAAGGTGCTATTGGAAGGAATTTTTTTATTTTGTTTCACCCAATCTTGTTATTCACTCCTTGTCTTCTCCCTCTCTGACTCTGGAATTCTGAATCTTCTTGCCTCAAAGAAGCATGCATTACTACTACTAATAAAAGCATTCTGGGAAATGTTATATAATGAACTGGAAAAAAATGTTTAAAGTAACTTTTATAACAACAAAACAAAACCAGAGGCTTTTTTATTAGGCATTGTAGGTGCTGAAATTCCAAGGGAGTAGAAAATACTTTTTATGTATGCGACGACAGCTGCACGAATGTTATTAGCCCAGAGATGGAAAGAAGATAAAGTCCCTACCAGAGAGGAATGGCAGATTAAGTTGTTGGACTATGCCGAAATGGCAAAACTGACCAGGAAGCTCAGGAACCAGGAAGACCAAAACTTTAATAAGGAATGGGAATAAAAAAAAATATATAATTGTCCTTGAAGACCACTGTAAGCAGTTGAAAACATCAGCAGGACTGCAATAACACTTGTAATGTAACGAGAACTATATAATGGAGCTATAAAAAATTTGGATTATTTTTTTAAAAGATGCAGTAGAAGAGGTTTAACAACAGAACCCATGGAAGGGAAGGTGGGAAGTCTAGGGATTCGGAGGAATCTTGTAACTCTGGATGTGATGTGGTATGATTATAAACTTAAATGTGTAGAACTTAATAAAAATTAGGGACGTGGGTGGCGCTGTGGGTTAAACCACAGAGCCTAGGGCTTGCCGATCAGAAGGCCGGCGGTTCGAATCCCTGTGACGGGGTGAGCTCCCATTGTTCAGTCCAAGCTCCTGCCAACCTAGCAGTTCGAAAGCACGTCAAGTGCAAGTAGATAAATAGGTACTGCTGCAGCAGGAAGGTAAATGGTGTTTCCGTGTGCTGCTCTGGTTCGCCAGAAGCAGCTTAGTCATGCTGGTCGCATGACCTGGAAGCTGTACTTCGGCTCCCTCGGCCAGTAAAGCGAGATGAGCGCCACAACCCCAGAGTCATCCGCGGCTGGACCTAATGGTCAGGGGTCCCTTTACCTTTTTAAATAAACATTACTTGCAAAAAGAAAAAGAAGAAGCATGCATTACACATGAATGAGACTTGTGCCCACCTATATCTTCTCCCTTTCCTGTTATTAGGGCACTACGATTAAACCTGAAGTCTTCAGTGAACCACGTTGTCTATTCTGGAGTGGGCTTTGCAATCTCTTCTCTCTCTCTCTCTCTCTCTCTCTCTCTCTCTCTCAGCAAGCAAAAATGACTGCTGGTGGAAACCTTTCAGGTAGAGAGAACTGCTGCAGACATTAAAACTTCTTTTACACCAGCATAGTTTGAGAGAACGATGGTGCCTTGTATTGCCAGCATGTTCTTAGTTGTTGATCTCCACACCTGAGATGAATCAATGGGCCTGTGTTACTTGGAAAATATTATTCAGAGAAAAAAGATTTATACTGTACAGCACAATCATTATGCAGTTTTCTGTTACCTTTGCCACCTCAAGAGCCCTGATAGGTGAGAAGTTAATATTGGACCACGAAATCAGATGATACTTGCCATGTCAGGAAGGTTGTGGCCAGTTTTAGACACTTGGCCAATAGGGTTGCAGTATTTATGTGAGTCAATCCATTGTTTATGCTGTCTTCTGCTACTTGGCACCACCTCACTTCTTCACATGGCTGTCAAAAGGGTAGTGTGATCCCAGGAACAATCTCTCCAAAATACAAACGTGGAAAGAAATGTTAGCTATCTGTGCCATCTTTTTTGGAAGAAACCATTAGCCATTGGCATCTTGTCACCTGAGCCATCACTTGGATCTCTCCCTCTCCCTCTTCCTTTTCTTTTTTGCCTTTTTCGAAAGCAGGAAGGAGGAATGAAGCTTGACAGTAACTATGGAAGAAAGGTGTCGCCGTGCTGGAAACCGGTTATCTGCCTCCCCTTAATTTTTTGCCTGCCTCATTCTCAAGCAGCGAGTCAATCCATCTACTATATGAACCTGACACTTCACTGGGGGAAGTGGGCCATGTCTGAGGTGTACAACCCACCACTGTTTGAAGAGAACCTTCCTTCGAAGAAGATGGTGGGGGTGTTGGTGATCCCGGCAGGAGAAGCGAAAGATGCCTGTAGGCTGGGCACGGATTTCAACGTGCCGCCGAACACAGAGGCCTGGATAGCCTTCATTGCAAGGGGTGGTTGCACTTTCAAAGAGAAAATAAAGGTGGCTGCGGGGAAAGGTGCTACCGGGGTAATCATCTATGACCATTCGTGTCCAGACAAAGAGATTCTCATTTTGACCCACAAGGATGGAGGTGACATCGCTGCAATTATGATCAGCAGCCTGAAAGGAAAACAGATTCTACGTCTGATTCAGGAAGGTATCCGTGTAACTGCAGTCATTGAAGTGGGAACGACTCAGTGCTTCTGGAAGATCTATTTGTGTGCTTACTCTCTCATTCTGACTCTGGTTGCCTATTTAGTATTATGCTGCACTCCGGGGCAGATGATGGTAAGACATGAAGAAAGGAGTGCCCAGGGAACGAAGGCAGAGCTCCGCAAAGCTGTTCATTTGCTAGAGCTGCGCAGGTTGAAAAAGGGCGAAATGGATCTAGCGGACGAGACCTGTGTGGTGTGCTTGGAGACGTACAAGCCGAGAGAGGTGTTGCGTGTTTTGACCTGCAGGCACGTCTTCCACAAAAGGTGCATTGACCGCTGGTTGCTAAAGCGTGGCATTTGCCCTATTTGCAACCATGCCATTATCCAAAGGAACTGAGAGGGATGGAATCGCTTGCACCTCACGTGGCTTCCAGAAGCATATATAAAAGTATTCTTCTCACTAGACAGATGAAGAACGAATATTTGTCAGAGGAAGGTGATTTGCATCTGAGGCTTTGGGCAGTTGTAATCGGTAATTAAAGTCCTAAACACATGATCAGCAGCTCTTAAATCTGAACCTTTTCTTTCACAGAATTATCCCATCAGCAATAGACTTCTGGGGTGTGTCGGCTCTTGTGTAAGATCAACAGTATATGAGTGAAGCCTCCTAGCTCAGGAAGTATTTCATATATCCGTTCAAAGTGTTTTATTTTCTCCAGAGACTCTGTTCACGTAAGAAACCCATAAGCACAAAATTGGCTTATTTTGTCACCTGAAAAGCCTCTGAAGTTGAAACAATATTTCAGTTGCATTTTTAGCAACAGTGATTCAACAAGGAGGGGGGGGGGATATATCAGTTTTGTGTCACGGCTGCTTTTGAGAGGCTCTTTTCAGATTATTTTGGAACCACTGGGCTTTTCTTTTGGTGCAAAACCTCTGTTGCACCAAATCCAGTGCCAGCAGCGTGAAATCACGTTTCCGTGTAATGTTCATGCATGGGAAGATTGCTTTGCAACCAGTGGTCTTACTCATGGGCAACACAATGGGATGTGTGATTGAGGAAATAGAGGGGGGCTACAATAGATGGAAAAATATTTTTAAAACCAGTAAAAAAAAGTTCGCAAAAGTCTGTGACAGAAGAGGAAGCCTTATGGCATTTACTACTACTTTGTAAGGAATGTTTAAGTGCTTGAGTGCTACAGCTGGGATGTGTTCTGTCTACTAAGCAAAACCCTTCCAGAAAGTTCTGTTAGTCTGGGTGCATGTGTGCAGGGGCAGATCTACTATGAAACTAATGAAGCTTGCGCTTCAGGGCCCCTCATCCTAGAAGCAACTTTTAGTCCACATTGCTTAAAAAAGTTGGGTCTAGTACAGGGTTTCTCCAGCTGTTTTTGGAGTACAATTCCCATCATCTCCAACCACTGGTCCTGCTAGGTAGGGATGATGGGAGTTGTAGTCCAAATTTGGAGGTCCAAAAATTTGGGAAACCTTGGCCTAGTAGATCCGATTTGAGTTGCACAACTCAAATTGCTTAATTTTTCATTGCATATATTTCAGCAATCCCAAAGTTTGAAAGTCAGCAGCACAGATGCTGTACGGGTTGCAACAACCCAACTGAAGAAGATAACAGTGGTTAACCTTGTTGCGAAGGGGCTCCCATAACAGTTGACACTCTAGTGATGGCTAACCTTGACACTCCAGATGTTTTGGGACTACAACTCCCATCATCCCTCACCACTGATCCTGTTAGCTAGGGATGATGGGAGTTGTAGTTCCAAAACATCCGGGGTGTCAAGGTTAGCCATCACTGCTCTAGGGCCTCCAAAATGTGGGTCCACCACTGTGTGTGTGTGTGCAGTGATGTGGCCGGGCCAGGAAGAGTGCTCAACCAACAAGTTGCCCATGTTTTTTTGGCAGAACTGCATTCTACAGGTCCCTGATAGATGCAGTTTCAAAGGACGAAAATCTGGTATAGGTGTAGTGCAAGAAAAATGTGATTTCCCAGCAACAAAGCAATCCTTGGAGGAAAGATGTCTGCACTATGTATATAACTCTGGTAGAATTGTAATATGGACTGGGGGCAACCCTATAGGAAAGGTCTATTTCTCGATTGCCAGGGGAAGGGCAAAGAGGGGGAAAGAGGGGAGCAATGTTCACTGAGTCTGCCCCCTCTACTCCATGCTTGACACTGCCTTACATGCATTGGATGGGGAAAGTCTGGTGAAGGGAATTCTGTGTAGGCACCCTGTGTGATTTAGAACCCACACTGAACAGGTTCTTAAATGCTGTGGGAAGGCTATATGCCTAGAGCTGCTACTCCACCTCAGCCCTCCCCGTCCCCCGCCACACTGTGTAATGTGGCAATGATAGGGTGGGTGCCAGCAAAAACATCCTTCCTTGTTCTTCCATCCCTCGTGTTGTTGGAATTACACGAAGAGGAGCGTCCAGATAGGACTACCATTCAAGTGCCGATCCATAATGCAGATCTCTGTCATTTTGTCAATGGCTTGCTTGTTTTATTGTTTCTTAACAAAAACAATTGGTGGTATGGACTATGGCAATGCGCTCTACGTGGGGCTACCTTTGAAGGTGACTTGGAAACTACAACAAATCCAGAAGGCAGTAGCTAGACTGGTGACTGGGAGTGGCTGCCGAGACCATATAACACTGGTCCTGAAAGACCTATGTTGGCTCCCAGTATGTTTCCGAGCACAATTCAAAGTGTTGGTGCTGACCTTTAAAGCCCTAAATGGCCTCGGCCCAGTATACCTGAAGGAGCGTCTCTACCGCCATTGTTCAGCCAGGACATGGAGGTCCAGCTCCGAGGGCCTTCTGGTGGTTGCCTCACTGCGAGAAGTGAGGTTGCAGGGAACCAGGCAGAGGGCCTTCTTGGTAGTGGCACCCGCCCTGTGGAATGCCCTCCCATCAGATGTCAAAGAAATAAACAACTATCTGACTTTTAGAAGACATCTGAAGACAGCCCTGTTTAGGAAAGTTCTTAATGTTTGATGTTTTGTTTCTTTTTTGTTGTTGTTATTAATATTCTGTTGGGAGCCGCCCAGAGTAGCTGGGGAAACCCGGCCAGATGGGCAGTAAATAATAAAATTTATTTATTTATTTATTTATTTATGGCTTTGTCCATGTGGGATTTTCAGGGTTGTGCTTTACGTAGTATCTCATGGTATATTTTGCTTTCCATGGTGCCTGCGTAGGAAGTGCCAGATACTTTCTAATATTTATCCCTAGATGGTACAGAGATCCATCAGAGGCCTTTAGCAATTTCCCATTCTTTAGCTCACCTCACAGCTTAGATTCCCACTTGGAATATCCTGGTTTGTGGACCTGAATGTACACAAGTCAGGGTTTATGAAGGTAGAAAGAGGCAAATGGACCAAATAATTGGCTGCAGCTTAGATGTGGAGATCCTGGTTCTTTGAAAGCAGAATTCCTTATTACAAGTGAAATGGGGAGCTCTAGTTTAATGTTGGTTAATTTGCCGGGATCATGAGGGAAGGACGCAGAGTGCAGGGCCATGATGTTCATTCTCAGCTTCATAAACCACACTTTGAAAGGCATAATTTACATCAGAACTGAGCCTGTAAGTTTTCAGGAAATTTTATACTGCCAGAAAACTTCATGGAAGAACTATAAAAAGATTATCATTTCTCTGTTTACCTTCTCACCGTGGTTACAATAGGCTCAAAGCTTTGTTTCTAGCTCCCTGTAAATCGCACCAGTGTTGTTGACTGTGGGCTGTGTACACAGCATACAATTAAAGCACATGACGTCTGCAAAGAATCTTAGGATCTGTAGCTAAGGGTGCTGGAAATTATAGCTCTGTGAGGGGTAAAGTCGTTTTCAGAATTCTTTGGGAGATGCAGTGTGCTTTGATACTGGCTGAATGTGAGCTTTCATGCAAGTCCTTCCACTGTGCTAAAAAAGTTGCTTGAAACTGTTGCTGTTGTTATAAGAAGAATACAATCACTTCTCTTTTTTCTTTATCGGTGCCTTAAAAAAAATAATGAGACTTCAAGATTATTCCTAGGCTGTTGGAAAATTGGAAGAGAGAGCTTTGACTCTGTTTTACAATAAACACGGCATAGGCTCTTTCTCTAAATTGTCAAAGTATTAGAAACCACCACCTCCCCCAATATTTTAAAGGGGCAGATATAAACAAAAGTGGCATAGCTGGTGGTATTTATGCTCAGGTCAAGAATATCAGAGGAAAAGAGAGAGAGAGAGAATAGGATTTGCCAGCTTGCCATTATGTAGTCTGTATAAAAAGTACACAGAATAAAATATAAAATGGTTGGTGGTTTCAATGATGCCATACATGGACCATCAACTTGATTTTGTGGACACAATGCAAACCACACATCTATATTCACTAGAAAAAAAAGGATACCTGATCATTCTAATTTTCTGACCAGGAAAGACATACCCCCCCCCCAAAAGACCAGCAGACGTTTCAAGGAAGGAGGTCTGCACCACCCCAAATGAAAACATCTCTGTAGGGAGGCAATTAGAGATCATACTAGACAAGAGTTTAAAAAAGCACGGGTGAAATGCAGAGAATACTTCACGAAACAGTGCCCTAAAATACATACCTGGACTTGTTTCAATTAAAGTCTGCAGGAGACTTTGTGGATATTTAAGTTAAAAATCAGAAAAATCTTAATAATTATTCATAAAGAAAACAGTTTATAAGAAGTAAATAAGGAGGCCAGATACAGGATAAAGGAAGTCTTTTATTTTATTTGGTTGTTTATATTGTTGTATGTTATGTTCATTGTATGTTATGTGCATTTGTGTATTGGGGTGGGGGGCTTGTGTTATGTTGTAAATAAAATTCCAATAAAAACTCTGTAGGGAGCTCTACCCAATTCATACTTCAAGAATTTGGACTGGAGGTGTGTATATTTTTTTCCTGTGGACCTGAAGTTGCTTTGTTCTATGAGTAAGCTAAGGAAGGAATGGTCATTTGAGGCAGTTCTGATGTCACAATGGCTACAGCTCTCTTCCTGATGACAGACGTGCATGTTGTGATCTATGTTGGTGGTTCTGTGTCTTACTGGTATGGAGTTAAGGGGAGTGGGGCCTGAAATTCTTTGTATACATGTTTGTGAGGTTTAGAGTCTGTGGTGCCTTTCAGTAAATGGGATTTTTGACCTTTCTACAAATATGGAAAGACACCTTTGTTCACCATGCTGCCTTGGCTGTTGGACCATGTGAGTCATCGCTTGGATTTTTATTTTTGCCACTTGCGAAAGAAAAATGAAGCTTCCCAACAATGGTGGAATAAATGTTTCCTGTTTCTGGAAGATGGCTTTCGGCCTCTCCCTAATATTTGGTGTGCCTCCCTCTCAAGCTGCAAGTTGCTCTGTTGGATCTATTAACCTAACCCTTGACAGTGAGAAGTGTGTCATATCAATAGCGCAAAATCCAGCTTTCCTTGAGGAGGCCCTCCCTTCGAAGCAGATGGTAGGGCTGTTGGTGAAGTTAAGGATGTCCACAGAAGCTAAAGGCACCTTCGTAATGGGAGCTAAGTTCAATATACCACCAGACACTGAGTCCTGGATAGCCTTCGTTGCAAAAGCAGGTGGTGCTTCTGAAAGCAGAAGAAAGGCACCTGCAGGAGGTGACGCCGCAGCTGTTGTTATCTATGACAATTCGCATCCAGACAAAGAGCTTCTCATTTTGACTTGCGACAATGCCTGCGATATTGCTACCATCATGATTAGCAGCCTGAAAGGAAACCCAATTTTGCAGTTGATTAAGGAAGGTATCCCGGTCACTACGGTAATCGAAGTGGGAGCTATGCAGTGCTTCTACAAGTGCTACATGTGTCTGTTCTTCCTCTTTTTGACATTTGTTGCCTGCGCAGCGTTGTTCTGCATTCCGAGGCAGATTGGGGCAAGGAACGAAGAGAGGAGTATCAGGGCAGCAAAGGCGGAACTCCGCAGAGCTGTAGATTTGCTTGAGCAGCGCAAGTTGAAAAGGAGTGAAACGGACCTAGCAGGAGAGACCTGTGTGGTGTGCTTGGAGACATACAAGCCGAGGGAGATAGTGCGTATTTTAACCTGCCAGCACGTCTTCCACAAAATGTGCATTGACCGCTGGTTGCTGAAGCGTGGCATTTGCCCTATTTGCAACCATGCCATCATCCAAAGGAAGTCAGAGGGATGAAATCGCTTGTACCTCGTGAGGCTTCCAACACGGCTTTAACTTCAGAAAGCATGTATAAAAGTATTCTCCTAAATAAACAGGTGAAGAACTGATATTTATTGTGGGAAATGATTTGCCTTTGAGACTATTGGTAGTTGGGACCGTTAATTAAAATCTTAAGTGTATGCTCAGCAGCTCACAGATCCAAAATTATTTTATTTCACAGAAGAATATATTCAGCAATCGGCTTCTGAGATGGCTGTGCTCATGTGTGAGAGCAACAGTCTTGAGTGAAGCCTCCTAGTTCAGGAAGTATTTCATATATACAGGGAACCAGGCAGAGAGCCTTCTCGGTAGTGGCGCCCGCCCTGTGGAACACCCTCCCATCCCATGTCAAAGAGATAAATAACTACCTGACATTTAGAAAACACCTGAAGGCAGCCCTGTTTAGGGAAGTTTTTAATTTGTGATATTTTAATGTATTTTAGTGTTTGTTGGAAGCCGCCCAGAGTGGCTGGGGAGACCCGGCCAGATGGGCGGGGTACAAATAATAAATTATTATTATTATTATTATTATTATTATTATTATTATTATTATTATTATTATTATTATTATTATATCCATGCAAAATATTTTATTTTCTCCAGAGACTCCATTCAATTAAGAAACCCATAAGCACGAGATCGATCATCGCACGCTGGTTCAGGTTGCTTGTTGAAAGCATTCTGGCTTTACCAAGGAGGACAAACCTAAAGAGGGGAATGCCATTTCTCTGTTGAGATACATATGCATCTACTTTTTAATTTCCAAAAAAGAATGTTAGGCAAAAATGTGTTGGGGAGGAAAGCTCCATGGTTAATCCCAGATAACTGGCTACAGCCCAACAGTACATGAGCCTTTCCTTCATCTTCTTTCCTAGAGTATGTTGGCAGGGAGTGACGAGGAGGAATCAAAAACATATGGCTCCTCCTCTTCACTTTTTGTTGTGCTGGAGTCTCTATCCATATGTTCAACTTACAATGCCAGTGGAGGAGGAGGAGGAGTTGGATTTGATATCCCGCTTTATCACTACCCGAAGGAGTCTCAAAGCAGCTCACATTCTCCTTTCCCTTCCTCCCCCACAACAAACACTCTGTGAGGTGAGTGGGGCTGAGAGACTTCAAAGAAGTGTGACTAGCCCAAGGTCACCCAGCAGCTGCATGTGGAGCAGCGGAGACGCGAACCCGGTTCACCAGATTACGAGTCTACCGCTCTTAACCACTACACCACACTGGCTCTCTAAACACTGGAGGATTCTAAACCAAAGCATTACCTTCATATGAGAAGCACATTTAATATTGTTTCTCTTTTTAACTATATTTGATAACCCTAGTAGTAGCATTCAGTCAAATACATATTATGGTCAACTGGCCACTAAAAAGATCATGTAAAAAAATACATCATCGTAGCCTTTGAGGAACAAAAATAACAAGGGGGTCTATTAAACCAGTTACTGAAAAGGTGACAAAATATCTGAACATCTCTTAGAGCTGCTATGATGGTTAGCTTTTTAACCATCCAAGCAGCCCTAACAGACATTCAGATATTTTGCCACCTATTTGGTAATGGTTTTATTGGACACCTCAAGGAAGATACTCAGAAGGGCCTCTAAGAAGCAGCCAGGAAATTAATATTATTAGTATTAATAATAATATCCCACTTTTTCCTCCAGACACAGACTCAAGGCAGCTCCCAGATAAAGCAGAAACTGCTAAAAACATAGACAAAACCATCATTAAAAGCAACTGAACGCTAACAGAATTAAAATAATATATATGATATCTATTTTAAAAATACGGAAAATTAGAATAAAGCCCTACAGCACCAGCCCTTTCTTTAAAAAACAACAGTCATTTCCCCCAAAGCCTATTGGAACAAGCAAGTCTTCACCTGCTGGCGGAAGAACAACAAGGAGGGAGGGAGCCAGTCTTCACTTCTCTGAGAAGGGTGTTCCAAAGTCTGGGAACAGCTACCGAGAAGGCCCTCTTCCACCAAGCATGACAGGGAAGGTGGCGAGACTGAGAGATGGGCCTCCAGTGAAGATCTCAGAGCCCAGGCAGGTTTATATGAGGGAATACAGTCATTCAGATAGCTTGGACCTAAGCTATATAGGGCTTTATAGGTCATAACCCGCACTTTGAATTGTGCCCAGAAACAGACTGGCAGCCAGAGGAATAGTTGTAACAAGGGAGTTATATGCTCCTTATAACCAGTCCCCAGTCACAGTCTAACTGGAATTCATAAAAATATATAGAACAACACCTACAGCCCAATACCTACAGAAATCTTTGGCAGTACACTAATAGCAAAAGTATAACTGCCCCAGTTCATCAAAAGCCAGGGGGGCAGGGGAGCTAAGATTTTATCTGGTGCCAAAAAAATGACAGCAAAGGTGCCAGGCGGACCTCACTGGAAAGCGTTCCACAGATGGAGAGAACTACGACTGAAATGGTCCCTTTAATCTCTGAGCCTCAGGGAAAGGCCTTGGATGAAGATCTAAGGGTCTGAGTAGGTTATATGACCTCTTCTGAGTAGGTTATATGTCTCTTCTGGAGAGACATTCCAGAAGATACTGGGGTCCTGGGCCATTAAGGCCTTCATACGTCAAAACCTTAGAGTGAAAACTGGCGGCATTTTCACATCTTGTCAGTTAGCACGTTAATCTAACAACAGACACAGAGTTGGGGGTCATTTTTTGCAGCTCTGTAACAGAGAGACCCTGAACATGTCAGTGGAATATTGCATAGACTAAAGTGCAGCAGTAAAAAACGGTTGTGTTGCTATCTGCTCAGCTAAGCTATAACGATACAGCATCACGTACCTTCAGACTTTTATTAGATGCCAACCCTCCAGTAAAAGTTACCCAGAAGGTTGTGAACATTGAAGGTTGTGAACATTTAGTTGTACATCCGGATTCTGTGTGGTGGGGGGAGGGGATAATAAAAGTATAAGGTAAAAGGTAAAGGACCCCTGGATTGTTAAGTCCAGTCAAAGGCAACTATGGGGTTGTGGCGCTCATCTCTCTTTCAGGCTGAGGGAGCCGGCGTTTGTCCACAGACAGCTTTCTGGGTCATGTGGCCAGCAGGAATAAACTGCTTCTGGCGCAATGGAACACTGTGACGGAAACCAGACCACACGGAAATGCTGTTTACCTTCCCACCACAGTGGTGCCTATTTAACTACTTGCACTGGTGTGTTTTCAAACTGCTAGGTTGGCAGGAGCTGGGACAGAGCAACAGGAGCTCACCCCATCGTGGGGATTCGAACCGCCAACCTGATTGGCAAGCCCAAGAGGCTCAGTGATTTAGACTACAGCGCCACCCACATCCAAAAGTATATTTGGATGCTGAGTCAGTAAGATTTTATATAGACCACGTCCCAAGTCAGTGCTAATTGGCAGAGTTGTCCACGATGTCATAATTTCATTACATAACAATGAGCTACTTCACCAGAGGAAAAGCCATCCTGATTTTTGCTTGATGCTACCTGCCATAAAGCTTTGCCAAGTATCTAAGCCTGGACAGCCTGCTGAGGTCGCTTCTCTGCAATTTTGGGTGGATAGGTTTTTCATGTCTCTCTGCTAGCAGCGACTCAGCTTTGGCATGCTGACGACTTTTGTCCTGTGCTGCATTATTGATTCAGCAGCTACTTTGCAGGTGCCAACATGAGCATTCCTGGGACTGCCGTTGGAAGAGGAAGGGCAACATCTGTTTGTTATCTGCACCTTGGGCTCCTCCTCGCACTCTGTATGCACAGCTCAGGAGCTGACGCCTTTTGGGTTGCCAATCTTAACATATCGTTCCTAGTAGCAAATCAGACTTTGTGGGAGATTTTGGAAAGCGGAGTGTTTGCGATAGCCTCTCCTTTGAAGAAGGTGTCTGGAGTTGTGGTGCCTCCGGAGGGTCTGCATCAAAATGCCTGTAGCTCTTTAACCCATTTTAAGAAGCCAGCGAATGGGGACAATTGGCTAGCCCTCATCATGAGGGGACGGTGTTCATTTGCAAAGCAAATCATGGTGGCTACAGAAAAGGGAGCTGCCGGTGTGATCATCTATAATTATCCAGGTACAGGCAATGCTATCTTTCCCATGCATAACTTTGGGGCGGAAGATATTGTCTCAGTTATGATCAGCAACCTGAAAGGCATAGATCTTTTGCATTTGACTCAGAATGGCATCCAAGTGAGGGTGACCATTGATGTCGGGAAGCACCATTACCCATGGATAACCCATTACATGGGTACCATTTTTATTTTTGTCTCCCTTGCTGTGGCATATTGCACCTGCTACTCTGCCACAAGGCTACGGAGATCAAGGAACCTGGTCCAGAGATGGCCACAGGAACTCGATATCGATAAGGCCATGAATTATCTTGAGCTTCGCACATTGAAGAAGGACGACAAGGAAGTTGGGTCAAGTGGAGAGAGCTGTGCGGTGTGTTTGGAAATGTACAAGCCTAAAGACATAACCCGTGTCTTGCATTGCAGACATCTTTTCCACAAAGCCTGTGTTGATCCTTGGCTTCTGAATCACCAGACATGTCCTGTGTGTAAATGGGACATGCTCCGAATGGTGGAAAGCACTGCAACCGAAGCAGAGTCATTGGGTAGTCAAGTGCCAAATGAAGTTTCTCCCATGATCAGTTCTCCTAAGCAATAGGACTGTCGTGAGTTCATGAAGGAATGCAACAAACGCTTCTTCTGGAGACAAGCAACTTTTTCCATGCTTGATTGTCTCATACCTAAAAATCAAGCGTAAGCATATGTGAAATAAAAAGCTTTGCTTCTACCTCTGTGCAGTTTTTAATGTTTGTTGGTTCAACAAGAATAGATATTGCTTTAGGTTCATGAGCTTCTCCCAGGTTGTATGCATTAATGTATTTTGATATTTGTTGGAAGCCGCCCAGAGTGGCTGGGGAGACCCAGCCAGATGGGCGGGGTACAAATAATAAATTATTATTATTATATTATTAAATTAATTTTGGGTTGTGCTTTTTCCTTTTTTCCTTTTAAAAAAAGCAAAACCGAAACATGTTTTCAAAATTGTAAACTGAATCTCTTTGAGTTTTACAACATACAGCTGCAGTAGCACAAATAACTTTCCCTAAAGAGGACTCTTGTATGTAACTTATTAACAATTAAACTTCAAAGGTGATGCCTTTTCCTTTTTAACTCTTTTTGTATTACATGGTCCAAAATGGATAATGGCAAAGAACGATGGAAACTAGAGATGGACAAATCTAGTGTCTCTGATCAATCTCACTTTCACAAATGCTTTGCCATAATTTTGTTCCATCTTTTTTGTATTAATCTGCAGATTGGATATATATATATATATATATATATATATATATATATATATATATATAACCTTCAGATCTATTTAACTCCATATTAGTTATCTGATAAAATATTTTTGAATCTCCTATCATGGAAACATCTCAAGGTTGTTTATAATAACACCCATTAAAATACAATAACATCAATAAAACCCAGCAGCACTGTTAGTCAATACAAAATGTAACTAAAAAAATTACCAGTAACTAGTGTCAATAACCAGCAAAGCGCCTCAGTAATGAGTACTTTTTCCACCGTGCGTCTAAACGGCCTCTTCATCAGCACATGCCTTATTTCTGGGCAGAGACTATTCTAAAAATCATCGTACCACAACAGAAAATGTCATTTTTCTGGTTACTGCAAGATGTGCTTCTGCCCTCTGCAACACAACCAGGATGAACTTCAATAGATGCCCTTAGTGAATAAATAGTGTGTGTACTGTTGGAGATTCATTCCCCGTGTCTACAGTCATGGGATTGTTATCTATCACACGACAGTGTATGTTTTCATTCCACAGAACGGGAAGTGACAGAGACAGGATGTTTGTGTTACTGTGTTCTGAGAAGTGGGACTATTGTCCTTTGCTCTTTCTCTTTGCTGTCTGGTGCTAGAGAGAGAGGGAGCCATGTTGCAGTGCTCCGTGTGTGTTTATATGTAAATAAAGTAGATTAGCCAAAATGCTGAGTTGCTGAGGTCTGTTACGCATGCTGCAAAGACTCTGCAGATCCCTAAGTGTGCTGATGCTTCTTGGTATCAGTCGCTGTGATGTTCGGGTGGAAGAAAGCTTTTGAAGCGACCGACCGACCAGGAGGGAGAGAACATGCCAGCCGGGTATGTGTCTCTGCCAGGGTCCTACATGAGAGTAGGCTGCTCCTGCGAACACTCAAAATGATCAGAGTCCTATCTCCAGGCTGTACAAGGCATTACAGTCATATAGGTTACATTTCTATCCTAGATTTCTTTCATGATGGAACTCAAGGTGCTAATCATGAGTTTTCAGGTAGTCTCTCTTGGGACACCGACTGAGCCCAGAGCCCCATAGATTTATCAAGGTGGCTCATTCCATTGTTATGCTCTTCAGACCATGGCCTGACACCTATAATCTTACCCTGCTAGGAGTTGAATAATATCACCCATCCCAGTGCCCTTAGTTTAATAAACACCTAGCAGGTCTCACACAATACATAGCTTGGGTTCCTCTATGGATGATGTTAAGTTTTGCCACGGAGCAATGCCTTTAATTCAGTGTTTTATGTCAGTACTGAAATTTTTATTGAACATTTAAATCTTGACAATTTTACTGATTTTTTTTGTGATTTTAATTTAGAGATTGTATAATGCTTTCCTGTTCTGAGCTGCCTTGCCTGCGCTTGACTAGGAATAAAAAAATTTCTTAAAGAAAAATTATTTAAATAAATAAATTGGAGGGAAACATAACCGTCTGTTTTCTAAAAGCCCCTCACTCGATTTGTAGCTAGAAACCAAGCCTTGCAACTGACAGAGATGCCAACTTTGACCCTTAATCAACAGCAGCAGTGTACTAATAAGAGGTCTCAAGAGTGCAATTCATGTCAATTAATATGATTTAACTAATATTGTGTATTAAGTGCCCTCTGGCGTTATATATCAGAGAAACACACCTGACCTTAAGGCAAGGGCTGAGTGGACATATATTAAATATACAGTGGTACCTTGGGTTAAGAACTTAATTCGTTCTGGAGGTCTATTCTTAACCTGAAACTGTTCTTAACCTGAGGTACCACTTTAGCTAATGGGGCCTCCCGCCACCGCCACACGATTTCTGTTCTCATCCTGAAGCAAAGTTCTTAACCCGAGGTACTATTTCTGGGTTTGCGGAGTCTGTAACCTGAAGCGCCTGTAACCCGAGGTACCACTGTAAAGGCCCGAAAACCTTTAGGAAGCCTATTGGTAAGCATTTTAAGCTTCTTGGAAACAAATTCAGGCTTCAGGGTAGCTGTTCTATAGAAGATCAGTTCTGGGAACGAATGGAATATATCAGGCATGTCCAACAGGTAGATCACTGGATGTCTGTGGTAGATCACCAGTAGATCACCGGCTCCCCCCAAAGATGCTCATCAACTTTGGCTCCCCTAAAAAAAGCTCAACAACTTTCCCCTGCACCCCTAAAAAACAGGGTTTTCCTTCTCCCTAATTTCCCCCCCCCCCAAACTTTTACCTGAACCCCCCAAAAGGGGGTAGATCACTCCCAGTTTTTAACTCTGTGAGTAGATCACAGTCTGTTGGGAGTTGGCCCCCCTGGAATATATGATAACGGAATGAGAACTTGTACTAGAATTTGATTGTAGCAATCTGGCTTTGAAGAGAGAGTATGGGTTTTATGCACATTACAGAGACGCATATTGCCCTTATTATCTTCCATTTTTGCATGCTGTGCTTAATACCGCTCTTTTTTGGGGGGGAGGGAGGATAGATAGATATCTCTGTAAATGAAAATGGGATATCCTCTCTCTATCTGCTGATAGCTGACTTATCCCACTCTGCTTCTATCCATTTCTGCAGCTAATGAAGTAGATATTACCTACAGAAACTCATATACAGCACCTAATTTAAAGTGCTATTCTGCTCTTCCACTGAACAAATAGGCTTGTTACTAGGGCTGCAGAAAATATTTTTGCAGTTCAGTTTTGGGGGGATAAAAGTAGTCCGGGGGGGTCTTGGCAGGAAAAACTTCCCCAGCCCAATATTGATGTGGAAAAGTTCTTCCCGTACCTCGCAACCCGCAAAGCCCTCTTAATTGCCATGCAGTTTTTGCACGATATTTTTTTCTTTCCTATTTCTGCTTCTTCCTTCTTCCTGGATTACTCACCTGGGTGATCACATTATGAATGGGATTGGATCCCATTGTGAACAGGAGCGATGCCGTGATACTGCTGCATAACCAGCTAGATTTGGCTCTGTGGGTTTAGTCAAAGGCAAACAGTAATTTGAAAACGAAAGCATTGCTGTCTCGCCCTCTTCTGGAAGGAAGCCAACAATTTTTTCTCTGGCAGATGGTGTGATAAACTGCGGGTTGTTGACATGTTAGAAAAAGTCACTCGCGACATCAGGGTGACCAAAGGACAAGCAAAAGGAAAAGCTTTTTATGCAACTTGGCATGTTTTTATTTTAAGTACCTCAGGGCCTGGAGTGCAAAGATGCTTACCAGCCTCATACATCTCTCTTCAGCTGGCTTAATCCTTTTTCTTTCAATAAGGGGCATCTTAGTGTGGACTGTGGGGCAGTTCGGGGAGAGACTGCCAGTCACCTAAACTAATCCAGAATGCGGCAGCTAGACTGGTGACTGGGAGCGGCCGCCGAGACCACATAACACCGGTCTTGAAAGACCTACACTGGCTCCCAGTACGTTTCCGAGCACAATTCAAAGTGTTGGTGCTGACCTTTAAAGCCCTAAATGGCTTCGGTCCAGTATACCTGAAGGAGCGTCTCCACCCCCATCGGTCAGCCCGGACACTGAGGTCCAGTGCCGAGGGCCTTCTGGCGGTTCCCTCGCTGCGTGAAGCCAAGTTACAGGGAACCAGGAAGAGGGCCTTCTCGGTAGTGGCACCCGCCCTGTGGAACGCCCTCCCTTCAGATGTCAAAGAGAACAACAATTACCAGACCTTTAGAAGACATCTGAAGGCAGCCCTGTTTAGGGAGGCTTTTAATGTTTTATAGATTATTGTATTTTAATGCTCTGTTGAAAGCCGCCCAGAGTGGCTGGGGAAACCCTGCCAGATGGGCGGGGTATAAATAATAAATTATTATTATTATTATTACCTTGGAATACCTATGAAGGAGAAAAAGTTAACTGCATTTTGTGTTATGTTGCTTTCTCTTCAACTGCTGATTGCGTACTTTATAGGGAAGGAATCATAATTCTGAAATTAAAAGACAATGAGAGCATTACTTCCTTAACTGGTCATCTAGCCAATTTGGGGTCATGTGGTAAATGGAATGACGTCACAATTCTAGTCAAGTAGATTTTGGAGACATGACGCCTTCACTGAGAACAAGCAAAACCAATTGCAATGCAAAGGGATAGGTGAAAATTGTTGCAGGCATTGCATTATACTTTGGCACTGCTTAAAGTATTCACAAGATGCACTGAATAATTTTAATGCAGCCCCCTTAAGCACCTGGATTACAGTGTTGGTATTTGGAGTGAAAATCTGGATGGTTTTAAATGTTCGGAATTGGGTAGAATTTTTAGTGAGACGTTAAAGCTGATCCTTCAGAGGCATATTAGTATGAGGTGCTCACTGCAGTGTCCTTTGAAATAAACACAATTTTGAAATGATCTGTGGACCGGACTGAGCTATCTGGCAAATTCTGTAGAAAGGGAGCTTGGTGCAGTTTTTGCAAAGTATTATTTGACCTAACTCTTCTCACTTTGGCAAGCAGGGCTGTAGCAGGGAAGAAGTAGGACGGTGTCTCTTGTATTTGCGAGATGCCTTTGGGCTAAATTTTCCTTTACTGCTCCTGAATGTACTTTCCATGCCTCATGGGAAGAGAACAGTCCATGCAGTTGGAGCTTGGCTAGCTGTATTCCTTGTGACAGACCCTCTAGCCAAGTTTCTTTTCCATATAAATGGCAGTTTTTGGCAATGGCTTCAGCTACTCAAGCTTTGGCCTGTATAGTAGTTGGAACCATTATCCTGGAGCAAGGAAACAAAAAACATTTTCTGAGTGTAACTCTGTTTAGTTACCCCTCCTGAATCAAACTTCTTTAAGGGGGGAGGAATGTGGCATTTGCCCACTCTTTGGGAATATGTTTGTACATATGGAAATAAAAGGGTTAATATGCTGACCAATAGGAAGCCCAGGGGCGGAGCCTAACTGTGTTTAAGGCTCAGCACAGGGGTTTTGGCAGTTAGTTCAGTTAGGATTAGAGAGAGAGAGTTCAGTTGGACAGAGTTGGTGTGGGCAGTTGGTGGTTGGTGGTTGTGAGGGTTGGTGTGTGGAATTTAGAGTGAGCTAAAGACAGGAATGAGACTGAGAGGATAAAGTGTAACAGTGTATTTAATATCGAAAGCTTGTTGGTGTGTGAGAATAAACTCTTGATATTCTTTGTTCAACTTAAATCCTGACTGAGACTCAGTGTTTACCAGGGAGAACCTGGTTGGTGGCAGCGGTATAGTGGTGGCACAGGGTCAATAGTCCATGAAACGATCGAGGGCCCTGTGTGATTGCCACAGTAGGCAATGTTCAACAGCTTACAAATACAGAAATATTTTTCCTTCGTGACGTGGTAGTGGTAGCTTTTCTCGCTCTCTCACCCTCATGCTTTTACGTGCTTGTTTTCCTAATTCCACTTTTTTCTTTCTTTTCTAAAAAAAAGGTATTTCTCAGGAGTGATCGAGTTGCCAGGATGGTCCATAGTGGAGGATGCTCGGCGAACGACTTCAGAGATGTGTTTAAGAAGAACATAGAAAAGAGGGTCCGGAGTTTGCCTGAAATTGATGGATTAAGCAAAGAGACTGTGCTGAGTTCTTGGATAGCCAAATACGACGCCATTTGCAGGGGAGAGGAGGACTTGAGCAAAATGCCCAACAGGATGGCTTTAAGTGCCGTGTCAGAACTTATTCTGAGCAAAGAGCAGCTTTATGAAATGTTCCAGCAGATTCTGGGAATCAAGAAACTGGAGCATCAGTTGATCTACAATGCCTGCCAAGTAAGGAGTTCATCTCAGTTCTATAGACCTTTCCTTCTTAGGTTGACCAGTTGACCAAATGTAAACCGCCCTTCACTTGTCTTGGGAAGAGGGGTTGGTTGTTGAACCATGCTGAGATGTGTAACTCTGTGAAGGGAATTACGGATCTCCTGCCAGCACCCTTAACAGGCTATAGTTCCCAGGGTTCTTTGGGGAAGCCATGGCTGTGATGCTGCTTTAAAGGTAGAGGACAGACGTGGCCTAAGCAGCAGACCAGGATTATCTGTTCACAGGAGCATAAATGGCTGTTAGTTGGTGAGGGTCAGTCCAAATTTTTAGCGGTGTCTGCATCTATCTCCGTGTGCCCTTCCTATTTTTGTGCTTGTGTGTGTTTTTCAACCATCCTCTCGGCCTACATGTGTGCCACATATCAACAACGGTGTTGTTTTGGCCAAGTGTACTCAGAAATAGAAAAGTCATGTGCAGCATCTATCTGTAGCTGATTGTCATGCATTTCTTTTCTTGCTTCAGGAATAATTTTCATGTAGTTCCTTTTTCTGTTTCAGAAATAATTGCTTCTCTCTTTCTGAGTAATTGTTCTTCCGTTGCAAGTGTGGAAATGACAACTAGGAGTGCGATTAAGTGCAGACAATTTGAGCAGACAATTTTAATAGTGATCTGTTTTCCTTTAAATGGTGATTATCTAAGTTCCTTGTGTAACAGAACAGTAAGCAAAACATTAATAGAAATCCTCTTGATCTTATCTTACTAATAGTAAATTGGAGAAGTCAGCCTATAACATGGGAAATACTTGTACTAAAAAGAGTGCCTTCCATTCCGTTGTGTTTTCAAAGCATTTTTTTTGGGTATACTTTATATATATATATTTGCCTTTGACAACCTTCTCATGCATTGCCTAGTCTAGTTTTTTGTCTTCAATTTAAATTCTGATGCTTTGCATTATGACCATTTTCTGCAGACTCTCACTGATGGAATGAAATTTGCCATCTTTGGATATTTTAATGGTATCTACATATTGCCATGGAAACATTCTACGATGAAATTTCTGAAATTGCCTAGGATAAATTGTAGAATAGGGTTTGTTATGAAAGGGATTAGACTGTCTGGTCCAATTTCTGTTTGGTGGAGATTTAATTTTGACTTTCGGGGCTTTATTGGGGTGGGTGGGGAAACAGCCATGGTCTGTAAACCTATAAATCTTGGCACAGTACATCATTTGTATGGAGTAGTTGGGCATTTCACAAATCTCGGAGGTCTCCAAATGGATTGTGTCTAATGATGTTTGTGGCCTGACTCCTAACTGTGAAATTACTCGGAATTAATTTTCATTGGCTTGCACCAATAGGCTCATGGAAGTGAGGTTTTCCATCTTATTCCCTTCGAGCTACTTGAAACCCACTAGAAAGCCTTTCTGGAGAATTGGGGACCCTTTGTGTAAAATATGGGATGGATAATATAGGTTTACTGGGGTGGGGATGGAATTTCCCGAAATGGACAGACCTCTGACACCTGTACCTCACAGAAGGAGAAGGGCAGGTATGGATATGTTTGGAACCCAGTGGTGTGTTACACGAAACATTGGGATGCTGGTTGCGCTGTGGTCTAAACCACTGAGCCTCTTGGGCTTGCGGATCAGAAGGTCAGCGTTTTGAATCCCCACGACGAGGTGAGCTCCCGTTGCTCTGTCCCAGCTCCTGCCAACCTAGCAGTTCAAAAGCATGCCAGTGCAAGTAGATGAATAGGTACCACTGCGGCGGGAAGGTAAATGGCATTTCCCTGTGCTCTGGTTTCCGCCACGGTGCTCTGTTGTGCCAGAAGCGGTTTAGTCATGTTGGCCACATGACGCGGAAAGCTGTCTGTGGACAAACGCCAGCTCCCTCGGCCTGAAAACGAGATGAGCACCACAACCCCATAGTCTCCTTTGACTGGACTTAACCGTCCAGGGGTCCTTTACCTTACCTTTACTGTTCAAAGAGAGATAAAGGAAGTAATTCTAAGTGGAAGTGAAGGTCTCAGAGCTATTTCTCTTATTGCCTGTCCACACAAAGATCAAACCTTTTGTCTGTTGAAGGGGTGATATTCGACTTCTAATGCTGTGATTGATTATTTTGGTTATTTGGTATTTTGCAAAGATCCAGTACTTGGGGAGAGTTCTCAAGGCAACATTCTCTGTTTTGCAATATTTATATAACTCCCAATAGACAAATGTTCTCTGGGTACTGTATTTTTCGCTCCATAAGACACACTTTTTCCCTCCTAAAAAGTAAGGGGAAATGTCTGTGCGTCTTATGGAGAGAAGGCACTGGACGGCAGCGGGATCCCTTGGCTGCCGCTGCAGTCGCAAGCGGAAGGATGCCTGTGCCGCCGGAGCCATGGCTCCCACCCGTCCCACAGCGTGTAAGCGGCTCTGGCTCCACTTGCTTTACAGAGAGCCTGGAGGAGGGGCGGGCGGGAGCCAGGGCTCCTGTCTGTCCCTTCTCCCGGCTCGCTGTAAAACAAGCAGAGGGAAAGTCGCTTACATGCTGTGTGCGGCTCTTGAGCGAGAGCTGCGCACAGCGTGTAAGTGGCTCTGGCTCTGCTTGCTTTATAGTGGGCGGGTGGGAGCAGGGGCGGGCGGGAGAGGCAGGCTGCTCTCTTTGAGGAGGGGGAGAAAAAAGTGGGGAGAAGGAAAGCCTCCGCGGGAGGAGAGTGATCCCTGCAGAGGCTTGGGATGGAAGCTGCGCCCCGCCAACCATATGGCTGGCGGGCGCGCAGCTTCCCTCTCAAATCTCCCAGGCCTCTGCGGGGATTGCTCTCCTCCCGAGGAGACTGTGATTCACAAATCACAAATCAAAGTTTATTGCGTTAGCCATTTGGCCATAGCACAAGTAATAAGTCCCGGCAGTAGCCTGCCATTCTTATACATTTGCAAACATCAGGTATAAAATCATAGTAAATAAAACAGGTATGATAAAAACAATAGCAATTATGTAAGCTATTGGAAAGTTTACAAGTCCAGGGCTAAGGAGGTTAACCTATCGAGGTGGCCCTGAGTTTCAGGGCCTGCAGGATATAGATGGCCACGCCACGAGTGACTATGGGATTGGCATCCACCAATAGATATTTCAAGCGGTCATCTTCCATGGCAATGGTCGGAGGAATTAGTAGCAGGAGCCTCGATCTTATTGAGTCATAGAGAGGGCAGTGGAAGAAAAAGTGGGTAAAGTCCTCTATCTTTCCCCTGTTGCATGGACAAAGGCGGAGGTCGAGAGGAGTGTTGGAGAATATGCCCTGTAGGAATGCTGTGGGAATGGAGTGAAAGCGGATTCAGAATATATTTTTTTCTTGTTTCCCTGCTCTAAAAACTAGGTGTGTCTTATGGTCAGGTGCGTCTTATGGAGCGAAAAATGCAGGTAGTTCACAAGTAAACACACACCATAAGAAACACACAAGTAAACACACCCATAAGAACATAAGATATACAAATAAAGCCTAAAAGCAAGCAGTCTAAAATAAAACAAAGCCGGCAACAGGATGCACCCAAGGTAGACCCAGCAACAGAGGGCAATGCAGTGTGGGGGTCTGAACAAGTTCTCAACGGGAAAGACTTGGAAAATTGAAAATTGCAACACTGTAGGCACCAGGGACGCATCACTGGTGAGGGCGTTCCTCAAACGGAGAGCTCTCTACTAGCTGCTACATCTGGTGAGGGAAACCTGAGAGGAGTGTCAGAAGATGATCTCTGGGTGTGTGTAGGAGGACACGATTTGTCAGGCATCCCATCCCATAAGCAGAATGCTTATTATCAGTATTCTAGCAGTGGTACACGCTGTGGCTTTACAGAAAATTGTTTCAGATTGCAGTATGCTTTGGGATCATATTTGGAAGCTGAAGTGCTAGACTTGAATCTCAGGAGTCCAAATTTGCATGTTGGGGTTGTGTTGCTTGCATGTTGTGTTGCTTGAATATATTGCCCAATTTCCCTGGTTGGAATTTAAACTCAGCTTGGGGGACAAATTGTTTGAAGTTGTTATTCCGCCCAGACATCTGAAATAAAAATAACAAGCCAATTTTCTATCTGTCCAATATTTCTAGAAAACACCTCTTCATTTTATGTATTTATTTATTTTTACTTCAGTACTGTGCCAGGATCTCAGGGCCCAGAGTATACATGGGCCAAAGGTCAGCTTAGTGTGGAAAGTTGGCCAGACAAATTTGTAGCACCTGCTATAGGGCTATGGATTTGAGAATATTTTAAATGGGTAGAACACAGAGCTACCCATTTGTAAAAAGAATGTAACCAAGATCAGTTGGATGCACTCTGGTTCCAGGTTCAAGAAGCCACTGCTTAATGATAAAGAAAGGTAGATGGTGTTATTTTAAAATCCACCCTGCTCTGTTGGTATCTGAATTTTTTCCTAAGCAATCCTGGGTTTTCCTGTGGAGCAACAAATAGATTATCTCAAATTAACCATTTATTTAATGGGAAGAAATGTTGAGGACTGTTGACCAACATCTCTCCTGAGAGGGAAAAGATACCATCTTTCCCCCTTTTTAAGACACCGTCTTATAATTTTTTTCCCTCAAAAAAACACAGGGTGGCTTATTTTTTGGGGGATGTCTTATTTTTATTACGTCAGTATGGTACGGTACAGCCTCCCCCTGTGGCGGCACCACGGCTTACTTTTGGGGTACGTCTTACTTCTCACAAAGGTAAAAAAAACGCTGCCATGGCTTACTTTATGACTACGTATTAAAAAAGGGGAAACGGTACATAGCATAGAGCAGGCACCCCCAAACTTGGCCCTCCAGATGTTTTGGGACTACAACTCCCATCATCCCTAGCTAACAGGACCAGTGGTCAGGGATGATGGGAATTGTAGTCCCAAAACATCTGGAGGGCCGGGTTTGGGGATGCCTGGCATAGAGAGACAATGTGGTATGTTGGTTACAGTGTCAAACTAGAACGTGGAGACCAGGGTTCAAATCCCCACTCAGCCACGAAAATCATTTGGTGGCCTTGGGCCAGTCACTGTCTCTCAGCCTAACCTACCTTGTGGGGGTTAGGGCTGGACGATATCTAGTTTTCAACATTGTGATATATCACCAGCTAAACATTGCGATATACCAATATATCACAATGTCTAAAATAAGGATGGAACTATGTAGAGACAAACAGTAGGACTGGGCGATACCTGGTTTTCAACTTTGTGGTATATCACCAGCTAAATGAAAAGACCTGCCCTTCTCACCTTTACGTGAGATAAGGCACACCAAGCTGGCCCCCGAAATCTAGTTTCTAATCAGTTGGTTTTTTTTTGTCTCCCTCAAATTTTTCATTTTCAAGGTTTCAAATTAATACAATCAAGAACAAAATGTGTTTTGTTCTGTTTTCTGTTTGAATCAAAGGACTATCCCATTAGGGTACCAGTTCCTAGATTATTGCCCTCCTCAACATTCAGCAAAATTGATTATTTCATTTGCTATTGAATGGTGACCTTAGTGAGGGAAATGTGTGTGTTCCTGGTATTTATTGTTGTTCCCATGCCAGTTATAATTTCAGATGGTATCCATCCTAATTGAATACTTTCCCAGATCCTTAATTTTAGATAACAAGTCTACAGATCAAGGCAAATTCTTAATGCATATGAAGCCAAATATTAAGTCCCAACTGCAGCAGACCTCAGCATGAAACACAGCTAAGGTCAATGCTTGTAAGCAAACCACAACACAGAGGCTTTGAAAGCTGTGATTTATTCTGACTGCCTGTGTTCAGCTTTGAAAGCTGTGATTTATTCTGACTGCCTGTGTTCAGCTTTGAAAGCTGTGATTTATTCTGACTGCCTGTGTTCAGCTTGTCCCTATTGACCTTCCACCTGGAAAATCCACATATTCCTGTGCTGTACGGCTAGGAGGCTTCACTGCTTGAGGCGTTCCTACAGTTGTGCCGCTTTCTAAATTGCCAGAGGAAGAGGTTTAAGAAGTCTTGGCGCCGCAGCTACATGACAAGTTTGCTTGATGTTGCCTTTGGAATGAGGTGTCATGAGCATGTTTTCCTGATCAAAAGCACGGACTTGGGATCACAGAATGCGGTTTGACTACCCAATGGCTCCTGAAGGAGCCATGAATGGAGGACGTTCCTGTGAGCAGGGGTCAGGACATGTGTGCTCTGTGGCTGTTACAAGGCAGTTTCTCCTACCTGGGCGATTATCTTTCCACAAGGGTCAACATTGATGCCGAAATCCAGCATCGCCTGAGCTCTGCGAGTGCGGCTTTCTTCCGATTGAAGTGCAGAGTGTTTGAGGATGGAGACATTCTCAGGGAAACCAAAATGCTTGTTTACAAAGCTATTGTGCTACCAACCTTACTGTATGCTTGTGAAACATGGACCACTTATAAACGCCAGCTCCAACTCCTCGAAAGATTCCATCAACGGTGTCTCCGAAAATTTTTACACATCACTTGGGAAGACAGGCGAACTAATGCCAGTGTACTGGAAGAAGCAAAGTTCACCAGCGTCAAAACAATGATTCTTCAACATCAACTTCGTTGGACTGGTCATGTTGTGCAGAGGCCTGATTATCGTCTTCCAAAGCAACTACTCTATTTCGAACTTATACGTGGAAAGCGTAATGCTGGTGGTCAACAAAAGAAGTTTAAAGATTCTCTCAAGCCAACTCTTAAAAAATGTACAGTAGTATAAACACTGACAACTGGGAAACACTGGCCTGCGAGCGCTCCAGTTGGAGAACAGCCTTTACCAAAAGAGGCTTTAAAGACACTCAAACTCAGGACAAAAGGGAGAAACACGCTAAGAGGAAGGATCATTTGGCAAACCCTCACCATGATCAACTTCTGCCCGGAAACCCATGTCCCCACTGTGGAAGGACGTGTGGATCCAGAATTGGCCTCCACAGTCACTTACGGACTCACTGTTAAAACCGTGTTTATGGAAGACAATCTTACTTGGCTACGAGTGATCGCCAAAGAAGAAGACAAGGAAATTACAGAAGCTGACGGGCATCTGGGGTCAGCACTGTGCAGACATGATGTGAACTTAGGCACCCTGCATTAAGGACATTTACTTCACCAAAGTTGGAGCGTACTATCTTGATTTGTATAACCGAAGGAGAAGAGGCGCTATAAATACATGCAGATTTAAGGATGTGTGTGGGTTGTGTGTTTTTTTCCTTCTGAACCTAAGAAGCTTGCTGTGACAGAAGGTGGGAGAGGAAATGCTGCTGTGAGCTGTTCCCCACGTCCAAATCTTCTTGTTGATGCTGCTTTTCAGCATAGCAGGACTTGATGCCTCAGTTTAGAGTTATTACCACTGGGCCTTTGGCAATAACTTTCTCTACTTACTACTATTCTGCCTGGTGTTGTTGTTGTTGTTGTTGTTGTTGTTGTTGTTGTTTTTAAGAGGAGGGTCAACATGTGAATGAGAAGTGCTTTCTTCTTCTAGGTATGAATTGATAATAATATATAGGGTTGCCATATTTCAAAAAGTGAAAATCCAGACACAAAAGTTGTTGAGCTTTTTCTGCAAAATCGCCCCCCCCCCAAAAAAATGAAGTTTTTGAGGTATTTTTAAGGAAATTTGCCCAAAAACCAGCACTTCCGAAATGGGTTACCATACACCTGGGTTTCCCTGGATGTTTTCCCCAATTTTCAGAAATTTCGTCTGGGTGCTATTTCCATCGGATGAATCCTGGACATATGGCAGCCCTAATATTTTTAGCTATATGAATGAATATTATATACAGGGAGAGAATATTGAGTTTAAACCTCAATTTTGTTCATTTCTATTAGGAACTTGAGCAAGTTTTCTTCAAGAGCCATTTCTATTCATTGGCTTAGTTATTTCATTAGTTGTGCCCTGTAACTGTCCTTTTAGGAAAAAGTAAACTCCAGATGTTTTAGCTGAGCTGGCTAGGTCTTAAGGGATTTTTACTTATTTATTTTACGTACTGGGTTTCTTGCCCATCCTTCACCTTAAGGTCCCAGGATTGCTTACAGCAAGAAAATACACAATTATAAAATAGTTGCAACCATAAAACAAGCTTAAAAACAATTAAAATGGCAGTTTACATGTGAATAAAAACAACCAAAAGCATGACATACCTGTTTCCCCCCTAAAGTTCAGCTAAAGACTTCTCCAAGGAAACAGAGAATAGGTTAATGACCATTTATTTTATTGATAGTTTTGCCATCTTCTTTGGTGAACTGATGATAAATTTAATGTTAGGAACAAAATCAGATGAACTTAGGAAACTAAAACTTATAATAATAATAATAATAATAATAATAATAATTTATTATTTGTCTCCCCAGCCACTCTGGGCGGCTTCCAGCAAATATTAAAAAACAAAACATTAACATGTTACAGATTAAAAACTTCCCTAAACAGGGCTGCCTTCAGGTATTTCCTAAATGTTATATAGTTGTTAATCGCTTTGACCTCTGATGGGAGGGCGTTCCACAGGGCGGGCGCCACTACCGAGAAGGCCCTCTGCCTGGTTCCCTGTAGCTTTGCTTCTCGCAGTGAGGGAACCGCCAGAAGGCCCTCGGCGCTGGATCTCAGTGTCCGGGCTGAACGGTGGGGGTGGAGACGCTCCTTCAGGTATACAGGACCGAGGCCGTTTAGGGCTTTAAAGGTCAACACCAACACTTTGAATTGTGCTCGGAAACGTACTGGGAGCCAGTGTAGATCTCTCAGGACCGGTGTTATGTGGTCCCAGCGGCCACTCCCAGTCACCAGTCTAGCTGCCGCATTCTGGATTAATTGCAGTTTCCGGGTCACCTTCAAAGGTAGCCCCACGTAGAGCGCATTGCAGTAGTCCAAGCGGGAGATAACTAGAGCATGCACCACTCTGGCAAGACAGTCTGCGGGCAGGTAGGGTCTCAGCCTGCGTACCAGATGGAGCTGGTAGACAGCCGCCCTGGACACAGAATTAACCTGTGCCTCCATGGACAGCTGAGTCCAAAATGACTCCCAGGCTGCGCACCTGGTCCTTCAGGGGCACAGTTACCCCATTCAGGACCAGGGAGTCCCCCACACCCGCCCACACCCTGTCCCCCTAAAACAGTACGTCTGTCTTGTCAGGATTCAACCTCAATCTGTTAGCCGCCATCCATGTTACATTGGTCACAAAAACACCTGCTTTCTAACCTCACCCCAAGTGAAAAGAAAAATGGATATATTTCACTTTATAATCTCTTCTTTGAGATTCTTAGCATTTTTTTTTTAAAAAAAAAAAACCTTGTGAATGCACGGGGTCTTGATTTGGAGGCACTTATTTGTGGGTGACTATCTATGAATTGTCACATGTTACATTGGTCACATTAACATCAATCATTTGCCAGAAAACCTTTTCCCCACAGTTTCCAATGTTCAGTCCCATAAGTTTGACATTTGCCCATGAAACATTAGCACTTTAAGTATATTGCCGCAGATGGGGAGGAAAGGATTTGTGCTTTTAAAGAAAACGCTTTTTTCAAGTTACAGATAAATTTTTGATGTTTCAAAACTCTTATGTGTGGTCGCGTATTTTAAAACACATAAAGAAAGCATTAAGGCTACCTTTGTTGATTATTTTTGCAGGGAAGATCAAGGCAATTAACAAACAAATAGTGTAATGTTAATTGAAGTTCAAATTATATCAGTTAAAACACAAGATATTAGGTGAAGATGCTTACAAATGTTACATTTGGTCATTGAGGAGCTACCCAAACACCTATTATATTATGTTGATCATTTTTGTCACCGGCTTCCTCCAAACTGAAGTACACTATTGGAGAAACTAATTTGCTGGTGTCGTGGGATGATCATCCATGTTCATTTTAAGCAGAGATTATCCACCCTGTTTTCCATTATTATGGATTTTAGGAGATTAGGCTGGATTAGTTTCATTGCTATGGTTGGTTTAATTAAATCGACAAAGCTGTGTGCTCTGGCGGTGGCAAGAACAGAATAGACTAGGCTAACGTTATGTTTGTGACGATTTTTCTTAAGAAGATCTATTCTCCTGTTTATACACTTCACGTGATGAGAGAGGTCTGTCAGAATAGTAAATTTTCTCCAGAGGTGAAATGCTGGGCTGAATCTCTTGTAGTGCCAGCTTCCAGAGAGTTTCATTACTATGTACATAGCTATAATAATAATAATATTTATTATTTATACCCCAACAGAATATTAAAAACACAGTAAAACATTAACATTAAAAACTTCCCTAAACAGGACTGCCTTCAGATGTCTTCTAAAAGCCAGATAGTTGTTTATTTCCTTGACATCTGATGGGAGGGCATTCCACAGGGCAGGCGCCACTACCGAGAAGGCCCTCTGCCTGGTTCCCTGTAACCTCACTTCTCACAGATGGGATTTTGGGCCACTGTATCACAATGGTTCCACTTGTACCATCAGGACTGAGTCCAGAGAGTTGTATACTGAGGCATTGAAATCTTCAGTTACAACCAACCCTATGTTGAAACCTCTTCTTCTGTTTTTAGTGCCTGAACTATGTTTCAGATACCATTCAATTGGCCACATGAATTCAAAATCACCCTTTATGGCATAAAGTTTAAGCCTTGAGAACAAACAAAAGAAGCAGCTGGATAAATCTGTTGGCTCTGCATTGTGCGCAGTGCCTTTTTTAACCTTTATTTAAGCTGTATGAAAGTCAATATGAGTAAATCAACACAATGCCAGGTGTACCTTTTCAGGAAGACTTTCTGCATGGCGATTAAAAGAGCTCAATGTATTGCTTAAGGTAAGCCAGCAGCAATGTGTTGAATTCTAAGAGGTTGAGTCTTGGATCAGTTTGAGTTTACCATACAGTGGTACCTCGAGTTACAAATGCCTCAGGTTACAAACGTTCCAGGTTACAAACTCCGCTAACCTGGAAGAGTTACCTCAAGTTGAGAACTTTGCCCCAGGATGAGAACAGAAATCGTGTGGCACAGCGGCAGCAAGAGGCCCCATTAGCAAAAGCACGCCTCTAGTTAAGAACAGTTTCAGGTCAAGAACGGACCTCCGGAGCGAATTAAGTTCGTAACTAGAGGTATCACTGTATATACAAGAGAGACGTGTCACCTATACATCCAATGTTAGTAGCAATATATGATTCCCACACACGCACGCACAAAGTAGACAAATCACAGTTCCAGCCAGTGTGGTGTAGTGGTTAAGAGCAGTAGACTCGTAATCTGGTGAACCGGGTTCGCATCTCCGCTCCTCCACATGCAGCTGCTGGGTGACCTTGGGCTAATCACACTTCTTTGAAGTCTCTCAGCCCCACTCACCTCACAGAGTGTTTGTTGTGGGGGAGGAAGGGAAAGGAGAATGTTAGCCGCTTTGAGACTCCTTCGGGTAGTGATAAAGCGGGATATCAAATCCAAACTCTTCTTCTAGACAGAAGTTGGTTATAAATATATTCCATTTTTACTAACTACCCCAGGGCTTTCAAAAGTGGCATGTGGAAGTTGTGCAACAAGATACTGAGATACTATTTATTACAGCAGATGTTCTTTGAGTATGCCTGCCTCAGGTTTGTGAACTCACCTGTTGGCATTCAAATTTCCAGATTCTGAAGAACACAAACAGCCAACCTGTACAGTTCTACCTGTAAATTACCTTTAGGGCAGGGAAACCTGTGGCCTTTCAGATGTTGCTGGACACCAACTCACCCCAACCCCAGCAAGCATGGCCATTGGGATATGAACCGCCAAAGTTCTGTGAACATTGTTCTGTGAACCGCCCTGAGACCTTTGGGTATAGCCGGTATATAAATTCAATAAATATTATTATTATTATTATTATTATTATTATTATTATTATTACTGATCTTAATTGGAGGAATTTGGACAGTTTCCTAGAAATGACGCAGTTTATAAAAAAAACAAACCCGTGCCATCTTGAAAGAGAAACCCGGGCTGTTTTAACATCACACCATAGGGAGCGGCAAGCCTTAATAACCACAATATACAAACTTTTAAAATAATTGGCAAACCCTCCTGGAAAGGTATAGGTGAAAAGCAGACGGGTGAACAACAGCTGTGGAAAAAGAGTGGATGTTATCGGGGCTGAATGAAGATGGCGACTGTCCGTGATTTGGCTTTTGGAATCAGAGTATCAAGGGGCAAGGCGATCGTATGGTGATGAAATATGGACTTAAATCCACACAGGGACATTGTTTGTTTTGATTTATCTTGCTTGTTGGAATACATCAGAGGCTGTGAAAATATAGGAAGGGTAAAAAGCAAGGACAAATAGTTGATTAGATAACTCCGGAGTTTGAAGCATGGGAAACCTCAAAATAAATTTAAATACCGTATATACTCGAGTATAAGCCTAGTTTTTCAGCACATTTTTTGTGCTGAAAAAGCCGCCCTCGGCTTATACTCGAGTGAGGCAGGCAGTGGCTCCTATGAAGCTTTCCCAGGGTTTTTGTGGTAAAATTGGGTGCCTCGGTTTATATTCAAGTCGGCTTATACTCGAGTATATACGGTAATAATTTGGCAGAATTGGAACTTTTCTTCTTTTTTATTATTATTGATAATTGGATAAATAATTTGAAATGTAATTTGGAATGTTTCAATGTGATTATGTTGTATTGGAAACCTTAATAAAAAATGATTTTTTTTTTAAAAAAAGAAGAAGTTGAAGAGTGTCCCCGGATTCATTGAAAAAAATCTGGTAACCTTATCTTACGGTATGTGGTGCCTATTCTTCGCTCGGAAAACACTGTGATCTAACATGGAGGTGTCTTTGGCACTGTGAAATGGAATCGATGGCCTTTGGGGGACCCTTTCAGCTCTAGGATTCTGTCTGAGCTGCTTCTCTGTATAGCACTTGTCAGCATGGTAGCTGTGCCAAGGTGCTCCCTGGGGTATTAAACTGAAAGCACTCTTATAACACACTCAGAGTCACATAATTAACAATGTGTTTGCATTCTTATTATAATATCCCCAGGCTCCTTGTCATCTGAGTGTCTTTTTGAGTTATTTTAATTCGTTTATTCTCATCAATGTACTGTGCCTCAGAAATGTATACAGTGAGTTCATATAAATAATCAAGATGTCTCTGGAAATGGCTTTTTAGAGCGATGCAGCATTTTTAAAAAAAACAATAAGGTAGCACAGCAGTTGTTAAGATCATACACTCTATAATATAAACAGCCTGTTTGAAATTGAAAGCAAAATTCAGCATCTTATTATTTTAAACGCGTTTCTAGTCCTGAAGATAGACATGAAAGCATGTGAGCCATGACTAGTACAATTTTAGAAGCTTGAAGAGATGGGATTGCAGCATGCAGAATTAATGTTTGCTCTTCCAGTTGCTAACAGAAAAACAGTGCCACACAACTGTGCTTTAGCCTGCAGAAAAACCAGTTGTAGTCTCCAGTCTTTTCCTCAGTGCATTTTGACCTTATTTTACCATGGCATCTTAAAGGCTGCTTTGAATTCAGAATATCACTGAATTCCCATGTGGCGTTTGTTGCAGCCATTTGTCAAAGGCCACTTCTTTGATATTTAATTCCGCCCTTGACCGCGAAATGAGTTTGCAACATTGTGTTTCCCTGTCTTGTTTACATAAGCTGATGATGCACTCCCCCCCCCCCCGAGGCTGAATTTTGTTTTGTTGATGCCAATATCAAATAGTGTGCCGTGCCTGATTAGTACTTTATTTTAATATTGTGGTGTGTTCCTTCCTTCCTTCTTTTTTAATTCAAGCTGGACAATGCAGATGAGCAAGCAGCCCAGATTAGACGCGAACTTGATGGGCATCTCCAAATGGCTGACCAAATGGCCAGAGTAAGTCTGGTGTGCTTTTCTTTCTAGCTTTAACGAGTAGAGTATTTTAATGATCTGTTTAAGGTTGCAATCATGTTCATGAATTCAGTGGGACTGTCAGGATGCTATCAGTGGCTCCCGCTGGTTGCCCAGGAAAATATATAATAATAATAATAATAATAATAATAATAATAATAAATTAATTAATTAATAATAGTGTATTATTTATTATTTATACCCCGCCCATCTGACTGAGTTTCCCCAGCCACTCTGGGCGGCTCCCAACAGAATATTAAAAACAAGATAAAACATCAAACATTAAAAACTTCCCTAAACAGCGCTGCCTTCAGATGTCTTCTAAAAGTCAGATAGTTGTTTATTTCCTTGACATCTGATGGGAGGGTGTTCCACAGGGCGGGTGCCACTACCGAGAAGGCCCTCTGCCTGATTCCTTGTAACCTCACTTCTCGCAGGGAGGGAACCACCAGAAGGCCCTCGGAGCTGGACCTCGGTGTCTGGGCTGAACGATGGGGGTGGAGACGCTCCTTCAGCCAAGGCCATTTAGGGCTTTGAAGGTCAGCACCAACACTTTGCATTGTGCTCAGAAACGTACTGCTGGTTTCCAACATTGGTCGTATTCAAGCGTAAACCCGCTGAAATCACTGGATTTAAGTAACTGATTTCAGAAGTTGGTCCTGAATATGAATATTGGATCTCGCTTTCTTCTCCCCAATCTATATACATACAGGGTGGAATTCAATGTCACTATCTTCAGATAGCTTGACAGACAGAACAATACTTCCTCCCTATCTCCTGTGAGCTGTTCTGGGGGGTTTCTCCGACCTCCACAGAGTCAATTTCAGAGGCCACATGGGAGGGAGAGAAAGGAGAACCCTGTCATGCTAGCAGAAATCCTTGTATAGGGTTTCTCCATGCGGGGCTGGTTAGATGAATCCTACCTGTATTTTCCCCACCAGCTATTGCTTGTTTTATTTATTCACTTTTTATCTTTGGCAATGAAATTCCTCGGTGTTTATCTTGATGTCATTTCCTGCATGTGCGGTATATTGCAAAAATGGCAAAGATTGTTCTTGAGAGATTGGTGGCGGTTTGTTCAGGTTCATCTCCCAAGCGGGCCAGCCAAGTGCCGCTTGGAAATTCATGTCAAAAGAAAGCAATCCTTGATTGTAGCATTTCCCATCTTTGGGTTCCCAGATGTTTTTGGACAGCATCCCCAGAAAGCATGGTCAGTAGTTCAGGATGATGAGAGCTGTAGTCAGTCAGCAATGCCTGGGGAATATTATGTAGAATCATACCACAGGTATGCAAAAAGTTTCTGTGAAGCTCTTAAGGACTGGCTAAGTTCATGTCACTTGCTTGTTAGCGATGAATTTTAAAGAGCTCTGTAGTCAGGTGCAGTGTTTTGACTGCAGATCTTTCAAGGGCTTTACAAGCATGCAGCATGATTTATAAATAAAATGTATTAATTAAAACAAAATCACTAATGCTGATTGTTGTGCAATGCACAGATTATATTCCATGCTTGGTGTAAAGGATGAAATATGCCATCCAGTGGGGTTTAAGCATGTTCCCAGTCTAATCATGGCCTCTAGGAGGTGGCTGAGCTGTCAGGAATATGCTCCCTTAGGTGGACTTTATAAGCAGGCCAAAATATTGTTCAAAAGGGGGGGATGTGTGGAATTAAGGTGCAAATAGAGCTTCTTTAGTAAGCCCTTCAAAACTGAGCAACAGAAAATAAACCACAGCAGGTGGCGCTGTGGGTTAAACCACAGAGCCTAGGGCTTGCCGATCAGAAGGTCGGCAGTTCGAATCCCTGCGATGGGGTGAGCTCCCGTTGCTCGGTCCCTGCTCCTGCCAACCTAGCAGTTTGAAAGCATGTCAAAGTGCAAGTAGATAAATAGATACCGCTCCGGCGGGAAGGTAAACGGCGTTTCCGTGCGCTGCTCTGGTTCAGCAGAAGTGGCTTAGTTATGCTGGCCACATGACCCGGAAGCTGTCCCACGGCCAATAAAGCAAGATGAGCGCCGCAACCCCAGAGTCGTCCGCGACTGGACCTAATGGTCAGGGGTCCCTTTACCTTTACCTTTTACAATTAAAGCAAAAAAAATGCTGACACTGATGCTGCCCAGTCTTAAAATGTGAGCACAAGGGAAGGAAAAACCCATCACTTGAATGTTACTTGCACATCAGCAGGAAACAGGTTGGGGGAATCTTAAGTGTTGGTGCTGACCTTTAAAGTTTTTATAAAGTATGTTTTTGTATTTATGTAAGACCAAATACCAGGTAATCAGGCTTATGTTGATCTGAAGAGGTCTTTAAAGTAAAGCATGCAGCCACTGAATAGTAACTTACGCTCTGAATTTCTAAAAATATTTTCCAAGGAAAGAAAATTTCCAAGGTTCGTATCGAAAGAAATGGAACACATGTATATAGAAGAATTGCGGTCTTCAGTGAATTTGCTAATGGCAAATTTGGAAAGTCTTCCAGTGTCCAAAGGTGGCCCGGAATTTAAATTACAGAAGCTAAAGCGATCACAGAATTCTGCTTTCATGGACCTGGGAGATGAAAGTGATGTTCAGCTGTCGAAATCTGATGTGGTGCTGTCATTCACCTTGGAGGTGAGCATGCATATCGTGTAATACTTGCTGACAGTTTAATTTGCTCTTTGGTATTCTAAGGCAACACTATTTGTGCAGCCCAGTCTTCAGCTGGCAAACACTCCATTGGAAATTTTGTGAAAATGTATGCAAGCCTCTGCTGTTATTGGTGGCTAAATGCATAAGAAAGGTTTCAGGCTGTCGGGCAAATTTCGCTGGTGTAGCTCCCTTTTGTGTAAATATCATGTTACCCTTTCCAGGGGCGTAATTCTAACTAAGGCAACACAAAAGAATCATGATGGTGATGGTTAGATCAAATCGTAAGTTCTTCATAAATCTTCATAAACACATCTTTCATTGTTTTCCTCTTCTTGCCCAGTACATCAGGACCTGTTCAAAAAGAGCAGCAGGTATAACTTTACCACTTGAGGTTACAGGTAGACCATGAAGGTGTACCAGTGGGAAACAAGCACCTTAGGGTGAATGGTAGGCTGAAACCTCTCTCTCCCTCTCTCTCTCTGATCACGCAGGGATCCATAGATATGATTGCTGTGCTGAGTATTTCCCATCGCTTCTTGCATGTGTGGCAACCCCACACCTTTCTCCTGCACTTAGAACTCAGGTGGAGGCCAGGAGATTTGCCTTGTAATCACAATGTGCTTTGGAAGTCCTTCGAGCATTTCTGAAGTGCACTGCAGACCCCCACCCTCCTTCTGAAGCACAATACAGTGGTACCTTGGTTCTCAAGCTTAATCCGTTCCGGAAGTCCATTCCAAAACCAAAGCGTTCCAGAACCAAGGCATGTGTTCCCATAGAAAGTAATGCAAAATGGATTAATCTGTTCCAGACATTTAAAAACAACCCCTAAAACAGCAATTTGACATGAATTTTACTATCTAACGAGACCATTGATCCATAAAATGAAAGCAATAATCAATGTAAAGGTAAAGGGACCCCTGACCATTAGGTCCATTAGGGGTTGTTGCGCTCATCTCTCATTATTGGCTGAGGGAGCCGGCGTACAGCTTCCGGGTCATGTGGCCAGCATGATTAAGTCACTTCTGGCGAACCAGAGCAGCGCACGGAAACACCGTTTACTTTCCCGCTGCAGCAATACCTATTGATCTACTTGCACTTTGACGTGCTTTCGAACAGCTAGGTTGGCAGGAGCTGGGACAGAGCAATGGGAGCTCACCCCGTCGCGGGGATTCGAACCGCGACCTTCCGATCGGCAAGCCCAAGAGGCTCAGTGGTTTAGACCACAGCGCCACCCGTAATCAATGTACTGTACTATAAAATAAATAAGACAGTATTGTAGATGATAAAAATAAAAAAAATTAAATTCTTACCTGCACTGATGATAGTCATTGTTTGGATTGGGGGGTGGGGGGCTTTTATCCATTTCCGCAGTCACACAATCAAATCAATCAGCAGCTGAACTGGGTTCCACACAACCACAAAAACAAATCAACCGAAAAAACCTCAAAAACAAAAACGCAAAATAAATGGCAAAAACAAAAGCGCCAAACTTAATCTGTTCCAGAAGTCTGGTTGACTTCGGAAATGTTCGAAAACCAAGGCACAGCTTTTGATTGGTGCAGGTGCCCCGGAAACAATATCCGACAACTGCATCGGACATCCGGCTTCCGAAAAAAGTTCAAAAATCGGAACACTTACTTCCGGGTTTTCGGCGTTTGAGAACCAAGGCGTTTGAGTACCAAGGTGTTTGAGAACCAAGATACCACTGTATCATCCTGACCTCTTACGCTGCCCTATGGACGTATGCCGAGGTTAGAGAACATTTTTGCTGCTATGCAATCTTTTCACCAAGTGGGGAGGTTTGCTCTCTCTCACTTCAATTATTGTGTCTCTGAATAGCTAGGGTCTGAAGTGGTACCCTCCTGGAAGTCTGCTAATTCTGCATTGTGTAGAGAATTACACTCTAATTCAGCCAATTGTCTGTTCCCAGTTCACCAATACGGCCGCTTAAGAGATTTCAGAATAGGAACTTGTGCACTTGTGCAGCCTTAAGTGTAAGCTCTTGTCACTTTCTGGCAAAGTACTACAGGACGCGGGTGGTGCTATGGGTTAAACCACAGAGCCTAGGGCTTGCCGATCAGAAGGTCGGCAGTTCGAATCCCCGTGACAGGGTGAGTTCCCGTTGCTCTGTCCCTGCTCCTGCCAACCTAGCAGTTCGAAAGCACGTCAAAGTGCAAGTAGATAAATAGGTACCGCTCCGGCAGGAAGGTAAACGGCGTTTCCGTGCGCTGCTCTGGTTCGCCAGAAGCGGCTTAGTCCTGCTGGCCACATGACCTGGAAGCTGTACGCCGGCTCCCTCGGCCAGTAAAACGAGATGAGCGCCGCCACCCCAAAGTCGGTCACGACTGGACCTAATGGTTAGGGGTCCTTTACCTTTACTACAGGCACTACATTCAATTTGTGATGATATTAAGACAGTGTCAGCATAAAAGTTCTCTCCTCACATTATTCCCTTGGGTTTGAGGAGAATACTGACATAACACCGGATTTTCACTTTTTGAAATATGGCAACCCTACCCAAATGTCTAAGATAATCAGGGCGGAGGAGGCCGAACATGGCACAGCTTCAAGTGGTCAGCTGTTGCTGCTGTGGAAGGGAAGGGGTTAAAGCAGCCCCCTGCCAGGCTTAGGAAGAGAAAGCATAGAATATGGCAGTGGGATTTAGCCCTAAGTGATGGCTATTGCCTCTTATCACAGTGTTGATACGGTTTTTGCTTTGTTTTTGGTAAATAGGTCTTGTGGGACGTAATCTTTTAAAGGAAACAAGCCTTTCTGCAGCATCCCTATATTAATCTGCAAAGAGGAATCAACTTTTACCATTCATCAATCCAATATAAAAATCTCATTTATATCAAGAGTGTCAGAAGTTGCTAGGCAAAGTGTGTCAAAGCTGCTGTCCCATCAGGGATTAAGTTCTGACGGGGACCATGGTAATGTTTCGTAAGGAGACGGCATTGTTATTTCCTAGACATTCCCACCACAGATGATGGCATCATTGCAAGGGGACATGGGGCGATTGCTTCACAAGCTGGCTGTGTTATGAGAGGACTTATTTACTGCCCTTTGAATCAATATCGTTGAAAGCGGTTGTAGGGGTAGCTTTTCCATAATTATGAGCTTTGGTTTCTGACTGGTCTGAATTGAGAGAGGCAACACAAAAACAGTCTGCAAGCCAAGAAGAGTGTAGTGGGGTTGTTTTTTTTTGGGGGGGTTGTATTTTAGGACTATCAAAATCTTTCTTTTGTTAATAAGGAAGAATGGTTTAGGAGACAAATGCTGGCTCTAATTAAAAGGGGAGAAATGATCATAGTTTTGTTGTGTGAAGAGAAAGCCAGAAGTCCTTTAGAAATAGGATCCTTCTGCTAGATTTCCTTTTGTGCTACAAATGTGAATGTACACAGTCTTATTAAGTCACTGTTCCCCAAACCTTTGCTACCTAGACTGTATTATTTAGTACTCTGGAATATAATGGAAGACATGCTTCAGTTCACACCCAGAGAAACATAACATACACCAATCTATTTCCAGAACAATATGCTAAGATCTTCCATGCAACTGCCCCTTTGGGCAGGTTTTTGGATAATGGTGATGCTTCTGAGACCCCCTCCTTCATCTGCAGCTAGAGCACAGACTTTTTCTGGGGATAGCGGTGGACCCTGAGCCTATTTCCACTTGTCTACTTCTGCACATGTTGACTATTACATAAATAGTAATAGTCAAGGTGGGCAAGGTGATTGAGCGGGTGGCTGCTGAACAACTCCAGGCACGCCTGGAAGAAGCGGACCATTTGGATCCCTTCCAATCGGGGTTCAGACCTCATCATGGGACTGAATCTGCCTTGGTCGCACTGGTTGATGATCTCCGGCGGGCTAGGGACAAAGGTGAGAGCTGTTTCCTAGTTCTGCTGGATCTCTCAGCGGCTTTTGACACCATCGACCATAACATCCTTCTGGACCGCCTAGAGGGGTTGGGAGCTGGGGGCACTGTTATACAGTGGTTCCGCTCCTTCCTCCTGGGCCGTGTTCAGAAAGTGGTGGTGGGGGATGAGTGTTCAGACCCCTGGACTCTCACTTGTGGGGTACCTCAGGGCTCTGTCCTCTCCCCCATGCTTTTTAACATCTATATGCAGCCGCTGGGAGAGATCATCAGGGGGTTTGGGCTGGGTGTTCATCAGTATGCGGATGATACCCAGCTCTACCTCTCTTTCAAATCAGAACCAGTGAAGGCGGTGAAGGTCCTGTGTGAGTGTCTGGAGGCGGTTGGAGGATGGATGGCGGCTAACAGATTGAGACTGAATCCTGACAAGACAGAAGTACTGTTTTTGGGGGACAGGGGGCGGGCAGGTGTGGAGGACTCCCTGGTCCTGAATGGGGTAACTGTGCCCCTGAAGGACCAGGTGCGCAGCCTGGGAGTCATTCTGGACTCACAGCTGTCCATGGAGGCACAGGTTAATTCTGTATCCAGGGCAGCAGTCTACCAGCTCCATCTGGTACGCAGGCTGAGACCCTACCTGCCCGCGGACTGTCTCGCCAGAGTGGTGCATGCTCTAGTTATCTCTCGCTTGGATTACTGCAATGCGCTCTACGTGGGGCTACCTTTGAAGGTGACCCGGAAACTACAACTAATCCAGAATGCGGCAGCTAGACTGGTGACTGGGAGCGGCCGCCGAGACCACATAACACCGGTCTTGAAAGACCTACATTGGCTCCCAGTACGTTTCCGAGCACAATTCAAAGTGTTGGTGCTGACCTTTAAAGCCCTAAATGGCTTCGGTCCAGTATACCTAAAGGAGCGTCTCCACCCCCATCGGTCAGCCCGGACATTGAGGTCCACCGCCGAGGGCCTTCTGGCGGTTCCCTCGCTGCGTGAAGCCAAGTTACAGGGAACCAGGCAGAGGGCCTTCTCGGTAGTGGCGCCCGCCCTGTGGAACGCCCTCCCTTCAGATGTCAAAGAGAACAACAACTACCAGACCTTTAGAAGACATCTGAAGGCAGCCCTGTTTAGGGAGGCTTTTAATGTTTAATAGATTACTGTATTTTAATGTTCTTTTGGAAGCCGCCCAGAGTGGCTGGGGAGACCCAGCCAGATGGGCGGGGTATAAATAATAAATTATTATTATTATTATTATAAATACATATCCTATCAACACCATTTTATCTGCGTGTTTTGCTTAACCAGTTTTAAGTTGTGCTAAATACGTGTGTGTGTTTAACAAAATTGAAATATTTGTGCAGTAGTGTTTAAATGAAAAGTGAAGTCATTTCTTTTTAAAAAAATAAATAAACCTGCTTTTCTGGTCAGTATTTCTTTAGCACTGTGTTTTAAAAAATTGAGGGTAGGCAATACAGTGGAACCTTGGTTTTTTAACGTAATCCATTCCAGAAGACCATTTGAAACATTCAAAAACCAAGGCGCAATGGGCGGCCGGCAAATTGAATTGAGAAAAATGAAAAACACGTGGCGGAAGGCGTTCGACTTCCGAGGAGCGTTCGAAAACGGAAGCAATTACTTCCGGGATTTCGGTGTTCGAAAAACGAAACTTTCGGCTTCTGAGATGCTCAAAAACCGAGGTTCCCCTGTATTTTAATTCTAAAATACATTCACCTTCCTAAGAAAAACAAGTTAAGTAATTATGTAAAATAGCCAAATGGGAGTGCTCTGGTGAATATTGTAGACTCTAGTTTTAAAATTGTGTCCTCAGAACTGTCTTCTCTGTTCCTGCATGGCACCTTGTCCATGTAATTCCAGACTAGTTAAGTAGTATTAGGAGTTGCCTAATCCAATGATCTTTCCAAAACTGGCAAGGCATAAGTCGTCCTATTTATTCATGTGAACTGAAGCTGATAGCAGCTTAATCTGCGGCAATTGAGCTAAAATGTCTGTGAAGTTTTCTCCAAAACTGTGAGGAAGATGTCAGTGTTCCCTCGAGAGAGAGAGAAAATTGTTTTAGATGTTTTGTTTGTTCTTTTCCTCCAATTTCTTAGATGTCAGACTTGTAACAATGATGTGCACTTTCCACTCGGGAAATGCATATGCAAGTTGGCCCGCTCAACGTGCACATTTCTATTAAAAAGAAGCAGGGGTGGGGAGGGGGGGAGGAGGAGATGCTTTGTCCGAATAACATCAGACACTTGTTAGGCTTCGGAGAAGTGCATGTGACGGAAAATCACATGCATAGCCAGGTATTAGTTAGCAGTTTCTACTCCGGAAAAAGACCAGCTATTTAATTCAGAAGGCGGCTTGGCTCTTCAGCACTGGGAACTGTTGCGTGTTTAGAACTTTTACCCACCCCGAAATAAGCTCACACAAGAGACAGATATTTGGTTTGGTTTTTGGCAGAATTTAGGCCACAACTTTATTGATTGCAACCAAGTGAGTGGTTGCATAGGTTCTGGTTTGACTATCTCCCCGCACCCTTGCAGGCAGCACTGTCCCAGAGCCACGTAGGACAGACAAGGATGAACACCAGGGACAGCTGTTGGTAGGGGTACCTTACAGCCATCCTGATGTCCCTGGGACTCGGCCATAGGCCGTTCCCTTTTGGGAACGACAAACCAATGAGTCCCTGGATTCCTGTACCGGAATATTCTGCATTCGCATAGGCGTGGCCACACACCATGCCACGCCTATCACCTGAACCAGAACCTATCCACAGCTTACAAGTTGTTACTAATTGCTACGTGGCAGGCGAAACCCGAGTGGCAACAGCCAATCAGCCAAGTGGGGGAAATTCCTGCCGTGCCCCTGTCCCAACGACAGATGACACACGACGGCATAGCAAGGTCAACGCAATGCCCTAAATATAGGGAGAGGTGGGTGGGTGTTCCGATGCGAAAGGCCCCAAAGAGGAAGCATGGGCTTAAATAGGTCCCGCATTGCTGCAGTTTACGACGCCCCATTGGTCAGATTGCTCCCCCAGCAACCTGGGACTGACCTGTCAGGGGTTGTGGCCTGGTTTCCAATTACCCCCACAACACAGGGTCAGGTAGCCGGTCGCAACCGCAACACGTGCCCTCTTTTAATGGAGGACCCGATCTGTAGCAAATGCAAAAGCAGAGCCCCAGTTCTTACATCCATCCAGAGGCAGAGCTACAGTAGCGTAGTGAAACTGAAGCTTCGGGCAATTGGGCTAAGAGTCCACTTTGCACAAAGCGCATTTTGTGGTGGTGCATTTTGTGGTTCATGTTGTTCTTCCACCATGCTACTGAAGCCTTTTGCAGAGCGAATGCATGAAAAGGACCCCGGCTGTGCCAATAGTTCTTCCTCTCTCTCAGCAGTGCCATTTTGGTTTTTGGCTACTGTACCTTATTCAATCCCAAAGTTGAAAATAAGCCTTAAAGGGAAATCTGGTGTTGGGCCAAAGTAGCACAGAGGTAAGTTGAGGTGGAATGAACATGCCTAGCAAAGTTTTGGGTTCTTGATTCAAGCTAAGACACTAAGACAGCATTTCCCAAACTTGGGCCTTCAGCTGTTTTTGGACTACAACTCCCATCATCCCTAGCTAGCAGGACCAGTGGTCAGGGATGATGGGAATTGTAGTCCAAAAACAGCCGGAGTTAAGGGTTTCCCAAGCCTGGGTCTAACACACAAGATTTTGGGTGGGTTGAGGTTCTGGTTACTTCTTACCTTAATATGTAAGGTATTTTTGACTGAGGAAAAAGCCTCGACTGTCAGTAACAGGCTTGCTTCCTTCCTGTAATAGGGAATGGTGCTACAGCATGGCTTTTTCTCCAGAAAAAAGAAGAAAAAGCAAAAACAAGCCCTAGGCCACCCTGTATTTAAGGCAGGGTAGTGAACGTAGTGCTCTGTAGATGTTCTGGACCATAACTCCCATCAGCCTCAGTCAGCATGGCTAGTGGTCAAGAATGCTGGGAGTTGTAGTAAAAACAAACTGTTGCCTACCCCCTGTATTAAGGTAAGTATGAAGAAGACCCACAGCCTGCTCAAAAATGCCCTAGAATTCCATCCCCTCAAATAGTCACCAAATATTTTCCCCACTTTCAGTGGAGATTGAATGGTCCTGAAAAAATATGGAGGGATATTCAGTCCAGGCTCGGTATGATTAATCAAAAACTTCATGGAAGCAAATCTCTCTGAAACCAATAGGGATTATACAGATTCTATAGTGCCTAGGTTTAATTTGCTTTTGACATTGACTTAATTAGTTTCAGTCTTGCTTTGCTGGTAGAACAAGTCCTTGTTGTGAATGACTGCTAGTTGAAAGTAGCTTATGTGGTCTTAGGGTAATGACTGCATCTCAGTGATACACGCTAAAAATAAAATTAAACATCGCAATATCCGCATAAGTTTGTGTCAAGCAGGTTGGATCCAAAGATGTTCCCTTGGGTACTTTGAAACATTTCTATCAATAAACTTGTATATCATAAGAGGTTCTTCATGTGCACCCATTCATATCCCTGAAGTTCATTAGCAGCAAGTATTTCTCAGAACTTTAGTGTCAAGTCTAACTGGTTTTTCAAATTTTTATTCAAGGACATCACTGGTATTGAAGGATTGCATCAAGTTATGAAAAGGGAGATTGGCTTCAAAACTTCACATTTTTTAAAATCCACTCCTAAAATGTTTTTGAGCAACAACATGTGCACAATTGATAAACTAGTTTGTGTTGTTAAAGGTGAACTACACACTCAGAGCAACCCACTATAGAAATGGTACAAAGGCCATTAAGTGTTTTTTATATATTAAATTGCATTTTGGCTTTAGATCTTGAAACTCTATTGTTGTGTTTTGTGTTTTTCTGCACAAGTGCTACAGAGTTTGCATCTTAAAATGGAAAATACTTGTTTTGTCTTAGTTTGGTAGCTTAAAAGCACTTTGCACAAAAGAAGCTCAGAATACAATTTTCTATGATCACTGCACTGTTCAATAACATAACAACAACTTCGGGGTGCTGTTGTTTTCTTTTGCATACCACTAGATTAGGTAAAGGTAAAGGGACCCCTGACAATTAAGTTCAGTCACGAACGACTCTGGGGTTCCGCCTCTCATCTCGCTTTAAAGGCCAAGGGAGCTGGCATTTGTCCACTTCCGCAAACAGTTTTTCTGGGTCATGTGGCCAGCATGACTAAGTCGCTTCTGGCGAAACCACAGCAGCACACGGAAACGCTGTTTACCGTCCCACCGGAGGAGTACCTATTTATCTACTTGCACTGTGTGCTTTTGAACTGCTAGGTTGGCAGGAGCTGGGACCGAGCAACGGGACCTCACCCCATTGCGGGGATTCGAACCGCCAACCTTTTGATCGGCAAGCCCAAACGGCACAATGGTTCAACCCACAGCGCCGCCCGCGTTAGATTAAATGCATCTTTCAGGATTGTAGATGTAGCCTTGATCCTCAGATCCTTGCATCCACCAAACAGATATTATTGTGCTATCGGTGTTAACAGTTCTGATCAATGGTTGGATTGGGCTTCATCCTAGAAGGATAACTGTCAAACCTTACCCTGATAGGCGCCAAGTGCGGACCCAGTCTGGTACAGATAACAGTACACACAACCACTTATGCTGTGTATGTTTGTTGCTGCTGTTTTATTCCAGAGCACCGCTTAGAATGGAGGATTATCTGAACACATAGGCCTGCTTCTGGATGCACGACGTATAAAGTTAGCATTATTACAGACCCATCTGAGTCCTCCTTTTTTTTATACTTGATGATAATGTGGTTACATGTGTACTGATTTTTTTTCAAACAGTTGATGTTCATTTGCTGTGTCTTTTTTTTCCTTGTTCAGATTGTTATAGCAGAGGTCCAAGGCTTGAAGTCGCTTGCTCCCAACCGCATTGTTTACTGCACGATGGAGGTGGAGGGAGGAGAGAAACTCCAGACGGATCAAGCCGAAGCATCGAGACCACAGTAAGCGTTGCGCCGGGACGGTTATTCACAAGAAATGTGTGCTCCACATGGTGGGGAAACTGTGCCCCAAAGTAGGCGCCATCTTTTTTAAAAAGAGGCAAAATAGAAGCTTGGTTGGTTTTATTGATGTTTTATGGGGGCAAGCAACCCACTACTTTAGTAGTAACTACATTCAAAAAGGGACGCGATTGGCACTGTGGTCTAAACCACTGAGCCTAGGGCTTGCCGATTGAAAGGTCGGCGGTTCGAATCCCTGCGACGGGGTGAGCTCCCGTTGCTCGGTCCCTGCTCCTGCCAACCTAGCAGTTCGAAAGCACGTCAAAGTGCAAATACATAAATAGGTACTGCTCCAGCGGGAATGTAAACGGCGTTTCTGTGCACTACTCTGGTTTGCCAGAAGCAGCTTAGTCATGCTGGCCCCATGACCCGGAAAAACTGTCTGCGGACAAACGCTAGCTCCCTCAGCCAGTAAAGTGAGTTGAGCAGCGCAACCCCAGAGTCGTTCACGACTGGACTTAACTGTCAGGGGTCCCTTTACCTTTTTACCTTCAAATATATATCGCAAGCTTGGGAAGGGCGCAGCGGTAGAGCATTCCCATGGCCAGTCCCTGACATCTGTAGGTAGGAATCAGTGTGTCCTCTTTCTATAACCCCGGAGAGCTGCTATGAGCCAGTACTGAGAGAATACTGAGCTACATGAACCATCAGCCCAACTCTGTATAAAGCAGCTTCCTATGTTCTCCCTTGCCATCCTGTCTGAATGTTGAAATGTTTCAGAAGTTGTTCTCCGGGTACCACCACCAGAGACAATGTGAATGGCAAAAGGGACAGGGTGCTAACTTGCGTATTGTACAGTTAATCAGTGCAATTTTTTCATATGTTTTCCACTGACCAGAGATGCTGCAGTTATCTCTCCATTACCTTTAGTTTGGAATCTTACCTTAAATGAATTCAGACCAGAGTCAAGCTTTATACTCTGATAAATGTATAAATGGATTTTTGTCCATTAGAGGATAACATGTGAAGCCAAAAGTTTTTGTTAAGATTTGATAACCAATGCATTAATTGGTTACAAGGGAGAATAGGCTTGCAGTCTAATAATATGTTTGCACTCAGTGTGTTAAAGGTATGTGTGAACCGTGCAACTGATGTTTCTCCAGTCTAAAATAAATCTCTAATATACCCTATATTCTCAAGTATAAGCCTAGTTTTTCAGCACATTTTTTGTGCTGAAAAAGCCGCCCTCGGCTTATACTCAAGTGAGGCAGGCAGTGGCTCCTATGAAGCTTTCCCAGGTTTTTTGTGGTAAAATTGGGTGCCTCGGCTTATATTCGGGTCAGCTTATACTTGAGTATATACGGGTATATGTTTTTCTAAACTCAAGATGCGTCTATTCTAGGTTAGCAGGAGGGTGAACTGGGGAGGTTCAGCATGTGCAACCAGTTTATAATTAACACTCCATAATCAGTCCTGACAAAGCCTACTTATCCGCTGAACATATTCCAATTGTACGATCCACTTATTCTAGGTAATATTTGGAGAGTACAATCAGTAAAAGGGCTTGATGATGCCACCTATCATTTGAAGTAGAAAAGTTGCCGTACGGGTAGATAATGAAGTGTTTATTTGGTTGATGTGATTGACCTCTGGGTTGCGCAATTTTCTTCAGAGGCCTCTCTCAGCTGTCAAAATGTCATCCAGGGTCTTTTGCAAATGTGTTTTAAGAAAGACCGATAAAAGTTTTTCCTGCTCCCTAATGGGCCCTGTAAAACAATTGGAAAATTGTAGTCAACGAGCTCCCCAGACGACAGCTACAAAGCAGGCACTTGTTCAAAACAAACACGAAAAACCATTAGGAAGTATTGTAAGCACATAGATAGGATTATGGACCGCTGTATTAAAATTGCTGTAGACTGGAACTTTATTCAAATGTTGCAGAAACAGCTTTTTTCCAGTTTTATTTTTTATATCAATTTTATTAAAGGTTTTTAAACATATTAAACAATAAAATCCAAACTCATTTATGAAAGAATAGTACAAATGAAGATATCAAGAGAATCAGAAAAAATAAGAGGGAAAAAACAGAAAAGAAAGAGAAAAAACCAAAAGAAATAGAGATAAAAGAACAGTACATCCGCAATCCTTTCTGTCAATTGTTGGTACTACCATTGTTTATATTATTTAATATAAACACGCCAATAAATGTTTCTGGCTGTAATTAAAATTACAGGTTTTGGTGCTACTCTGCTAAATGGCATTTTTTCCCTTCTAGGTCCAACCTTCGTCTTTTGTCACTCAAAAAGTTCAAAATGGCTTCTCATCGATTAATTTAACATATTTCCAGATTGTATTACGCCTAATCTTGTGACAAGCTTCTCTCCCCCCCTCCTTTTTTATTTATCTTTTTTAAAAAAGAGTTTCACAAAATCTGAATAATATCGTAGTCCATATTTCATTGCCTGTTAAGTCCTATGTCCCCATCCTGAATTCCTATGTCTCCTATGTTTTAGAAGTCTTCTAGCAGGTCAGCTTGTCCTTCTTTATCACAGTATTCTCTACTCTTACTGAAGGAGGTCATGCTCAGCTGCTCTCAGAGGTCCTTAGAAGCAAAGATTGAAATGAGCTCTTCCGTTGAGTGGGAGGTCCCTTATTACTTTCCATTTAGTGGCAGCTGAAATGTCAAGTGAGGGACAGGTACATCACATTTGCCTCTGTTAATATAACTGGAGAGCAGCATTCAGGAAAATAGTACAGGAAAAGCTGAATGTTGAAATGTTCAAAATGACTTCGGAAAGCTAATATAAATTATAGCCTTTTTCAACACAATGGCTGCATTCCCTTTGGGGCAGACTAATTGTGGGCAGAAGCAAAATTAGGCAGATAAATAAATATGAATTTTAGCTTTCTACATTAGGCTAGTTTTTACACCCAGTGCCTGCAGGCACCAAGATGCACCCAGAGCTAGGGGGTCACAGACTGTACATTTGTTTGTTATGTGTGTGTGTGTGTGTGTGTGTGTGTGAGAGAGAGAGAGAGAGAGAGAGAGAGAGAGAGAGAGTATCTAGCCCTGCTAGAAAGAAAGTTACAAAGCAAAATGTGCAGGTAACCTTCTAAGTACCCTTTCTGTATGAAGAGCTAATCTGGCTGCTCCAATCTGTCAGTTCTTTTTAGCTGGTGAGTAGGGTGATGTATCGAGACATTAGTTGGTGATGTATCAATACATTGCCCACAATCAGTTTGAAGTCCACATTGTGATAATGGTTTCGTAATATTTGACATGGTGATATATCGTGAATCACAATGTTTGTGTGTGTGCTATGTAAAAAAATTGTGATATGGGGAAAACCATGAAGCTTCTCGTTGCTTCTCTCATGATTCCTGCCCCATTGCTCTGTACAGTGGTACCTCTGGTTAAGTACTTAATTCGTTCCGGAGATCCGTTCTTAACCTGAAACTGTTCTTAACCTGAAGCACCACTTTAGCTAATGGTGCCTCCCGCTGCCGCTGCCACTGCGCTTCCAGAGCACAATTTCTGTTCTTATCCTGAAGCAAAGTTCTTTTAACCTGAAGCGTATGTAACCTGAAGCGTTTGTAACCTGAGGTACCACTGTACTATAAAATAATAGTTGTAACAATATTAAAGTTAAACTATGTAAGTAAGTTAATGTTAAAGGTAAGTAAAAGTATATCAGTATTAGAACCCTAAGTAGTAGCAATTGCCAGGACATTGCCCCGTTTGCCCCTACATAGTTACATCCTTATTTTAGACATTATGATATATTGGTGTATCATGATGTTTAGCTGATGATATATCATGATGATGTTGAAAACCAGATATCGCTCAGCCCTATAGGTGAGCGAAGTCAGAGAGCTGTGATTGATAAGCAAGTTGTTTGGACACCTGGCAATAGGAATCACTGGAGTCCTAAAGAGCTGTTGTTTCCTCCTCCACTTTTGTGCACTTTCCCTGCTTGTCTTATTTTCTAGTCCTTGGAATCTCCGTAGTTTGTTCTTCCTTTCCCTCTAGCAACCAGGATGCACCTTTCCTGCGGTATGCTCATCTGAGATCAGGTAGTCCCTAGAAATTACTTTCTGCAAATACTACGACACAGTAAGTGTGGGTGGATGTTAAAGAATCCCTTCTCTCTGCAAAATGAAAAGGGGGAAAGTCTGCAACGATGTGTAGGTGCGACGAACCTCCCCTCAAGCTTCACGCTTCACCCCTTTGACTGTTACTAAGTGTATTTATCACTGAGGTGTTCTGGGTTCTAATTCCTTTTCACCCCACCTCTATCCTTTGAGGTCCGTCTGAGTTGCCAGTCCCTTTTTATTGTAACCTGGGATATCTTAGTAACAGGGGTTTCTTTTGTCCAGCTGCCGTGACCGCGGTAGATATATATATTCACAATGCTCTGGGCTCCTGGGGTTAACCTGCCTCTCAGCTTGCAGTACTGGGGCCTCTGTCCCTTCAGATCCCCCACTGCGTCAGTTAGCTAATTCCTTTAGCAACTGTGTAGCTTTACCAAGGCCTCTACCCTCTTGCCCCTTTTGAGAGAAACCCTGAGACACAAACTGCAGGTGTGTTTAGTCTCTTCCCTGAGTTCCTTTCCTCATAAGCATTCATATATTGCTGGACCCAACCATAAACGACGATAACTCCTTGGCTCAACGAAAACAAGTTTTTATTCTTTATATAACATAACTTTTCAGATCTTTATTATTTCATCCGCTTAGTTTCCAACCATAAGCATAAACACTTTCAGTTTAACAAACTGATCTTCATCCTATCCTTATCCTACCTATCCTACCCACCACTATCCTGGTCCCACTCCCTCTTCTTCCAGTCACCACTCCCTCCCTCCCTCTTCTCCTCTCACCAACGGCTGCTCCCTCCTTTTAAAGGGTGGAATGTCCTGCCTCCCCCGAGGGAGCTGCCACTCAAACATGGAGTGAACATTAACTCTTTAAGAGAATCCCTTAACTTAGGGCAGGTTCGCCACAGTAGGCAAGTCCTTTTCTGCAGGAGCTAAAAACCAGATACACATTTAGAATTTATGGTACTGTATAGTTAACTTACATTGCAATGGTATGTATGTCTACTCAGAAATAATTACCTTCATGTTTAATGAGGCTTAGCACAGGTTACTGGGCAGAGGATGGCAAACTAGATTTTGGTTCAGGGTTGACATTGGGGGGAAACAGTTTTCTTCTCCCTTTAAGTATTGTATGGCAGGCAGAAAATCAACAGATTAAGCCTTTTCTAGCATGGAAATACAATTATGGAAAAGCTTTGCCAAGATTGTATAGCTATTTTGTTTTATGCCACCATAGAATTCTAGGCTTTTGTGGTATATGTTTAAAAGTCACTCCCTAAGCAGCACACAAGAAGCAAGGCAAAGAGTTTGAAGGCACACAGAGTCAAGGGAGGAGAATAGTTGATACAGCCAAAACACGAGAATCAGATTGCAAAATATCTAGAACAAGTCCAAGTGAATTGGTGAACAGAAATGAAAGGAGCCCATTTTTCGAACAGTAAGAGCTGTTCGACAGTGGAATTTGCTGCCAAGGAGTGTGGTGGAGTCTCCTTCTTTGGAGGTCTTTAAGCAGAGGCTTGACAGCCACCTGTCAGGAATGCTTTGATGGTGTTTCCTGCTTGGCAGGGGGTTGGACTGGATGGCCCTTGTGGTCTCTTCCAACTCTATGATTCTATGATTCTATGATTTTAGGCCACGTTTTCTTCAAAACATGACCTGAAAAATTCTTCCTCCACATTTTCATTCACCCAAGAGTGTTAATGACTGCAGCCATGTTCAGCCTATCACTGAAGAACGTCTGGCCAAGGAACTGCACATGAACGTCCCATCTGGTATAGAGGAGAGAGAGAAATAAATGAGGGGGGAGAACAAGAGAAGGATGACAGGAGGAGAGAAGGTGGAGGGAGCCAAACGAGGGTGACGGAGCAAAAGAGGTGGGTGATAAACGATAGAGTTGGGGTAGGGAAATGACTCACTGATCACAACGCTTCTCAGAATCTGAGTGCACAATGGTGCACAACATTGCAGTTTCTCCATGGGCGACATTGTCCACCACTGCCATGAGCAGCCATATTGTTTCTGCCATCAGACCAAGCCAGCATGACCAAAGGACAGGGATTATGGAGTTGTATTCCCAACAGAAACTGGCTATCCACAGCTTCCGCATCTTTGCTTCCGACAGAAGGGGCAGGCAGGAACTAGCCAAATGCATTTATTTGAGCCCAGAGCAAGCAGTGTGACCAGTTGTTTCTCTTCAGGTAAACTGGGCTTTAATAAGAGCGTAGAGCCCATATAAACAGTTGTAAACAAATATAGTTCGTTGATTTGATTGATTGATTATATTTCTATACCATTTTTCATTCAAATGACTCCCAAAGTAGCTTACAAGCAATAACTCACAATAACATGACAGAACATAATAGAGCATTTGGCATAAATCATTTAGAATAATTAACAAAACAGGACAGCTGCATGTTCCTGCATTGCAGGGGTTTGGACTAGATCATGGGTCGGCAAACTAAGGTGTGAGTCAGGCCCAAACGCCTTCTAAAACGGGCCCGTGGACAGTCCGGGAATCAGCATGTTTTTACATGAGTAGGATGTGTCCTTTTATTTAAAATGCATCTCTGGGTTATTTGTGGGGCATAGGAATTCGTTCATTTCCCCCCCAAAATATATAATAGTCCGGCCCCCCACAAGGTCTGAGGGACAGCTGAAAAAGTTTGCTGACCCCTGGACTAGATTATCCCTTCCAACGCTTTGATTCTGTCAGTAAAACAAGTGAGATCTGTAAAACACTGTTAACAAACAACAACTGAAAAATAAGCTGAACGTTACAATTAAAGCAAAAGCCACATTATAAGATTAACAAGTCAAGACAACATTTATAATCTATAAAATATTATTGACAAAATGAAAGTCAAAAGATAGAGTAAGCACTGTCAAGTTCATATACACAATCTCCACACCAGAGGCGCCAGAGGATCGAGGGAGCCCGTGCGCAATGTGTTGTGATATCCTGATGTCACGTGTGGTGCCCTCTGAACATTGAGGGGGACTTCCCCCCTCAAAAGTTCAGGGGGAGCCGCAGTGCCTCAGCCTCCAGGAGCCAGCCCCCTTGCTCCACACACCCATGACTCTCAATCTTTCACTCTATTCAACTCATTAAAATGCACATATACATAATGCCCATGGTTGCAACTCCATTCTGAACATTTCTCAGGCTGGAGGTGGGGCAAGGCAGGTGGAAATTGCCATATGAAGGTGTTTCGGTGTCATTTTTACCACGATGTAATCTGGGGAATAATAAGAGGCATCAGCGATGTGCTGATAAGCTCCAAGTGTTAGAAGATCATGTTCAATGTTGTCCCGATCAGTCTGCATGCAAAGCATGAGATCAATATACAAAGCAAAGCATCAACGGCTGCTTTACTTACTTGCCATTTCCAGTGCAAAGGGATTTTTATCACAAATGTTAGAAATCAGATCCTCTTCATGTTAAGAACATTTGCTACATTTCTCTAATGGTTATTCCCTGCTGGGAGTCTGATGGATGACACACGAGTAGGGAAGCAATCCAATTAATCAATTAAAATGCCTTGAAATTCGAAATTGGTCTATTACTCCATCAATTTAAATTTGCAAACCGGTAAAAACTGTGCTTCTGAAGCAAGGAATGTGTGTGTTTTAGGTAATGCACCTGTGTCCTAGGAGGGAATGTCTCTTCTAAGGTGATGCCTCCTATGTGAGGGGAAAGGTCAGTTCCTCTTAAGATGATGCTTGCCATCTGTAATTTTTATAAGTACTTGTATTAAAGCTTCATATATATCTCAGAGAGGTTGACTTTTTAAGTTGGTGTTTAAAAACAGATGGGTGGGGTACAAATATAATAATAATAACAACATTATTATTATTATTATTATTATTATTATTATTATTATTATTATTATTATTTATTAGTGAATCTGTCAAATTCAGGTTCTCTCTGTTTCTTCTGTTTGCCCTATTTCCCCATCAATTTGCCTTCTATCACTGTGCCATTGAGAGCGTGCTCACTTATGGCTTATGTGTGTGGTACAGAAGCTGTACTACCCAGGATAGGATGGGGTTGTGCAGAGTTGTTAAGGCAGCAGAGAGCATTTTTGGCCGCTCACTCTCCACCTTAGAGCAGATTTATGCCACCCGGTGCTATAGAAAGGCACTGGACATAGTAAAAGATCCATCGCATCCTGGTCACCGTTTCTTCGAGCTCTTGCCGTCGGGACGGAGATACAGGATGATGAGGACAAGAACAAGCCATCTCAGGAACAGCTTCTTCCCCAGGGCAATTTCAGCCTTGAATGGGAAGCCTGGACTTTGAAAGTCATCCTATCTTACTTGTTATACTGCATTATATTCTACTGTTTTAATTAGTGTTTTGTAGTTGTTTTGAATTTGTGTGGAGTGCCCTGTCTGGGTGGATGGAGCAGCCGAGTAATTTCGTTGGGGGACAATGACAATAAAGATTATCTTATCTTATCGTATCTTATTTACTTTACAGATTGGTGTGCATTTCTGCTACAATAGGTGATTCCTTGCTAGCTGTTTCCCTAATATAATGTACCTGTGGACATCGTTTTCACTGATATGTGTGCTTCTGTCCACTTTTGGGCTGGAAAACTACACCACAAAATTCAGAGAAATGTGGATTTTAAAAGTAGTTGTGTTTCAGTTTGCATATTGGTTCAGGAATCCTTTATTTAAAAGTGAACTGAATTAGTTTCTCCCCTTGTTGTCAGCCAACTTAAATGTTTGTTGCTATTTGTGGAACATTTGTATTCTTTTTTTCTCTTCTATTAGCAGTTTTCTACTTCTTTAAGCTTTCAAGAGGACACCAACACAGACAGTGACCTTTTCCACCAAGCCTCACTTAAAAAAGCACTTTCCACGAGTCTTAGTTGTCTAAAGCAGTTACTGTTTTCTCTCTCACTCTCTTGCTTACATTCTATCGGGTTTCCCTGTTGCTTGAACAGCCAACTCCTTCACTTTTTCCTCTTGGCAGTTCTTGACATTGTTAACCATGGAGCTTTGCACAGCCAGTGCGGGATTTACATATAAGTTAAACAAGCTATAGCTTAGGGCCCCACTCTCTTGGGCCCCCCAAAAAAAATTTAAAGGGGAAAAAAACCAGATGAACTTTCCAAAATATAAGATAAAAAACAAATAAAATAAAACCTACATATAGCAACAGTATTTTGTGTTGTGTAGGCTCCTATGATGTAAGTAATGGGCCCTGCCTGCTAGCCTTCTCCCTAAAATATCACTAGTTTGCTCATTTATATATCAATTACTTTGATAAAATACACATTTGGTTATGTGCAAATGGCTTTAGATACCTATTAGGTCCATAAATTACTATATAGCATATATTCTACACAAAAAACAGCGACAATTTGTTGTTGACAAAGGACAGCTGGACATATACAGGGCCCCATTACCTTCAGTAGCTTAGGGCCTCATCAAACCTAAATCCGGCCCTGGTAATGTCCATAGGATTTCTTGACCATTTAAATTTGTATTGCTGTAAACGTTTAATAACAAAATGTGCAGATGAAAGCTATTTACAGCTGCTGGAAAAGAGAGAAAAATTGAGTTCGTCCCACTTGGTTATACCAGACTAAGTCTTTCTTGTGTGTGTTGACCCACCACAGAGATTGGGGATTCCTCCCCCCCCCCATGATACCCCAACATCTTTGTGTTATTTTTTCTATTTCTTCTTTTGCCATTTTTTTATTTTGCCTGCGGAAGGCTTCCTATAGGGTATACCCCCATTCTACCCTGCTGCCATCCCTCTTTGACATCTTTCAGTGGCCATCTCTATTCAAGAGATAGATTCTCAGTCTTAATCTTTCATAACATCTTCAATGAAAGAGTTGTGCTTTGTGTTGTTGCTTTTACAATAACAATTTTCAGCTTGCCGGGCTTTTCTCTCTGTACATGTTGTTTTCGTTACAAAAATACGCATTTCTGATTGCCGTTGCTAACCAAATTCCAAAGTACTGAATCTTATTTAACATTGATCTTGATAGTTTGATTTCTTTTTTAATAGTCTCTGCAAAATTGAGTTACCTTTGTGGACACAATACTTGCAGATGTCACTAAAATAAAATTACCCACTACAGCAAACATTGCAGCTGTTACATTTGTGTCATTTTCAAGAATGTAAGTAAATAATACTTGAAACAGTACATTGTTTTTGTATGCGTTGCTTACATGGACATATGTGCCGCAGGATTCCTGCAAATGTAAGGACAGAGGGGATTTTAATGGAAAGTCACAAGTAATAAATCTTCATGTTGAAATTTAATTAATCTGGATGCAGCTTGCTTCTACGTATTACTGATCTGAGTTCCATTTTGACATGAGTTTTAAAAGTATGTTTCTTTATTACCCTGCGTTGGACCGAAAGATTCTGTGTAAATTGGATTAAATAATTTATTTGGAACATCTATCAGCATTGCTAAGCTGTTGAAAATGAGAATTAGTTGTACATTGCAGAGACAAGGGAATAACTTTTGGACACATTGCATTAAAAGCCCCTCCTTCAGAAGATCTGCAGCAGAAAGATGAGGAGGGAAGGAAAGGAGGAGACTTTGGCAGGTTGCTGCCAGTTCCTTCCCTGTTGTGGTACCGGTAGGTAGGCAGAATTCAATACAGCAAATTTCAGAATAATTGGTTCACATTTTGGTTCCTGACATATTATTATAGCTGTCCAGAAGCCTTGGACAATGAGAACTTGATTTTTTTTAAAATTAAAAACGGTAAGGTTGAAATGGAGTGGGGGAGTGTGGCATAACTGCACTCTGTATCTGTAAAAACATTAAATGCAACAATTGGGATCTCTAGGCGCAAAGGTAAGGGTAAGAGACCCCTAACCGTTAGTTCCAGTTGCGGATGACTCTGGCAGGGGGCTGCTTTAACCCCTTCCCTTCCACAGCAGCAACAGCTGACCACTTGAAGCTGTGCCATGTTCGGCCTCCTCCGCCCTGATTATCTTAGACATTTGGGTAGGGTTGCCATATTTCAAAAAGTGAAAATCCGGTGTTATGTCAGTATTCTCCTCAAACCCAAGGGAATAATGTGAGGAGAGAACTTTTATGCTGACACTGTCTTAATATCATCACAAATTGAATGTAGTGCCTGTAGTAAAGGTAAAGGACCCCTAACCATTAGGTCCAGTCGTGACCGACTTTGGGGTGGCGGCGCTCATCTCGTTTTACTGGCCGAGGGAGCCGGTGTACAGCTTCCAGGTCATGTGGCCAGCATGACTAAGCCACTTCTGGCGAACCAGAGCAACACACGGAAATGCCGTTTACCTTCCCGGCTGGAGCGGTGCCTATTTATCTACTTGCACTTTGACGTGCTTTCGAACTGCTAGGTGGGCAGGAGCTGGGACCGAGCAACGGGAGCTCACCCCGTCGCGGGGATTCGAACAAGTGCAAGTGCTGCGCCCACATTCAGATCTTTTCAGCCACGTAGCTCACTTTGTAACTTTGGCCCTGTCACTGTGCCTTTGGGATTAGTCAGAATGACATGGCCCTGTCTACATCCCACATACTTTGCCATGTGCTCCTGTTCCTGCTGTATATTACCGTGTTTCTCCTAAAATAAGACATGCCTAAAATATAAGGCATAGAAGGATTATCACGGGGTCGCAAAATATAAGGCATACCCCGAAAATAAGACGTACTGGGTACTGGTTGAGGGCGGCAAGGAAGAGGAAGTTGGCGGCCAGAACCGGATGCTGCTGCAGCCCCGCTCCCGCCAGCTCTCTCCCCCAGCAGCAGCAGCGGGCACCGCTTGGATCCGATCCAGCGGGACCCAGCCGCAGCTGCAGCGCGCGCCAGTGGATCCCCAATCCACCGGGAGGCAGCAGCAGCGCGCTGAGCGAAGCCCTGAGTGGCCGGGACCCGGACCCAGCCGCAGCGCACGCCACGTGGGTCCCCGATCCACCGGGACTCAGCAGCAGCGCGCCGCAGCCGCTGGAAGCCGCTAGAGGAAGTAGCTGCATCCTCGCTAGTTCCTCCACCAAACCCCGCGCAGCCCGCAGATCCCAAAAGCAGGCTTCTGCTGTTGCCTGCCTCTGATGCTCACAAGAGCAGGGATCGGAGGCGACGGGGGTGGGGTGGGACAAGCGGGAGAGGCGGCGGCAACAGCAGCAGCAGCACCATCAGCCCCTCCAAGTCCTCCTCCTCGCCACCTCTAGCCTCGCCTTCGCCCTCTCCGCCCTCACGCAGCCCTCGCCCTCCAGCGTCCTCCTCCTCCTGGCCGCTGTCGCTGTCACCTCAGGCACGCAGGAGGGAGAGCCTCCTCAATCCTGCACACTTTCACCTCAGGGCGCTTCCTGCCCTTTGCAGGGAGAGCGGCTTCCCCCTCCCTCAGTCGGGTGTGTAAGGGCTGTCTCCTCCCCCCCCCCACCTCTCCATTTCATTCGGCTCCTTCATTGCTCTCCTGCTGCAATCCAAACCTGATTGTGGCTTTTCTCTTTTTTCTCTCTCCCTCCCTCCCTCCCTCCCTCCCTCCCTCTCCCTCCCCTCAACTTTCCCCATGCTTTCCTCTCTTTCTTTTCGTGTCCCCCGTCGTCCTTGCAAAAGCCTTCCTTCCTTCTCCCTCTTTCTTTCACTCTTTCTCACCCCTTCCTTCTCTCTCTCTCTCTCTCTCTCTCTCTCTCTCTCTCTCCCTTTCTTTTTCCTTCCTTCCTTCCTTCCTTCCTTCCTTCCTTCCTTCCTTCCTTCTCTCTCTCTCTCTCTCCCCTTCTGTCTGTCTGTCTTCCTTCCTTCCTTCCTTCCCTCTCTCTCTTCCCTCCCTCCTTCCCTCTCTCTTCCCCCCTCTCTCTCACTCCTTCCTTCCTTGTCTCTCTCTTTCTTCCTTCCTTCCTTCCTTCCTTCCTTCCTTCCTTCCTTCCTTCCTTCCTTCCTTTCTCTCTCTCTCTCTCTCTCTCTCTCTCTCTCTCTTTCTCATCCCTTCCTTCCTTCTCCCTCTTTCTTTCACTCTCTCTCACCCGCCAACCCTGTTCGCCAAAGCAGGCTTGTTTTAGCGATCGGGGTTGGCGGGGAAGAACCAGCAGCATCCCTCCGCTGCCCCTCCCAGCCTTTTAGAGGAGGAAAACCAGAAAAATATGCCCTATGGAGCATCCTATGGAGCGAAAAATACGGTAATTATAATGGAATAAATGTAGATTGCTGTATCACACTTAATAAAAATAAGACATCCCCCGAAAATAAGCCATACTGTGTTTTTTGGGGGATAAAAAGATTATAAGACGGTGTCTTATTTTAGGAGAAACACGGTAGCAAAATGCCTGTCACCACCTTATGATGGGTAGGGGGGATGTACTGAGGGATGAGTTGCATCTCTCGGGGAACCCTGGATGTGTTCAGTGTGTGTGTGCTCTGTATCCAGACACATCACCCTCCCCCAAATGGGATTCTTTCCAGTGTCAGGTGTGGAGGGCAGCACAAAAGCAGTAGTTAATGCTTTATAGCATACTTCTCAGTACTGAAAGCACTCCACATACATCCTACCGACATGTGATGCTTTGCTAGTCATTCCTTGGGGAGTAAAGTAGCAAGTCACGTGGAACAAACGAAATGCGTACATTTGAAGACCCTGCTAGAGCAGGATCTTAAACCTTGCCCTCCCCCCTTCTCAGCTCAACATACTTCTCTTTGCACACATCCATGCTGGATTCCCCTTTTGGTTCTGCTATAGCGACTGGAAATCGACTGTTTATACAAACATGTGCCCTTCCAAAATATCAGGATGAATGAAAAGAAGCAGAAATTGGTTCCAGTGATCCTTGAGGTCCGTGCAACCCAGCAGGGCACCTAGACATCAAGGGTGGGGATTCATTTTCACTACGGCTACATCGCTGGATTGCATCCTTGAACTGTGAGAAGACCTCTTGCTTGCTTTGTGGGCAGCCGCCTTGGGATTGCATTCTGGTGGTGGATGCATTCGGACACACGACTCTCCACCCTTCATCCAAGCAAGCAAGAAGTCTTATCACAGTTCAAGGACACAATCCAGGCAGGCAGAGTCACTAGAGGAAGTTGCAGAGCAGTATGGTGCATAGACAGTCCTGAGGGCTAGATAAACAAAGCCTGGAGGGGTGTCAGAGACCAGGCTGAGGGGTGTCAGAGACCAGGCTGAGGAGTACTGCTCTGATGAGGAATGGTGGGAGCCTCCCCTTCTCACTGCTCCTGACCAGGATCCTGAAGCTGCCCTGGAGCAGTGGAGCAGTATAGATTTGGAACAGTGGTTTGCAGAGGGGCATAGTTCTGAAGATAAAAGTTGGGACGAACTGGGGCGTGAACAGCAAAGTGAAGAAGAACAGGAAGAGAGAGAGCTAACAGACTCTCTCTCGCTGGAAAGTGTCCAGCCTATCAGTCCAAGGTCATGTAGAAACAGATAAGGTGGCTACACAAAAAGCACAGTGGTTGCGAGATCAGGTTGCAAGGCGTGGAAGTGGGTGGAAACCTTAATTGGGAAGACCTTCATTCTGAGAATGGCTGCTTTGTTCTTTTGCTGTGATCATTAAAGACTCTTTAAATGGTAAGAGACTCTCTTCGCTTTGTCCTGCTTGTTCAGTCGTGTCCGACTCTTCGTGACCCCATGGACCAGAGCACGCCAGGCACGCCTATCCTTCACTGCCTCTCGCAGTTTGGCCAAACTCATGTTAGTAGCTTCGAGAACACTGTCCAAGCATCTCATCCTCTGTCGTCCCCTTCTCCTTGTGCCCTCAATCTTTCCCAACATCAGGGTCTTTTCTAGGGAGTCTTCTCTTCTCATGAGGTGGCCAAAGTACAGGAGCCTCAACTTCAGGATCTGTCCTTCTAGTGAGCACTCATGGCTGATTTCTTTAAGAATGGATAGGTTTGATCTTCTTGCAGTCCACGGGACTCTCAAGAGTCTCCTCCAGCACCATAATTCAAAAGCATCAATTCTTCGGCAATCAGCCTTCTTTATGGTCCAGCTCTCACTTCCATACATCACTACTGGGAAAACCATAGCTTTAACTATACGGACCTTTGTCGGCAAGGTGATGTCTTTGCTTTTTAAGATGCTGTCTAGGTTTGTCATTGCTTTTCTCCCAAGAAGCAGGCGTCTTCTAATTTTGTGACTTCTGTCACCATCTGCAGTGATCATGGAACCCAAGAAAGTGAAATCTCTCACTGCCTCCATTTCATTGTCCTGCTTATCTACGGCCAAAGGCGCACGGGGGGGGGGGGAGCCGAGTCCCCAAAGCCTGAAAAGGGGCCATGTTTGCCCCCCTCCAGACCTGAGGTTCCCCTCCCCTGATGTATATCATATCTGTGTATTTTGCACTCTTGCAGACATTAGTCTTTCGTTGGTAAACAATGGCACAAAGATCGATTCATTTTGTGAAGGTAGATGACTGCTCAGTTTGCATGTGTGTATTCTGTTGGGATTGTGTAGGCTCACTTTCGGTTCTCCCCCCCTTCCCTTTTTCATTTTTGAGACGCAATTCCAAGACTTGATTGTAATTACTTTTCCCATTTCCTCCAAAAATTTCCCACTCCCGTCCATTAGCTTGCTAAAGGTGCTGTATTTTTGAGACGCAAAGCTGATGTTTGGGTTGTTTCCCCCCTCACTGCCACTAACATGTCAGGACTATATAAGTATTAAATCTGCAGTTGACTGACATGCCGTAATTGCTCCATCCCAGAGTAAGAGATTGCAGCAGTTTGTCTCCAAGGCACCTGTTCCCTGCAACAGAAATCAATTCACATTACGATAGCTCACAGATGGCTAGGTGCTCGGGGGTTGGGGGCGGGGTGAATCAAAACGGATAAATTGAAAACACGTACAAATGTTTTCCACAACTTTTGCAGATTAAATCTACAAATAAGGTTGTCATACTACATTAATGGTCTAAGACAGGCTAAAGTCTATGTTACCAAGGGCTGCTCTGTTCTTCAGGAAATGGACTGGTCAGGCTCCATATTAAAATCGGAGCCCTCTAATAATGAAGGCCCAGGTTATGCAGCATACAAACATCTACATTTGGAATTTTTGCTATGATTTGAGGCATTAAAAACAGGGAGGGGGAGAGATGTTCCACCTTTTCCCCAGGCCTTCACATAATAGAATAGAATAGAATAGAATAGAATAGAATAGAATAGAATAGATCTTTATTGTCATTGTCCCCTCGCGGGAACAACGAAATTCCTCGGTTGCTATATCAACTCAAATAAGACATTGCTACACAACACATGTAACCACTGCCAACCCAGATATTTCCTATGTCTCCCATTGATGTGTAGTTAAAACAGACATGCAGCATGTCTTCCAAGCCATCATTCACCTCTCCCCAACCTCTCTCTCACACACAGCAGCCACTGAAGTGGTTTGGGGGGCAGGAAGTATGTGGGCACATGTGTCAATGTAATGTCACACATCCAGCTAGATATTATGAGGAGATCTGGGGGATGGGACATAGACTCAAGTCAGCCACGTGGTCACAACTCTGTATCATGCTACGCACCTTTGCATCTCAAGGGTGCAAAAGATAAAGTCTCCTCCATACCCCCTATATATGAAGCATTCATTCTGAGTTGCTTGCACAAGTCTTGCAGAGCTTAGCTGGTACCTGGTCTTGTTTGAGCAACCAATCTGAATTTTTTGTAGGGAAGTTCATCAACGGCGAGCGTTCATTCTGGTTTGCTTGTAAGGTGTTTAGATGTCTTACCATTAATCATTTGTTCATTCCTTATTTCCAGTGCATTTCCCCACCACTTTCCTAACTGCAAAAAGAAAAAACTGTTTTCAAGTAGATTTGTTGCACAAGGACAACAGAGCCCTTTGGTTCATTTTAATTGCACAAACCAAAATTCATGGTGTGCACTTGAATCCCTCCTGCCAACCAGTGACAGGCTGGAGATCCCCTGAGGCAATCTGCAGTTGCAATTTCTCTGTGTGTGTATCCCTCCCTCCCTCCCTCTCTCTCTCTATATATGAAATGAATACTTAATCATTTTTAAAAATGAATTCTTTTTATACATGAAATGACTTCCTGAAGTGTATTATCTTACTAGTGTTTCTTTGAATTGTTTCTATCTTCATTTCTTTCCTACATAATAGGAAAGAACTTGTTTCCAAGTGCACTTACTGTTTAAATTTGCATGATAAAAGGCTTGAAAATTATTAATTGGCTTTTGTGATGTGATGCCCCCTAGGGTCCTTTGGAGAATACTTAGCCTAGCATCTCGGGGGAGTCACTTAGGCAAGCTGAATTAGATACCCAGACATCCTCCAGGGAGGAGCATTAACTCAATGACAGCTCACACTTGTTGCACACTGAAGGTCCCAGATTTCAATCCCTGGAAAAGGACAGAAAGTGCCCCTGTCTGAAATCCTGGAAAGTCGTTGCCAACATTGACTCTTATCATCTAACTCAGGATGATATTATGCGAAGCAAGATCTAACAGGGCTCCCATGTTCCAACGCTTGCCAGCTTCAAAATCCTATGGGTGAAGTTCGCAAGTGGTAGAGCCACTGCTTTGCACACAGAACATCCCAGGTTCATTCCCCAGCATCTTCAGGTAGTCTTGGGAATGTGCCCTGTCTAAAATCTTGGTGGTTAACTGCCAGTCACTGCAGACAATGCCAATCTTGTTGTTGTTTAGTTGTTTAGTCGTGTCTGACTCTTCGTGACCCCATGGACCAGAGCAACGCCAGGCACTCCTGTCTTCCACTGCCTCCCGCAGTTTGGTCGGACTCATGTTGGTAGCTTTGAGAACACTGTCCAACCATCTCATCCTCTGTCATCACCTTCTCCTTGTGCCCTCCATCTTTCCCAACATCAGGGTCTTTTCCAGGGAGTCTTCTCTTCTCATGAGGTGGCCAAAGTATTGGAGCCTAAGCTTCAGGATCTGTCCTTCCAGTGAGCACTCAGGGCTGATTTCCTTAAGAATGGATAGGTTTGATCTCCTTGCAGTCCATGGGACTCTCAAGAGTCGTCTCCAGCACCATAATTCAAAAGCATCAATCATGCCAAGCTAGATGGACCCAATAGTCTGAAGGCAGTTTGTACTAGAAACCAGGCTTTAATTGTTGTAGCTTCAGCCCTCTTGAATTTGATAGCAGTTGGAATTAGGCAGGCACCTAGCATCTTGATATTCTTCTTTCTTCTTTGGCAATCACTTGTAGCCGAGTAATACTGTCTTCCATAAACGGTTTAATCAGTGAGTCCGTAAGTGACTGTGAAGGCCAATTCTGGATCCACACGCCCTTCTACACCGGGGACATAGGTTTCCAGGTGGGAGTTGATCACGGTGAGGGTTTTCCAAGCGTGCCTTCCTCTTAGCACGTTTCTCCCTTTTGTCCTGAGTTCGAGCGTCTTCAAAGCCGCTTTGGTAAAGGCTGTTCTCCAACTGGAGCGCTCGCAGGCCAGTGTTCCCCAGTTGTCGGTGTTTATACTACATTTCTTTAGATTTGCCTTGAGACAGCCTTTAAACCTCTTTTGTTGACCCACCAGCATTACGCTTTCCATTTTTAAGTTCAGAATAGACTAGTAGTCAAGAACAAACTATATTGATATTCAGATAGCCACTGAAGTTGTGTTTGTTGAAGAAGGCTTTACCTGAAGTGTGACCCATTCATTTTACTGAATTGAATTGTAGAAATTGTTTTACTGCTTTTAGTTTACTGAGTTTGCATCTTTTGTTTTTTAACTTATTGCAAAGCACTTTCATAGCTTTGAGCTGTGAAGGTGGTTTATAAATCTGCAAAACAAGCAAATAAATTTTTAACTAACCCAAACCTGACTTGGGGACCCTGTGAGCGGCCAAAAGATATAAGATGAATATTTTAAGTAACTAGAAGTTAGGTTTCCCAAGCAGGCACAAAACATAGAGGTAGAGTCAAGGATATAAGTAGAAAATATTTCTTCTGGCATCTAATGCTTGCCTAGATTCATAAAATAGACACTTAGGCTATCTCTGACAGAGTTGAAGTGGATCAGTTGTAAGAGGTAACAGTTGTGTCAAAAATTAAATGGCCCTTTTCTTCCGTCCTGGCAGAAGCTACAGAACATAACTTCTGCTAACTCTGAAACATCAAAGCCTTAACCAAAAATTGCATGTTTATAATGGAGAGGGAGAGAATCCAGTTGTTATAGCAGCACACGGTTTTGCTTCCTTTAGGAAGGTACTGTAAGTTTGTGGTCTTGGTATCAGAAAGGTCAGATTCAGACTTGGACATGATAAGTAACTTTTACAGTTGACGTATTGCACCATTAACAACAGTTGACATATTGCATCCCATGACAGCGGAATTGCAAGGCAGAAGCTCTGTGCTGAAGGCAGACATGAACTTCGATTTGTGAGGACTAAGGGTCAGACTGAAGGTGATAATATTGACTATATTGTCAATTGCATGAAAGTCCCGGTTTTTTTTACAATCTAATGTTTGCAATCCAGATTTGCTGCCTTTTGACAGGTTTGCTTTATGCCCAGGAATTTTTACGCTTGTGGTGCTGGCTGCTGTCTGTTGCATGGTGTATTAGTCAGTAATCTTTAATTTCATTTGAGACTTCTTCTAGAATGTCCAGAGAACAGGAGTTACTGGGCGTTTAATAAGTGCAGTGAGTAAATAAAAAATATTTCTAAATCAAAATCTGGAAAAAGATGCAGCCTCAGGAGTAACCCTATAGTTTAATATGGATGACATTTTCATTGTGGTAAAAAATCAAGACAAGTGGGTCTATCGGCAGGAAATATTGGCATGGGGAATCTACCATGTGAGAATTCTGACTAAAGAGCCACTCCTCCCCAACCAGACCCTTGTGACAACTGGTGTCCCTTGTTGGACAGATAGAGTCCTGTTAGCATGTGGCTTTTGCAATTCACTGGGTCTTCTGTTTAAGCCTCGGCCCAGTATACCTGAAGGAGTGTCTCCACCCCCATCGTTCAGCCCGGACACTGAGGTCCAGCTCCGAGGGCCTTCTCGTGGTTCCCTCACTGTGAGGTTACAGGGAACCAGGCAGAGGGCCTTCTCAGTGGTGGCGCCCGCCCTGTGGAATGCCCTCCCATCGGATGTCAAGAAATAAACAACTATCTGAGTTTTAGAAGACATCTGAAGGCAGCCCTGTTTAGGGAAGTTTTTAATGTTTGATGTTTTATTGCTTTTTTGTTGTTGTTATTAATATTCTGTTGGGAGCCACCAGATTGACTGGGGAAACCCAGCCAGGTGGGTGGGGTAAAAATAATAAATTGTTGTTGTTATTATCCTGCCATAGCAGCTACAGGCACTGCATTAACTCTTCTGCTCCCATGTTGCGCGCTACCATTGAAGATGTGTTTTATGATAGGTTGGGTGTCATCAAAGAGTCATTCTTTTTTTTTAATAATAGTTTTATTCATTTTATCATATGAAACAAAACAAGCACATAAACTACAAAAAAATAACATAAACATATAAACAACAATAAAGTATATCATTTTTCACCTATTTTCCTTAATATCTTGTTGGGACTTCCCCCTATCCTCCCTTCCTGGTTTCACATCTAACTCTTATTTTCAGGCAAGTTCATCTTCAAATTTAACCTTTTATCTAACCTTTTATTATCCATTTATTCATTTAATAATTATGTTACCCTTTTTTAACCTCGAAGATATTTTTCAGTCCCAATTTTGATCCGGTAAACTCTAGTTTATAGCCTAGATTTTCAAATACTTTCCATATTACAATATTTTTAAAAATACATTTTAAATTTCTTCCAATTTTCTTGCACCACATCCTCCCTCTGTTCACGCAGTCTTGCTGTCAGTTCAGCGAGTTCCATAAAGTCAATCATCTTCACTTGCCAATCTTCCACTGTTGGTATTTCTTGTGTCTTCCAGTTCTTTGCAATCAGTAGTGTCGCTGCTGTCGTTGCATACAAAAAGAAAGTCCTGTCTTTTGGGGGGATTTCCTCCCCTATAATTCCCAAAAGAAAGGCTTCTGGTTTCTTATGACAGGTGTCCTTCAACACCTTTTTCATTTCATTATAAATCTTTCCCCAGAAGTCTTTTATTTTGGGGCACGTCCACCACATGTGGAACATAGTTCCTTCTTTTACTTTACATTTCCAGCATTTGTTATCTGTCATATGATACATCTTAGCCAACTTCACCGGTGTTAAATACCATCTATACATCATTTTCATCATGTTTTCCTTTAAAATTGTACAAGCTGAAAAGTTCCAACTTTTCCCCCACAACCTCTCCCAGTCATCAAAGAGTCATTCAGGCATTGCCGTGCATTGATTTATGCCTTATGTTTGCATGTAATGTGGACACATCCACAGTGTGTAGTGCCATGATGGGTGGGAGGAGGTGTGCCAACTTTGCCAGGGACATTGTGGGAATAATTTTATTATTATTATTTATTAAACTCAAAAGGTTCTCCAAGCGACTTACTAAATGTATTACACCACTGGGATAGCTCACTTGGTAGGGCTTGAGACGTTTAATTTCAGGGTTGTTGGTTTAAGCCCCATTTTGGGCAAAAGATTCCTGCAGTTCAGGGGGTTCAATTAGATCTCTGTGGTCTCTTCCAAATTTACCATTCTATGATTCTGTGACATGTTATAAGATGTTAATGTTCTGGACAACATGTAACCCCTTCAAAAAGCCCACCATAACAGCAGTACAAAACTCCCGCAACACACTAACAATAGAACAAAACAATGCTCCCACCTGCCAATCAGCAGATTTAAGAACAGAAATCAGCACCCTAGCCCAGAAGTCCCTGACCACGTCAACCCATAATTTTTTATTGTTTCTTTGATCTCCCCACCCACCACCCTCAAAAGTCCAGTCTCCAGGCCAGCTGCTGCAGATCATCCTCCAGGGATGATCTGGCAAGCTGTCTTCTCTTTGCAGGGAGATCAGCAGCAAATGCAAATAATTCGATTCTGCAACTCCTGTGCTGCAGAATCTCCTGTGTGTGCATAGGATCATTAATGCATTGCGCCACTCTTAGCCCGCATGTAGTGTTCGCCAGGATCCTGAGTTAGGAACACACTTGGGTTGCACTAGACAATTGTGTAAGAAGCTCGAAAAACAAGTTCAATGCCATACCATTAATCTTAACCATCTTCGCTTTATTTTAATGGGACAAATACAAACTTACCCAAACATAAATTTGTAGAAGTCCATCTGCTTCGTGCTACAAACTCCCCGAATATAGTTAATCTTTCATTATGCCATCTGCCACATTAGATTATTTTTAATTACAGAACCAGTATAGGAGAATTGTGAAAGCTCTTCCATCCTGGGAACTTGAGTTTTCAGATGGAGGTAGCAACTCTGTAGGGAAGTAGAAATGCCGTACTTGCTTACAGGGGCCTCGAGAGATTGCCGCCGCCACAACGCTTGCTTTTTAATGCGTTTGGAATTTGAATATTGTCATTTATTTTGTTGCAGATGGGGAACTCAAGGGGATTTCACCACCACGCATCCACGGCCTGTCGTCAAAGTAAAACTTTTCACAGAAAGTACCGGAGTCCTGGCACTGGAAGATAAGGAGCTAGGAAGGGTAAGCGCTCACATACTTTTCAGGAGTTTAAGATGCTGATAGAGGGCATGGTGACTGGAGGCTTTGGGGAGCTGAACCCCTTGGATGTTGATCAGTTTTTAACCATGGTGCTCAAGTGAAACTACCCTTTATTTCACCAAGGTTTGCGGCCTTGGTGATACATACGCTTTAAGCCTTCTTTGTAATTTGACATTCTGTTACAATAAAAGGGTAAGAAACTAAAGACAAACCTTTCAATAGGTAAAAGACAACCTGGTGTTAATTGCTGATTTTAAGCTTCCACTGTTGTTTAATGGAAGCCTTTTATTTTGGTGAGAGTTTGAGACACAAAGATAAAGATATTACCTCAGGGTTATGCTGCATCCGAGACAATCTCTATGCAGCAACCAGTGTGTGGGCTTTAATCCAGTCTCTGTTCTGAAGTGTCTGGGTAGTTCGTGATGCCATATTCAAAGACTCCGCCAATATCACAAAAGTTGGTAGAATAAGATGTCTCGAATACAGTCATACCTAGTAAGTCAAACAGAATCTGTTCCGGAAGTCTGTTCGACTTCCAAAATATTCAGAAGCCAAGGTGCGGCTTCCAATTGGCTGCAGGAAGCTCCTGCAGCCAATCGGAAGCCACGGAAACTGTGCCAGACGTTCGGGTTCCAGAAGAACGTCTGCAAACTGGAACACTCACTTCTGGGTTTGCGGCGTTCGGGAGCCAAAACGTACGAAGGCCAAGGCATTTGGCTCCCAAGCTACGACTGTATTAAAATGATGTGTTATTTATCATCCTATGCCAACTTACGGGACGCGGGTGGCGCTGTGGGTTAAACCACAGAGCCTAGGGCTTGCCGATCAGAAGGTCCCACGACAGGGTGAGCTCCCATTGCTCGGTCCCTGCTCCTGCCAACCTAGCAGTTCAAAAGCACATCAAAGTGCAAGTAGATAAATAGGTACCGCTCCGGCGGGAAGGTAAATGGCATTTCTGTGCACTGCTTTGGTTCGCCAGAAGCGGCTTAGTCATGCTGGCCACATGCCCTGGAAGCTGTACGCCGGCTCCCTCGGCCAATAATGCGAGATGAGCGCCGCAACCCCAGAGTCGGTCACGACTGGACCTAATGGTCAGGGGTCCCTTTACCTTTACCTATGCCAACTTAGCTGTGCCTGCTAAAAACAAAGGATGCTTCGGAACAGGGTTCGATTCTTTTCAGTGGCAAGGAGATCCATAATGTGAATCTGCCAGTTAGAAAGCATTCTCGATAGATAGGTGCATGGTATTTTTTAAAAAAGAGGATTCATTCAGTTGAGTTTACAAAGGAAAAGGGGAGTTTTCTTAGTGCAGGGATGGGGAACCGCAGATCCAGGGGCAAAATACAACCCTCCAGGCTTCTCAGTCCTGCCCCAGATCCCTTCCTGGGATCTTGTTCTTGCTCTGAACGAAGAAAGAGAGAGGAGAGCATCTGAATTTCCCAAGAATGGCTGGATTTTGACAGCAAAGGCAACACAGATGCTCCTGACATTTCCTCTCATGAATTTGTGAGGTTTATTGCCCACTTCTAACTATCAAAAAGGAAGAGTTGAGCTGTGATATTCCAGTTCGGAACATTGTGTCCACGTAATGGTTTAATGATGCGATCTTAGCTGTTGTGCATTAATGGATGGCTTTTTATCTGGAAATTTCTTTTACAGCAATAAAAAATCATTTGAGTTACTCAGTGCCCAGTGACTCCTAATGACAAGTTACCTAATGAAAGGCTCTGCTTTTCTCCCTACACTGAAAAGTGTTACCTTTATTTCCTTGCAGTGCTGTGCCACTTAGTGATTTGAATTATGCCTTTTTTATTATCTGTGAAATCTCTATAGGCATTCAGTGGTAAATCTTCAAAATTTTGAACTTCAATGCAGACAAGCGAATCCCATTGTAAGTGGGGAAAGCCTAGTCTAATTCATCATGCGTCATTTTGAAAATATGCTTCTTCACTTTAATCAGAACTATGCTTTCAATACTCTTACCTGTTTTATGTTAAATTATGTTACAACTTCTGATCTGTGTCCAAAATACATGTTGCAAAGCCAGTTTAAATATTTCTTAATCTTTCCAAAGAATTCTGCTCTTACACTTGGCTGGCTGCCATCCAATGCCTTTTAAAATGTGTGTGGGGAGGGGGCGTTATTGGACTGTTTTTGTTTTTATTATTTTGTGTTATTTTGCATATTTTGTGTTTTTATATTGTGATTTTATGTTGTAACCACCTTGGAGACCTGTGGTTATAGGGCAGTATACAATAATAATAATAATAATAATAATAATAATAATAATGATGATGATGATGATGATGATGATGATGCTCTCTAAGCATTGTTATCACTGGCAAATAAATAATACTAATGCTTTAGCTAAAGCTTGGATGCTAGATTTGCTTCAAAAGTTTGTGGGCCTGAAAATTTGCTTGACTAAGGAAATGTGACTAAAAATAAAGTTGTAAATCATTACTTTTGATTGCTTGTTGCTATAGAATCAATTGTAATATCATTTGAGTTGTAATATACAAATCAATTGTATATGCAATGTTATTGGACCAGATGTTATTGGACTCCACCTCCCATCATCCCTGGTACTGCTGGGAATTGGAGTCCAACAACAAGCAGAGGTTCTCCATTCTTTATTCATGGCATTAACAATATAAGCCTATTTATCTTCTTCCCCCAGCCCTCTATCTCTCTCTCCAAAAAGAGTGAGAAATCCATGTCTGGCACCATGCTTGATGAATCAGATTGTGTAATCATGCATGGTGGTATTTTTCTGATAAGTTTTCCATATATATATATATATATATATATATATATATATATATATATATATATATGGACCTTTATTACTTGAGTGCTTTTTGTTGACTGTTTTTATATATTGAGGCACACAGCACCGAATTGAATGTTTTATTGTATAACAGAGCTTTAGATGGGAAGAGATTTAGAGATGGAAGAGATTGCATTGACTATGGTAAGAAAGGTAATGAAAATAATAGACAATGAATATGGGAGTCTGAAATGAATAAGAGGGGAAAAGTTTAAAAGATACTCATTTTACTTGTTGATCCCATCTGATAAGGGGCAAATGAGTGATAAGATCCATACGCTCATTATTGGAAGAAAGGGAGCAGGTGGTGCTGTGGTCTAAACCATTGAGCCTCTTGGGCTTGCCAATCAGAAGGTCGGCAGTTTGAATCCCCGTGACAGAGTGAGCTCCCATTGCTCTGTCCTAGCTCCTGCCAACCTAGCAGTTTGAAAGCACGCCAGCACAAGTAGATAAATAGGTACCGATGCAGCAGGAAGGTAAACGGCGTTTACGTGCGCTCTGGTTTCCGTCACAGTGTTCCGTTGCACCAGAAGTGATTTAGTCATGCTGGTCACATGACCCAGAAAGCTATCTGTGGACAAATGCCATCTTCCTCGGCCTGAAGCGAGATGAGCGCCGCAACCCCATAGTTACCTTTGACTGGACTTAACCATCCAGGGGTCCTTTACCTTACCTTTTTTACTTTTATTGGAAGACAACCACCTGAGTTTCATCCTATTGTTCAGATGTTCTTAATGAATGTGTCTGATCATTGAATCAGATCATTGAATTAGATCAGCTATTGACTTATCACACCCCCCCAACTCTATTGCCTGGGCTACGAAGGTGCCCTAAAGACTTTAAAGCAAAGACTTTGGGATAATACACACAGTGACTTGCGACATCGATCACACGCAGTCTGCAGTCCGTTGGCAGTGGGGGTACAATATGGACATGTCTTTAAGTTATCATCCTACATTAAAAACCTGACTGTACCAAATTACCGAAGGTTATTTACAAAAGCCAGGTTAAACGTTTTCCCCTCTGCAGTGCTGGAGGGCAGGATGAGAGGAGTTCCCTACCAGGAAAGACTGTGCTCATGTGCCCAAGACACAGACTCTATCAAACATATTTTGCTGCACTGCGTGAAATTCGAGCAAGCCAGGACTGAACTGATTTCACCCCTACTAGTTCTGATCCCAGGAAAATCAGAGGATTACAATGTCAGGTTCCTACTGGAAGACCGGACAAATGCCAGAACATTAGCAGTGGCAAAGTTTTTATCAGTGGTTGCTAGAACCAATGATCCCTATTTTAAGTTTGAACAAAATGCTTGTGCAACATGAAGGCTGGTTGTTCAAATTGGGCATTGCTTTGTAACAAACTGATGGGTCTATGGACCGTAATAAAGATTGTTGTTGTTGTTGTTAACTAAATGAATGTTTTAAATCCTGTTGATTCAGTTGATTGGTCCTCTTTTTCTGTTTCACACAAATGTATTTTATGTCGTGATGGCTCAGAACAATAATACGAACTTTGCTTGACTTGATCATTGCTAGTTCCCGCTAATCACCTGCCCATCTGGACGGCAGAAAAGAATTGGAGCAGAACCAGTTTGGTGTTCACTGTTTACATTGCCTAATAATAATAATAATAATAATAATAATAATAATAATAATAATTTATTTATTTATACCCCAGCCACTCTGGGCGGCTCCTAACAGAATATTAAAAACACGATAAAACATCAAACATTAAAAACCTCCCTAAACAGGGCTGGCTTCAGATGTCTTCTAAAAGTCAGATAGTTGTTTATTTCCTTGACATCTGATGGGAGGGCGTTCCACAGGGCGGGCGCCACTACCGAGAAGGCCCTCTGCCTGGTTCCCTGTAACCTCACTACTCACAGTGAGGGAACCACCAGAAGGCTCTTGGAGATGGACCTCTGTGTCCAGGCTGACAGATGGGGGTGGAGATGCTCCTTCATCTATACTGGGCCGAGTCCGTTTAGGGCTTCAACGGTCAGCACCAACACTTCAAATTGTGCTCAGAAATGTACTTGATATGATGTGAGCCCAAAATCCACTTATGCAGTGTGGTATTTTCATGGGGCATGTGAAATATTACTTTAGAACATCCAGTTGTTGGCAAATAATTATACTGGGGGCAACAAAGGCTTCTGTGTAGGTATCCCTTGGAGGCAGATCATATGTTATAGCATAGTGTGCAAAACAAAAGCACTGAGCAACTCATTTTCCTTATTTCTTGTGAAATGTGCACAGACATGTACATCTCGCTTACAGTGAGTTCTGTGTGCTCTGTGATTCCAGACTGGGAAATTATCCGTATGGATGAGATGTGTTTAAATCTGCATCTCAGTTCTTAAAGCACAAACCAATAGTATGAGTTACTCCCTCTTCATTCTTTGTTCCTCCCTAATGTATAAAGTGCCTCAAACCCACCATTGTTGGCAAATATCATAAGACCTCTAGCTTCACTTTAACAGCATACATAGTAAGTATATACAGTGGTACCTTGGTACTCAAATATCTTGGTTCTCAAACGCTGAAAACCTGGAAGTAAGTGTTCCGGTTTTCGAACGTTTTTCAGAAGCCGAACATCCGATGCGGCTGTCAGCTATTGTTTCCGGGCACCTGCACCAATCCAAAGCTGCGCCTTAGTTTTTTAACATTTTGGAAGTCAAACGGACTTCCGGAATGGATTAAGTTTGGCGTTTTTGTTTTTGCTATTTATTTTGTGTTTTTGTTTTTGAGGCTTTTTTGGTTAATTTGTTTTTGTGACACTGTGGAACCCAGTTCAGCTACTGGTTGATTGATTATGTGACTGCGGAAATGGATAAAAAAAACCCATCCAAACAATGACTATCATCAATGCAAGTAAGAAAAAAATATTTTTTTAATTTTATCATCTACAATACTGTCTTATTTATTTTATAGTACAGTACATTGATTCTTGCTTTCATTTTATGGATCAGTGGTCTCGTTAGATAGTAAAATTCATGTCAAATTGCTGTTTTAGGGGTTGTTTTTAAAAGTCTGGAACAGATTAATCCATTTTGCATTACTTTCTGTGGGAGCACATGCCTTGGTTTTGGTATGCTTTGGTTTTGGAATGGATTTCCGAAACGGATTAAGTTTGAGAACCAAGGTACCACTATACGATCAATAAGGTATATAATTTTAATGCTGGCATTAAATGGGGTTTATTGGCTCTAGAATTGTCTGCTGTTTTTATTGCTGAGAAACCTTTGGCCCAAATATCTGACATAAAGGAGCCTTGGCCACATAACTGTCAGGACATGATGATGAATGTGTGAGTTGATCAACAGGGTAAAGGAGTGAGACATATATACAGTACTTGTGACCTGTAGTAAGTAGCTAACCCTTCATTGATAGATAGTGCAAGTGAATTGTATGGAATTTTGAGTTGTAATGGCAATGGGGGGTGAATTGGGAACAGAGTTAATGTTTAATTTGCTTGGCAATGACTGAGATTTTAAAACTGTGTGCATATTCTAACTTTCATGTACATAAAAACATCAGGATTTGTTTGCCAGAGGCCATTTACAAAGGTAATCTATGTATGAAGTCCATTTTTTAAAAATGCGTTCTTGCATTTGAATAAGGAATGGTAATTTCCTAGTCCCAAAGATTCATTTCATTCCTTTTTTTGCCATGTTCTGTCCTTTGAATATCAAATATTCAAGATTGCTAATTCAAAGTGACAGCCATTGTACTTGCTTAACACACAAGTGAATACAATGTGGGAGCAACAGGTGGTGTTTGACTACAGCGATTATTTGAGTATAAAGAGAATTCATCCTTGTTCTAGTGATTATTCAATTAAGAAAAGAAAAACTTATTCTTCTTTCTTAGCTGCTCGTCAAATCCTAAAGCAGTTTGTATAACACGTTATCTTTTATGGAGAAGATACTGCCTCAGTTCTATAATTGCTTGTAGAAATCTTAAAATAACTTGTTGGCTCATCTTGTCATTAAAAAGAAGCAGAAGAAGCAGATCCAACTTCTTCATTGATTATAAGTGCTCTCCTTTGTTGGAACTGGAATTGCTGTTTCGTTTCTCTTCTTTCCAAATTGGACAGTGAAGGTTGCTTTTCCCCACCCACCTCTGCCCCCAAAACCTATATTTTTATCATCCCACAAGTTCAAAATTTCCAGCAGTGTTATAATAATAATAATAAATTTATATTTGTACCCCGCCCTCCGCAGCCAGAGCCGGGCTCAGGATGGCTAACATCATGAAACTAAGACAGTATACAAAGAACATAAAAACAGGCAATTAATTAGTTAAAATACATCTTAAAATTAGTTCAGAGCAAATTAAAATCTGGACAGATGGCAGTCTGCGGGTAAAATTGAGAGTGGTTAATATTCTCCAGGGCCAGCTGTTACCACTGGTCTTATAAAGGACCTCTGAGTGGGCTAGGAGGCCTCTTTAATGATTGTTCTTATACAGAAAGAAAAGAATCAGACTGAACCCCGACCAAAGGCCTGGCGGAACAGCTCCATCTTGCAGGCCCTGTGGAAAGATGTCAAATCCCGCAGGGCGCTAGTCTATTGTGAGAGAGCGATCCACCAGGTCGGGGCCACGGCCGAAAAGGCCCTGGCTCTGGTCGAGGCCAGTCTAATCTCCCTGGGGCCTGGGATCTTCAGGGTGTTATTATTTGCAGACCTTAAGGTCCTCTGTGGGGCATACCAGGAGAGGAGGTCCCATAGGTATGAGGGTCCTAGGGTGTAGGACCATGTTTGATGCCTGTCTCCTTGAATGGCCGAGTTTTGCTCATCCAAGCTGGTCAAGTAATTCTTGTGAGATGGACCAGTATTTCTTCCCTTGCCTCTAGCACCACAGGCCCCTGGCGTTCTCTAAATCAGGTCCTTCATACTCTAGCATTTTCTCTCGTCTAAATTCTATGCTAATGTAAAATGAGCCCCAGCAAGCTTTAAGCCTGTCACCAGAATATGTGATGTCTGTTTTTATGGAATACTAGCTGGCCCGGCCACGTGTTGTGGTGGCTTTTTGTGTGTGTGAAATTTGATAAGTTAGAGAAAGTGCATGTATACTCACAGGTGGAGTAAGTTCATGTTGCATGGTTTATATGTTGTTGTGTTTCTTCTTTGTTGGTGTAGATGAATTAGAATGGGGCTGATGTTTTGTATTGAAATTATATTTTGTTGATTTTGTTGTTGTTGTTGCTTTGCAGTGTTTAGGAAATAGTATGTTTTGGACAAAACTTTCTATGTTATAGTGGTAATATGGTATAGGTTTGGAGGGTATTATGTTATGGGGGGATAGTGAATAATTTACAGAAGTGGTAATGTTGGAAGGTGTGTGTAAGATGGAAGGGGTTAGGGGTACTAAAAATATTATTTTTGGGGAGGGCGGGGTATTGGTGACATATGTATGGTGGGAAGTTGTGTTAGAATTATGTGACATTTTATATCTTACCTTAGGTTGTCTTTGTGGAATAGAAGTGTTGAACGTTGTTCCTCAGTTTATTTTCCAAGTTTTCGTCCTGATGGTTATTTGCTTTGGGTGTTGTTGTTTTTTTAACATATTCAAAGAGATTGTATAACTTTAGAAATAAGAAGGAAATGAAGAAATATTTAAATTTTAGAACATAATGAAATGCCAGCATAGTTTACGTACTTTTACAATTTAAATTGGGTTTCAATGGATAATGTTGTTCAGTGAGTGTAAGATGCATGGGGTGAGGGGCATTATGGATTTATTTATTGAGGTTTGTGATTAGCTTAGATGTATTTATTTTGGGGAGTTGTGCAGCATATGTCGTTTTATTTTGGAAGTTTTACTTAAAATAGTAATGGTGTTTTGGATGGTGATGTTTGTGGGTGGTTGGAGGGAAGGGGAATGGATGTGTATAAAAAAATCTGTATGAATAAATTTGTTTTAGGTGGTTTTTTGTTAATCATAGCCTTTCTCTATATTTGCTTGATTAATTTTGTTTAAATTTGGATACAACGTTCTGTCGTAAAGATGTACCATGGTGTAGGTTTAGAGGGTATTATGGTAAGGGGAGATGGTGAGTAGAATTACTGAATTGGTAATGTTTGAGGGTGAGTGTAAGTTGGAAGGGGTGAGGGATATTATAAAGGGGGGTGGTGGTATTGGGGACGTATGCATGGTTGGAGGTTTGTTTAGACATGTGTGACATTTTACATGTTAGTTTACAATTTATTTGTGGAGTATGTTGCAGGGTGAGTGTTATTTTGAAGTGGTGAGGGGTATTATGAAATTATTTGTATAGTGGGGGCGGTGGTTTTGTGGACGTATGCTTGGTGTTTTTTTTTTTAAAAAAAGTGTGACATTTTACATATTTTGCTTTACAGTATGTTTTTGTAATAAATGTGGTGGTTTGGTTTATTATTTTTTGATCTGGTATTTTTAATTGTACAGTAGGAGTTACTAAAAGAGGTGTTAGGGGCTGGCTTACCTCTTTAGGTGATGTAGGCAGAGCTGGAAATATTGTTAGATTGCGGGCGGCGTGGGTGTGTAGTCGGTCAAGGTGTTGTCATGGCTTCGCTCTGCAATTAATGTTGTTTATGGGCAGACTGACTTTGTAGCTGGTCCTTCTATGTATGTGGCATCAGAAAATTGGAACAGAAAAAAAAAACATTTTGGCCGCTTTGGCTGTGGTATCGGGCGAGGTGAGGGAGAAAATGGCGGACGTGCCTTTTTATGGTGGCCTGGTTTTATGCAACCGTTTTACGTTGGGTTGGAAAATTTGAATAAAAGAGATTGTTTTATTTGGCCACCCTTGCTGTTGAGCCAGGCGAGGTGAGGGAGGAAATGGCAGACGCGGCTTTTTCTACCGCCTACGCTCTCTTTAGGCGGTAGAGGCGGTGTCGAAAATTAGCCATCTCTGGAGCTTGACGAGGTGAGACCGCCAATGGCGGATGGGGCTATGCCGGTCCGTGTGGCTTGATTCTGTATAGTCGAAAATCTGTTGCGCAGCCTGAAGCAAGGAGTTGTCTTTGCAGTGGCAGTTGAAGCGTGTTCTGGCCACTCCCCCGCCAGCAGCCTATTGCCTGAGCTGACCTCAAGTTCTGCTCCCCCTCCCTGTCTGTCTGTTGTTCTATAGTGTGCTGCGTTTTATGTCCACTGGAGGGCGTTTTTTTCGTACAAAATCTCATTTTTAAGTATGATAGTCGTGGTTTTTGTTTAGTGTAAGGACCTAAGATCCTCCCCATATGCCCATGGAATGTTGTGTCCAAATTTGAAGGCAGTCGGTCAAGCAGTTACGGAGAAAGGTGGAGGCAAGTGAACACCCAGCTTGAACATTTTTATATATATAGATCTCTAAATTTCTAGCCGTGTAGACATTTGAAAAGTGTACTGCTCTTCTTCCAGTGTGGTGGCCTCCTCAGTGAGATTTTTTTTTAGCTGGTCTTCTCCTGTGACCCTCTCTCTCGTTCTGTCTAGTGGCTTAGTTTGTGCCTCGGTTAGAGAATGGAAGCTGGTGGCTGGCATTCATCTCAAGGAGATTGAGGTTATAACCTGTACGCTGAGATAAGAAAGCATAAGCCATGGTAGACATTTTTGCTTCCCACCACCCCGCCGCCCGCTCTCGGGTTCAGTCTATTGAATCTGCTGGAGAAGGTATAGGTCAAGAGGAAGCTGTGGTTGCTGGATTTGATCCAGGAGAAAATGCCGCTATTCCGTCTGCTTTCTGTCTCTAGCTCACAACCAGTAATTGGTGTGGGCTGAATGGTAATCGTGAATGCAAGTAGTGGTAAGAAAAAGGAGGTAAGGTGAATGAGATGTATTGGCGCACTAATAGGGAGGGCAGAGTGAACAGTAGGGATAATAACAAAGGCCATCAATCTTTGTAAATATTTGTACAGTAGGGAATTGGGGCTGGTATCCAGAGTAGGAGGGACTCAAAACTGGAAGACCAGGAGTCCCCCTGGATTAGATGCTTCCTGCTATCTGGGGTGAGAGAAGGTAAAGGAAGAAGCAAAAACCCAGGGACCCACTTCTGATCTCACCATGCATAGTTATGAGGGCAGCAGCATAAAGTCTGAAAGAGCCTGTGGCATTCATACAGAGCCCCCAGTCGTTTCACAGACTATTGACCTGTACACCACTGCTTTATTCTTTCGCTGCCACCAACCAGGTTTCTTCTGGTGAAATACTGAGTCTCAGTCAGGTTGTAATAATAATAATAATAATAATAATAATAATAATAATTTATTATTTGTACCCCGCCCATCTGGCCGGGTCTCCCCAGCCACTCTGGGCGGCTTCCAGCAAACATTAAAATACATTAACACATCACAGATTAAAAACTTCCCTGAACAGGGCTGCCTTCAGGTGTTTTCTAAATGTCATGTAGTTGTTAATCCTTTTAACCTCTGATGGGAGGGCGTTCCACAGGGCGGGCGTCACTACCGAGAAGGCCCTCTGTCTGGTTTCCTGTAGCTTTGCTTCTCGCAGTGAGGGAACCGCCAGAAGGCCCTCGGCACTGGATCTCAGTGTCCGGGCTGAACGGTGGGGGTGGAGACGCTCCTTCAGGTATACAGGACCGAGGCCGTTTAGGGCTTCAAAGGTCAGCACCAACACTTTGAATTGTGCTCGGAAACGTACTGGGAGCCAATGTAGATGTAAAGTCAACAATGGATATTAAAGTTTATTGAAGAACAAACAAGTTTTAAATATATTCATAACGGTTTCTCAAATGCGCGCCCTTAACTAGATGTGGCACTATCTCACACTGTCACACTCTTCTCCCTCAGTTCTGTCCCTGCCTCTCACTCTAGCTGTCACAACCCCTATGTTCGTCTTACTGGCTGTGTCTGACTCTGACTCCTCTATCTCCCAATGGTAAAACCCCTGGGCTGAGCCTCAAAACCAGGTAGGCTCCGCCTCTGAGCTTTCTCATTGGTCAACCTACATTAACCATTTCCATCACCCTGTACAAACAAAATCACGAGGAATGGGCAAACGCCACAGAGCCAAATCCTTCCCCCCCCCAAAAAAAATTAATTATTTATTTGGTTTTTCACATAAACATTTTACAGAGATATAGCAAACATAAATAATAAAAAACAAGATAAAATTCCAAGGAATCTCCTGGACTTCCAACCTCCCCTTTGTGGGTTCTGTTATTAATCATTTCCTCCAGCATCTTTATGATGCTCCAAATCCTTTACCTCTTCCATTATGTCCAGAATTCAACCTTAAATTACAAGTGATATTCCAATCCTACTAATGATTTTAACTATTTACAGTGGTCTTTAAGATAAGTTATAAAATTCCCCCCATTCCTTATTAAAAATTTGGTCTTCCTGATTTCTGACTCTTCCAGTCATTTTAGCCTTTTCAGCATAGTCCATTAACTTCATCTGCCATTCTTCTCTGGTAGGGACTTTATCTTCTTTCCATCTCTGGGCCAGTAACATCCGTGCAGCCGTGGTCACATACATAAATAGTCTTTTCTGCTCCTTTGGGATCTCGGCACCTGGAATTCCTAAAAGGAACACCAGTTCCTATTGGTTAACTTATTGGTAACAGAACACGAGTTGTACAAAAATGAAAGATGCATTACATTCTACACTTGTTAAATGGTGAAAACTTGGACAACCTTGAAGCGGCTAAAACATGCCTGGGTGATCCAATTGAGAAAATCTCTTTTTTAATTATTGTAGGGTTTGAAATATTCATAATTTACTGGCTATGGTATGAAGGAAATTCGGCAGAAATGTAAATACATAATTACCTTTATTGTAATATGAATTGTGTACAATTTCTGGATTCATCTGCAATTGTTTTTACCTTTTTTGTTCTGTCTATCACTTATTAATTTATTTTAACCCATTTTAACCACCTTTTTTTTTTGTAAAATTAAGAAATTATTGTCCCAATACATCAGCCCTTCCCCATACAGAACAGCTAAAATCAGAGATATTGCAGTTTCAGAAATGGTAAAGAAAGTGTGTGTGTATGAATGACTGACACAGGGCCAGCCAATCAAAGCCCTGCTTAACTAAAAAAAACTATGGAGGTAGCCTTTATTGTAATATGAACTGTGTACAGTTTCTGGATTCATCTGCAATGGTTTTTACCTTTTTTCTGTTTATCATTTATTAATATATTTAAACCCATTTTAACCACCTTTTTGTAAATTTAATACATCAGCCCTTCCCCCATAGATATAATAACAAAACAGCTAAAATCAGAGATAATGCAGTTTCATAAAGGGCCAGCCAATCAAAGCCCTGCTTAACTAAAAAAAACTATGGAGGTAGCCTTGTGATTGGCCCAGGAGCTGGCCATTCAGTGATGGGTGAATCCTGCTTTTGCTGCAGACCTGAAGAACTTATTCCTCCTAATCTTGAGTTCAAGGGTAGATCATTATGCACCCAAAATGTGGACAGTGTCATGCTCTGAAAGAGCATATAACTATACGTATCTTTTTGGCTTCAGGTTTTCATCTTAAAAATATTGAGGAGTGGGCAATGTTTCCTCTGACTCAGCCCTTGGAATCAGAGAAACAATTCACAAAGTTTATCATTTTCTTGATATAAGGAGCTGGACGTAATTGAGAGGAAAAGAATCGCACCATTACTCACAAGCCCTTTGCTAGGAATGTATAATCCAAAAAGAAGAAAGGTGTTGCGGGAGGGCAGGGGAGGAAAGCAACCTGAAATAAATCCGCTGGTTTATTTATTATAGATGAGTGAGAAATCTTCAAGAAATACCTTGCTTGGGATTCTGTTAGCGTAAGCAAAAAGAATCATTTGAACTTGTTAGAATCCTTGTGTCGCATCCTAATGCCTCATCTTAATATTGCTGTTTCGTTACTTATTTATTTCCTTTTATAAATTTGCTTCCTGTGAAACATCTCAAAGCCATTTAATGGCAAAAGCTGCTACAGAAGTGTTAAGGTGATAATCATTCTTCAAAATGGTTCGTGTCTTCTAGAAAACCTTCACACCTCTATATCCTCTTTCCCGATCTCGCCATGTTGTCTCTGAATGCGGTGTTAAAGCAGTAATAATAATAATAATAATAATAATAATAATAATTCTTTTATTTGTACCCCGCCCATCTGGCCGGGTCTCCCCAGCCACTCTGGGCGGCCTCCAACAGATATAAAAATACATTAAAATCACAGGTTAAAAACTTCCCTAAATAGGGCTACCTTGAGGTATCTTCTGAATGTCAGATAGTTGTTCATCTCCTTAACCTCTGCTGGGAGGGCGTTCCACAGGGCGGGCGCCACTACCGAGAAGGCCCTCTGCCTGGTTCCCTGTAGCTTTGCTTCTCGCAGTGAGGGAACCGCCAGAAGGCCCTCGGCGCTGGATCTCAGTGTCCGGGCTGAACGGTGGGGGTGGAGACGCTCCTTCAGGTATACAGGACCAAGGCCGTTTAGGGCTTTATAGGTCAGCACCAACACTTTGAATTGTGCTCGGAAACGTGTCGGTCTGGGGTTTGTCAAGCTGCGCAGCATTGCAGATGTGCATTCGGAGCAGGGAGGAGAAAGCATTGCTTCAAAACATGTCCATAGCGGTGGCATGGTGGTGAATTAGAGCATAACTGGGAACTTCCGTGGGAGACGAGCAGCTGCCAGTCTGGATTTTATATTGATAAAAGCTTGGGGGCAGCAACAGCCAAAGCAGCAATCGGGAAAGAGAGTCACTCAGGAGGTATGACCCAGGCAGCTGTCAGGAGCTGGAATCAGGCATAGATCAGCAATAAAGCAATAAACCACCCAATGTCAGTGTAGTTTCAAAGAAACGAATCAACTCAGTCCTAGTGGTCACAACAACTCTTCCTAGTAGGTCTTTCCCCAATGAAGCTGTTGCAAGGACTGAAGGTCCTTCCTGTTGTGATATTCCATTCCACCTTAAGAGCAGACGTGAGACTGGTGCGTGTCACATGTCTGTGTCCCAGTGCTTCTGGGAACTTCCGTTTTGTAGTTAGTTCTTTTTCGCTTTTGGACATGAAAGAGACGGCATGTGTTCATCTCTTTGTCCTGCTGTTTGCTGAATAAATGCTTGTAAATACGCTCATACCAGCCTCTGTCGTGCCACTTCTGTTGTGCAATGCCTAGTTTCCTGGAAGCTAGGTCCCTGATTTCTGCTGCTCCAGGGTTTGGAACTCGACCGGCAGTTTGGCCGGTGGTGTGTGAGCCAGCTGGGGGCAAACCAGTTGCTCCGGTCTACCTGGAAAATTACCAACACTTCCCACCGCTCTCTTAGGCTCCTCCCCTGGTTCCTTCTCCAGCAGCCTAAGGCTCCATTGTTTTGTCTCTCTTTTCTCCACCCTCTTCATGTTCTGGGAGACCAGCGGGGAGGGGAGCTGGTCTCAGCAGGAGTGGGAGACTCCCTGGATACCTCTGCAGCCTGCCTCATCTCTGTCTCCTGGTCCCTCTCCTCAGCTGCCTCATGAGTCTGGACTGCCCTCTGCCACAGCTTCTTCCTGCTCACTAAACCCTGTTGTCCCTTTAGCTTCTGACACCTCCTGCTTCCAGTCCGCTCCCTCTTCCTCTGACCTCACACCATCGTCCCACCACCAGTCCGCTGGCTCTGAGCCTTCTTCCCGGGGGACGGGGTGTCCCCTGTTGGAGATTCATTCAGTCATGGGATTGTTGTCTATCACATGATGGTGTATGTTTTCATTCCACAGAACGGGAAGTGACGGAGACAGGATGTTTGTGTTACTGTGTTCTGTGAAGTGGGACTATTGTCCTTTGTTCTTTCTCTTTGCTGTCTGATGCTAGAGAGAGAGGGAGCCATGTTGCAGTGCTCCGTGTGTGTATATATGTAAATAAAGTAGATTAGCCAAAACGCTGAGTTGCTGAGGTCTGTTACGCATGCTGCAAAGACTCTGCAGATCCCTAAGTGTGCTGATGCTTCTTGGTATCAGTCGCTGTGATGTTCGGGTAGAAGAAAGCTTTTGAAGCTCCCGAACGACCGACCAGGAGAGAGAGAACATGCCAGCCGGGCATGTGTCTCTGCCAGGGTCCTACATGAGAGTAGGCCGCTCCTGCTGGTGCCTCCCAATGCTCCTCTTCATCCAGCCTCTAGTCCATGCCAGCAGTTTGGCAGTGGTGAGGAGAGAGAAGGAGCAAGGAAAGTATAAGCCTGGCTGAAAAGCAATAGCAAATGCAACTCCCACTCTGTAGACAGAGGCATGCATACATGTACATGCAAGCTATTAGTGCGGACTCACACATCTGTAATGGCAGCTGCATAGGCCTACTGAACTCACAAAACACCAGAGCTGAAGCCACAGGGAGGCTTGTGGGGGGGGGCCTGCTACTTCTCTAAATCTTCAGCTTACTTTTTAAAGAAAACAACTTAGGGGAGGGTGGCTGTATTCCCCTCCCAACAAGCTACAGTCCCCATCTAAGTTGGGGTTTGGGCAGTTGCTTTTAAGAAAATACGGGAATGTCATTAGATCTAATCTCACATTTCATCTCGTTCAGCCACTGAAAGATGCAGAATTCAGCCATCTGTACCCTCAGAAGCCAGTATTAAGGCCATGCAGTTAATATTTGGCATCGCGTAGATCAATTATATTTTTTCACATCGGTTATTGGGTGAGCCACTAGTTTTGTTGAATTGGAATATAACTTTTAAGTAACAAATGCCATTTTTAATGTGGAAAAAAAGAATAGAGTATTATACAAAATATTTTAATAAAGAATTTACAGGACTGTCTCCAGAAACTATTATTATCTTTGCTATTTCATGACAATGAGTGAAGACTACAGAAGCTACTCAATCCTGCAGCTGCTTGCTTTGGGGCATTAGCATTGTTCCAGCATGATGCCTCAGAGGATACACATAATAGAAGAGGTTTTTTCTATAGAGTCTGCTACTGTGCAGGTGTCCATGCTGGTGAGTATAACTTGCTAAATGGTGACAGAGAGCAAGGCCTTCTCTGTTGTGGCACCTCGACTGTGGAACCATCTCCCTCTGGAAGCAGGAATGACAGCATCTTTGGTTGTGCCATCACCAAGCAAAAGCACACCTGCTGTCCTGGACCTTTTGGGGGATGGAATAGTAGTGTTTCTCCTTAATACATGGTGGTGGTTTTTTTGGTATGCTGCTCTAGTTCACCGTGGCTGGTACTGTCAATTATTGTGTTTTAATTGTTCTCTATGTTATACAATATTTTCTCTATGTTAGAAACTGCACTGTATACAAAATTTCAAAGCGAAACAAATACTCCATGCCCTCTCATAATTTCATTTTTTATCTTGTATAACCTGTTGTTTATAGCGGGGATAACTTGAAAACAGTGCATAGCCCCATTTTGAAAATGTTTGTATCGCTTGAAAGGTTGTTTTTCAGGTGTATTGAAGCTTTGAATTCATAAATGAAACAGGTTTGGTATCAAAGTGATCCGAAATGTGATGTTCTTTGGAATATAAACTTGTCTGCTTTGAAGCTGGATGTGTTAAAATGAAGCTGAAGTCTTTAAAGGTTTGCTTCTTCTATAATCCCCTTTCAAACAGAAAAAAGTGACAGAATCAGCTTCTGTACTGGCCAGAGCTTACAAGTCGATTGGTTAGAAGTTTTTCAGTGTGATAAACAGCTCTCATTGTGTTCTCTGCAGGTAGTATTGTATCCAACATCCAATAGCTCAAAGTCACCTGAGCTGCATAAAATGATCGTCCCCAAAAACAGCCAAGACTCTGATTTGAGGATAAAGCTGGCAGTGAGGATGGATAAGCCAGCACACATGAAGCATTGCGGGTGAGTCGGTGTCTGTTCTGCAAGCAGCAAAATTTTAATTCTGTTTCCAGTGGACACATAGTTTTTGTTTGATTTGGTTTTTGTTCCACTGTACAATCCGAAGGGGGGGAAATTAAAGAAGTAATGCAAGTATGACTAGAGGAAATGTGAGCTTTGTTTAAACAAAGAGTAACTTGTGGCTTGAAATGAATGTATAATAGAGTCATCTGAGGATCAAAAGCAGTCAGGGAAAACTAATGTATGCAAGAATGAATATTCACTGGATTTTTAAAAGACATGCTCTTGAATTTTGGCATTATGGTTTCCATCAAAGGTTTTGTGTGTGTGTGTGTGTGTGTGTGTGTGTGTGTGTGTGTGTGTTAAAAAAAACTTTAAATATCCATTATTCCTGTCTCTTGTGTCTGAAAAAATTGTTACACACTTATTTTCTATTGTAATTTTCTAAGAGTTTGAGATCTGTTCACCATTCCTCGTTCCCTGTGAATAGTCTAAAACACTGGTTCCCAAGTACCTAAGTATTGCAGACCTCTTGTTTTTCAAAAGCCAAGCTATGGACCCCCTACTTCTGAAAGTTTTGATAACTTTATGGGTCTGTGGACCACCAATTGGGAACCACTGGTTTAAAAAGATGGTGATTTCCATACCCGGGGTCGTCTCAGGTGGCAGGTTGAGGACAGTTGGGAGGGGCAGCAGATCTGTGCCCTGAGAAACATGCCACTTATTACCTCCTGTGCTTGTTGCCCCAGCTCTTCCGCCACTGCCCCTTTTTCTATTTTGCCCCTGTTTTTCCTCTCTCACCCCTTTAGCACACCGGGGCTTCCCCAGGCCGCCTCCAGTTGCCTCAGGCAGAGGAGGTGGCGCCATTTTCTGTTTTGTCTCAAGTAGCTGGCCCTGGCTGTTACCCATAGTGCATTTTTAAGGGAGGGGGGCAATTCGAGAATGAGTTATTAACAGTTAATGGCCTTTTAGGCTTCCTCCACATGAATAGGAGTTCACTTTTTGAATAATAAAGAGCTAATTGCATTCTGTGCCTCCTGTGTGTGTGCCTGCCCTGTGGTTGACCAGGCTCCTTAACATCCCCTTGACACATAGACAGGGCTCATGGACCACAACAGTGGAATTAACCTTGAGTTCCTACCAGTGTGTCTGTGCAGCCCGTGGTTTCTCCACTGCCTGTCTCAGCCCTGTCTCCGCTGCAGAGGCTGAGCCTTGTTCCTAAAGTCCAATGTGTCCCCGTGTTCTTGGTTACCCTTCCGCCCTGATTTGCTGTTTGCTTCCGTTGCCCTCCTTGATCCTGCCTCCTAGTTTGCCCCAGCCTCGCTCACCGGTGCCAAACACGGACCCGGCGGGCTCCTAGCTCATCTCAGCCTGCTGCCCACGGCCCGGCTCTGACGGGAACAAAAAGCCCCGGCGACGCTGTTCCCCACAGTTAAGTGTGAATGCCTTCACAGGGAACCGGCAATAATAATAATAATAAACTCTGCCTGCGAAGGAACAAACCGTTCCGTGTGTACCAAAACGAAAAGGTCACTGTATAAATAATTTATGGCAGGATTTTTAAAAATTTATGAAAAATACTATCTTTGAGCTCCAAGCGAGGGGAGCGGTTTTCAAATGGTTAGGATGTTATTCTGCCTACAGTCCGCAAGCAGTACAGTTGCCCCTCTTGAAGAGGACCTCCCTACATCCAGTGGTTTTAGAAAATCAGTTCCCAGGTTCTAATATTACCTTCCTTGGTAAGGTGATCGAGAGTATGCTAACCAGGTAGCTGCAGATATGTCCAGAAGCAGATTATCTGGATGCATTTCATTCTTGTTCTAGGCTGGTTTTAGCACTTAGCCACCCTGGTTATCCTTGGAGAGACAGCAGTGTGTGTGGCCCTGTTGCTTTTCCTTGATCTCTCAGTGACTTTCAGCACCCTAGAACAGTGTTGGCTAACCTTGACACTCCAGATGTTTTGGAACTACAACTCCCATCATCCCTAGCTAACAGGATCAGTGGTCAGGGATGATGGGAGTTGTAGTCCCAAAACATCTGGAGTGTCAAGGTTAGCCATCACTGCCCTAGAACACGGTGCCTTTCTGGAATGATTTGGGGAATGGAGGCACTGTATTACAAAAAATACAATAAAATTGTGGGTCTGTCTCCACCCCCTTCCCTTTAATTCCCCAATCACCTGATGAGCGGAGAGTAAATCCTGCTGCCTACTCTGTGAAATCCGCAACAGGAGAACAGGATCACACAGCCGGGGCAGGATCAAATCTTGTCCTCTCATCCATCAGCTGGCGTCTTGTCAAGGGGCTGTCAGGAGAATGCAGGTCATCCACAGGTCAGGAGTGCGACTTGAGGCACAAAATGCAACTAGCTTTTACTCACAAAAGGAAAAAGCAACAACACAACAGAGCTCATCAGAACTAGTCTCCCCTAGTTGAAGACATTTCTGGAACTGGTGTCTGGCCCCTCCTTCCCTCTCTAGGCCCCTCAAACTCTACTCATCCCAAGCAGCCATAGACTGCGACGACGGGAAGAGCTTCCTCTCTGGGCCTATCTGGCCCATTGGTCAGCAATATGCAGGACTCTTCATGTTCTGGGTGTCAGTGGAGGAGGAGAACTAGCAGGAACGGAGCTGTCCAGCTGCTGAGCAGTAGAAGTAGCTTCCACCTCCTCTCTGCCAGTCTGTGCTCACACAAGACTCTCAGCACCCAGGCCTGTCCTAGAATGGCTTCCTCCTTTCCCCTCTGTGCTCACTCGAACCTCCTCCTTCTACCACCTCCCAACTTGTCCCTTCAACAGACTGAACCCCAGCGTCACGCCACCACTGTCCTGGGCCCATGTCTCCTTCCTTTGTGTCATCCCTGGTGGCGGTCACCCCTCTTCCTCATCCAGTCAGACCCTGACATGTCTGTGGCTTGAAGTGTTTATGCTGGCCTTGCATTGGTTCACCGGTACAGCTGTTTCTGGGCTGGGTTGACCTGGGCTTAGTTGCCCATTCTCTGTTGACCTCCTGTCTGGACTACTGTAATGCTCTCTTTGCGGGGCTGCCCTTGGAAGGCAGTTCAGAGGCCACAGCTAGTGGAGTGTGCGGCTGTTAAGCTGGCAAGTATGGCAGCCTGGTGGTACCATGTGTTCTGAAAGCTGAGCACTGGCATCCCGTGAGCTTCCAGTCCCAATTCAGCGTGTTAATGCTAACTTACAAAGTCCGATCAGCTTGAGACTCAGGTACCTAAAACAGTGCTTCCCACAATATCAACCATCACAGACTCTAGAGTCGAACAGGAAAAAGGGCTCTGTTAGTGGTGCTGCCATTTGTGAAATGCCCTCCCTGGCGAGGTGCATTTGCCACCCCTCTAATATCTTTCAGGTGGATATAAATGAAAAACACTCATTTTCACCCATGCATTTGACAACCGAAAGATACTGTTCCAGTGCATGGATATCTCAGTTGGTTAAAGTGTGATGCTGATAACGCCAAGGTTGCAGGTTCGATCCTCATATGGGGCAGCTGCATATTCCTGCTTTGCAGGAGGTTGGATTGAATGATCCCCAGGGTCCCTTCCAACTCTACAATTCCATTATTCTAGCTGTGAGAGTATGTGACTGTTTTACACGTTTTTACATGCTTGTTTTATTTTCAGTAGTTTTGTTTTATCACTCTGGTGCTCACAGCCCTGGACTTCTTTGGGAGAAAGGGCGAGGAGTGAGATGAAATAAAATATTTGCAGTTTCAACCGTTTCAGCTAACTACTTGGAACTCAAAGGTCCAAAGCCAACTTTGTCACATCAATTCTCCTGGCTTCAGCCAGGAAGATGGACAGCTTTCCAAGCATTTAATCTCAGTTGAGCATCAGTGGAGCTTGGATATCTAAAATACAGAAGAGGTCTGAAATATATTGGGACTAACTGATAATATTAATCCCTGGGCACATGCATCCACTGAACAGATAAGTAGAAGCTCTGGTTTTAACTCACTTAAGGTTAAGTGACTTCAATTAAGTTCAGTGCATGGCTTAAAACAGAGTTAACCTTGGATTTATGGTAGTTCACAATGTGGTATTGTATTTGTATGTATGGTATTGTCAACTACAGTATGTATGGTGTTACATGCTCTTGACTGCTGCTCATAGGACTGAGACCCAATCTACACTTTTAGAGTGTTGTACCAGAACCTGGCGGGTGGCGCTGTGGGTTAAACCACAGAGCCTAGGGCTTGTCGATCAGAAGGTCGGCGGATCAAATCCCCGTGATGGGCTGGAGCTCCCATTGTGCGGTCCCTGCTCCTGCCAACCTAGCAGTTCGAAAGCACGTCAAAGTGCAAGTAGATAAATAGGTACCGCTGGAGCGGGAAGGTAAATGGCATTTCCGTGCGCTGCTCTGGTTTGCCAGGAGCGGCTTAGTCATGCTGGCCACATGACCCGGAAGCTGTACGCCGGCTCCCTCGGCCAATAATGCGAGATGAGCGCTGCAACCCCAGAGTCGTCCGCGACTGGACCTAATGGTCAGGGGTCCCTTTACCCTTTACTAGAACCTGAGAGAGCAGGGTTCGAATCCCCACTCAGCCATAAAGCTCACTGGCTGACCTTGGGCCAGTCACCAGCTCTTAGTGTAACCAACCTCACAGGGGTTTTGTGAGGATGAAATGGGGAGGAGGAGAACCACCTTGAGATCCTTGTAAGATAAAGGTGACATATAAATATAATTAATAAGAATATTAATATTAAAACACTACCATGCAACTTTAAACAGCCATGGCTTCCTCAAAAGAACCCTGGATTTGTTAAAGATGCTGAAAGTTGTCAGGAGACCCCTGTTCCCCTCACCAAACTACAATTCCCAGAGTTCCCTGGGAAGGGAGGATTGAGCGTTAAACCACTGTGAGAATTACAGCTCTATTGGAGGGGGGGGGGGCTCGAACAACTCTCCACACACTCAACAAATTACATTTCCCAGGGATCTTTAGGGGAAGCCATGACTTTTTAAAGTGGTGTGATACTACGTTAGATGTAAAGTGCAGACAGGGCCGTGTGGACTTAAGGGTACTTCTTAGAACGGGTTCCTTCTAGCATGTATGCTATATGTGCACCTTGACTTGGGAGAAATTCCTGGCTTTGAAAGTAACATTACCTGAAAAATACAGTACGTTTGGTTGGATGGGTTATGTTTTAGCATAGCCTAGTGGCCAACAGCAGGTATTGCATCGTCAAGCCAAAACATTTTAAAAACTCATTAAAAGTTGCTAAATAAAATCAGCAAATGCAGAGTTATCGACAAGGGAGGGGACAAACAAGAAAGCAAAGAGGAGGAAACATTCTTTATAAGTTTTAGTTGTTCTCAGTATACTTGTTTGCTTGTGCCTCAGGTGTTTACTACTAACTTATGAGACGCATGAACCTGCTAAGTCATATTAGCGGTTCATACAATTCAGTATTATCTGCTTTGAGAGACAGCAGCTCTGCGCAGAGGCCTTTCCTGGCTATATCAAACCCTTTGTTTGGAGGTTAATATGAGCTGATCTGCTGATCTGTGGGCTATATTATTCATTTTTGCGGGGGTGTGGATTTTGCAAACGTCTTGGATTTTTGTTTTTTTGTTTTTAATTTCAAAGTGTAAATCAATTAAGGCTGTGTGCATCTTTTGTTTCCAGCTGTGAGAAAGCCGATCAAGCCTTGCCACAGATTGCATTGGGAATCCCAATCATTTCCAAGACTAGAATCTCTATAATTTCCTAATACGTCTTTGCTCTTTTTTAAAAAACTGCGAACCTTACAAACACTCATGGCAAAGTGTGCCAAGCCTTTGTCATGAGAGGGCAGCCTCTTCATCAGATCTTACAGTGTGGGCAGGATTTTACCGGTGACCGGGGGGGGGCACTTTAGATACCCTGTACCTAAGCCATTTGGGGCTTTATATGAAATATCCAGCACAGTAATTGTGTCCGAAAGCATCTTGGTGACCAGTGCAGATGTTTCAGAGAAAGAGGGAATACTTTTTTACCAGGTTGCGCCAGACTCTCAGCTATATATATATGTTAGACATTTACAATATATATATATATATAGTGTGTGTGTGTGTGTGTGTGTGTGTGTGTGTGTGTGTGTGTGTGTATATATATATATATATATATATATATATATATATATATATATAATCGTAAATGTCTAACGTTCTTGGAATGTTATGGGACAAAAGCACAGGTACCTGCTAAGCTACCTCTGTAAAATGACAATGAGTGTGGTAAGGCTGCAGCAATGAAGCACACAATAAGACAACACAATAAAGCACTAGAGCGCTAGGTAAATTTGCAGGGAGGCGGGTGGCGCTGTGGGTTCAACCACAGAGCCTAGGGCTTGCCGATCAGAAGGTCGGCGGTTCGAATCCCCGCGATGGGGTGAGCTCCCGTTGTTCGGTCCCAGCTCCTGCCAACCTAGCAGTTCGAAAGCAAGTGCAAGTAGATAAATAGGTACCGCTCCAGCGGGAAGGTAAACGGTGTTTCCGTGCGCTGCTCTGGTTCTGCCAGAAGCGGCTTAGTCATGCTGGCCACATGACCCAGAAGCTGTACGCCGGCTCCCTCGGCCAGTAAAGCGAGATGAGCACCGCAACCCCAGAGTCGTTTGCGAATGGACCTAATGGTCAGGGGTCCCTTTACCTTTACCTTTTTAAATTTGCAGCACACCTCTACAATCGCTTTGCGTATTTTTCTGCGAGTTCGTTTTCTTGCTGTATGCTCAGGCTGCCAAAGGTATTGATGTCGATTCTTACATACCATAGGTTGAATCATAGGAAATAAAGTTTAGTTTTTGCCACAAAAGTGTGGTGGCATTTTGACCTTTTAGGTATTCGTTTGTTCATGTTCTGAACAAAATGAACAGATTTAAATCAGTTTACCAAAAAAAGGGGGGGAAAGGAAATAAGACGGTTTGAACATTGCAGAGCAGGTGACTTACAGAAATTATGTTAATGAGTCATTTCATAACGATGATGAGATTACATGCAAAAGGGTTAGGGAAGAAAGAAACAGAAGTGTACGTCCTCCTGATAGATCCTTAGAGAACAGATTATAGCAACGAGCTTGATCTTTTTTCTTTTTCTTTTCTTTTTTTGCAATAATTGCTAGTAAAGGGATCTTGGAGACCTTTATCACAAGTTGCAACCATTTTAATTGCAGAGAGAAGCAGAGAGGCTTTTAATTGCCAGAAGATATATTGCTAGACGAGGTATCACTTTGCATTCGTTTCAGAGCAATTAGTCTGAAATATTTGCAAAACTTGGGGGAAATCAGATACAAACTCATCTTTTTTAAACCACAATTTGGACTAATGTCCCACACAGTGCTGTGCAAGCTGAAAGGTTTCTTATGTGGTTTAGGCTATAATCCTGTGATTGGTTGGCATTTAAGCCAATTGACTGCACTGGGAATAAACTCTCCACTGTGTATTGGCCTCATCATCATTTTTCAATCATTTGGGGGGGGGGATCTGAATCAGGTTCTTTCAATTTAAATAAATAATCTGCTGTGATACTTTTATGCATTCATCAATACTATTGCAATAGAGCTTCAGTGAAATCACATTTATTTTTTACTGAGTTATTAAAGCTGTAATAGGAGACAAACTATTTCAGAGTGCTTACCATGTTCCCCTCCCCCTTTTTTGTCTTACCTGATTTGCTAACTGCCTGGAGCCTCTATAGCCAGGCTTGTAGAATTTTTGTTTTTGTATAAAATAGTATTTTATTGAGGTCTAATGGCTCTGATTCTTCTTATTTCCACTTACCAAGACTTTGCTTTGAGCCACTTTCCCCATATTTAAGTAATAATTGAGCCACCTCCCTTTCTATTTATTCCTTTGTTCCTTTTGTGATCTGAGTTATTTTATGCATACCCCATGCAATACAGCCTTCATAGCCTCTCATGGCATGGTAAAGGGAAAGGGAAAGGGACCCCTGACCATTAGGTGCAGTCGTGACCGAGTCTGGGGTTGCAGCGCTCATCTCGCTTTATTGGCCAAGGGAGCTGGCGTACAGCCTTCGGGTCATGTGGCCAGCATGACTAAGCTGCTTCTGCAAACCAGAGCAGCGCACGGAAACACCGTTTACCTTCCCGCTGCAGCGGTACCTATTGATCTACTTGCACTTTGACGTGCTTTCGAACTGCTAGGTTGGCAGGAGCAGGGACTGAGCAACGGGGGCTCATCCCGTCGCGGGGATTCGAACCGCCAACCTTCTAATCGGCAAGCCCTAGGCTCTGTGGTTTAACCCACAGCACCACCCGTGTCCCATCATGGCATGGTAATTCTCATTAAAATAGCGAAGTAAAGGTAAAGGGACCCCTGACCATTAGGTCCAGTTGTGACCGACTCTGGGGTTGTGGCGCTCATCTCGCTTTATTTGTCGAGGGAGCCAGCGTACAGCTTCCGGGTCATGTTGCCAGCATGACAAAGCCGCTTCTGGCGAACCAGAGCAGCGCACTGAAACGCTGTTTACCTTCCCACCAGAGTGATACCTATTTATCTACTTGCACTTCGTGCTTTTGAACTGCTAGGTTGGCAGGAGCAGGGACCGAGTGACAGGCGCTCACCCCATCGCGGGGATTCGAACCGCCGACCTTCTGATCGGCGAGCCCTAGGCTCTGTGGTTTAACCCACAGCACCACCCGCATCCCCAAAAAATAGCGAAGTACTGCATCTTTAAAAAAAAAATTCCTACACTGGTTTGTTTGGTAAGTAATAAAGGATTAAGATGTCGAGCAGGTATTTTGAGTATAGTTTTAGGATATTGCTTTTGGACTCACATCAGCCCCAACTATCAGCATCCATGGTCCCTAGGGATGATGGGAATTGTAGTCTTGCAACATCTGTAAATCCACAGGTTCCCCATCCCTGATACAGATGCACATTTATGTCTGTCCCTTTGGTGTGGATGGGAAATTTCATTTACATGTGTTGACTGTTGTCACATTAAGAGGTTTCCCCATGTCTAGTACTAAATATGTGCCGTTTCTTGTTGTGCATGTTATCTCTTAACCTACGCCTGCACTCAACACAACTTGTGGTCAGCTTTGAGGGGCTTCTGTCTCAAGATAAAACAAAGCTCTGTTCTTCCCCACTAAAGCATGTTTTGTTTATCTGGAGCCTGGCCTATGTCTTGTGCATCTGTTTAGGCTCATTCCAGTTCTTTCTAGCACTGAGGAGAGGGGGGGAAATACTTCACTGTGAAACACTTGCAGCTTCCATTTTGATTACATATTGAGAAGCATTTAATTATCTTATCTCATTTAATTAGCCTCGCTGCTGGGGTCAATTGCTTTTTTATTAGCATGGCAGGCTTCCGACTTTGATTGGCATGAAATAGCATAAAACGCCGTATTTCATTTTAAGGCGGCACACTTCCGAGGCTTTGGCCGTTCTGTTGTTTTATCAAATTGCAACATGTTATGTTGTGTGTATTTCTATCAGGACCAGCAGAGCTTCTCTGCTTTCAGATTGTAGAATTTGAAAGCAGAATGTTCTTAACTTTCTGAATGAAGAGAGACAGAAAAAGTCAAGGCGTAATCCAGAACAGTAGTGCAGTTTGGATTTCTATGTTCCTTAGCACCATTCCTGAAGCTAGTGGTGCATATTTTTAATGCATGGGCTTCTCCTATGCAGATGTTCAACGTAAAGTCGGGGAAGGGTCTGGGAGCCACACGCTCGAGGATGACATGTGAGGAAGGGAGCTTCAGCTAACTACCCTGTTTCTCCTAAAATAAGCCGTAGCCATAAAATAAGCCGTAGCAGGATTTATTTGTGAAATATAAGCCATACCCCGAAAATAAGACATAGTGATGTGGCGCCTCTCCCTTAAGACGGCCTGGATAGGCGTGGCTATGCAGTGTACCGATGCGGAGCGGTTAAAATAAGACATCCCACGAAAATAAGCCATACTGTCTTTTTTTGAGGGGAAAAAAATATAAGACGGTGTCTTATTTTAGGAGAAACACGGTAGACCTGCTTAGAGCAATTCTGATTCCATCGTGAAGGGAGTCATCAAGGTACATTAATTGCCCCAATGGAACTTAATGCCTCTTGCTATATAGGCATTGTCATACAGAGAAGAAGCTAGACCAATCTCCCTTGGGTTATGAGGCTGTATTTTGCACAATGTTCGTGCCACAGAAAGAAAGGCATGGCTCTCAGTAACTGCACAGTCCCTGCTCTGCTACACTCAGCGAGATGAAAAGCTGTTGAGGGAGTAGATTTTTAGTGTCGAAATGGCTAGTAAGGAATTATATGGAGCAGGAGCTTCCTCCCTCCCAGTCGCCCGTCTACTCAGCCTGAAGCCACACACAGGTGTGATATTTGGTTATAGAAATCCCTCAGGGGAAAGGATCACAGAACTAATTGTAATAAGACTCATTCTTACTAAAGTGGTGAATCTTTGGGCTGTACCATTTCAGACTTGCAGGTAGGCAAGTGTTCTGTAAGGGTGAGGGAACACACCCTGCACATAGAAAACTAGCATGTCCGAGAGACAAGGGTCTGCCCTGTCCTTTTCTCTGATGTGCAGAATTTCCATGTGCCAAGCGCTCTCTCTCTCTCTCTCTCTCTCTCTCTCTCTCTCTCTCTCTCTCAATGAGCTTTTGCCTGCAGGTGAAATTTTTCCTACTTTTAAGAACTTTATCTTGGAGGGTCCCCAACGCCTTACTTCTCCAGAGACTTCATCAATATATATGCTGTTGATAGTGGGTGAAATTTCCATTGTACAGACAGTTCCTTCTGTCCAGCGACTTCTTTTTTTCACTCTTAAGGTAGTACTGTGTACAGTACAATATGTGTTCAGCTACACACTTGCTTATAAAAGGCAGCGTTAAAGTGCTTTCAAAAGGCAACTTTGATTATATTGGCATTTGTGATACCAGGATGTAGTTCATGCACAATCTTTGTTATTAATCCGCTGTAGTCTGGTGAGCAGTATATGAGCTATCTAAAACTAATACAGCTTCCGGTCCTCTGTATTAAACAGCATTGGCCACAAGAGGGCACCATGGTTTAAAGGAAAGCTAAGAAACTGTTAAGCCTAAGGGTGAATTTGAAGTTCAAAATGTAAAATGGGCAATGTGGAAAACGTTTGGGTTTCATTTTCTAGTGGCAAACTAAAAAAATTGTTTCCAACCCTTAGTTATATGCAAACTATGTCATGTTGGGTGCCCATTCTATTTTGTTTTGGTAGAGTGAAGAAAGAAACTATTTCCTGCCATAAAATGTATTTCTGCTTTCATTTTGATATTAGGCGTTCAGAACTTTTTTGGTTATATCCTTCAGTGATCAGACCTCAGCTATGTCTGTTCAGAGGCAAGTCACACAGATTTCAAGTTGATAAATTTACAGTGCCACCCCCTTTAATTTTAGGTGTATATATGTAAGGAGTTTTTAAAAGTCTAAATCAAAAGAACATAAAATGTCAAGAGGAGTTTGAATCCAGCTTCATCATGCAGGTATATTTGGAAAATAGGATTGACTTTCCCTGTCAAGAGTCCACATGGGGTTGTTATTTGTCTCATTTGCATGTAACGCTAAGCCCATAAACTATGATTTATTAAGCCATACTGAGCCCAAATGTACCTGCTTCATTCCTCCCTACCATGAAAGAAACCATGAAGAGGCTAGCTTAGCATGATGTCCAAACCGGGTCAGGATGATGGTTTGTTTTGCTCTGCAAACCATCATAGCAAGCCAACTCTGAACCATCATTCGTTCTTGACTTTGCGATCGTGACTTGTTAGGGTGAAGAAAGCCACGGTTGTGGGTGTAGACGACTCTTCGTGGTTTGCCTACCTCCTTGCGGGAGGAAGAAGCGAAGTGGGAGCTCTTGAACTCTGGGCACCAGCAGGGACAGAATTGAAGAAACTCAACTGCAAGATAGTTAAAGCCCAGAAGATGCAGAAGATGTCAGCTGCTTGCACCTTGTGCTAGAAAAGTTTTGCGCAGGAAAAAAATGAAGTACAGTGGTACCTCGGTTTACGAACTTAATCCATTCCTGAAGTCCGTTCTTAAACCAAATTCTTTCTTAAACCGAGGCGCAGTTTCCCTAATGAGGCCTCCCGCCCAGTAGCGTAGGAAGCTGCTCAGGCACCCGGAGCGGCAAACATGATGTGCACCCGGGGGTGGGGCATTGCTACGTACCGCGCATGCGCAGTGTCGCTACATACGACTCATGCGCCGTACATAGTGACGCCACACATGCGCTGTACATAGCGGGTTGCCGGCGGCGGCACTCCAGCACCGTACGGACGGTTCCAGGATCCTCTGCTCGCAGCTGCAGCCGCGAACAGAGGCTCCTCTACATGCTGCTCCAGCCACAAGCAGAGGATCCTGACACCGTCCGTACGGCGCTTGAGCGACACCGCCCGCAAACCGCATGCCTTGTCACCCCCGGAGACGTGGCACTGGGAGCACACCGCCCCCACCGCCCCCCTGTTGCTACGCCACTGCTCCCGCCACCGGTGCCCTTCCACAGTTCAGCTTCCGTTCTTAGACCGAGGTAAAGTTTGCAAACCAGACCACCAAAAGTTTTGGTTCTGCACCTGGGAGAGAATGATTTGGTGTGGGGGGGGGGGAGGCATTGCCCTGACCCTGGCTTCCAGGGCAGACGTCAAAAGCTTGCAGGCCATGTACCCGGCAATGACCATCTGCTGGTCCAATCTCCTTCCCCGCCTGCACTGGAGAGGGGTTGACATGCCCTCTCGCATTAATTATGCAGTGCAAAAAGTCAACAGGGCCATGCGCAACACCATGCGGCAAATGGTAAAAAAGGTAAAGGGACCCCTGACCATTAGGTCCAGTCGTGACCGACTCTGGGGTTGTGGTGCTCATCTCGCTTTATTGGCCGAGGGAGCCGGCGTACAGCTTCCAGGTCATGTAGCCAGCATGACAAAGCCGCTTCTGGCGAACCAGAGCAGCACACGGAAACGCCATTTACCTTCCCGCTGGAGCGGTTCCTATTTATCTACTTGCACTTTGACGTGCTTTCGAACTGCTAGGTTGGCAGGAGCAGGGACAGAGCAACGGGAGCTCACCCCATCGCGGGGATTCGAACCGCCGACCTTCTGATCGGCAAGCCCTAGGCTCTGTGGTTTAACCCACAGCGCCACCCGCGTCCCATGCGGCAAATGGGCGGACTCTCTATTCCACATCCCACCATCAGAGTGGATAAGGGTGGGCTATTTAGGACTGATGGGGTACATTTGACCCCCCCTGGGGAATGAGCTTTGGCTGCATGAGCTGCGCCGAGGCCTTAAAGATTGGCCGGAGAGGCGTTTGTTCTTCAGCGGTGGGTTCCTTGGCGGTGAGGCCTCTTAGGGCTTCGGGTGGCAGATTTAGGCCTTGGCAAGGTATCCTTTAGTCTATCTTCAAGTTGGGGGCAGGAGGCATTTCATGCACCCCCACGCGGCGGCGTTTGCAGGGCCGGTTAAAGGGTTGATTGCGGGAGTCCCTGGCCCTAGAGCGGCGGCATGGACTGTAGGTCAAACTCCTGGCGGAGGTAAGGTGGGAGGGCACACTGTGTAAGTTTGTGCTTTACAGTCCCCTCCCACTGCACCTCATTGCCCTGCACATCCTCAGTCTCCAACAGGCTGAGAGGGTTACATGCCAAGGCCCTCACATTCTGAAGTTAAATAAAGTTGTGGCCAATTTGAACCCATACTTTGGTCTCTTGTCTCTTGTGGTGTAGTGGTTAAGAGCGATAGACTCGTAATCTGGTGAACCGGGTTCATGTCTCCACTCCTCCACATGCAGCTGCTGGGTGACCTTGGGCTAGTCACACTTCTTTGAAGTCTCTCAGCCCCACTCACCTCACAGAGTGTTTGTTGTGGGGGAGGAAGGGAAAGGAGATTGTTAGCTGCTTTGAGACTCCTTCGGGTAGTGATAAAGCGGGATATCAAATCCAAACTCTTCTTCTTTGGGGGGTAGGCTCCACGGACAGGGTTCAGCGCATGTGCTCGCAAACAGGACTGTTCATAAACCAAGGTACCACTGTGTAACTAAATGTGTTCTTCTGCTGGTGCAAGCACATGGACTTCTGTTGGAACCTGCCTGTTAGAGGGCTGCACTCTTCCACTAGCAATGACACAAACATTTTCAGAACTCCACAACCCGTGTGGTACTCATGCTTTTGTGGATTCAGTCCTACGCCTTTGGTGGCTGTGTCACTGGTGGAATTTGGTTTCAGGAAGCTGTTAAGACAGTACACTTGTATCAAGGGTGAAGCTTCAGGTCCTCAAGTTTCTGCAGGGGAAAGGGTCTCCAGAGAGCCTCGTGTAGAGTTTCCTGGAGCCTATTTTATGAAGTGTGAAATCTATAGTGGTGAGCCAAGGGGGGCGGTCAAGGGAGTGTGCCGACGAGCTGCTAAATTCACTCCAAAGCTGAGCAGCCCAACTCATGGAGCAATCATTGCATTATCCTATATATTAAACACCACCTAAAAATTGCCCCAGGATACTCTATGCCAAACGATTTGGAGTCAATGTAATGACATACTAAATCAGCCTGAGAGTGTTTAGACCACCCATGGGTAATTGGAGGCGGGGGCAGTTTTTTCGATAATAGGGTTTAAAGCTTTTAGTGACTGTTTTTGCTGCTGCTGCTGCTGCTGCTGCTGCTGCTGCTGCTGCTGCTGCTGGGATTTTGCTTGTACAGTTTTGTAAGTTCAGAGTGCTACAGCAAAGTCTGTCGTGGCCTTACCAGGATCCACCGTGCTTCCAGAACCCAGGAACAAACCAGGAACATTCCAGTATGTTTTCACACTTGAGGCAACCAAGTGTTACACATTCTCCAATAGTTGCTTCTCCCCCGCAAAAAAAGAACACAGTAAGAAGCTCAGATTTCTATCTCAAGCAATATGGATACTTTGGTTCTGTGCAATCCCAGCATGAGCCATACAATGTGCAATAATGGATTTATTGAATTCCAGCACAGAGCAGGGTCTGGATTCCACCATTTTTTTCCTGCAGGTAGAAGCCAGCGCACATGCTCCCAGATCTGAGAGCCCACAGAAGACAGGGGGAGAAAATGGCACGTGGTTCTGATAGACAAGCAGATAGACATACTTATAGAATCTGTTTTCTGGATCAGGATCAGTAGAACTCATAGGCAATTTCAGAAGTTTTTTAAGCCTCACTAGTGACCATTCATGTTTGCGAAACATTTTATCCGTATGAGAAGTTCGGAGCAGTTTCTCTTAAACTGTTTTGCTTGAGTGAAATATAATAATAATAATAATAATAATAATAATAATAATAATAATAATAATAATAATAATTTATTTCTACCCTGCCCATCTGGCTGGGTTTCCCCAGCCACTCTAGGTGGCTTCCAACAGAAGGTTAGAAATACATTAAAACATCAGTCATTAAAACCTTCCCTAAACAGGGAACCCTATCCGTTTTTATCGTCCCGTTTTGTAGCTACCGGTACTTCAGACGAACTGCACAGTGGAATGCAGAATGTGAGTGTACCTTGTATGTGTGTACACACACACAAACAGATATATATTATATAAATATGTAACACCGGCTTGATGTTTGTTGACTCGGTAGTAAACAGCATCTGAGAGTTTCTAAGAAGGTCATCTAAAGCCCACTTAACACTCGTGTAGCCTCATTGACTTAGATTGGATTATACCCAATGCAAGCAGCCATTGAAGTGCCTCCTAACTGTGCTCAAAGTGCAATTACACGATTACTGTACAACTCTGTAGTTGCCTCTGTATGGATTTAGACGGTTTCGAATTTATCAGTCACCTTTCTACTGTGTTTTTATGTCGGTGGCAGCTCATTGAGGGGAACTGTGTACAGTACTACTTAATCTAGCAGGGTTTCCCAAACTTACCATATTTTTCGCTCTGTATGGCGCACCTGACCATAGGACGCACCTAGTTTTTAGAGGGGGAAAGCCCCATTTTTTTTGGAGGATCAGCTCAAATTTCTGCAGCTTCTTTTGCAAAGGAGAAAAGCCCCATTTTTTGAGGATCAGCTCAAAGTTGTTGAGCTTACTTTGCAAAGGGAAAAATTCCTGTTTTATGGGGTTTAACTCACAGTTCTCCAGCTTCAGGAAGCCATTTCTACAGTTTCCAGACAGATAATCTAATCAGCCAGTCACATGTCGCTGGGGAAACAGCCTCCCTCTGCAAGGGGGTGGGGCTGGAATCTCTCTCCCTTATCTCTCTCCCCGATCGTTTGCTGAGCAGCTGCTCAGCGGGCTTCCTTTCAACACACCCTTCTCTCTCTTTTTTTAAAAAAAGCACGCTCTGCTTTTGCCCCTGGGCAGTTCAGCTCCAGGGACCACACATTCGCTCTATAAGACGCACAGACATTTCCCCATACTTTTTAGGAGGAAAAAAGTGTGTCTTATGGAGCGAAAAATACAGTAGGTCTGGAACTGCTTTCCCCCCATCATCCATGACCACTGGTCCTGCTAGCTAGGGTTGATGGGAATTGTAGACCAAAAACAGCTCAAGACCCAAGTTTGGGAAACCTTGTAATCGAGGTTAATGAAAGCTCCTGTGTGTGTCCCATCACAGGTATGCATTACCCACAGCGTAAATTACTTCCCCAACCTGATGCTGGCCAGATGTTTTGGACTACAGTTCATTTCATCCCTGATCATTATCCTTGCTGGCTGGGGCTGATGGGATTTGGGGCAGCAACAGGCTGAGAAACAGAACAAATCAAGTTACATTAAACATACCATCTTGGGACTATTTAATTGCTCATCTTCTAACATTGTGTATGCCATCAAACGCCAACAGTGCCCTTCAGCTCTCTATATTGGACAAACAGGCCAAACCCTATGCCAGAGGATAAATGGACACAAATCTGACATCAGGAATCACAAGACAGAGAAACCAGTAGGAGAACACTTCAATCTCCCAGGACATTCTATACAAGATCTCAAAGTAGCTGTCTTATTGCAAAGGAATTTCAGAAATAGACTGGAAAGAGAAGTTGCTGAATTGCAACTCATTACCAAACTTAAAACCATGGAGAGACCTGGTTTGAATAGAGACATTGGATTCTTATCTCATTATACATGACAAAGCTTTTTTTTTGCCATCTCACCCCTTGCTTTTTCCTGCAAGACCAATTGCAGTCGTTAACAGTCGTCAACAGGTTGTTTACCTCACCTATCAGCTAATCACCCATTCTCACCCCCCCCTTCTGAGTAATACCCCTCCCCACCCTCTCACTATATATAAGGGTCTGGTGACTTCTGTTTCAGTGTATCTGAAGAAGTGTGCATGCACATGAAAGCTCATACCAAGAACAAACTTAGTTGGTCTCTAAGGTGCTACTGGAATGAATTTTTTTTATTTTGTTAGAACAAATCAAGGCATTCATATTGTGTTAAGAACTTCTTGTTCAGGTTTTGGGACAGGTGGGTTATTTTCAAGTGGAATTTATGGTTTTGATGAATAAGTAATGCTGTCGAAGGAGAAAGCATTACTAGAAGTGTGCATGCACACGAAAGCTCATACCAAGAACAAACTTAGTTGGTCTCTAAGGTGCTACTGGAAGGAATTTTTTTTTTTTTTAATTTTTTTATTTTTTTTTTATTTTGTTTTGCTGTCGAAGGAGGTTAGCTGTGGGTGCCATTCAGGCTTGCCCTGCGCTCTTGGAAATGCAATGTGATTACTCGTGTGTTGGATCTGTGTACCTATGAAGCTGAGGTCGCTTCTCCTCCATTGGGGTGTGAGAATTAATTTGCAAGGCCCTTCATTAACCTGCCAGTGTAGCTTTGCTATTAAACAACTAATAAGTGTTTTGACTTGAAACTTTCTTGTTTCCTTGATGAGTTCCAAACCTCTGGCAGTGTTTTAAAATATTTTTGTTAAATTAATTTCTTTGGCAGATTTTGTTTAAAAAGAAGAAGAAGAAGAAGAAATGTGATTATGAGTGATTACAAAAATAATTACAAGATACTGCAAACAGCTTGGTTCATAAATTATGGGGGATATGCTAAATTGCTTCATGGTTGTAGCCATGGAACAGGTTGAGAACCAATAATAATAATAATAATAATAATAATAATTAATAATTTATTATTTATACCCCGCCCATCTGGCTGGGCCTCCCCAGCCACTCTGGGCGGCTTCCAACAAAAAAATTAAAACACAATAATTCATAAAACATGAGGTGCAATGGTTGTAATTTTGGTCTAAGATGCAGAAATGTCACCATGAAGTTCAGGGAGTGAGCTGGGCTGGATCACCCATACTCTCTCAGCTGATGTGAGGGCAATGTTTGGACTTGTGGGCACACCATGTAAGTTTTAAGAACTGGTTTTAATTCCTGCATTGCAGGGGGTTAGACTAGGTGGCCCTTGGGGGACCCTTCCTAGTCTGCAGTTCTATGATTCTGTGATAATGCTGTATTTTAAATAGTTGTAACCCACCCTGGAACCTTAGGGTGAAAGGCGTAATAAAATGGTGATGACAATGATAAGAACTGCTGCCCCATGTTCCTTGAAGGAAAGGCTAGATTTCAAATGTACCCAGATGAATAAAAATAGCCATGTACAATTCAGTTTATTATTATTATTATTATTATTATTATTATTATTATTATTACTACTACTACTACTACTACTACTACAGTGGTACCTCGGGTTACACGCACCTCAGGTTACAAACACTTCGGGTTACAGACTCCGCTAACCCAGAAGTAGTACCTTGGGTTAAGAACTTTACCTCAGGATGAGAACAGAAATCGTGTGCCAGCAGCGGGAGGCCCCATTAGGTAAAGTGGCACCTCAGGTTAAGAACAGTTTCAGGTTAAGAACGGACCTCCGGAACGAATTAAGTACTTAACCAGAGGTACCACTGTATTGTTGTTGTTGTTGTTGTTGTTGTTGTTGTTGTTGTTGTCATTTATTTATTTATTTATTTAATTTTATTATTTATACCCTACCCATCTGGCTGGATATCCCCAGCCACTCTGGGCGGCTCCCAACAGAATATTAAAAACTCGATAAAACATTAAACATTAAAGACTTCCCTAAACAAGGTGAATTTGGAAACGCAGTTCTCCAGCCCAAGCAGTGCTTATGAAAATACATATGTTGGTGAAAATGGGGTCCAGAAATGCATTGTGTTAGAAGAAATACAAAACGTATATTTTTAAGGAGAAATTGCAGTCAAATGCCAGTGAATTTTCATAAGGACTTTTAAAAAAAAATTACTGATATGAAAATCTGGAGATGTTTACTTAATAAGATTGGAAAGGTGAGAAACTGAAATGGAAATATTTTCCCTTTCTTAACAGTACATAAGATAAATTATCACTGGAGAAAGATGGTTTTGGCTTTCTTATAGTAGTACATGTGTACAGCATATCCGCAATTGCACCCTAGTTACTGGGGAACTGCAGGCTGATGAAGCCTTCTGACCTTCTGCCCCCCTCCCCTTTTTATCCAAGGGAACTGATCCTGTGATCTGTCGTACTGGGTGACAATCGTCTCTTCTCCTGGCACGGGAGCTCGACCCTAGTCCCCCAATTTTACAGTGTTAAGCTCAAAACCTATTGTGCTTCCAAGTAAGGTTGGTAGAAAGGAGCACATAGTAATGGTTGAGTTTACCTGCGCTATTCAGTGTCCCAGCAAAAAGACTGTGTTACGAAAGGCTACCAGGAGCCAATTATCTGTTTCACATGGAACTTTCAAAATAATAGACGTGTGGACCTCCTGATTGAACATTTCTTGAGAGCATGCACTGGGTTGGCTTCTTTGCGTGTTGGTGAAGGTAGATGGTTGGAATAAAAATATGTAAATGAAAAAAGAGGCATGGCATATTATCTAATAGAACAGTTATGTGCCTAAAGGTTAAATTAACAACAACAACAACAACAACAACAAATTTATTATTTTTTATTTATACCCTACCCATCTGACATGGTTTCCACTTTTGTTGTTTTGTTCCTTCCCCATTTTTGTTTCTTTTTCTTCATTCCTTTCCAAAAAAAAATGCGGAGGGGGGGCTTGACTTTTAGGCTAATTTATCTGAAGTATTTATCTCTATTTCTATGCAAGCATATATTAAGAATAATGTTTAAATGAAGGTATTTTTTTAAAGGAATCTATTCGCTTTCTTTCTTTTTCTTGGATTGGATTTAGAATTTTTATTTAGGCTGCATTCCTGGGTTGAAGTCCCATTGAATTGAATTTACTTACTTTTGAGTAGGACACGAATAGGATTGCTCTGATAGAACAGCTGCTTGGATCAAGATCAGGTTGTGACTGCTTTGGGACTTTTGTCGGAAATTATAGAAGGGTTCCTACATAATTTCTGATTTTGTAAGCATGCATTCAGAAGGAAGAGAAACGTCTTGGTACAGGAGGTGAGAAGTGACCACTAATTATCTAAGAAAAATGTGGCATACATAATATGATTTTGTTTTCTCTTTGGGTTTTGTTTTTAACGTAAAGGTATTGAATCCCCTTGTCTGCAGAATGTGGTCTGCAAAGATAATTTAATAGATTCATTTATTTTCATTTACGGCCCACGTTTATTCCAGGCAGTTTAGCTGCGGTTCCCAGGTGGTTTTCAGGCACTGAAAAAGCCTTGACCTACTTCATTTCAACAAGGTAGAGCACCATGCTCTATGCAGCTACAGTAAGTAAAGAATAAGAGTGGAGTGTTTCTGAAGATGAAACTCCCACCGTGGCAGTGGTCTAGCAAACAATTTGGAAGCCTGGTGGGCAGTTTTTCTTGGCTTACGGGGGGGGGGACCCTCTAGCTTCATCTTTTCTTTTTTTAAGAAACCCCCTTCTTAGTAAGGTTGCAGGGAACCTACAGACAACATATATACCTGCTGTTTTTAGGTTATAAAAACCTACCTCCCTACTGTTTGGGGGTTATATATTTGTTGCGTAAACACTCTGTGTTTGACAGGCAAACTTTCCGGACTTGCAGTTACTACCAGCGTAATGCTTATATTAGTTCCAGGCATCTTTACTAGTGAGATGTTCTCTTTACATGAGTAAATGTGAGGTAGGCGTTCTTTAGGAAGAAAAATGAGAAGTTCCAGCCGGCCTGTATTGTTCAGAAACTGAACTGATGATTCTCTGTTGCTTTACATTTGTGGCAACAGACAATATCTTGAGCCTCCTTCATTTTGCCTGTATTAATGGGCAAAATATACAGGAAGGAGTAGAAATAAAGTGGGGGAGGGGGGAAATCAAAGAAATATCTGGGATTTAAATGCCAGTTTTCCTATTCATGATGTAAGCATCTCGTTCATTGGAAGTAAATAGAAATGGTCTCCGTTATTGTTTAGCTTTCTTGACACGCAAGATATTTGTACTTAGTAAACATAATTGCAACAGCTGTTTGGGCTGATCCTTCCCCCCTTCCCCCCCTTCCACCTATTTGTTGGTAAGATGTGTTTAGTCCTCTTTCTCAAGAGCGCAGAAAAGTACTAAAATCAATCTGGAAATGTTTGCTGCTACGCTTCTGATGACCCAGGCCATATTGTCGCCTTGAGTCTGTTGTCTCTCTCATCCTCAATGGAAGGCAAAAAAATAAGGGGGGGGGCTTAATCTTTTAGGGTTAAATAAAAGAAGGAATGTGGTACAAGGAAAGATTCCTTTTATGCTAGGCAACGACACTGAACATGTTGTGATGACTGAAAGTGCTTGTGGGCATTTGGTCCCTATTGGTTCTCACATTGAATGCAATGATGCCCACAGATAGCCTGTATTGTTGTCAGTTAAATGGGATCATGAGTGTCTGAAAGGTGTTTGAGAATGAACTGAAAATCATTTTCACAAGTGGATGATTACTTCTGCCACATGTTAACCGAACTCTATCAGAATGGCCCAGATTTTGAGACTACATTAATTGCTCTTTCAACCTTGACTGAGGTTTCTTTTTAAGAAAGCCCTTTGCCGGACTAAACAGCTATGTGTATTGATTTTTTTCCCCTATTGTGATAAATAAAACCTTATAGAAAGCAGAGGAGTTGTATTCAAGATGCATATGGGATTGCTCCATTCCTTAGAATAAAAACACACACACAACCAAACAAGCAGAAAACAATATCTCCAAAAGTCATAAAGCCAGCCATCTCACGTGAATGAATTGTTCCAGTATTCCATAGATAAATTATGCTGTTCATTCAGCTACCCATTAGTAATGAGGACATTTTCAACAACTGTGAAAACTCCCAGCTTTTTCTTAATGCATAAACTTTTGTTCTCTCTGTACATATTTGACATACTGGCAGATAATAGAGACTACCATTGCTGTGTATTTTGTGTTGTTGTTGTTGTTTTGTTCCTTTGGGACTTATCTTCAGGTGGCAGGGGAAGAATATTTTCCACATGCTGTATTAACGATTTTGATTATTGCATTTAACACAAAACACAGTTTTCTTGTTGGGGAAGTGCAGCACATCTGAGGGGGGAATTGTGTAAGGATAGTCACTCGGAATATGTGTGTGTGGGGGGGAAACAACAACCCAGGACCCATTATAATGTTTGTTATTTTGAAAAATACATTTGAATAATGTCTTTGAAATGTCCGTGGTGCTACATGGGGGACTTTGCACACTCAAAAAGTAGCAGAGAAGAGAGCTCATTATGTAATGTATTAATTAGACATAGATTAGGCTGCAGTCCTATGTTTTGTGTTTCCCTGCCCAAGGGCAGAGAGGAGGATCCAACCCAATAAGACCATAACCCAGTAATAGAGTATCTCTTCCATATATACAGTAAATCCCAGATTCAACCCCCAGCATCTACAAATGGTGTGGAAAATACTCCTGAAAACCTGGAGATCTGCTGTCAGCCAGTGTAGACATTATTGAGCTCAGTGGACCAATGGTCTGACTCAGTATACTGCAGCTTCCTATTTACCAAAAAGGCTCTTCCTTCCAACCATGGAAACCTCCTTAGTCCTTGTCCTTTTGATATCAGAGCTCCAATATCAGTAGAAGTAAGAAAGGAGGCACGTTGGAAATCATGCATCCCAAAGATCTAGAGGAGCAATGGGGAACTTCTGAGACCCAAACCAGTCTTGGCGCATCGGGGGTCCGCGTTGGTCCATTGTGTACCTGTCCATCAGCTGACATCTCTGGGGGTTCAATCCTGCTGGGGACTGAGCCCTCCACTCATCAGCTGATGAAGGCAGGGGTGGGGTTCAGTCCTGCTCACTTTGGCTCCATACACCTGGGAACAAGGTGCATAGCCAAAGCAGCGCGGGGCTATTTGAAAGCCCTTTTGCAAACAGCCTCACGCTGCTTTATACACCTCCGATTTTAGCATGGCATTTCCTGACTGTTTGAGCTTTTGGCTTTCCACTTTAGTTCTGGGCAATGTGAGTAGGGGGTTATTTAATTTCCCCCTTTGCATTGTTGTAACCAATAAGGAAGCATGGGAAGAAGCAAGGCTTCTCCTGAAACCTGGTGAAGAATTCCAGAATTGGAGAAGCGTACTGACCAAGCCTGCAATCTTTTAACATACCTGAATTCAGTGGGACTTACTTCAGAGTAGGCATGTTTGTGATTACACTGTAAATCAATGTGAATTTCAGGAGGATTTGTGCATTTAGAAATGCGTGCAAACATTTTGGGGCGCTTGTAGTCAAAGTTTGACGAGCTTAAATGGATCGTAGAAGGCAGGGGATGTTGCAGGCCTTGAAAGAACACGTGGAGGGGGTTGCAAGCTTCAAAATCCAGCTTCTTCACTAGTTCCCACACCATTATACCCTCACAATTGCCGCCACCACACAACCCCCAACATCTCCATATTCAACGAACAGAAGGCGTTCTACATGTATACAGATATACCTGGGTAAGCAGCCATTTTGTGTTGTTTGCTTTAAAATACAGGGCATAATGTCGCATGCAGTGGTGTGTTCCTCTATATATACCTTCCCTACAGGAAAAGGTTCCGGCATTTTCAACCTTTTTGAAAATGGAGGAGGAGGGAGGGAGAGAGCAGCTACCAGAGACCTCCTTGGAGAGTCTGGGAGAGCCTCCTTCTCCACGAACTCGTCGATCACTTAGCATTCAAGAGCAGAGAATGCAGAGGAATGTGGCTCCTGGGACTTCGCATAGGCTCTCAGGATGTTGTTAGGAACGGAAGAGGAGGGGCTCAGAGCAGGCAACGTCTCCCTTGTGTGGAGACATGGGTTCTTTGTCTTGCACCCAGATGACTGAATAAAACCCATAAATACGAACTTGCTTCTTCTTCTTGCCTTTGATGCTACCGAGGGGGAGGGGAGGATTATCCACGCCTGACATCAGGTGTGCTTCCTACACTTTGATGTAGCCACAGGCTCCAGGTATAGCTAGAGGGGAGAGGTAATGTTTAGGATATCAGCCACCTGTGAGGGTCAATGCCAGTCACCTGTGTTAATCATGCGATGTAGCCTGCCTGGGCCTATAAAGGTTGGGTGCGTCTTGAGTGCGAACCAGCCATCTCCTTGCTGTGGTGTCCGTCCAATGGAATGAGGTGAGATGGGGCAAGGATGGAGCCATCAGACCTTTGCTATAAGTTTGTACCCTTTTTAAAATAAGCCGTTAGACCTGATCACTCTGGTGGTTTGCACACCTTTTTTATATATATAAATTTATTTAAATTTTAATATTTACAAACAGTCATCAAGCTGACAAATAAAACAATTTCCGTAAGTTCCCTTGGACTTCCCTCCTCCCCTTTTGTGGGTCCTTATGTTAACTTTTTCTCCTGCACCTTCTCTGTTAATCCAATTCTATTAATTCTCCATTAAAACCATAGCCCACCTTTTAACTACAAGCATCATTCCAATCTTCCTAATAATTTTAATTTTTTACAATGAATGTTTTAGGGAAATTAGGTATTTTCCCCATTCCTTATTGAAATTTTGGCCTTTCTGATTCCAATTTCTTCCGCTGAGTTTTGCCATTTCTGCATAGTCCATCAGTTTAATCTGCCATTCTTCTCTGGTAGGGGCTGTGCCTTCTTTCCATCTCTGGGCTAATAGTGTCCGGGAAGCAGTAGTCGCATACATGAAAAGTCTCTTCTGGTCGCTTGGAATTTCAGCACCTACAATTCCAAAAAAAGAAGAAGAAGAAAAAGCTTATGGGTTGTTGTTTTTAGAAAAGGTTCTTTTAAACATATATTTTTTCAATTCATTGTATATCATCTCCCAAAATTCTTTTACTACTTTACAAGTCCACCACATATGATAGAAGGTGCCTGGGCACCTGTCTTGGAATTCCTCCATATCTGAACTCCTGTGAACCCTCTGCCGGCTCTGCAAGGATATTTCAATTGGCGTAGTTGGCAGGATATTTCAGGGCAGTCACCTTGTGAAGCTGAACGGCAGAAGATGCAAGACAGGCAACAGGAGGAACCTTTCCCCACGATGCATATTTGCTACCGTGAGATGATGTGATGGCCAGCAGCTTTAGAATGGGCTTCAATAAATCAGTGAAGGACGAGGCTGTCACTGGAGGTTGTATTTCCTCCTATCCAAGACGGTGTGCTTCAGGGGACTCATATCATGTGTATGAGAGGAATGTTGCAGTTATGTTCCACTTGTGAGCTTCCTAGCAGCATTTGGTTGACCACTGGGGAAAATGGAATGCTGGACTAGATAGATTTTTTGATCCGGTCCAGCAGGACTTTACTTACGTTCTTTTCTTTTTTAAAATAAATTTTATTTTCAGTTTTCAAAAGTTTACAAATACACACCTTCCAATCACATACTTCCAATGCAAATACATATCAGACTTCGCCCATTTTGTGGTTTCTTCTCTTACTTAAATCTTTAACACTGCCTTTTCCACTTTACTCCATTTTTTTAATTATTCTACAATTAAGCTTAATAATTCTTTTAACTGCTTGATTTAAATTTGCCCTACTAATGTACTTAATTGCACACAATGATTTTTCAAATATTCCACAAATGTTCCCCACTCCTTGATAATTCCCCCCCCCCTTCTTGGTTTCTTACCACACCCGTTAATTTTGCCATTTCGGCATAATCCATCGATTTCATCAGCCATTCTTCCTTAGTTGGAACAGCATCCTCTTTCCTCCTCTGGGCAAATACCATTCTGGCTGCAGTTGTAGCATACATAAACCAATTTCTAAGGGACTTTGGAATTTCTGTGTTTACTATCCCTAAAAGAAATGCTTTGGTTTTTTACTAAAAGTAATTTTAAACATTTTCTTCGATTCATTGCAAATCATTTCCCAGAAAGTGTTGGTTCTCTTACAGGACCACCACATATGGTAGAAAGTGCCTTCTTTTTCTTTACATTTCCAACACAGATTTGATTTTGATTTATACATTTTTGCAAGCCTGCTAGGATATAAATATCTATATATCATTTTCATATATTTTTCTTTCAATGTATAGCATGCTGTGAAATTCAAATCTACATTCCATAGTTTCTCCCATGCAGCCATTTCAATATTGTGACCAATATCTCTTGCCCAGTGGATCATCACAGATTTCACCTGCTCCTTTGCCAGAGCTCTTCCCTAGCATATGCCCAGGAGAGTGTTTTGAGTTGCGATAAGGAAAAAGCTCTTCTGCATTCTGCTCAGCATGCTTTTCCTTTCACCGCAGACGTCTCAATAATGCTAATATAAGGAATAAAGGGCAGGTTTTCAGAGCAAATGGTCTTCCGGGCAGGCTATAGCTCCTTTGCCGTTTCCTTTTTTTGAAAGCCAGAAAAATCCTGCCTTTCATCTTGAGTAGCAAGAGCATGAGACTTTCTGACCCAGCTGAGACGTTAAGGTAGTTCAGTAATAATCCTATTTGCATTGGGTCGGCTTTGCGTACGGGAATGGTCATGTCATTATACTATTGTAAACACTGCAGCCTGAGCTTGTGTTTGGAATATTGGCCTGCACACAGACACACTTTCTTCTGTGCAAGCGTGAATGAAGAGAGTGAATCACTGCACACAATTTGTATTTCTGTAGGTGATTTATTCTTCGAAGCGTCTGAGTGCAAAGAGGTGACAGCCTTTTAGGAGTGTAAGAAAGTAGAGAATCCATCTGGACCATATTCTCCTCTCTCCATGCCTCTTTAGATGGAAAGACTTGACGTGCATCTTACGTCAAGCTTAACGCAACACAAGCTTCCCTTCGAATGACAATACAGGATCTTTTTCAAAAACAAGCAGGGTTGCTTTGCATTTAATATTTACAGGAAGGTTCTTAAGACTAGGGTGGGGCACAGCTAACCTGTGGCCTCCAGATGTTGCTGTACTCCCCAGGGAATTATTATTATTATTATTTGGTCTTTGAAGCATTTTATCAGCATAGACTTTCTTATCAACCTGCTATTTTCCCTTGTGTAATTAACTACATCTTGACATACAAAATGTTACAAATACATCAAGTGTTCTAGTGTTTAGAAGAAGCACCATCATGAATAAAAATTTGATGGAGAATAGAAACCTACTGTTATAATCAACAGCAGATGAATTGCAGAAAAACTAGAGTCGGCAATGCAGACAAACAGCCTGTAGTTTGGCACACAGAGGGCTGCTTCACATAGTAACCCAAAGACCACACTGAAGTCACAGTGGTGAGCCAAGAAGTCACCAGTTTAAAATTTGCCTCACCAATAAACTTAACCAGGTAATGTTCAGCAAATGGAAGAGAATACTGACTTGCTTTACAAGATTGTTGAAAAGATGAGTAATATAATATCTGTGACATACTTGAGTTGAAAACAAAATTGTAAGCATATCACACAGAAAATTATACAGGAATTTTAAGGGCAGATGAATAGAGGGTAAAACAAAAATCAGGTGCTTAAGTCAAAAGGAGCTCAAATAGTGTTGCTAATATGCCATTGAGAGTCATTTTAGTGTAACATTTTAAATTATGATTTTTTTTTTTTTAACTTGGCAGGTATCTGTATGCACTTGGGCAGAAGGTTTGGAAAAGGTGGAAAAAGCGCTACTTCGTTCTTGTACAGGTTTGTAATGTTTGCTTCCTGTTCAATATGGATAGTTCAATATGGATAGCCAAGAACATTGGTGGAGCAATAAAGCTTCAGTGTATGTAACAGCTCCAGTGTTGAAGCTGCATGTGTGTTTGTTTTTAGTTTTGCAGTTGAAAAATGTGAAATTTAGCCCATAGAACTGCTTCTGGTTTCTTAAAACCTGGTTTCGCCATAACCTTTGGCATTCACATCACTTTTTCAAGTGGCCCACGTATGTAAGGGGTAGACAACATCAAGCCTTTCAGATGTCTGGGACTACAGATCCCATAATCCCTGTCCATTGGCTGTTCCGACAAGGGCTGATGGGAGGTGTAGTCCAAAACACCTGGAGGGCACCACATTTGCTACCCTGATGCATTTGTGGTTTGGATCATGGATTCCTAGTAGAGCCTGCCTACCACATCTTCCCAAATCATTCCTAAGAGAGCAATTCCACAATTAGTTATAGGCACATGATGCACCGAGAGCAGAACCCAATGAATTCTCCAATAGGCCCAGCCAGGGTTATCTTCTGTGGGCCATTGCAGGAGTTTTCAAACTATTGGCCATGTGAACCAGTTTAGGTAATGCATTCAGTGACTCAATGCACACAAAAACAGCTATAATGCAAATAATTCTCAGAGAAGTGTACAGGTTGCTTAGCTGGCATTTTGCATGAGGAGTCCCATACATTAATTTTGGGCATACAGGGTGGAATAGGAACCAGCAATCCACGTTCAGCCTCGAATTTCCAGATAGGGGTTTTGTTGTAGGGGCTTGAAGGTCATGCAGTTAAACCAGCTCCAACATTTCATAAGTGAGGCCCGAGAAGAACAATCGGAGTGGCTTGCAGGGAAAAAGGCAAAGGAAGGGGTGGGCAGGATCCTAATACAGCCTGGTTCTCCACAAGCTGGTGGATGCAAGCTCTGGAGTGGCTACAGCCGCATTGCCAGATCTCATGATTGTGGCACCAGGGCTCCTCCAAAATGTCTTTACCCAACAGGCAAATGGGCCTGGCCATTGTATACTGGAGCTCTGAGGGCACAGCTCTGGGGCTCCCTAGGTCCCCTTGCCCTTTAGGTTTATGGACTATGTCAAGAAAGGAAGCCCTAGTGCAGGTGTGGGGAACCTGTGTCGCTCCAGATGTGCTCGAACTCTTAACCCCCACCTGCCCCAGCACAGCTGAATGGTCAGGGATGATGAGAATGGGGAGTCCAACAATATCTGGAGGACCACAAGCTCCCTTCTCCTACAGAGTCCAACAGGGCTTCCCCAGAGCTCTCAGGATACGGAGCAGGGCTTTTTCAGAGTCCCTTGCCCAGTGCCCACAATAAGTTAAAGGAAGGGAAGGGTAGTTTTTTGCCCCTTCTCTTTGACAGAGCATTCTCTGCTTGTTCTCAGCCTCAGGTTTGTGTGGGGAATGATTAAAAAAAAAGAGCAGTATGCACGTGTCGGAAGATTTACAGGCAGTAACCTCCATATTGAGCCATTATGAGTGTGGCTTTGTTTTCAGTACATGAGACAAACTTGGCACGAAGATGCAATGCTTGGTTGTCTAAAGACACTGCTGTTCAATTACTGCAGCAGACTGTTGGGCTCTGTTGTTCATTGATATAAGCTTATACAGGCCACTTGCAGCTCTATTGACAGTATAGGTAAAGCACGCAGTGGCGAGGGATGAGCATTGTGATATTATTGATCCTTCATTGATACGCTTAGCGATTGCTTCACAACTTCTGTTCGGGCTGGTGCATTTCAATATTGTGCGGGTGGTTTCTTCTTTCATGCCCGCTCAAATTTAGATCCACGGTTTTCGAGAAGGCTGTTGTTTGAATTCATTTGCTGTCATTTTGGCCGTTGGGACGCTTGAAGTCTCCCTTGCCCACGAATATTCACTTGGTTATCTCAGTTATGTGAGCTGCCCTGCAGTTTCTGACAGACACAGATCAATAGAATTATGCCTAAGGACTGTAGCATTTATGCATGCTTAGTTTAGCTTATCCCGGTGGAAGTTATTCATCAGCGGACATTCTAAATCAGTATCTCAAACTGGTCTTTGCCTCAGATAAGATGTGATCATGAGTCCACTTTCCACTTACTAGTTGCTAAAATCAATATATTATCCTCCCCCCTCCCAGCATGCCATGTGATACTTCTTGTGAATGCCTAACACAACTACAATAATTTGCAAGGACTTTTTCCTCTCTCTTTACATTGTCAAGCAGGGGCACCAGCCCCCAAATATTTTTGAGGTAGGGGCCAAGCCCCACGACATCAAAAAAGTGCAGAGGCAAAGTGCGGAGCCAAACACAGCATGGCTCCAGTGGCCGGCTCCTCTTCCTGCTGTGGAAGGGAATAATAATAATAATAATAATAATAATAATAATAATAATAATAATAATAAATTATTTAAACCACATCCACCTGGCTGGGCCTCCCCAGCCACTCTGGGTGACTCCCAACAGAATATTAAAACATGATAAAACTTCAAACATTAAAAACTTCAGATTCTTCTAAATGTCAGGTAGTTGTTTATTTCCTTGACATCTGATGGGAGGGCATTCCACAGGGTGGGCGCCACTACCGAGAAGGCCCTCTGCCTGGTTCCCTGTAACCTCACTTCTCGCAGTGAGGGAACCACCAGAAGGCCCTCGGAGCTGGACCTGTGTCTGGACTGTACGATGGGGGTGGAGACGCTCTTTCAGGTATACTGGGCCGAGGTGGTTGAAGCAGCCTCCCACCGGTGGTGGCACCAGGAGGAGTTGCCCACCATTGAAGACACACAGCTGCAGCATTCAGCTCCGCTCCCAGCTCCTCCTGATGTCACGCACAGGATATCAATGTCACATCGCCCTCACAACCCGGTGCCTCTGCCCACAACACAAATTCCATTTGCTAGAAGTGGGTTCTAGAACAAAACCTTCCAATATTTCCCCAGCTCCCCTAACAGGAAGGATCCTGTTTAGGGTGCTAGCCAGCCAACCCATGCTTCCCTCCAAAATACTTTAAGCAGTTTGGGGCTGAAGTTGATTAACTACACACACACACACACACACACACACACACACACACACACACCAATAATCTAGCTTTCAGTTTTGTTTTGAACCGTGTTCCTTCTGCTTTCTGATTCTGGGGTTGTCTCCGGAAAGGACCATCTTGTCCCTATGAAAGATCTGTCCTTGCATCTCCACATGCCCCCTTATGCACTCAACTGCTCATGCTGCTTTCCTCCACCTGCAGTCTGAGCTGAAGTGCACAAGTCTGTTCTACCACTTCATTCTGCTGCATGAATAGGGCAGATGCAGAAGGACTCTAGGAAACAATACAGAGTGATGGGCATTTTGTTTCTGCTTTCATATCTCTTGCACTGTTGACACTTCAGGAGTTGTACAAAATCGGAACATTTTTTATTTCACCTCCGTGCAGCAGCATTTATCAAGAGGTTGATTAACTGTGGGCAGCCTAGTGAATAACACCATTAAGGGAACTAAGAAAAGCAACGTGTATCAGTAGCACCAGACTGTTGAATTAGCCCAGCAACCTCTTGCCTGATAGTGACAGTCACTTTCCATTTTACATCTTCTACCTGACAGATGATGCAACTGCTGGTTTTCTCAGCAAATACAAAAGATTGGAGCCCCCATAATTTCCTAGTTGCATTTCCTAATTGCTGGGAAAATGCATGAAGTCAAACTGTATGTTCAGGAGGCATGTTTTGCCCTGGCATATCTGCAGTGGAGCACATGCTTTGTAACAATAAGGTTCCAGGTTCAACTCCTGGCATGCCCACCTAAAGGACTTCTCTCCTGCCTGGCAGCTTCATATGTAGTGGAAAGCAGCACAATCTAGAAAGGGTTTATAGGTGGGGGAACATGGAATGGTGATCTCAGCTGCAGCTCAACATTTGTCGTGGACTGGTTGGACGCAGAGGAATCGTGGGAGGAAGCAGCTGGGGAACCACCCAGGGAAGACATTTCAGAGCCAGGGAAGTGGTGGTGGGACAACAGTGAGTGGTCAGAGGGAGAAGGCCAGGAAGAGGAGGTGTTGGAAGCTGAAGGGGTAACAGGGCTTAGTGAGCTGGGAGAGTCTGTGGCTGAGAGAAGTCAAGAATCAGAGGAAGAAGCTGAATCAGGTGAGTGAGGTCAAGAGATGAGTCAGGCTGGTGAAGAGTCATAGGTGTTTTCCACTCTTGCTGAGACAAGCTCTCCTCTCCCAGATCCAGAAGAGGGATGAAAAGGGCGAAGGAGAGGTTGGGTGCATGAAGGCACTGTCTCCAGGAAAAGCCCTGGAGAGGAGGGGACTTAGACTGATGTGATGAGCTGGGGACTTTCAGTCTTGGCAACTGATTTTCACAAAGTAATACCACCAGGAATGAGTTGTTGTGTTCATGAGGCCTGACACTCAGCCAAGTCTGTGGAGATCGCATTTTTGCTAATGAAGAGTTAACTCCAACTTTGAGCTCTGTGATTACTAACCAGCACGCTCCTGTGACAAGATCGTTTTCCAAAGTTGCTGTTCTGTTTATTATTATAGTAGGTGGTGGTAGTTGTAGTTCTTTCCACACTTATTTTTCTTTGCTTTTCACGGAGGAACACCCTTTTTCTCTCAGCCTCAGCCTACCCCCTCCCGTTCATAGCTAATGGTGATAAGTCACTTGCTTGCCATACCTGGCAAATAAATATCCTCTCTCAGTTCACCCCACCCCACCAGATAAAATGAGAACTCCACTTCCCCAAAGACAAGAAACAGTTATACGGCACATCTTAGCAGAAACAGAAGGACAACACGGGTGAGCATCTCACAGATCAGAGTTGCCCAATTTTTGTCATTAAAAAAAATGGGTATTTCTTTAAATATTCAAAAAATGGGTATATATTTAAAAATATATATTTAAAAAATGGGTATTTCTTTAAATATTCAGCTCATTCAAAATTCATCATTTTTATTTATAAAATTAAATCAATTAAGGATTTGATATCACTACAGTCTTAATATTTCAAAGAGATCAGTAGCAATATCTATTATCCCCAGTGCCAAAATGCATTTCTCATTGAAAGACTAAACGTAGCTTTGCTCTGATGCGTTGAGTCCATTTCAGGCTGTCCGTGTGAAAGTAATAGGACATCTTCATGATAGCCATCTTCAAATATTTCAAGGGCTGTCACATGGAGGATGGAGAAAGCTTGTTTTCTCCTGCTCCGGGGGCTAGGACCCAAGCCAATTGATTAAAGTTGCAAGAAAGGAGATTCCAACTAAACGTCGGGGGGGGGGGACCTTTCTGACACTAAGATCTGTTTGACAGTGGAACAGACTCCCACAAGAGGTGGTGGACTCTCCATCCTTGAAGGTTTTTAAGCAGAGGTTGGATGGCCATCTGTCATTGAGGCTTTGGTTGAGATTCCTGCATTGCAGGGGGTTGGACTGAAAGACCCTTGGGGTCCCTTCCAATTCTACAGTTGGAAGGGTCTATTCCAGGCATCCCCAAACTGCGGCCCTCCAGATGTTTTGGCCTACAACTCCCATGATCCCTAGCTAACAGGACCAGTGGTGAGGGATGATGGGAATTGTAGTCCAAAACATCTGGAGGGCTGAAGTTTGGGGATGCCTGGTCTATTCCTTCTCAGCTATGTGAAAAGTGATTTGTAACTAGATAAGCAGTGGGTAGCTTATCTGCAACACACCAAGGAGTTGGGTGCTGTATCTTACCAGTCTTCTGCAAGTTGCAGTATAATACGACGTGATGAAATGTATCCAATCCAACTTCTTTTTAAACTCAGGTTAGCCAGTACACATTTGCAATGTGCAGCTACAGAGAGAAGAAATCTGAGCCCCAGGAGTTAATGCAGCTCGAAGGATACACTGTGGACTATACAGCGCCTCATGCAGGTATTTTGCCGTGTGATGCTTGTTCGTTATTTATGCAACTGTTCTTGCAAATGATCTCAAGTAGCTAAACAAAAAACAAAAATAAAAATTCTTCAATTGCAAAGTAAAACTAGCCAAGGATCACAGAAAGAGGGGCGGTCAGGAGAAGCTTTCTGTAAAGCCCCTAAGTAGCAAATATTTGTGGCGTTCTGTGGTTCCTTTTTATGTTCCAACCTTGATCATATTGGAATGAAAGTCATCTTGGAATCGGAGACTATGACTGATTGATTTTGCAGGTCTCCAGGGTGGTCAGATGTTCTTTAATGCAGTCAAAGAAGGCGACACGGTGATATTTGCCAGTGACGACGAGCAAGATAGAATCCTCTGGGTTCAGGCAATGTACAGAGCAACAGGTCAGTCCTATAAGCCCATTCCTGCAATTCAAGCCCAGAAGATGAATCCCAAAGGAAGCAACATGCAGACAGATGTGTTGCAGAGTAAGTTTGTTTTGTTTTTGCTTTTTACTTCATTACTGTCATTAATCAGTACTGGAACTTGATTTTCCCCGACAGCTTGTGTCGTGAAATGCCTGATTGCAGTTCATTACCACTGTTGCACTACCTTTGAAAACGTACAGCTGATACTTTTAGAGCCCAAATGCAGATTTCCATGGAAGCAGTATTTCCTTAAATAAATAAATAAATAAATAAATAAATAAATAAATAAATAAATAAAGTGTTGTGGTGAGGGTTGTGGTTTTCTCTCTCTCTCTCCAGTGGTTCTATATTGTAATGCATAAAAGGGTTTTGATCCTGGCTGTGGTCTTCTGGGATAAAATTATGGGAAGAGTCATTCACACCCGGGAGTGCAGTGCAGTAGTAGCCAAACGCCTGGTATTGCAAGGACCAATGGTATCTCTTAGCAGTTATTGACCCCCAGGATCCCTGTCAGTGGTAGTTATCTCCTACGTTTACTCATCTTTCAGTCCATGCTGCTACTTCATGGTTTATCACAAGGGATGGTAGAGCAGGCATAGGCAAACTCGGCCCTCCAGATGTTTTGGGACTGCAACTCCCATCATCCCTAGCTAACAGGACCAGTGGTCAGGGATGATGGGAATTGTAGTCTCGAAACACCTGGAGGGTCAAGTTTGCCTATGCCTGTGGTAGAGAGAGTCAAGCAGACAGCCCCTCTCACCCTCGCTGGTTTTCCAATGTTAAGAGTGTCAGCAGCTGATGGGATTGTTTTGGTGCGTGATCCTCTGCTCCATTTCCATCACCAAGACTGCTGAGGGAAATAAAAAGTGGGTTATTAAAAAAATAGTCTGCTATCATAAAAACATATAGACACCATGCAAGTTATGACTTTTGTTGGAACAATGCCCATTGTGACCCCTGACTGTGGATTGGGTGCTTTTTCTTCTCCTTAGGAAATGCTTCCTATTATATTTATTCTTGCTATATTTATTCATTTTATCGTATTAGTCATAGGCTGCCACAACAATGTGGAATCAATTTAGGTTGATGTAACTCCATTACATATGCAGGGAACCATTTCAACAAGGAGTTGATGCCTTCATTGTGCTGCATAAATACATTTCCAAAAAGATACATAAACTAATTTTCATTTTTCTGTTTTTGAAAGAAGACTATATAATGAAAGGAATGGTATTGAAAGACCAAGGCTACGAATGCTTTGGAAATGTCTGTTTTGAGCGCTTATGCATGAGAAACAAAAGACAAAATCATCATTTTCTGAGCCATCGGATAATAGTTTCTTAATTTTATGCAATGAACAATACTAAGAATTGTATAAAAAATAATAAAACTTCTTAGTATTGTTTGAAAATGAGGAGAGTTTTAGTAATGAGCTGTTCAACATGTTTCATTAGTGCCATGTGATTCCAGGAAATAAAACGCCATGCAATTTAAGACCAATTCCCATTTTGTTTTTGTGTTTTTTATTATCTATTGTTGGTTAAGACTTGTAAATTATATATAAAGTGAACTCTGTTTGCCCTTGAACTAGTGGTGATCCCTTTGGGGTGTAATCTACCTTTCACTTATCTGTACATTCATGTTATGACTTCAATGGGATTTAACTGTGCACAGGATTGCAGCTTAAAGGGTGTTTAATCATTCATGGTGTTGCTTCGTAAACGCTAGAAAAATATACTACTGTTTCTGCAGATGATCATCTCGTACCTTAAATCATCAATGTACTGTCACACTGTTTATTTGCTATATCCACCTTGGTGAAATCTGTCACATGGATGTGACTCTTGCTTTGACAATGCAGAGCCAAGTGATATGAATTAGTTTGTGCATCTTTCTGGGATGTGATGCTGCAGATCCTTCAGCTTGAATTAAATAATTCTTCCATCTGCAAATACAGCTGAAAGTTGGACTTGACATGGATCAATATGATCTGGGGCTAAATTTCTAAATGTGACTGATTATGTTAGCATCATGCCCACAGATCAATATAGAGTTTTATTATGAACCCAACTCTATAATTGGGTTTAATCAATAAACTTTTGTCTCCTTTTCTATAGAAATTTTAGGTTTGTACTATGCAGTTTTTTCAAAAGTACATTTAGGATGCATCTTTTCTAGTAACGAACATAAAAAGACCCATATTTGAAATTAAACGAACAAAGAGGGAGCAAAGACCTTATTGTAAGGGTTAAGTCAATTTTTGAGTTGATAGCAAACTATTCACCCCCAATGTTGTATATGGAATCCAAGTGAGCTAATGTGCTAATGCATAACTAGTCCTTTTGGTCACTGTAAGGCTTTTTCCGTCCATACTTGGTGGACAACTCGCATTCAGGATTTTGACAAAACATACCATTAATGAATGCAATCACCAGAGCTTGTCTTTTGACAAACCCGCGGGGTCCAAAGGCGTTGAAAGACGCAATCTGTGAACAACAATGAGTCCGGGTCTCTGGTTGAAATGCCATTTAAGATGGTACGTTGTATATAATTTACACACACAAAAATTGCTCCCTGTTTTGTTACTCAATCCTGGAAGGTTGAAGGCACTCTTTCCCATTACTGCATTATATTTGTTTCATTAAAAGCCGCATGTAAAAAGGAAAAGGCTGGAAATGACCTCGTTCAAGCCTGTGTGTTCATTTCTGCTCCAGTTTGCCATTTGAGAAATGGCCTTGAAGCCATGTTTGCTTGCTACTTTGGTCTTTGATGAGCATCTTTGTAAAGCCCATAAGCTGAGACCTGCTCAAAACTTTATAGAGTGGGTTTTTTAAAAATGTACAAGATCAGTCTTGCACTTACTACCTTGTAAAAACAGGCACTCCAGAAAGAAAGTCTGTTGTTCCAATATTTTACAAGCTTTCTAGAAGCAGAAGAGCCACACACAGTTAGAGTAGACATTCTTACTGAAAAATATCAGAATGGATTGTTCAGTCTGTCTCAGTCTATGTAGGGGTAACGTTCGTACTATATGAAAAGGGGGCTGTCTGCTGCTTGTTTATCCATTGCTATGTCTAAACCGTTGCCGTTTGCTTAGATTTTATTGTGATAGGTATTTATCCAGGAGGGGTTTGGCGAGGCATGAAAGTGCAGATGAAACTTGAATGAGGCGGTTATTGAATTAAATTTAAAGCCTGTCTTAAAGCGGAATAATCTATATCCATACATTCATTCTCCTCCCTATGATCAGATGCAGACCGTGCTCAGAAACATGGCATGGATGAGTTTATTTCTGCTAATCCTTGCAAGTTTGACCATGCTGCACTCTTTAGAGTACTTCAGAGGCAGACCTTGGATCACCGATTGAATGATTCCTATTCTTGTTTGGTGAGTAAAAAGGCTGGAATAAAAGAAGTGGGGGGGGGAGAGAAAAAAAGTGAGAAATAGTTGTTGCAAAGTGGTCTTTTCTTCCAGACTCATTTAATAACTGTGTGTGAGGTTGGGATAAAGGATTTCAATCGATTGGCTTCAAATTTGAAAATTATACACTTGAAGACTACTGCTGTGCCACTCAATAGAGAAGAGAATAGACTCAAACTGACTCTGAACCGTGGTTTATCAGCTCCTCTAGGGAGGGCTGAATAAAAACAGAAGGCTTTAATAAATATGGAACCCTCTGTGGTAGGATTTGCTAACACCTGTACAGGCATTTTAAGGTACAAATCTAGCTCGCCAGATGTCAAGCATTATGTCATCTATCTTGTAATTCTCTCCTCTTTCATGGACTGGGAAGGAAAAAGAAATCCAAAGAATAGAATCAAAACCGCAGGGGGAGAAAGGCAAATAGATTTATTGTGCTTGTATTCAGCTGAGTCAAGGTTAGCTTTGTAGGCTTAAATCCTGGGTAAATTACTTACCGCTCTAGGGGTATTTTGTAATTTCATTTTTTTTTCCACTTTCAAAAGCAAGCATAGAGTATTTGAGGAGTGGAGGCTGCAATCTCGAGGATGCATAATCACGAAAAATTAAACGTTCACGTTCTATCCTTCCTTATCTACTGATCAATCTTTGCCTTGGCTGACTGGCTTGCTTTGCTTAAACAAGAAGAATGATCCTACTTATGGGGAAAGTGGAGGTTAGGAGTAACTTGAAAAATTCCTTCTCAGTTGCACATAAACTAATGTGATATGAGGTCTAGTCCATTTGCTGTGGGGATTTTTTATTCTCATTACCTCTTGGTAGTTCTTGATTCCAAGATGCAATTTCACACCAAAGAACCCAAGCTCATGCTAGTCATCGCCTATCCTGGCTCCCTGGCAAACATGCCACTATTATGTACATGTTTTCTGATACAGACACCGTATTTGGAGAGTTCATGTTCAACATTTTTAGATATCCCTTAAAACATATTAGGTGTGGGAATGTTACTTGCCCCAAAATGGAAAGAAGCAGAAGTCCCAACAAAGGAAGAATGGATACAAAAACGTATGGAATATGCAGAAAACTTGCCGGAAGAATGAGAAATCAAGATAACTTAAAAAAAATTAATAAAAGAATGGAAATGGTTTATTGAACATTTACAGATAAATTATAAACAGATGAAAACATTGTCAGGATTATTGCAGTTTTATAAGAGTATATATTTAAAGAAGATGAATAAATGAGCAAATCAATTTGGATATGCAGAAGATATTAAAAACAAATTTAAGGAACCGCAAAAAGAAGGGGGAAGGAAGTCAAGTTTTGAAATGTCAAAATGATTGTAAAATTAGTGAAATGTATAAACTTGAAAAGTATAAAGAAATAAATGAAATATCTGAAATAATAAAAATAAATAAAACATATTAGATGTGAACCTGGAAACCATTCCCTGAATGAGCAAGGTCATGGAAGCGTGCAGACATGGAATTTATGGGCCGTTCTGGGGAATGTGAAGTCTGTAGATGCCTCTCATATCTCCAGCCAGTCTTCTCTCTCTGCTCTGTCAAATTAGTAAGTTGCTCACTGGTTACTATTTTAATTAATATTTTATTAAGAGAATTTCATTTATTAAAAGACAGAATGAGGGGGGGAAAGGAAAGAAAAAGTGAGTGAGAATGAAAAAGGGGGAAAACCATACTGTTATATACATTAAAATATAGATGTGCAGGTTATCATTATCCTAATAGGCATGCAATTGTCAGTAGCCTAATATGTTCTGCGTACAGTCATTCCAAGTATCATTGTATTTATCCAAAGAAATCCTGTGTGTGGTAATTCCTAGCCTCTGAAAATGAGGTTCTTAAGTTGTGTTGACCCAATAGGGCTTGAGAGGCTAAAATTATCTACAACTAAACTACTGCTGATTCTGCATTGGCCCACCTAAATGCACGTCAGCCCTCAAGTTAAAGTTTACTACGTGATCTCAGCTGGCCTTAAGAGAAGAACATAGCTAGCAATTCCGAGTGAAATTCAATGGAATAGGCTCCTGTGATCTTTGATCGCGGGTGGCACTGTGGGTTAAACCACAGAGCCTAGGGCTTGCCGATCAGAAGGTCGGCGGTTCGAATCCCCGCGACGGGGTGAGCTCCCGTTGCTTGGTCCCTGCTCCTGCCCACCTAGCAGTTCGAAAGCACGTCAAAGTGCAAGTAGATAAATAGGTACCGCTCCGGCGGGAAGGTAAACGGCGTTTCTGTGCGCTGCTCTGGTTCGCCAGAAGCAGCTTAGTCATGCTGGCCACATGACCTGGAAGCTGTACGCCGGCTCCCTCGGCCAATAATGCGAGATGAGCGCGCAACCCCAGAGTCGGTCACGACTGGACCTAATGGTCAGGGGTCCCTTTACCTTTATCTGGTGTGTAGGATATGGGATCCTCAGAACAAACATTCAGACCTATTTCAGTCGTAGGCCAGAGCTTTCTTGACAAACATTTTCTTACTTTCTGTTCCGCAGCTTCTAGGTTGTTCACCTTTCCCATGTGCACAGCTTCCCCCCCCAAAAAATGAACTCAGTCACAACCCCTCACTTTCCTCCTTCTTCTGTGGGAATAGTGGGTTCTTTTATTAAAGGCTCCCTTAGAATCTTTACACATACATCAACTTTAGAAATAGATAAATAGATTAACGGTACCGTTGCTTCTGTCAATCTGCAGATGCTGAAAATTTACTTTTAATCGTCCAACTTTTGCATTTCAGCAAATTAAATGAAAGTAGCGACACTCACCACAAAACAAAATCAAGCTAATATGAAACAATTAGATTTAAACATAACCTATGATTTAAACTATTAGCAGTACTGAAATTCCTTTATTGCACTCTCCAGTAAACAGTAGGGAGCTTCTAGGCAATTATAAAATAAAAGTCATTATCACAATATTACCTTGATAACTTTAAAAACTCCTACCTTTCTGTTGTGCAGGTAGAGCTTGAGTGTGAGAAAAAAACTCCTGGGGAATTTTGTGAAGAAAAGAGTAACCACTCCTTAGTTGTTTCTGCTTATGACTCCATTTCTGTTTCTCGGAATAAGTAATTTCTTAGTATGATCTATTCACTGTCGACAGCTACGCTTTGCTTATATTATTTCTATGGTGAGCATGTCCAAGTGCATCCAGCTTTAGAAATGTTTAGGCAGAAAAGTGTCACCTAGCCAAGGAGGAACTAACTTTCAACTCTGTCAAATTAAACAGTCTGAAAATTGCTCACCAAAATTAGGGTGCCACTGTCTGCAGATGTGCATCTTCTCTCTGGTGTGTCCTAACTTATGCAATGATCCAGCAGTCTCTTACTATGGGATGTTTCCACCCACAATTGAAAACGTACATTTCCCTGACCATTAATACCAGTTGACTGGTTAACATGATTGATATTTTATTTTGATATTGTTGTTTTATTTGAACCACATTGGTATTTCTTTTCAAAGTGAAAGGTAGTATTCTTTTTTGAAAGAAGTACTCATTATTTTTCACACTTTGTTTTAGAAATCAGAGAACATGCTACATTGCCAAAGTTCCCTTTACTGGAAAAAAGTTTGTGTACCGTAATAACTTTAAGAGGGGTATCAATGTTAGTCGCAGTAGAAACAGCAGAGCCTCTTCACACCTTTAATGATGAACATGTTTCTTATGGCATCAAGTCTTTCATGGACATCTGATGCTCTGGTCCATGAAGCTTATGTTGTAATAATTGTATAAGGTGCTACAAGATACTCTGATGTTTTTACTTAAGCCAGTTATCTTTTGAAAGCCACCTTCGTCTCCAAAACTGTGTTATTTCAGACAAAATGTCCAAAAACTTCTCACCCATGTTTGGTTTCTGTCTATGTCTGTCTTGTGTGGTCTGATGGCTTACCTGAAGGAGCGTCTCCACCCCCGTCGGTCAGCCCGGACACTGAGGTCCAGTGCCGAGGGCCTTCTGGCGGTTCCCTCACTACGAGAAGCCAAGTTACAGGGAACCAGGCAGAGGGCCTTCTCGGTAGTGGCACCCGCCCTGTGGAACGCCCTCCCTTCAGATGTCAAAGAGAACAACAACTACCAGACCTTTAGAAGACATCTGAAGGCAGCCCTGTTTAGGGAGGCTTTTAATGTTTAATAGATTGTTGCATTTTAATGTTCTGTTGAAAGCCGCCCAGAGTGGCTGGGGAAACCCAGCCAGATGGGCGGGGTATAAATAATAAATTATTATTATTATTATTATTATTATTATTATTACTGCGCATCATTCCTAATTCTTGCACATGTGTCAGCGATCTTTCTGATGTACTCCTGGATTCCTTTCTTAACCCATTCAGACATCTTGCTAAACTATGGATTAATATGATGGGAGGGAGCATAGCTTCCCACTGGGATCACACGCTCCCTTCTCTTGTCATAGCCACAAGCTGGTGCTTCCGAGTTGAGTTAATCACAGTATAGCCTGGTATCCAAACCCTAAACTGTGCTTAATCTTAATGAACGTTTTCAGAAACAAGCTAGCTTCATAAACTGTGGTTTGAAGTTGCAATGGTGCCTCGCAAGCTGGTGCCTCTGGCCCTAAATGTTCCCCTATGAAAAATTTCACCAAACACCACTGATTGAAGTCATGACACTTTGAGACCATTGTAGGATGTGCAGTCTAGATGTAATACCTGGCAGGTCTGGTTGTCAGCACTGGGGCATTTTGGGTGTGAGGGGTTGGTGCAGCGAGGATACTTTCCTCTTAAAATAATATTGGAAGCTGACTGGGCAGAACCTTGGTGATATCTCCCAATAACCAATTTGGACTCTTCTCGTGAGCAGTTAAACTTCCCTTTTGCTGTGTGCCTTTTCTCTCATAAGATAATTCTAAGCCGTGCATATTTGTTCTTTTCCCTTAAAGCAACACTCTGCATGAGAAACCTCTAACCTTCCTTCCTCAGGAAGAATTGGGAATATTGCGGGAAACAACTTTGAATGTTTTAATGCATTTCTGTTTGCGATACCTCTCTTCCCTCCTCCCCTCCCTGCCAAAAAATTGTTCATGACACTGTCAATTTTGGAGCCAACGACAAATCACATTGATTAAAAATACAGTGGAACCGTTGCATTTTTTGTTGACGAATGTTTCGGAACTCGTAACGCCGTAAACCCGGAAGTAAATGCTTCCGTTTTTTAACACGCTTCAGAAGTTGAACTTCCGAGGTGGCTTCCTGGTTTAGTTTTCTGTGTTATTTTTTTCCATTTTGAGGCTTCCATATTGAGTTTTCGGTTTTTGAATATTTCAGACCTCGAACGGTCTTCCGGATTGGATTATGTTCGACAACCAAGGTTCCATTGTATAAAGTGTATATTGCATGAAAAACTGTAGTTTTCTGTTCTTTCTCTCTGAAAATATTTGAAAACAATGCATAAAAGAACAGTCCAGATTTAATGAAGCAACACTTTCCCTCTTCCCATCTCTTACAGGGTTGGTTTAGCCCAGGCCAAGTCTTTGTGTTAGACGAATACTGCGCTCGTTATGGTGTGAGAGGCTGTCACCGCCATCTGTGCTACCTGAATGAATTGATGGAACACTCGGAGAATGGCGCTGTCATTGACCCAACCTTGCTCCATTACAGCTTTGCCTTTTGTGCTTCTCATGTTCATGGCAACAGGTATTTTAATATGCAGATTTGCCGGGAAAGTCATTAGGCTATGTGACAAGGAGAGGCGAGCGATGTATTTAGACTTAGCTTCACCCACACATGGTGTAGCAGAGGAATGAACGAGCATCAAGAGTTCAGTTCTTGCAAACAGTCTGTATGTGTTCTGAAGTGCGGTAGGACATTTTTAAATCAAAGCGATCCTCGCTTGAAAGGCATTCTAAAAGATCTGCGTTGGAGGGCTATTTCTCACCTAACATAGCAGATGTTTGTTGCATGTCTTTATATGCATTGTAGCATAAAAAGGGAGGTGCATATTTTGCAAACGCATGAAGGGGTGGGGAACAATGCATTCATTGCAGTTGAATAAATATAAGCATCACTTATTTAGGAGAAATGTAATGCCGCCTAGGAAGACCCTGATTTCTAGTGACCCATAGATGTCCAGTGCAAATGAAGAGCACTTGTGGGACCCAGTGATGACCTCTGGGTGCTGGTGTAAACTTCTATCATTGACCTATGCCTGGGCCTAAAATTCTCTGTCAGTGTCTACCATGCATAGCATGTCTGGGAAAACTGCTATCATAGGTTCCAATGAATTGCTCTCGATATTTGCTTTGTTTTTGCTTCTCAAAATACATCTTGAACTCTGCTTTGAGCTAAGTTTGGAAGTAGTACAATTTATGTTTCCCTTCACTGGTAGAGTGAAATTTTATAGTGTGTGGAGCATTTTCATATTCTGAAACAAAAGCTGCAGTTGTTTTGAAAGAGGGGCTTTTGGACTCCTTGATCTCTATGGGCTTAAAGCCAAAATAAAATGAGTTGAGTTGAGGACTCCTTGATCTTCCTGTGGTAGACTCTGGCCTCTGTCCTAGCTTCCGTTACTCCTTTCCTTGCTAAAATGGTTTGAATTTCTGTCACACTTGCAATGAAGTAGCAATAAATGGACATGTGAATTGAAGGGGACATTCGGTTTTTCTGAGAGCATAATTAGGGCTTGTATGGCAAAAGCCCTGAATTTGCAGCAGTGGTACAAGGCAAACAATCCCTAGCTGCATAATTCAATAAATGGGTGCATGTTCATCCCAAGGGACAGGTGGCTTTGGGTAACTTCGCTTTGTTACTTTGAGCACATCTGTTTCCATATTAATGGCTTACAGGTAAACAGACTTTTTAATTGTGTGCATGTGTAGATTTCAAGAATATCACAGTGTGTAGAATGAAGAGGATTGTGTGTGGTGTTAGAGGAAGGGTAGATGGAAAGCTCTTCAATTTGAGTAGGCTGAAAGCAAAGAGTAAGGTTACCATAACCTCCGTCATAGAGCTTCAATATGCTGATGACAACATAGTCTGTGCACACTCAGAGGATGACCTCTAAACCATCCTAAATATCTTTGCAGAAGCTTATGGAAAGCTTGGCCTATCGCTCAATAGCCAAAAAAACCAAAGTGCTGCACCAACAAGCACAAAACAACCCCTCTGCAGCACCATAAATTCAATTCAGTGGTGTAATGTTGGAAAATGTTGATCATTTTTCCTACCTGGGGAGTTATCTTTCCCCAAGGGCCAACACTGATGCCGAAATCCATCATTGCCTGAGCTTTGTGAGTGCAGCTTTCTCCTGATTGAAGCATAGAGTGCTTGAGGACCGGGACATTGGCAGGGAAACCACAATGCTTGTTTACAAAGCTATTGTACTACCAACTTTACGTTTGTGAAACATGGACCACTTATAAATGCCATCTCCAACTCCTTGAAAGATTCCATCAACGGTGTCTCCGGAAAAAAATTACATATCACTTGCGAAGACAGGTGAACTAATGTCATTGTACTGGAAGAAGGAAAGATCACCAGTGTTAAAGCAATGATTCTTCAACATCAACTTGGTTGCACTGGTCATGTTGTTTGGATGCCTGATTATTATCTTCCAAATCAACTACTCTGTTCCCAACTTAAGAATGGAAAGTGTAATGTTGGTGGACAACAAAAAAAAGTTTAAAGATGCTCTCAAGGCAAATATTTAAAAAATAAACACTAACCAACTGGGAAACACTGGCCTGTGAGCACTCCAATTGGAGAATAGCCTCTGCCAAAGGCGTCATGGACTTTGAAGAAGCACAACCTCAGGACAAAAGGGAGAAACGAGCTAAGAGGAAGGCACATTTGGCAAATTCTCACCGTGATCAAGTCCTGCCCGGAAACCTATGCCCCCACTTTGGAAGGATATGTGGATCCAGAATTGGCCTCCAAACCAACTTAAGGACGCACTGTTAAAACCATATTCACGGAAGGCAATCTTATTCGGCTATGAGTGATTGTCAAAGAAAGAGAAAAAGAAAGAAAGAAAGTACTTCTGGGGGGACATATTCTGTTCCTTCTGGAGTAGTTTGCCCACCTTTGGTCCCCACACTGCACTCAGCTCTCAAAAGTAGCTCCTAGAAGCTGTCAGCGTGCAACAGCGGCCACACCCCGGGAACGGCTTTGACTTGCCAACTAAACCAGGTGAGGGTAGCCAATGGGCCTCAAAGTTCAGTGAGTTGGAACTTCCCCTGCATGTGAAGACAGGCTTCAGTGGATTGAGCGGACAAGATCAATAGCGGGTCCAATGGTCAAGAAGCTGGTTTCAGCACATGCTGCAGAGGGAAGTGAAGGGCAGATGGGGCTTGCCACCTGGAAAGGGAGCTCATCTAAGAGAAGGAAACCTCTTGTCCTGAACCTCTGCTGCCTTGTGGGTCATCTTTGGGAGAAGAAAAGGAGTGGCGTCCCTAAGACGGTTGGGTAGCACCTTGTAGGCCTTCTTCTGGCAACTCCTACAGCCAAGCTGGTGCCAAATGTATTGCTCTGATTTCTGTTGGACCACAAGAGAGGGGTCTTGTTGTCTGGACAGTCCAGGATCTCCATACACACTTCCCAGGCTTGCACTCCAGAGAGGTAATTTCAGTGCTGCTAATGCAACAGTTTGACTTCACCCCCGGAGGTGCACTCCATTGTCTCTCAAGACAGATAGATGCTGACAACAACAACAAGATAATGACCTCACTGCTGCAATAAAGGTGTTCTGCTTTGACAATATATTCAGTTAGCTTTTCTACAATTGTAGGTTTTAAACATGGTGGATAATCCAGCTTTCAGTCTATATTTTTGCAACAGTGAGAGAGAGAAAATTCTAGTCCATGGGTGCACTCTTTTGACTGGAGGTTTGGGATAGGATTAAGGTTTTATGGCACAGATAATTTTACTGATATGCCAAGTTACATGGTAGTCATTTAAAGATCCAACTCAGATTTAGGAAAAAGAAAGAATTCATGAGTACACCAGCTTATCAAATTTGGCTCAATGTTAGATTGTTTTTTTAGGCAGCCTGTTTCTCTGTCCTTGACTTTATGATCTCTTGTATCTTATACAACTACTTCTTTTTTTGCCACATTGGACACAAACTCAACAATTGTCTGTTCCCTTTGATGTCCTCCCATTCTTGTCCATATGCCTGACTTACAAATGGAGTAGCTTTGATTGTTAAATGTTTTTCATAGGTTTCCTCTGCACTGATACAGCCCTGGCCTCTTTGTGAAATGATTACTAATTGTCAAGGTTTCCTGCTCTCCCTGTCAATGCAACTCCTTTCCAACTGAAGGCAAAAGCACTTGGTTGCCACCCTGACTTGCATTTCCATTTTCCCAGGCATTTTCAGCAACTTCCTGATTTAAGGAAGCTTTTAAAAAATAAAAATAAAATAAATATCAATTGCTCAACAATAATTGTACCCTAATAAAGAAGCAACATTATAGGACCCAAACAAGAATGGAGTCTAAAATAGTTCTAGAGCAAAACATTTCACATAAAATTCCTGATTTATCCAATGGTGTCCAAAGCTGATTAAAAAACCAAATAAACATAGCAACAAGCAACAGTATAAAAATACAAAACGGCCATACACAAGGGGAAAACATATAAGAGGATTCCATAATCTCCTATTAAACCTGCAGAGTCCAGTTCAGTGGAGGTGGGATTAACTAGAACTCCAGAGATTAAGAAGACCAAAGGGTCCCTTCAAAAGTTCACCTATAGGGACATCTTTCTCCAAAGGGGAAATTACTCTGCTTTTATACAACTCTGACCATTTTAATTTACTTGCTGTAGGGAAACTAGATCACCACTCTAGTCTTCACCAACAATTCATCTTCCCCTCTCCTGCCAACAGCTTTCTCAAACAAACTAGGCATCTCTGTCTTAAACTGGAGGAAGAAAATTTGTTTGGTGCACTTTCTAGGTAGTTTCTAGTCTTACATCCATCTGAAAAAAAAGACAGAAAAGGGAGGCAAACAGCAAGAATGAGAAGGGGGAAAGAGAGTCACCAGAAGAAAAGGAAAAAGGTAATAACATTTCAAAATGCAAGAAGAGTCACCAAGTCTCTTTTCATTTTTTAAATTTCTTTATTTTTTAATAACTTTTTTTAAAAAAGTTTTTACATCAAGTTTAGGGTTCATAAAAGTAAAATATACAGAACAATATTAATAAAAAAACAAAACAAACAAGTGGGGACAATCAAATCTTAAATCAATGACAAGTAAGTTCCGTATCTAATATAGGGGGACCCATATTTGGTCACCCAGCACTGCACACTGCAGGCCACATGGAGCAACTCTTCTCATATCTTATTCACAAGGGTGTTTTGTCTTAGCTGAACTAATAATAATAATAATAATAATAATAATAATAATAATAATAATAATTTATTATTTATACCCCACCCGTCTGGCTGGGTTTCCCCAGCCACTCTGGGTGACTCCCAACAAAATATTAAAAATAGGATAAAACATCAAACATTAAAAACTTCCCTAAACAGGGCTGCCTTCAGATGTCTTCTAAAAGTCAGATAGTTGTTTATTTCCTTGACATCTGATGGGAGGGCATTCCACAGGGCAGGCGCCACTACCGAGAAGGCCCTCTGCCTGGTTCCCTGTAACCTCACTTCTCGCAGTGAGGGAACCACCAGAAGGTCATCGGAGCTGGACCTCAGTGTCTGGGCTGAATGATGGAGGTGGAGAGGCTCCTTCAGGTATACTGGGCCGAGGCCATTCAGGGCTTTAAAGGTCAGCACCAGCACTTTGAATTGTGCTCGGAAACTAAGGCCTTGTCATCATTTCCACACCTGACAAAAAACATCTCCACCCTTAAGACAACCATTCAGGCCTTATTCAGTCATGAGCCAGACCTTCTTGACCAAATATTTTCTCCCTCCTCCCTGAGCTTCTGGGGTGATCACTTTCACCATGCATGTAGATTTACCCCCTGCAAAAAGGGGGGTGTCCAGTGACTCCACTATCTTGTTTTTATAAGACCTGTTTTTCATGAGCCTTCCTCTGATCACACTTATACATGAAGAATTTAAGAAGACTATGCAAAAATTAACCTGCTGGCTTCCATTGCTCCTTTAGTTGCGTGTATTTTACTCTGATCTTCAGGAAAACAAAGATAAGTAAATGTGCGAACCTTAGTAATACATGTTTGAAGCAATATATAAATAAACCTGAAGGATAGGTGGCCAGCTTACACAAAGCAAACGAGTCTGTCTCGTGGTATTCAAAAGGCTGGCTCTGTCATCAAGGTCTCGGTCTTGATTGCCTTCTATAGTTGGGACTGAAATTGACAAGGACAAGAGAGGACACCCTTGCAAAGATGAGTTTCTTACAAGAATATGACGGGCTAGCTTTCAGCCTCTTTCATTAATACTATTTTGTTCAGTGAATGGGGATGGGCTTTTCTTTCCTTCCCCCCTCTTTTTTGTACAAAATCTCAAGGCCTTTACTGGTTACAATGAAAGCCTACTTTCCATGCCAACTCTTGAGCTGCCTGACACATTCATAGAAATTTTCGTGTGGAAGCCTGACTCCATGCGACTACTTCCCTAGCCTTATTTATTGTCTGGTTTTGAACCTTTTGGTGCTAATGTTTAGCGCAGTGTGTCCTATAATTGCCCAAACTTATTTAAATAATTCAAAAGGAAGATAGAAGTATTTCTTTTATTTATTAACGCGAGTGAAGGACATCAGTGCACGCAGGACGTTGAAATATCTGAGAGAGCACATCCTCCTCCTCCACTCTGTATGTATTCCTCCTATTCAAGCCGCTGTATTTGTGAGGCATTATGAGTGTTTTAGAAATAAAATAGAATGGCGTTGTAAAGAGAGGCTCCAGCTGGTATTAAGATACTGAAATAAGAGAAAAAGAAATGGGAAGAAAGGGAGAGAGAAGAAAGGTAAGTCAAGGACAGAAACAGTAGCTCTCACTCGGAATTTTGCTCACACACAGATAATAACATCCACTCAATTCATCTACAGCATTACAAAGGGGGAGAAAAGGAATTTCACAGACAAAGCAGGATAGGTCAGAGTTCTAGGCTGATATCTGTGATTATACATCGTGCTGTGTAATCCTATGTATGTTTTCTCAGAAGTAAGCTCCATGGAGCTCACTGCGGCTTCCTCCCAAGTAAGCACATGTAGGATTGCAGCTGTGGATCTTCTGCTGGCATCATGGGGTCACTGGGTTGGGCTCTGGCTCCACCCTGCTCATGAGGCAGGAGAAAAAACTCTTTGGGGAAGTGAGCGGCTCCCAGTCAGGTTGTTTTGTTTTGTTTTGTTTTTTGCTCCTGCCTGAACGATGCAGTCCCGTCATTATTGGCTCCTGCTTTTACTCAGGCTAGTTTTGCCCTTCCCCTTTTGACTTTCCTTCTCCGAATCCTGAAGCCTTCTCAGAGAAGCCACTCTAGGACAGCATGTCTTGATGGAAGTCATGGTTCCCGTGCTAAGAAGACCTGTGGGTGTCAGAGGCCACATTGACGCTTCCTGTTGCTGCAGCCTGCAGTCGGCCTGCTGCCTGCAAACCCTTTGCATGGCTGAGCATGGAGCCATCTCAGCAGCCAGTGGCCTTCCGTGGTGTACAGTAGACCTCCCAGTAGCCCACAAGGCTAAACAGAAGCAGAAACACGTGGAGGCTTCTAAAGCATCTCCTGCAGCAGCAATTAGGTCACCACAAGGCCCTTCCCTTCCACAGTGACCCGCAGCAGACCCAGCCACTATTGGCTCTCCCTTGGGAAGGGATTCAGATGACAGCCACCCAGCCCTGGCACAGGCTTTTCATTCCACCCCCACCCCACCACCTCAGATGAGGATGAATTTGTGGGGTTTCCGGAGGCTGCTGCTTCTATCTCAATCCCCTAGGAAACCGACCTCTCTCCCAACACATCCAAGACCAGTGCCCACAGGGGGACATCTATCGCCATAAATTATTCAGCAAATTAAAGAAGCCATCCCCGAGTACAGGCTCCTTCTACTTCGTTGTAACTGAAGAAGGGAAGTGGAGTGATGGATCCATGCTAGAGACACAGACCTCTGACCACCTGTTCCAGGATGCCCATTGTTGCAAGCCTTGGGCATCTCTCACTCTGATGACACTATTCCCCCAAAAGAGGCTAAAGTGCTATCAGAGCCACGAACTTCCACCAGATTTGTTCCAACCCCAACAGACAACAGGCAATTGAGGAAAATGGGATATATCTCTCATATATATAGTTGGCAAACTATATATATATATATATATATATATATATATATATATATATATATATATATATATACACTTGATAGCGAATTCGGTGTTGGACTGTGGGAAGTAGTTCCCCTGCTCGGATACAATACTGAAGATCTAGAGCAGTGCCTGGGAAAAGGCCAGTTGGACTCCCCCACCCCTGGAAATTTAGCCCCTTCAAACTTATAAGACTTTTATATCCACTCCGAGTTTTAACCCCCATAGCATTCTTAGTTTTAATAGCTGGTGTATGACCGTAATAAAGCTTTGATTTGATATACACTTGATTCACCCGAATTTTCAGCAAGATTATAGTTGCCCTGGTGCTTCCCCTCCTGGGCATTCGTTACCTAGACAATCTCATCCTTCAGCCCCCAACACAAGAAGAAGCACGCCATCATCTAGCAATCACTATGTCATCCTTCAAAGCCCATGGCACCAGCCAACAGAAAAGGCACCTAATAATGGCCTGGCCATGTCCTCCTACAGTCCGACAACACCTTTGTGAAATCATACATCAGTTGCCAAGGTGGCATCAGATCTTGGATCGACAGTGCGAAACCTCTGATGAACTAGGCAGAGCTCCACGTTCTGGGCTTTTCCACTGAACTTATTTCAGGAGAATCCAACACCCAGTTAGATTGGCCGAGTCAAACCAAACTAGATCTAGGGGGAATAGATGCTGCATCATCTCATCTTCTCTCAGCTTCAGAACCACTACGGGCTCTTCGTGGTGGACCTCTTCATGAACTAGGCTACCCAATAGCTGCCACCGTTCTTCTCACTTCCAGGATCCTCAAGCGGAGGGCTGTCATGCTCTAACATCCCCAGAGATGTGGGTTCCTCGGCAGCTTTCTCGGCTAACGTCCCATTGGAGATATTTGTAGGGTTGCCACTGGGATATCCCCTAGCACTGAGAGCCAGTGTGGTGTAGTGGTTAAGAGCGGTAGACTCATAATCTGGGGAACCGGGTTCGCGTCTCCGCTCCTCCACATGCAGCTGCTGGGTGACCTTGGGCTAGTCACACTTCTCTGAAGTCTCTCAGCCCCACTCACCTCACAGAGCGTTTGTTGTGGGGGAGGAAGGGAAAGGAGAATGTTAGCCGCTTTGAGACTCCTTCAGGTAGTGATAAAGCGGGATATCGAATCCAAACTCTAGCACCTTTACAAGGCACTATATGATTGATTTGCATTCATCTACTGAGGCTTCCTTTAGGCGCAAGCCCTGCCGCAGTAACCTAGTCTACAGTTGGGGTCCACCCTAACTGGGTAAGCTCTGGTACATCCCAATCCAGTGACCCCATGATGCCAGTAGGAGATAGTACGGCTGGTACTCACCTGAACTGTAGAACTCTGGTGGCATCATGAGGTCACTGGAGCCCACACCCTAACATGGACCACAACATGCCTCATTTATTACTGCATGTTCTCATGCTCTTTGGGCAGCTGGTGGCTGTTAAATATATTAGGGGAAAGTGACCTCATGGTGCCAATCAGAGATCTACACTTCAGGTGAGTACCAAGCATACTTTTTCTAAGTCAGGCTTGACGAGGAGAAAGACATCAACATGGAGACAAAGGAGTCTTAAAGGCCCAATGGTGAAATGGTTTGGCTGTGTTAGATGAGCAGTGTGTTCTGTTCTTAAGAGGGCCACCGCATCCCTATTACCAGCTTGGCGAAGACCATATAAGGCATGTTGCTTTTCAAAAGCTGAGTGCATAGGAGTGCCAAGTTATGTTTCCACTTCATACAGCAGGTAATTATTGTTTGTTTTTAATGCCAGTTTTTCTCCCAGTGTGGTGGACAATCTCTTTGCATAAGATGCTATGAAGAAGCTCCCTGTATCCTCTCCCTGCCCTCTGTTTTAATTTTTCTGCTGCATTGTAGTCATACAGTAACTCTACAGCCACACTTCAAAAAAGACAAACTAAATTGTCTTGCTAGCAGTGGCAGATAGCTTTTAAAAATTAAAATGGAGTACCTTGCAATAATGTGAGTGGTGCATAGAAATGGAGCAATTGTTGTACCGCATTTGTCTGCAGTTGCTTTGAACCACAGCTTCCACATGCATAGGCAGATTGTCATCCTCTTTTATTTTACAAGTGTCTAAAGCTACTAGATGCTATACAGCAGTAATTGGAAAAAATCACATTGCCCTGACATTAAGGCTTGCAATCGCAATGTTACAGAGACGAGAATGTGGTGGGAGGGGGTCAAGATGAAAAACCAGGGTATATTTTAAGTTAAACTAACCAGATGAAAGACCAGATGAAACCAAAGCAACAAGCATATATTATGTATGAAGGGAATTGGGTGGGGAAAAAAAGACAAGTGGGTATGAGAATTGAATGAGAAAGAGACAACCAACCTGGTGCCCCAAAGTGCAGAATCAGCCCTCACAAGTTCCAAGTGGAAAATAATGTATGCGGTAAAAAACAAGGCAGAGGTTCAAGGCATCAGAGATAACGCCTAACTGCTTTAGATGATAAGAGAACAGGCCCAAATTCAGATAACTTGAGTGGATAAATGTATCATTCCTAGCCTTCAACTAGAATTGTATCTCCTGGGACTTCCTTCTGCCTTGTTTCTAGTTTGTCTTAAGTGATTGCTTTGTCCTGGTAGCCAATCAGTACTTGATCTTTGATGATCACCTTTTGAGACTATTTGACTGATTTGATTCCTGTGAGATGGCATTCACCTTTATTATTTTACTATTCAGCAACTGTAGAATTGTTCCCCCTCAGTCCCATACTATTCAAGCATGTCAGGAAGATATCATGGGTGATGATAGCAAATGTCACAGAGAGATCCAGCAGAATCAAGAACTGCCCCCCCCACCCAGTAGTCACCCTCAAAGACTACCAGTTGTGTTTTAGCCACAAAAGCAGGCCTGAAACCAGACTGGAAAGATCCCAGATAACTCTACTTCATCCAAGAAATCCCAAAGTTGAGTCACCACAATCTGCTGTAGGAGCTTATTCAAAAAGGAAAAGTTGGAGACTAGCCAATGATTGACTAGGATAGTGGGATACAAAGATGAGGTCTTTCATAAAGGTCTCACAACCGCTTCTTTTGAGGATACAGGGACACAGCCCTCCTGCAAGAAAGCATTTATGATCACCATAGCACATCTGGCCAGCTCTTACCAACCAGGATGGACACAGGTCGAGATGGTGGGCATCATCCTTCCAAGCAACTTTTCCACACCATCGAATTGAACAATATGAAACTCGTTCATCAAAACTGGAGAAGCAGCCCCACAGATCCTGCCCTTAGTGTGGAGACCATGTCAGAATGATTAAAGGTGATTTTGTCAGTGTTCTGCAAAATTGTCACCACAAGATCACCAAGGGTTGATCTATAACCCCTTGCATTCTAGAATCTACCATACCTTCCCCAAAATAACTGTTGAATGACACTGCTGATGTAGTTGTGACAGAAAAGCATAATTTTACTGCCATCACTGCCGTAGACTAGGCCTGAAAATGGGCTCCCCCCTTCTTTTTTCATGATCATTGATTTGCCACTGTTCACAGCTGCTGTTTCACCCTTCTGTTTTCCATTTGATAGCCATTCCCCACCCTGTTCCATTCTTCCTCAGGTGAACTCAGCCAATGAGGGCTCACATCATAGATGTCGCGATGTTACGGAGGAAACCAGATATGGCTCTTCATTGACATCACTAACTTGGCCAAATGATGTCCATGTAGGATGAAGACAGCACTTCTTATACAGACCACAAAACGAACTCTTTGCAGCTCTCTCCCACCAGTGACTAAAATTTGCAAAAATAAGGCCTGTGGTTTATAATGAGTTATGGGAAGTGCGCCCCTCCCTCTCAGCTCATGAATTTCCTTGCATAGTGTTCCCAAGACAAAATCACTGTTTAGAGGTGCTAATGTTGCTTGCCGCTGCTGTCCTTAGCCCTAGATTTATATATTTGAAATATGCATGCAGTGGGTTAATTATGTAAATAGACTATAGACGTGGCAATCTAAACAGTAGCAGTGGAGGTTAAGTGGAGGTACAAAATACAGAAAAGGAGCTATTGTTTTCTTCCTCATCATCTCATCTTGTATCTAGTTCTCATGCTGCGACTTCCCATTTTGTCCCTCTCTTTCTGAAATGATGTTGGTGGGAAATACATGAAGTGCAAAGTGACTTTTTCTCCCTGCTGAGAAGCAGGTTGAATTGACAGAAGCCCGGCCCGCTTCCAAGGTTGGCGTCTCCCTCCCTCTCTTTGATGGAAGCTGATGCACTGAACTTTCATCAAACAGATAATAAAGGCGAATGCCATCTCACGGGAACCAAATCAAGCCTCTTACCACCAGCGTTGTCGTTTCGCCCTTTATTGTTCTTTTAAAAAAATTCCTTTCTTGCAGGGGGCAGAATCTGCAAAGGATGAACTGTGTAAGATATTTCACAGACGTTGGGAACACAAATGTCAAAACATGGAGAATTGCCTTTCCAGAGAAGAAGTTGGGCATTTTGTGAAGGCACATAGCCATGGCAGATCATGGTTGTACCAGTGCCATATCTGCCTTGCTGTTTAATAGGTTTGCAGCTGGAAGTATTTATTTTTAGTGTTGCAATGTTCGCCCAAAAAAAAGTCTCATTTCTCAATAGTTTGCGTCAGTGGCAGTTCTGAAGGAGGGACATTGGTGTATCTTGTTCTCTTCGATGTTTTGTGATCTTGAGTGTCTTGGCAACCCTAGTCTGCGCTGGTTCTCACTTTGCTTCCCGTTGCCCCTTCAGCGAATTATTCTCTGTGCTGTGGGTCATCGGAGACTTCAGCAAAAAAAGAAAGGATGTCAGATGAATGTATTTGGGACTGTTTTCTTTTCTATCAGTTGGTGTTTTGTAGCAGGGAAGATTAAGTCACTTAGCAATTTGCATTCCCTCTGATTTGTTACCTCTCCTGTCTATATTCTGCCCACACAAAGTTCCTGGGAACTAGATTAATACTGGGAAGAGCTCATCCAGAAGGGAGGGAAAGGAAACAGTAGAAAAGCTTCTGAGATACCCTTTAGATATTTGAAAGTAGGGCAAATCAACACCACTTGTGTTTGAGCTGTGGTAGAAAAACTTTAGCCAGTGCCCGGAGATATCTGTATATCTTTGCAGATACAAAATTTGTGTGGTTGGTCCCAGCTGCTATCTCAGTGCAGACTTTGGAATCTAAGAAAACATATCAGCTTGTGATCCTCAGTGGCAAAAGGAAAAGCTTTCTTCCTGAAAATCTGGAGGCAGAATTAAACCTCACTTTACACCTGGCTTTCAGCTCCTGTTTAATCTGCACTTATGCTAAGGAAACCTGCTGAAAAGCACTTTCTGGTGGAAGGAGGAAAAGGGTGAGGTGGGAAATATGAAGGATTTAAGGTTCCTCGGGAAGCTGAATGCTACTCATTTTCATGGCATTTTCTGGTGCAGTAGTACTTGAAAATATCCCAAGTCCATTGCTGGTTCTTAACGCTTCTAGTTATGCCTCATTTTAAAATGTGAGGGGCAGCATTTAAACTCTGCAGTTTACACCCTTATTGAGGACCTAAAAGACAAAAAAGAAAAGAAAAAGGAATGTAGTGAGAAGCTCATTTTTTTCAGCATTTCTCAGCTGGAAGTATCCAGGTCAGACTGTGATCTCACCATGAATCGCTGCTATTCCAGAGAGGTGCACTTCCTTCCTTAGGGACCGTACCCTTTAAGAAGCAGAAAAGATATCACAGCAAGGGTCTCAAAACCTGCCTAACTGCCACCTCTCAGTGGAAAAATAATTTTAAACCTTTATTCCCTACAAGCTTAGACAAGGGAAGACAAATTGCCTTGTTCCTGATGGGGTTGTCTTTGTTTCAAACCGTACACAATTTTTTTTTTGGGGGGGGGGGTATTGTTAACTTTTACTATTCTGAGGTAAAAGTCACTGCATAGTCCGTGAAAATGGATCTAACAAGCTCTTTGAAAATCCTAGGTGTTGTCAGCAGAGTTTTGTACGACAGCGAAGTCAGGTAGAGACATGACGGGCTGTGAGGTCTCCCATGTGCATGTAGCGATTCTCCTCTTACGGCAGGTTAACAGATGGTGACATTATCCTGGCTCACCTTTCTCACTTGTCACTATCAGGACCCCTGGCGCTCTCCTGTCACACGTGTGACACACTGCAGCGAAGTTTAACATGACAGAAGTATTTCCTTTCTCGCTGCAGAATGCAATTTCTTCTGACAGTCAAATCAGACAGAGGGTTTTACCTGTATCTGAGCACGTTCCATCTGTCAGAACGCCGAGGTGACGGTGTCGTGGCATTCACTGTGAGGGAGGAGTGAAGTTCCTTATTCTTTCACATTGCATTTATGAAAGAAAAGAGTGATGTACACATCTTGGCGGTGTCTGATGAAATTGCTGTCCTTGAAATTTATCTTTAAAGATGAAAAGCACGTTGGGCTTCCTTACCTGACAGGTCACAAGTAGAATTTATTCAAGAGAAGAGAGGAGCCGGCTGTGTGCCTATTGGTGCAGCAAATCATGTCATGACCAAGCGATCACATTCAGTTCTTGAGAGCTAAAATGTCCAGCTAATATTTGCTTAAATCTTTCCTGATATTTTTGATAGCTAAGTTACAAATAACACGGACGATATCAGCTATATAATACTCTTTTTTCACTGATGTATGATGCAGGAGAATACCTGGTTGTATCTTAGGTAAGAGTGTGTGCTGGAAAGGACTAACCTTGGTTTAGATCTCACTTTACAGGGACTCGGGTGGCACTGTGCTCTAGTCTAAACCACTGAGCCTCTTAGGCTTGCTGATTGGAAGGTTGGCGGTTCGAATCTGTGTGATGGGGTAAGCTCCCGTTGCTCTGTCCCAGCTTCTGCCAACCCAGCAGTTCAAAAGCATACCAGTAAGTGTGTGCTGGAGAGGAGTAACCTTGGTTTAGATCTCACTTTAGCCCCAGCAAGCATGGTGGAAGTTGTCCAGGGATGGTGGAAGTTGTCCAGGGAATGAAGAACTGGATTCAGAGGAAGGACCAAGTGGGTTGACAGAAGATTTGTGAGGGGCCCAGTCTGGTTCTGATCCACTGCAGGGAGCAAAGAGTTAAACCCCCTGTCCTTCCATGCTAGAGATCCAACATGGATTAGGGCCCCTATTCTGGCTTCTGTAAATAGATATACAAATATTTAAGGGCATGAGAAAAAGAACTCAGGCAGAGACAGAACATTGCACACACCTAATCTAATCTTGCTCTCTCCTGGCCATGATTTGTTCCAGGTGCTGCTCTTTTCTGCCAGGGCTTTTCCCTGGTAGTAGTAGTAATATATTATTTATACCCTGTCCATCTGGCTGGATTTCCCCAGCCATTCTGGGTGACTCCCAACAAAATATTAAAAACACAACAAAACATCAAACATTAAAAACTTCCCTAAACAGGGCTGCCTTCAGATGACTTCTTAAACTCAGGTAGTTGTTTATTTCCTTGACATCTGATGGGAGGGTGTTCCACAGGGCAGTCGCCACTACCGAGAAGACCCTCTGCCTGGTTCCCTGTAACCTCACTTCTCGCAGGGAGGGAACCGCCAGAAGGCCCTTGGAGCTGGACCTCCATGTCCCGGCTGAACAATGGGGGTGGAGACACTGTGTCACCCTCAGCAATCAGAGATGGGATTGAGGTACAACAGGAGGTGTGCTTCTAGCTAGGGAGTTTCTACCACTGGCAAAGACTCTCATCAGCCTTGTAGATAATATCTACGCTTATTATGATCTTGCCACAATGCGATAGATAGATAGATGGATGATAGATAGATAGATAGATAGATAGATAGATAGATAGATAGATAGATAGATAGATAGATGCAAGTGACCAGAAATTTAGCAAAGGATCTCTTGTTCCTGCTTTTTGGCATTTGAACTGACATTTCTAAATAGGCACATGGCATGTTGCCATGTGCTTTGGGCTACTCTAATCCATAAATAAAAGAGACAAGGATTTTGTACCTTACACCGTCTTCAGTTGTGTATTCTATGTGGCTGAAGGAATGGCTATATGTTCAGATTTCTGCAAGCCTTTTGCCAACATTCTGTGTGCTTTGATGAATCCTGCCAGACCTCATTCTGAGACATACATTGAGACACCCCCCAAAAAACAATAGCCAAGAATAGCATTCCACTACGAAAGGGTGAATCCAAAGAACTGCAGGTGGTGTGTGTTACTTTTGATGCTCATGTTGCATTCTCCGGTGTGCAACATGGACTTTCCAGGTGGGGTATACTCTGGGGATAAGGCATAAAATCTGGCACACATTGCACCAAGCTATTAACTTTGAAAGTTGCCAATTGCAATTGAGGTGTTTGGCTCAAGCGGACTGGTTTTATTTGAGCTCTCTGTTTGTAAGACAAAGTAGATCACATGGACTGGGCTCTTTTTTTGAATTCAGTGACCTAACAGTTTTTATACACATGTGTACTTATGCTGTCATAGATGAGCAGGCATTAAGGAATGAGGAAAAAGAAAGAAAGGGTACAACCCAAACAGAGAAAAGGACATGATGGGGAATTATGAAGGCCATGGTGCTATTCCATCAACTACCTGTAAATTCAGGTTGCTGAAGTAAAGTTGATTTGGTGCTGTTGCGCAACAAACCCGCTCAAAATAAAATCACTTAACAATTTTGCACTAAGGAAAGTGATGGGGGAAATGCCCTGGGAAGGACGGGACAGCAATTACTTGACGTGACATTTTATAACCTCCTTGCAAACAAATGGAGATAGATACTTGACAATTAGCCGACATTGCCAAATCTCCCTGCAAACTTTGTGTGGCAAATAAATCAGAATGATTTCATCTGAAAGTCACCTAAAGTTATCTTCTGTTCTGCACATGGAAATCGTTAACTGGATTTGAGTCACAGGCCAATAATCCAGAGAAGGAAAATTGCATTACATATCTACTCTTGTGGATGGATCCAAACTGAACAGCAAAGTACTGAAAAATGGGTCCAATAAGTTCATGTGGTCAGATTTGATTTGATTTCATAGTTGAGTAAAGACATTTAACCACATCTCTAAATGGGCAAGGAGGAACTTGGATCCGTCCAAAGGAAGGAAGACCTCCCTGCCTTCTGCCCTGCTTAAACTTAAAAGGCAGGGATAGGGGACATGCGACTTTCCATATATTGTTGGCCTACAACTCACATCATCTGAAGAATGGCCATGCTGGCTGGAGCTGATGGGAGTTGGAGTCCCAGCAACATCTGGAGGTTTCCCATCTCTAACTTAAAAGAACGAGAGACTGGGACCAACAGTGAAGTAGTATCCCTAAGGAGAGTATGATAGTTGAACATTGTTTTCTGGGTGGCGTCACCCTTGCTCACCATCACATTGGGGAAATTGTAGAGTTTGGGATCAAAGTCTATATTGTGATGGAAGGGTGCTCAGAGAGCCCTTCTTTTGTAGCATTTTCATGAACTGATGCGAAATGTATATACATTACAAAGCTGCCTGCATTTGCCAGACATGTGGTCCATTAGGAACTAGGCTTTAAACTGAACAGCTTCTAACCTCATTCCGCTCTACCTGTTTTGTCGTCTCTGTGGGCCACAATGTTAGTGGCTCTTAACTGCTCACTGCTCTTTAAGTTCTGAACTGGACTCCTCTTCACACCTTGAAAATGTATTTTAATTATTTTCAATTGTTGCGTCCTCTATTATATGTACGTGACACAGTTAGCAGCTTATTTAATTTCACACTTCTGCTGCATCATTCCTCTCAAAGAGCTGTCTCAGTAGTGTATGACTTCTAAAAGGCTGTGTTATTGCCATCTAGGCCTTGGCCCCCTTACTCCTCTTGCTGCTGAAGTGTTATGTGAAATTATAACTGGTTAACTATAAGTGCCTATGTTTTCAAGGTGATACATTAATGAATTAAGACATGATTACCACTGTTCTGTCCTTAAACGTATGATGCGTTTTTTAAAAAATCTGTACATTTCAGACCAGATGGAATTGGAACGGTAACCATTGAAGAGAGAGAAAAGTTTGAAGATATTAAGGAAAGGCTTACTTCTCTTTTGGAAAACCAGATTAGCCACTTCAGGTAAACATTTGCATACTGCAAGTTTGACATGCATTGTCTATTGCTATGAGGAAAGAAGGAGATGGTGAATTAGGGTTTAGATCCTGGTACAATCTTAAATTTGAATGCCGTTCAGTTTTTATAAACCAACTGAGGCCTTTGAAGAGGAATATCACCCTTCCTGTCATTTGGTTTTTTAAAGCATCGGACATTTACTCTACCTAACGTTGCAAGTCGCATGTGAATTTTGCCCATTCTTTTACCAATTTATGCCAGTCTTGTAAACAGATCAGAGACTTGGTGCATTAAAAAAATATATAACTTTCTCACTTAACACTGATTTTACCTATCAATCATTGCTATTTGTCCTTGGTGGAGAGGGAAAGGAATTGTTTACACTAGGCATGTCATAGTGATTTGGAATGTGAAATGCAACTTTATGATCAGTAGCATTTCTGTATATCTTACATCATTTATATGGTAACAAGAGAAAGCACAAAGGACAGGGCAAAAATTGTGCTAAGAATATTTGGGCAAGAAAATGCAATACCTATGTTATTAGAAGCTGAGGATGTAGAAGTTTATTAAGGCTGCAATCCTGTACTCATTTATCTGGAAGCAGGCCTATAAAGCTAAATGTAGCCTGCGTAATTCTGTATGGGATTGCACTGCTAACCTGTTAATCTTGTTGATTTAAACTTCTATAAAATCTCAAACAATACTAATAATTGGGGTAGTTCACATTTTACTTCTGATCCAGTTCCATCTCCAAGCCATCCAAATAGAAATGAAGACCCTTAAACCTTGCACACCCACATTAAATAAAAGTGTTTGCAGAGCATGCCTAAAGGATTGGCAGGAAAGAGTCAATTATACCGCTCAGGGCAAGAAATTGTACAACTTTGGGATCCTGTCCCTCGTGCCCACCCACCTATGTCCCCAAAGCAGCACATACTTTTCTCAATAATTTTAAAAGAAATATATACAAATGTTCTTGTCACAGAGAGGTGCAACTTTAGCTGAGATTCCTGCATTGCAGGGGGTTGGACTAGATGCCCCTTGGGGTCCCTTCCAACTGTACAATTCTATGATTCTAATAAAGGGTCTATCTTTTGTCTATCTTTAAGGTATTGTTTCCCTTTTGGGCGTCCAGAAGGAGCGTTAAAAGCTACACTTTCATTACTCGAAAGGGTACGTTCTGAGTTTCATTTAAGTTTTTCCAGTACGTGTGTATGTTTTAGAAATTGACCAATATGTACACATTACCTACTTTGGTATTATTTCCAAAATGCTAATTTCCCCCGTGTGTGGGGCAGACACCTATTTAGTTGAGTAGAACATGACTTTAAATATTTTTAGACTCTTTTAAATCAGTCATGGGATCCTTATCTTTAGAATTCTCTCACATAGCAATATATTTTATGGAGAATTCTCCATGGAAATCAGTACAGTGGTACCTCGGGTTACGTACTTAATTGGTTCCAGGGTGCCATTCGTAACCCGAAAAGTACGTAACCCGAACGCCGATATCGCACTTCTACGCATGCGTAAACTGCGCAGAATGCTTCTGCGCATGCGCAGACCGTGCGCGCGGCGAAAAACACTTCCGTGTTACCGGAGTACGTAACCCGAAAAATCGTAACCCGAAGCGGACGTAACCCGAGGTACGACTGTAAAAGTCCTTCATGCTCATAAAAATGTAATCCCTAAAAAACATAAGTAGAAGTCTGTTGGATCAGTCTATGGGTTGACCTGGTTCAGTATAAGGCTATCGGTGGTGACTATCCATGATAACTCGTGTTTAAGGAAATTTGCCTTTACTGCATACTGCTTTAGATACCTTCCATTGCTAGACTCTTCAAGAAATCTTAGGAAGCTCATGAACAAAGTTCAGAGAGCTAAATTCAGACCTAGGAGGCATGAGTTCAAACAGAGGTACCACCGGTGGTGCTGTGGTCTAAACCACTGAGCCTCTTGATCTTGCCGATCAGAAGGCTGGCAGTTCGAATCCCTGCAATGGGGTGAGCTCCCATTGCTCTGTCCCATTGCTCTCTCCCATTGCTCTCTCCCATTGCTCTGTAGATAAATAGGTACCACTGTGGCGGGAAGGTAAATGGCATTTCTGGGGGGTCTGGTTTCTGTCATGGTGTTCTGTTGCGCCAGAAGCGGTTTCATCATGCTGGCCACATGACCTGGAAAGTTGTCTGTGGACAAACGCCGGCTCCCTTGGCCTGAAAGCGAGATGAGCGCCGCAACCCCATAGTCGCCTTTGACTGGACTTAACCATCCAGAAGTCCTTTACCTTTACCTTTTTACCAACTTGAATAAAATATTGGCTGATCATCTTGCCTTAGCCAAACCTACTCTTTTGTGGCCTGTTTCAACCCAATACCAGTCTCCAGAGTCATTCTTGTGGCCCTCCCTTCACCTGCCACCGCCATTATTTTCCTGTGCTGGCATTGGCGTATTTTTCTTATTGGATTTTGTGTGGTAGGGCAAATCCAGATTTAAGGAAAGAAAAAGTATGGACTGGCATCTTGATGATGACGACATCATGCGGATGCCATGAAAAGCTTCTGAGTAGGAGCAGCAACACTGTTCCACAATAAACTGCCATGTGAAAGCTCCCTACAAGTGCTGTAGATGGACTCAAGTCAATTGATGTGTTCTCATCCTTTCCCCTACCCCCCCCCGTCTTTAATGTAAAGATAGCTTGACCTTATGAATGGCTGTAAATATTACAAGATAACATGTATGTTAAGTACTGTGTAAACACTTGTTTTAGCCTTGTGTGGTGTCTGCAGATGGGCAAGTCTAAGTTATGGCCTAAACGGCTGCTTTTAACTCAAATCTGCAGAGATTAATAGCTAAGTCGATTAGCGACTTCCTTTTCTTTCAGTCTCTAATTGCCAGCAAATCTAAAACAAACCATTAGTATATGTTGAAACCTTTTCTCTTGGGGGGTTATGGTAATGTGTCTAACTCAAGCACTGTCTTTGACGCAGGTTTTAATGAAAGATATTGCCACTCCCATACCAGCAGAAGAAGTGAAGAAAGTGGTCAGAAAATGTCTGGAGAAAGCAGCCTTGATCAATTACACTCGGCTTACAGATTATGCCAAAACAGAAGGTTAGTACAGCAATCAGCTAGCTACCAGAGTGGCTGCAAAAGCTATCGGCGCCTATTAACTGAATATATTTTGTGAGCAGCCTTTTCTCTTTCCTGAGCAAAACCTGTACCACAGCAAGGGGAAATATCTCATTAAAATCTCAGCTGGTGAACTACTGAGCTTTTTCCTATTCATGGCTTTAATATACCTCCTGGGACCGTGCTTGAATGAATGATCTTCGCTTTGTGCTGAAGTTCTCCTTTGTCCTTTATTTTATGGGTAGTTTTGTGTGTCGCATAACTGGCCCAAATCAACCCGTTCTAGAGGGTACTTTCTTGCCCGGTTTAAACATTTGAACTTAGTTGCATAAGGTAGAGACATTGGGCATTGCGGAGCCATTGAATATAGCCCCTTACCTAGCTCCAGTTCCCTGGTTGCCCCTTCTTTATTAATGAACCGTTAAGAATACACATAATGAAATCCATCTCGAGTCCTCAGCCAATGGGCTCACTTACGTGTGAAGCTAGAGAAAGCTTTCTTCCAATAGGAGAGAGTGGACTTTTTTGAAATTTCCCTTTTGTGTGATTAGTGTTTTAGCCCCTAGGGTGGGGCAGGGTGTCTCGGATGATAAGTAATCATTTGAATCATAAATAGAAACCAGATACATTTATATAACATAAAGAGGCTTGCAACATGAAGAATTGTTGGTGCATTGGCTTCTTTATATGCAACGAGACTTGCAAAGGAACACAGGATGATACAGATATTCATCTGTACATTTTTCCGCTCCCAGATTTCCCACCATCTCTATGGTTTAATTGGAAAATGTTAGGTTTCTGACTTGATAATCACTTTCCTGGACGTCAGTTGGGACTTGAGCTCCCTGAGACCGTTTCCAGAAATATTGAAAATTGTAGACATGTACTTTATTGTCTATTTCACATTGCTTTATATGTCCACATTACCTGTGATGCTGTGGTGTGGTTTTTTATTCCCCCACCACCTATAATCTTTAAGAAGAAATCGTAAACAGGATGGGGTTGCAATGGGGTTATTTTGCAAAGCAATGAAGTAAAATGTATGGAACATATGAAGCTGTGTCACACTGAATCAGATTGTTGGTCATCTCAATCTCAGCCTACCCCATCTCAGTGCTCTTCAAATATTATTGGACTCCAACTCCCATCAGCCCCAGTCAGTATGGACAATGGTCAAGAATGATTGATGCTGTAGTTTACAACAATTTTGTGTGTGTGTGTGTGTACCAATATTGTTCCAATAACAGCCTCATTATAACAATACCAATTTTATCCAATTAATACAGTTATTAATGCCAATTATTCAAATATCAAATTATACAATTTAATTAAACTGGGGCCCCTTGCATGCTAGAGTTGATGAGTTCTTCTATATATTTTTTTGCGTTCCAAATTTTTAATAATTTTCATTCCATTCAGAGATAATAATCCCCTATATAACAGCTACAATCTTGTGATTTCAACTCATGTTGGTATAATAGGTAATTTGTAAAGTTTCAAGTGAGGAAACTTTATTTCATTCTTTCCTGCATGTGACAATTTCCCCCATGATGTTTTCCCATCCATATATGGGTGTTGAATCCTTTATTCCTGCAACTGTTGATGTCCTGGGAGAAGCTGTTATCCCACAGTTTCCAAAAGTCACTGCATCACTTCGTCCCGTGATTCGCCTTCCGATAAACAAGCCATCTTTGCCATTTTTCCAGCCTAGGAAGAACGGTCTGAATCCAGACTGCAGATAGTTAATCCAAAAACTTCTATTCTCACAGCTGGTAGACTCCTTTCCTCCCTGCCGCTGATTTATGCCCATTTATCCATATCTCATACACATTCCTTTGTGGATAATGGAGGTTAGGGAAGATTTTGCTCTATATTTTCAAAGCATAGCATTTCTTCGCCCCTTCCCTCTCAGCTCCTTTCTCTCACGCATGCAGTTCCAGTTTTGTTAAATTCCACATTATGCAGTGGTACCTCAGTTTTCGAACGTAATCCATTCCGGAAGACCGTTCGACTTCCAAAACATTGGAAAACCAAGGCGCAAAGGGTGATCTGAAATTTTAATGGAGAAAATTGGGAGGGGGGGGGACCCAGCGGAAGCCGTTTGACTTCCAAAAAATGTTCAAAAATGGAAGCAATTACTTGCGGGTTTTCGGTGTTCGAAAACCAAAACGTTCTGCTTCCGAGATGCTTGAAAACCGAGGTACCACTCTATTCCAATTTCTTCCATCCTCACTTGTGCAGATGTTTTTTAAAATAAAACTTGCATTCCAGGGTGGGGGTGGGATTGCCGTATCATGAATGTAGAGAAAAACCTTAAGTAAGCAAACTGTGGGCTCCCTCCCCACATCATCTCTTTCACCCAATGAAATCCGCTCTCAATCCAAACCTTTCACATCCTTGTAGCTGGGTTGTGTTTGCGGTTTTTTATCTCATCGTCTCTGACACGCACTTGTAGATTACTCCAATTAAAGTCCAATTAGCAGGATAACCTGTCCTTCCAGGAACAGGATTGGGGGGTCGCGGCAGCCAGAGTGCTCCATGTGCCCAGTGCCTTTGCCTGCCCTCACATTCCATGGGGAAGCGAGTGCCAGACCTCAAGGCAAACTGCGGATGGGAGCCTACTTCCTATTCCAACCGAAGAGGAATGCAGATAATGAAATTCCCCCATCATTATCTGATTATCTCCGTCTCTCTCTCTCTCTCCTGATATGTTGGGAGATAATTATTATTATTATTATTATTATTTCTTTATACCCCGCCCATCTGGCTGGGTTTCCCCAGCCACTCTGGGCGGCTTCCAACAGAACATTAAAATGCAATAATCTATTAAACATTAAAAGCCTCCCTAAACAGGAGAGTCTCCATTCTTGGCACACCGGAGGAAACAGGAGGTAGTTTGCAAAATCTTCATACTAAGCATAACAATAACATGAGTTGTTTAAAATTCATAATTTGGTGGAAGCCATTGTATAGATTTTTTTCCCTAATCACATGCTCAGTATATTTTGCAACCGTTTATTTTTAGCATGACTGAAACTGTAGTCGCAAATAATACCAAAAGCAGGGGAGAGGAATGGTGCCGGTTGTATTTAACAATTCGTTTTAACTTATTTTCCCGTCTCTTCTCCATCCACTGACAAACATGAGTTAGCCAATCTCTTGAGTGATTAACCAAAAAAATAAAGCCATCTCATCACTATAGCAACCAATATTATATCATGGGAATAACAACATGAAAGCACCTCAGTAACCAGTTTATCATAATTAATTAAGATATCACGTTGTGTTTAAATGAAGGAGGATATATGTGGATCTTTCTGGAAATGAGAAAGATACCTTTTCACCTTCAGCTAGCATCCTATGCATGCTTGCAGCAGGGGGCTCTTGCTGTTCAATTATCTAGAGTTTTTAACAAGCTTGTTTGGCGTAATTGGTGTAAAAATAGAAAGTTTCTAAAAGAAGGCACCCAAGCTGAGCTGAGAGTCAAGCAAAGTAATCTTGGTGTGGAGCTCATTGTTTACAGGTGATATAAATATATCATTCCTTAGATCCTCTGAAACTTTACAGAAATGTGAAAAAGGAGTCACGTTACAAAGTACGATGTTTTTATTTTCTTTGTCGTGGGGACTAGGTATGAAAGCTCACAGACCAGGGCATGAGCTGCAGCCAAGTATATCTGAGTCAGTTTCTGAGTGGAAGACTGGTGGGGCGGAGGCAAGATCCTATATGTGCCCCCCTTGAATTGTGTGGAAGAAAAGCATGAACAGAATTAGTTCTTGAAGGAAACATTAATTCCTTATTGACAGTCCCAGGAAAAAAGGCCATATAACTGACTCAGATTATTGCGTTTAAGTGATTTGAGTCAACAGTGTAAAGTACAAAAACCTAAACAGAAACAAAAGCTAAGTGAGGCCTAACTCTCCCCCTCTCTCTCTTTAATTAAAGGTTTCTTTCATACAGTAAATAACAACAAAAATATCACATTATTTCATCCAGAAACATGGGAAGACTTGAGATTGGTAGCGTTAATAAATTCCCACATTCAGCTTCCTTAGGTGTTCCTGGGTCCTGAAATCATGAGTGAGGGAGAAAAATGTCTCTCTTTCCACTTTCCCCACACCATTCATAATGTTGCGCCATGTCCCACTGCCTAGTTTCCTTTTTTCCTAAACAGCTCCAAATACTGTATCCTTTCCTCATATGGAACTATGCATTGCAATTCCTTTTCAAAGTGCACTGTCTTGCAGTGAACATGCCCATAGGGGCTATTATTCGGTTCCAAAATTTTACAAACAGAATCCAGTTTTTAAGAAGGCATTTCTTCTTTTCCTCAAATATTTATTTGCCTCACATACCATAATTGTATCCTTGATACCTTTTACAATAATAAGCCAGTATTGTTTTTCCTCTCTTAGATCTCCAATACATATTGGATATATTTTGACCTGTTTTTGCTATTCTCATAAGCATAAAGTACCAGAATTCTTCCAAAATATTTTCAATTTTCTTCTGTCACTGAAAGACTAGATTCTGTCACATGCTTTTATCCCCAAGTCATTCCTGTTAGTTGTATCCAGGAGTATTCTATAGATTTTTGACATCAAACCTTTTGTTATATCGGGTTTTCATAACATGTCAGTGGTCTCTTTATGTTCACAAAGTCCCTTTGAGACAATTTTTTTTGTAGTAAGTGACAAATAAGTGAAATATTAATAATAATATACCCTGTAGTTATTTGGAAATAGTTTCTAATTTGTAGATAACGGGAAAGGATAGCTGTAGACAGTGATTTCTTTATCTGCATTGATGATGCAGTTTTCAGTCAGGGTAGGGGTGAAGTTTTGCAGCCCGGCAGAAATGCGTTCCATGTCCATGACTATCAGAAATACAACAATTCAACACAAGCAAAACTATCTGAATTTGCTTAGTATGTATAATTTATTCAAGTTGCACAATCCAGTTTTTCTTGGCATACATATATGTTTTTAATTCAAAGTACCCACAGTCATCAAATACTACTATTTTCTTAGCAAAATAGATACCATACCTGACTGACGGCCTGCAGAAGTTTGGTTGACCCAGTATCAGTTCAGTTGCCTGCTGGTGTCAATGGAATGTTTAAAAACGTTTAACTTTTTCTCTGATTTACATCTGCAGTACATTTACTCCAATCATTATTTTTGGTTCTGAAAACACATCCAATTATTAATCGCAGGAAATGGTTTTCTTGTTGGTAGCGGAGCATATTTCATAGAAGTTAACAAAAACACTGTTCAGGCTTTTCCATGTGAAGAAATACAATGCCCATTATGGGATAGAAAATAAAGTCACAGACATCATTTATTTTCTTGCTGATCCCATATGAAAATTATGTAGTGAACTTGATTATCAGGATGAATTTGTTGTCTTTTTAACAGGATGTTAAAGAGGTTGCATAGTTTTATTTGCTAGAATAAACTGATTTCTTATACATTACAGCTTGACTTACATAATGAAGGTAAACTAATACTACTATTTTCTGCTTCTCCCTCCTCCCTTATTTCTTGCCCTTTCATTTAAGCTACAAATGAAAAGGATCCAGGTGACTGCTGTGTTAATTGTGTGCATGTATGCATGCATGTATTTAAGTGTTCATTCTGGCTTTATTAATTGTACAATGTAACAACAACAAAATCAGTGCATGCTTATTCAGAAGTAAGACCTATGGGATTTACTGCCAGCTAAGTAGATAGGTAGCTAAGGGACGTGGGTGGCGCTGTGGTCTAAACCACTGAGCCTAGGGCTTGCTGATCGGAAGGTCGGCAGTTCGAATCCCCGCGACGGGGTGAGCTCCCGTTCTTCGGTCCCAGCTCCTGCCCACCTAGCAGTTCGAAAGCACGTCAAAGTGCAAGTAGATAAATAGGTACTGCTCCGGCGGGAAGGTAAATTGCCTTTCTGTGCACAGCTCTGGTTCGCCAGAAGCGGCTTAGTCATGCTGGCCACATGACCTGGAAGCTGTCTGCGGACAAATGCTGGCTCCCTCAGCCTATAGAGCAAAATGAGCGCTGCAACCCCAGAGTCATCCGCGACTGGACCTAACGGTCAGGGGTCCCTTTACCTTTACCTTTAAGTAGATATGGGGCCTCTGGCTAAGTCACTAGGAGCGTTGTGTCAGAATGGAACAAGAGCCCTTTATGTGTTGTAGTCAAGGAGAACTTGTGACTAGGTTGTGGATCTCTGCCAAGTACGGTAGCCCCTCCACATCCAGTTCAAATGTTGGAAAGGTGGGAGCCTTCATAAAGACTTCCATGTGATCTACAGTTCCATATCACATGTAAGCCTTTTCATGCGAAGGCTTCCTCTTCCCCCTAGACATTTGCACTGGGCATGCAAGATCCAAGATCACATATTCTCCATAACTGTTAGCATTACGCTTGAAGAGGGCTAATGTCTATCACAGTTTAAGTTATCCCCCTAGACACATTCTAGGGGGAAGTTATTACCGCGGACAAAATATGTTATAAGATTGTATAAATGTTTCAGCTTCACTGAAAAACGTTCAGGGAAGTTTTTAATATCTAATGCTGTATTGTTTTAACATTCGATTGGGAGCCGCCCAGAGTGGCTGAGGAAACTCAGCCAGATGGGTGGGGTACAAATAATAAATTATTATTATTATTACTTATAGAAGATTACGTATCGCACATAACAAATTGACCACAGTATCAAAATAGACCGTTTAATGATAATAATACAATACACAGCGTTTCATTTTCTAAATGAACAATTAAAATGGCACTGCAGTAGCTTTACACCTATATGTTACCTCACAGACCGCCTCTCTTCATATAAAATATCCTGGAATCTGCGTTCACCATCTGTGGCCTTCCTTCGTGTGCCTCTTCCATGTGAGATCCAGAGGGTGGCTACATGAGAAAAGGCCTTTTCTGCAGTGGCCCCCTGCTTGTGGAATGCTCTCCCCAGGGAGTTTGCCTTGCGTTTTCATTATATATATTTTAGGCGCCAGGTGAAAACGTTCCTCTTCAACCAAGCCGTTGGCTGATTAATAGCCTACAGCCTTTTAAATGTATCTGTGGGAAGGCGGGGTATTGCTTTGTTATTTTGGTTTAATTATTTAGTTGTGATTTAATTTGTATTTTATTCTGTGAGCCTTTTGATGAAGGGTGGTAAATAATAATAATAATAATAATAATAATAATAATAATAATAATAATAATAAATAATATCATTCTACACGGGGGAACTGTGCGGGGCCAAAATCTCCTAGTTTTTCCTAGTTCTATGGAAGCTGAAACAACCACCAATTTGATCACCAGCAGTGTTCTTTCTGCAGAGAAATATCTAGGGGTAGCAAATGTGAGGTACAGTGGTACCTCGGGTTAAGTACCCTATATACTCGAGTATAAGCCTAGTTTTTCAGCACATTTTTTGTGCTGAAAAAGCCGCCCTCGGCTTATACTCGAGTGAGGCAGGCAGTGGCTCCTATGAAGCTTTCCCAGGTTTTTTGTGGTAAAATTGGGTGCCTTGGCTTATATTTGTGTCGGCTTATACTCGAGTATATAGGTACTTAATTCGTTCCAGAGGTCCGTTCTTAACCTGAAGCGTACTTAACCTGAAGCACCACTTTAGCTAATGGGACCTCCTGCTGCCGCTGTGCCGCCAGAGCACGATTTCTGTTCCTAGTGGAGTTCTTAACCTGAAGCGTACTTAACCTGAAGCGTACTTAACCCAAGGTACCACTGTACAGTGGTACCCTGGTTGTCGAATGCCTTAGTTGCCGAACAAATCAGCTCCCGAACGTCACAAACCCAGAAGTGAGTGTTCCGGTTTGCAAACGTTCTTTGGAAGCCGAACGTCCGACGTGGCTTCCACATCTGCAGATTGCCTGCAGGAAGCTCCTGCAACCAATCGGAAGCCGTGCCTTGGTTTTTGAACCGTTCCAGGAGTTGAACGGACTCCCAATACGGATTAAATTCAAGAACCAAGGTACCACTGTATTCCAGTATTGGGTTGGTCATTTGGGATCTTTTCTTTGGGGGAAAGCTTTTCCCCCCCAAAAGCCATTCCAGAACTGGATTCAGTAGTGTGACGCCCCATTCTCATCAAGTGTATGTTGAAGCATTTTTTAAAAAAAATCATTTGTAGAGATCGACAAATGGAGCAGGGAGGAGGAGCAGGTATGCACCATCTCCAGAGAATTTCAAAGGTGGAGGAATCACAAAGAGACAAGGGTCTTGATGAGGGGAGGGAGTAGCCTTGTAAGCTTCCACCTCTTCCTTTCTCTTTGGTCTGCAGGCTGAAGGTTCCTCATCCCTGATCTCTTGCCTCCCACTCAACTGCCAGTCGTCCTGGCAGCATCTCTCCAGGGTACCCGACAGTCTTTCCCAGCCCTGCCTGCAGATGTCTGGGATTAAGCCAGCGACTTTTTGAATGCAAAGCATGTGCCTCTGCCATTGAGCCACTTGGTTAATATTACGAATAGATTAAAATCTCTCCTTTCAGAACTGTTATAGCTTTGGAAGCTTCAAAACCCATATGGTAATTTCAGTACTTTCTCCTTTGGAGAGCTCTTGCAATCTGGGCAAGGAACGTCAGGTGATTCTTTGTATAAGGAGTCCATACATTGTGGGCCCAACTGTTTACAGACTAGCTTTTCAGGAAGTCCGCCAAGTTCAAAAATGCCCTCCCTGTTTTTCCATGGGTAGACAGTTTGTTTCTACAAGAGAGCACCTAAGCAAGCATCTGATCTCCCTTGTCTTCAGCTTGAAATGGTGCAGGACTTGGGCTGTTTCAGACTATGTACCTTGGGTCTTAGTGGAAGTAGTTTAAAATTGAGTTGGGGTATGGGCAACCCTACTTAAGCATGACACTCATTGGTGAACTTGAGGAAGTGCACTGCCTTTTCGCCTCACTGCCTCTTCAGATTTGTCATGAAAATTCAGAATTTTGAAGCACTGGAGAATTATAAAGTAAAATGTGTAATTTTCCAGAAATACGCATCAAGTTCCACCGCCCACCTCACCCTGGTCTGAGGTTGACTTCTTTGAAGCTCATTTTCCTTCAGCAGACAGTAGCCTAACAGCATTTATAACCAGTCTCAATTGGTGGATTTTTCACCAGACTATGTGTTCTATCTAGTGTCAGCTCATAGACAGTATTATTATTTTATTTACTTATTCCAGTGCTTATCTTTCCTCAACATGACATAATGAGATTAAGGGAAGAGCAGGGCAAATGGCAGTAAGTTTAATTTCTACCCTCCAAACAATTTCTATCCACTAAAGTGAGATGCCATCAATGGGAAAAAATGCCACTGTTGGACCTTTGGTTAACATATAGGTGTAAAGCTACTGCAGTGACATTTTAATTGTTCCTTTAGAAAAGAAAACACTGCGTATTGTATTATTATCATTAAACGGTCTATTTTGATATTGTGGTCCATTTGTTATGTGCGATACGTAATCTTCCATACGTGAAGCTGAAACATTTATACAATCTTCAAAAATATTTTCCTGCAGTAGGAACTTCACCCCAGAATGCGTCCCTATTGGTGGGGCACTACGTCTGATTTTGCCGCTTTTGTGATGTTGCTTCGGTGTGTTTTCTTAGTAGTGGCTAGAATTTCAGGGAATGGGTTGATTAGAATTTCAGTCCTCTGAACTTTCAAGGGGACCTTTCCTTGTCCATGTGACCAGAGCAGAACTGGAGCAGCAATGTTCTCTGAAGTTTACACACCTATGAGTGAGCAGTGTGTGTGTGTGTGTGAGAGAGAGAGAGACACAGAGAGACAGAGAGACAGAGACCCACACACATGTGTGCTCAAATGTGCACATCTAGCATACTGATTGGTGTCTTGCCTCTGTGATATGTACACGCCGTGCCAGGCACAATGGATTCCCCCCCTTTTTGTGTGCGTGGACTCTTGGTGCTACTGCCGAATCGGCACAGAGAAGGGTTGCCTTGGTGATGTCCCCGAGGTTAAGGTCACTTTCCATTTTCAAAGACGGCTAAGGTGGTGATGTGATAGCTTTGAGTGATATTTGTAGGAGTGGTGAAAAGGGAGCTGCTGACAGGGTTGTGCTCCCATTTCTCCTCCTCCCTGGGAGAGGCACGGTTTCTCTAACAAGGTTGTTTTTTTTGTTCTTTTCAAAGCATTTTGATCCCGGTGCAAATTAAATTACAAGCTTAAACACTCTTTGCATTTAATCGCAGAGTAGGAGCTAGATCTGCATTTAGTCTACCTGCATGGCACCCTTGTAGTTTCCACCTATTTCCTGGGGAGTAGAGGGCAGCTCCAGGGGAAGAAAAACTATTCTGTGGGTGCCTAATAATGAGTTGTATGAATAGAGAATCTTAGCATCTCTGTGGATGTGATCAAAACTTGGGTGGTACAATATGGTTGGCAAAGCAGAAGCTGATGGCTATTACAGAATTCCTTGCAAATTCTGCAAAATCCCAACCATATTAGGCTTTAAAACGTGTTTATAGCTCTCCTGATTGCTAGAGCAACCAGAAAACATGGGAGCAAGTTTTACCTTGAAGTTTGTTTATATATATAATCACAATGGGACCTGTCTGTGGCGGTGATGTCAGTGCCCGGGACTGACTCAGTTACACGTCACCAGCTCTCGTGGGTGCATACGAAGTATCTCCAAATTCTCCCTGTTTTTCATTTCTCTAGCCTTATCTGACCAGAGCTGGTTTATAAAACTCTCCTGTGAAAATAATAAAGGCTTTCATCATTTGCCCTTTTTTTGCATTGTAAGCAATCCAGTAAATACTTTGAATCGACTCAGGAGTGTGACACTCTCCTTTCTTCCTTGAGCCCCTTTTCCAAAAAAATTCCAGGTAAATATTGTAGATGAATAAGTCCCAAATCCTTAACACATGTGCACATAGTTGGAAAACAAAATGAAAATTCTACCCAAATCTCCTTATTTTGAGACCAGATGAATGTAGGCAAATGAGTATATTTAATGTGTGCATATCTGGGTTTACTGACAAAGCGATCTGGCTTTTTAATGCAGAATTCAAATGCATAAATACAAAAATAGACATGACATTATAATTTGGTTAGCTTTCGCCCCTCACCCCCCCAGAGTTAATTTTTGCACGTTTTCCATACACATTCTCTTTTTCATCCTTCATCCTTGGCTTGTTTGCTCATTTTAACAATAATGAATGTTTATAGTTGCATATCTACACTGGAAAAAAAGTGATAAGATTGTGCCGTTCAATAGGACTGGGATATATCTGGGATCATGACGTTACCAGATTTTAGCTTCTGTTTGCTGATGAAATTAGCCAGATACCTAACTGTGAATGGGTGCAGTGGTGCAAAATTGCTGGGGGAGGGGGGTGGAGAAAAGAAAAGAAAGAAAAAGGCTGACAAAGTGAAGGACGAAGGGCAGGCTATGGCCAGGAAAAAGGACAATGAGAGACTTCTGTCCAGACAAATGGCTCAAAAGCTTGCACCTCTTTAATGAGGTCTTTTACAGACAAGTTTTCTAAAAAGAATGGCTGCATGTAAATGCCCTCCAAGCTCACAAGGACTTGTCTGAAGGAAAACAAGAGCACTAGAGGCACTATTGAACTGAAGGCAGAGTAGAGCCATTTGTGTATGTGGTGAGAGGCCTTCTGCGGTAATTTAAAGCTCTTAGTGCATGTTCATTTCACTGAAAGAACAAAGGGCAGAATCGGTGAGTTGGCCGGTGGCATATATCTATTTATTGGATGCTGGTTTTCGTTCAATGGCACAATAATCAAATACACGAGCAAAAGGCTTGTCTGTGCTAATGTGCAAATCCTGCAACCTTGCTGCATTCGTACAAGCAAGAATTTGCTGAGACTATGATGCTTCACCGCTACCAATTCAATAATATGAACTCGGCCATTTCATCGTGTTGACCTCTGATTCATGCACCCGGACCTTCCCCCCTCTCTCTGGAGGGCCAGAGCTCCTTCATATCTGGTTTAGAGTGTTATCCAAAGGCCCACAACTCGCATAAGAGAACAAGAAAAACATACGTTTAAAGAAGACTAGAAAACATTTATTGAATATATGGGAAATAATTGTGTACAGCTGAAAATGCTGGCAGCATTAAGATAAATTCAACAGTGTAAATAAGTTTTGATGGATGTAATAACGGAATACTCAATGGTATAGTTTTTGTAAAATATGCAGGGATTTATGATATGCAAAATGAACCAAGGAAAGAGATGAAGGGAAGTCACTGATATCTTAAGGATGTAAAATGAGTATCTTAAACTGTAAAACGGAAAATTGAATCAAAATGATATGCAGTGGTACCTTGGTTTTCAACCGTTTCGGAAGTTGAACGGTCTTCCGGAACGGATTGCGTTTGAGAACCGAGGTACCACTGTATGCAATAGAGTGTCATCCAAAGTCTGCAAACAGTGCAGTTATAGCTTGAGATGCAAATGGAGAGTTTGTTCAGGAGAAGACCTCTCCTAGGACCTAGAGACAGGAGGGTTTTTGTGAGGGCATCTGGACTAGAGGAGGAACAGCTAAAGTGGAAAGCCAGAGGGTGGGAATCAGAAGCAGGAGAGTGTTCCTGCGCTCATGACCTCTTAGTCAGCTTCCCAAAGGCATCTGACTGGCCACTGTGAGAACAGGATGCTGAACTAGATAGGCCTTTGGCCTGATCCATCATGGTGGCTCTTACATGGTGGTGCAGAGCTTGACAACAGAGATTTTACACAAAGTTCCCTAGGTAGGAAAGGGTTTGAAAGGGGAGAGGAGACTGAATTTCACAGACAGATTTAGTACAATTACACTAGACTTTAGCTTGCAGATCTATAGTCCGTGCCGGATTTACGTATAAGCTAAACAAGCTATAGCTTAGGGCCCCACTCTCTTGGGCCCCCCCCAAAAAATTTCACTATTAATATACTTCTTCTTAATTGTATTTCGGTTCAACAATTACTTTGATATGTGCAAGTGGCTTTAGATAACTTTTAGGTTTCTAATAAATTACCATGTAGCATATATTCAACACAAAAAACAGCGGCAATTTGTTGTTGACAAAGGACAGCTGGACATATAAAGGGGCCCATTACCTTCAGTAGCTTAGGGCCTCATCAAATCTAAATCCGGCCCTGCTCATGAGTGGCACAGAATCCCACAAATCACTGGCCCCTTCTCCTAGATCTGTAGTCTATAGTATCAATACTATCAATAGAGTCTATCATAGAGTAATATTTGACTTCTTGTGGTTTTCTTCTGAGGGATCTTTCTACCCATTTGGAAAGTAGCCTTCTGCAAGTTTTCAATATACAAATAAGGTGCATTATATTTTAAAATTCAGAATGAATCAGGGGATTGCCACAACTCTGAATATTTTAATTTCATTCTGTTAAGTGTTCAACTAATTATACTGGTATTCAACCAAGATTTACTCAGAGTAGATCGGTTGAAATCAATGAACCTAAAATAGTCATGGGCATTAATTTCAGTGAGTCTGAGTAAGTGTCATCCATAGTTTCTGCCCACTCAGAAGCATATTCCAGGGATAGTCTAGTCTAGTGTGTCCCAAACTTGGGTCTCCAGCTGCTTTTGGACTACAGTTCCCATCATCCTTGACCACTGGTTCTGCTAGCTAGGGATCATGGGAGCTGTAGTCCAAAAACTGCTGGAGATCTACCGGTAAGTTTGAAAAACACTGATCTCATCTAAGCTAATATTTATGATAGCTTTTAAGGGTATCCTTACCTGTGTGCTTTCTCCTCTTTTGGAATTTGCCTTTTTCCAAGGTAGATTTATTCTAATGTGTGTCTTGACATTCTTTCTCTCGCGCGCTTTACTGCTTTGGTGGAAGAGCCTTCTTCTTCAAATCATTTTTAGGTTGTGAGGTGACCAGGAACTTGAAAGTGTCATGCAATACCATTGTTCCTTGCCAATTTCTGGATCAGTCTAAACCTGGTGTTTTCAGAGTATGCATACTTGGAATTTAACTGCCTGAAAAGCGTAAATTCTTCCTGTAGAGCACAGTTTTTCACCCACTGTGAATGCCAATGTAGGCAGCTCAATTTGAAGATAACACTAGGCTTCCCCTCTGCATCTCCAGTGTTGTTGTGAGGAGGTAATTTGTGGCTTTCATCTTAGATTAGGTGCAGCTTGGCATGCCATCTGAGCACTAAACTGAGGTTAATCGTAACTGTGGTTAGTGAAAACCAAAACTGTGGTGGTTTGTTTCTATTGGCGGTAGGTAGTATTCGCCGCGGTTTGTCTGGGTTTGAGTGACATGGCAGGCTGTGGTTGATCAAAAACAGATACAGGTGTTCCCAAGCTCCTTCTGATGACCACATCAGAGGTAGAAGCAAGGAACGCACAAGCCTAGAGGAAGGCTATTTTCATTCCCAAACCAGCCCATTGTGTGATAGAGGGGGAAACAAGCAACTAGCCTCTGCTTTTGTTCTATAGCTAACAATGGAGAGGATTCAGACTTGGGTGTGGCAAAAGTTGAGCATCTGATGTCCCAGTGCAGATGCACCTGTTACTTCTGAAGTATTAAATTAGAAAGGGCTCATAGAGTGGTGTTTTTTTGGGGTGGGTTAAATATTTTTTGCATGCATGCAATCTGGTCATAACAACATTGCCATTATCTATATTAAAAGCATGGCTGATGTGCCGGAAAGTGTCAGCCTTTTAAGTCATCTAATTCTGTGTTGTCTCACTTCTCTGGAATGTTTCCTGTTCCCACATTTTCCTAGCTGTGATCGTCCAATCATTTGTGTGTTCCTTTTCACTGCAGAGACACTGAACCAAGCGTCTCCTTCTGTAAAGCTGGAAGAGGTTATTCATTTAGCAGAGCTCTGCATCGAAGTCCTGCAGCAGAACGAAGAGCACCATTCAGAGGTGAGGATAACGGCATTAGCTGTACAATAATGCTCAATAGCCACCGTCTATGGCCTCGGTGTGAAGCAATTCTGTCAAGAAACATTACAGCGAAAGCCTGTGACATATGTTAAAGGCAATTCACATTTGCAGAGCTGTAATAGTTTTGAAGGTTATGAAAAGTAAAGTGAAATAAAACCCGACTTGGGTTTTCTCTTGAATAAGCTTCAGGTTTCAACATTAAAAAAAAAAAATATAAACAGCAGATAAAGCAGAAGAGAAAGGGAGAGGTGCTTCTAGTCGTCAGTCCCGAAATCTCACAGAGTGTGTAGTGCAAATGATCCATTTCCCCATCTCTTGACTAAAATAAATAGCAGAATAGAAAGAGGGAGGCCCTTATAAATGACACTAGATTTAAAAGTTAGAAGGCAGAAGCACGTTTACTATTGCTGTAAGCTAACCAACGACACAGTCCCATTTAATCTGTCTTTTTCTTTTTAAAAAGTGGGTTCAGTCCATGAGGAAGCTCTGTTAAATGAATGAACATGCATTCTGCTCACATGCAAGTCCGATTTGTTTTGGGGAAGCAAATGTTGGAGACATCCCTAAATAACTTCCCCTGAAGCCACGCAGCACCAGTGATATTTCAAGAATTAAGAGTTTCCTTTATTTTACAAAATGAACAAATATATTTCATACACTTGCATTAATATTGTTGTTATTAAGCGTGTTAAAAGTTTGATCAACTAGCTTACAAAGATGCATGCAGCTACTTGGAAGGAAGTTCATATTTTTTGAAATAAAAACCTTTTATAATTTTTTTCTGGGAAAGCATACAAAGTGGTAAACTAAGATATGGTGTCTATAAATATGATCATTCAAAACATCTGCTTTTATCTCACACTGTCGATTCTAGATTTTAGCTTACATCTGTCATGTGTGAACTTGTTATGGATATTTTATTTTATACTGAAGAAACAGCTGCTTCAATAATTTGAAAAGCACTCCCAAGAGGCATTATTCCTCTTCACTAGTATTACCACTGCTTTACTCTGTAAATAATTACTTAATAAAATGTATATGTGGGTTTTGTCTTCTGAAAATATGCATTAAAGTAAAACTTTTTTTAAAGAGTCATAGGAAATGTCAGAACTTACATCCTTATTTTTTTGTTCTTAAATTGCAATTTTATAATTCTGATGAATATTGTCTTTTTGAAAAATATTCATTATATCTCTCTCCAAATATTTATAACTGAAAATAACTTGATACTATTAAAGACAGTACAGATCTCGTACCATTGTAGAAAAAGAGAACCTCTAATCTGCTGGCTTCAAACCCATGTTTAACCATTTTAACTTTTTTTCCCCCACAACACTACCAAAATTTTGGATTCCCTCAGGGAAAAGAGGTATGTAGCTCATCCCAACCAAGGCAGGACATTTTTTTTTTCATGGTTCCATGCATGGAATTGTTAACCACTTTCGAACATGTTGCATCAACTCTGTTCATTGATGGTTTGCTTTCCCCATATTTATCTTCCTTCTAGAATCCATCATATTGGTATCTTCTCTTTCCTCAGTGCGGTTCTCCCTTTAAGTTTCACCTCTCTCATGGAGCCATCAAACAGCCTTGAGGAGAACTGGAGAACCTTTGACCCTCCAGACGTTGTTGGACTGTAACTCCCATCGTCTTTGATCATTGGCCTGTTGGCTTGACCTGATGGACATTGGAGTCCAGCAACATTTAGAGGACCAAATCTTTCCCCAGACCTGTCCTTTAAAAGACACATCATCTATAAAATCAAACTAATTAATCCATCACTGGGTTGTGAACACAAAGACTGTAAAATGTGTATGGTAAGTTGGGAGCTTCTCAGGCCTAGACTCAAGTAAGTTGGTATCCCATAGCCTGTATCCCATATAGAGCACTAAAACTTACCTAGAGCCAGGAGATCCATGAAGGCTTCCAACGTGGCTGCAATTGTCCCCAAGCAGGATAAGGGAATCTGAAAAGAAGCTCACCTGGCAGGAGGCAACCCATGTCACTGAGGGTCCCCCAGAGAGAAGGGATAGATGCCCTGTGTCACTTCAGTATTGAGCAGAGAGTCAGCAAATTGGAACCACTGCTGAGTATTGTTCTTTCGACTGTGTAGCAAATGCTGCCATATAGTATAATACACATTTTAAACAATAGTCAGTCTGGAAAAAAAGAAATCAGCCTTTAATCTCATACAATGACTTTTCTCTCTCTCTTCCTCTCAGAGTGCATGTGATAAATCACTAATTGCATTCATTTTGGTGTCTTGTTATATGGAACAACGTTGTGTCTATGATATTTGTCTGTCTAGTTTAACCACTTTATTCATAGGCACCAGTGGGTCAAGAGAATTTCTCCAATACAATTGAATCTCCCCCACCCCCACCCTACTATATTGTTTCTCTGCAAGGATATATAGAGATGGGAAAGAAATTGACTGGTTTCCTGGGCTGCATTGTGTGTTGTTTTTAGTACATGCTCAAAATGAGATATTTAGTAACAAAAGCAAAGCAAGATTGGGGAGAAGATTATATAAAGGGAAATCTTTTAATGCCTTTTTCTCCCAATCTCAGCTTTTGAGCTAATTAATTAGATGGTTATTTATATAGTTTGATGTTCTTCCTCTTAATTGATTTCATTTTTACAGTATTTTTATCTGAGATTTCTAGTTAGAGGAAGAAAGAATCTGACCTCTGGTTTTCACATAGGCACCAGTTATACTTTTTGATGCAACCAATTACCATTTTCTTCGGTAACAGGTAGAGAAACGTCTGGTCATTATAAGAGCTAACCCTGATCTTGGAAAATACTTTTTCAGCTGTCAACAATATTCCCTTTCTACCTGCAGCCATTAAACCCATGCCAAAAATTACCAAAGTCATAACAGAGTCAAGGATATGAGTGACACCTATGTGGGCATTTTTAGTATCTCAGTGCTTCATTACTCTTAAGAGCCCTGATTTATTTCCAGATATGTCTAAGTACCGTACCTGTGGCTATCATTCATATCTACCGTAGTCACGATGCTACATTACTTCTAACAACTACCGTTAAGGAATTCCTTATCAGTCATCTACAATATTGTTGTTTCAAAAAAAACTATGCTACAATGTTGTATATCAATATTTTGTAATTATATATCTCCGTAGCATATATCTCCATAGCTGATACCAGTGAAGTATGCAAATGGTACATAGGAACATAAGAATCTGCCATGTACCAAGTCGGACCATTAATGAATCACAATAGTTCAGTCGGTAGAGCAGGAGACTCTTACTCTCAGGGTCGTGGTTTCAAGCCCCACGTTGGGCAAAAGATTCCTGCATTACAGGCGGTTGAACTACATTGACCCTTGTGGTCCCTTCCAACACTACAGTTCCATGATTCTATAATCTAGCTCAGTACTGTCTCCACTGATGGGCAGTGACTCTCTAAGAACAGGCATAGGCAAACTCAGCCTTCCAGATGTTTTGGGACTACAACAACAACAACAACAACAACAACAATTTATTATTTGTACCCCACCCATCTGGCTGGGTTTCCCCAGCCACTCTGGGTGGCTTTCACCAAAGATTAAAAACACATTAAAATGTCACACATTAAAAACTTCCCTAAACAGGGCTGCCTTCAGATGTCTTCTAAATGTCAGGTAGTTGTTTATCTCTTTGACATCTGATGGGAGGGCGTTCCACAGGGCAGGCACCACTACCAAGAAGGCCCTCTGCCTGCTTCCCTGTAGCTTTGCTTCTCGCAGTGAGGGAACCGCCAGAAGGCCCTCAGAGCTGGGCCTCAGTTGAACAATGGGGGTGGAGACGCTCCTTCAAGTATACTGGACTGAGGCCATTCAGCACCAACACTTTGAATTGTGCTCAGAAACGTACTGGGAGCCAATGTAGGTCTTTCAGGACTGGTGTTATATTGTCTTGGCGGCCACTTCCAGTCACCAGTCTAGCAGCCGCATTCTGGATTAGTTACAGTTTCCAAGTCACCTTCAAAGGTAGCCCCACATAGAGTGCATTGCAGTAGTCCAAGTGGGAGATAACTAGAGCATGCACCACTCTGGCGAGACACTCCGCGGGTAGGTAGGGTCTCAGCCTCCATACCAGATGGAGCTGGTAGACAGCTGCCCTGGACACAGAATTGACCTGCACTTCCATGGACAGCTGTGAGTCCAAAATCACTCCCAGGCTGCGCACCTGGTCCTTCAGGGGCAGTTATCCCATTCTGGACCAGGGAGTCCCCCACCCCAGCCCACCCCCTGTCCCCCCAAAATTGTACTTCTGTCTTGTCAGGATTCAACCTAAATTCATTAGCTACCATCCATCCTCCAACCGCCTCCATGCACTCACTCAGAACCTTCACTGCCTTCACTGGTTCCGATTTAAAAGAGAGGTAGAGCTGGGTATCAGGGCCAAGTTTGCCTATGCCTGCTTTGATAGATAATCCATCAATGCTCTCCATTCCTCCTTTATCATTATGTCCTCTTAGTTGGGCAGTTATTTTCGCCATTTCAGCATAGTCCATCAGTTTCATAAGACATTACTCATAATCTTTTTAACCAATGAAACATTTCTGCCCTCAATGAAATATACCATATTTTTCCGTGTATTAGACGCCCCCATGTATATGACGGCCCCTATTTTGATGGACTAAATTTAAAGAAAATGCCATGCCGCTGCAGGACACGCTCCCTAGAGCGCGCGCCTCCCGTGCGGCATGGGGGGAGTTGCGCGCCCGCCAACCAGATGGCTGACAGCCCGCAGCTCCCCCCCCCCCCGCCGCCGCCGCCACTATCCATGTATAGGACAACCCCAGTTTTTTGACATGATTTTTGAGTCAAAAAACCTCATCTTATACACAGAAAAATATGGTATGCTCTCTTCCTTCTTCACATAAGTAATATACAATGCAGAATATGACTTTCCTTAATGCAGTTTTTTTTTCTAAGCAGAATGTACGCAAGTTGCCATTGCTTCGTGAAAACACATCGTATTTTCTGTCCGTGTGTGGAAATTTGATTTATTTTCCTACTCCCTTTTAATTACAATTGTGTCTCAATTGTGATGCAGGCATTTGCTTGGTGGCCAGATTTGCTGGCTGAACATGGGGAGAAATTTTGGTCTCTTTTTACGGTTGACATGGATTCCGCACTGGAAGCACAGCCACAAGACTCCTGGGATACTTTTCCTCTTTTCCAGTTGCTTAACAACTTCCTACGAAATGACCGTAAGCTTTTTTTAACTGTTTAGTTCTATAATAACATCAATTGCAGTTATGAATTATTTTGCCTTTCGAGTGTTCAGAGCTGACCTAGATCATGTAAATCTATGTAAACATATTTATTTCACTTAACCCTAGCCTTTTCACATTTGTGAAAGTTGTGACCCTGTGTGCCGGTACATGGGAGCAAGCCCTGGTGGACTCAATGGACTTCCTTCAGAGTTAACATGCATAGGCGTGGGCTGCAAAACAGCTCTCAGCCAATTATGTATATACTAAAATAGAAATCAGGACACAGCCATTATATTACATTAGCAAAAGCTAATAAGATATCTGTGCAGAGTGGCTCTAACAGTTTTCTTGCCGAACGGGGTATCATAATTCCTGGGACAGGACATCCCCTGTTAGAGAATCATGCTCTGGTTCTGCTATGTGCTGCTGAACAGATGCATGTGAGCTGCAGAAAGGCTAAAAAAAATCTCTCCTTGTCCTGGCAATCCAGAATTGTATACAGTGGTACCTCTGTTTTCGAATGTCTCTGTTGACTAACATTTCGGAACTCGAATGCCATAAACCTGGAAGTAAATTCTTCAGTTTTCCAACACTTTTTGGAAGTCAAACATGCCGTGTGGCTTCCGTTTTGAGTTCCCCTATTGTATTGAGTTTTCCATGTTGAGTTTTCAGTTTTCAGACGTTTTGGAACTCGAACGGTCTTCCGGAATGGATTACGTTCGAATACCGAGGTACCACTGTATTCCACAGGAAAATTTTTAGCAGGCAGCTCTCCTCGGCATAAAAATGAAGCCTATGTCTCTCTCTCATGCATATTTCCATGTTGCACTTCACAACAATTCATTTCAAAATCTATACTTATACAGGCTTATATATAACCCTTACCCGGTGGGGGTTACGTTTCTGGCCCCCGCGTGCGTAAATGAAATTGCATGAAGTGGGGAGCACCCTCTAAACACCCTTTAAATGCGCTCTCTGCCCCACGCTCTCTAATCCAGACCAAAAATACTGCACTCAAAAGTATCCACTACTTACAGTGATGGCTAACTTTGACACCCCAGATGTTTTGGAACTACAACTCCCATCATCCCTAGCTAACAGGATCAGTGGTCAGGGATGATGGGAGTTGTAGTCCCAAAACATCTGGAGTGTCAAGGTTAGCCATCACTGCACTACTACAATTGAAGCTCTGGAGCCAGCTGGAGGATGGGCAGGGGAGCAGCAGCAGCAGCTGTACAACCCCGGCACATCAGCTGTTAGGCGGGGAGGCTGAGCAGCATAAACAAGCCCCACTGCACCGCCGATCTCTTCTGGGCTTCCTCTGCCCTAACTGACGTCCACAAGGACTCTCTAGCTTTCTCCTGCCATTTCCGGCTTCGAATGGAATTATTTATTTATTTATTTCCTTTATCAAATTATCCTCTAATGGTGTTGTTTTATTTGCTGGTCATCTGAAGGATACAATGATAGAGACTCATTTTCACAGCTGACTTACAATTTCCTTCCTGCAGCCAAGATCTGCATTGCGAGTAAATTGAAAAGGGTTCCTTTTATTTTGGAATGGTATCTGAAAACTGGGCACGCCGAGATAATGTATTTTATGGAGAATCAAGGGGAGATAAACGTTGGTTTCTTTGAAACAAAATGTAGATTTGTGAGGTGGGGTATGCATTTTAGAACATAGTTCAAGATGGAATGCAACCATTTAGGGTTCCTCTCCTTTATTGTGAATGGTTGTATTTAATAAGTGTTAAAATAATTCCGCATGATTTTTCATAGACCATTGACCAACCAATACTGATCATCTCACAGACTCTCCAAAAATGGATAACTGGAAGACTTGGATTTACTGTACATTCCTTTTTTTCCCATCAGTCAATTAAATATGTAATTACTTCAAATAATTATGGGGCGGAAGCTTTCAAGGGAGGAAGACAATTCATTTAAACGACAGAAAATGCGTTTTCATTATGAAGTAATTATGAACAACGTTATGAAGTGCTACTGAGGGAACTCAAATCACTGGCATTTTAAAAGACCTAATAGCCCTGATACGTTGGGGAGGGGTGAGTTAATAGCAAGAAAAAGCAGATTTGGGGAGCAGTTGTTAACAGTTGTGTGTCATTTTCCACCCTTGTTCTAACTGTGAGAGATAGAGAACATGATCCTTTCTGGCAAGGAGAACCATTTGGGCATCCCATTTATGCCACCTGAAAGCTTTCGTGAGTTGTAAATAAGATACCTAGGGGGGGGGGGTGTAGAAAATAATTCATTTTTTCCATCAGCAAACCCGCTAGTTCCTAGTAACCCTTCTGTCTCTTGAAATGCAAGCAGATTACAAATAATTATTCTATAAGGAATGGATTCCTAGATAAAATACACTATTCTACGTAGTTTGTCTGTAATATGCAGACTTTTCACAGAGTTAGCCTATTAAGACCATCAGACAGAATACCCTATGCTTGTGGGACTGGTGTCACAAAGAGTCTTCATGTAACGACTAATAAATACTTGTGGCTGAACTGCTAGGTATAAATCTATTGCTGAAGATGACCAACTCTTTAAAAAGAGCCCCACATAAATCTTAAAAAATGACACCCCCCCCCAAAAAAAACCCTCGAGTGTGTTCTCATGAGGATAAAAAGGCTAGTGTTAGTAATTAACAAGGAGAGTGAAGTGGAGTCAAATTAGCCATAATAGAGCCCATAGTGACTGTTAAAGTTACCTCTCATTATCAAAAAGCTCATTAGGAAATGAAGAGGTGGAAATCCCACTGGGTTATTCTCTCGGTGAGGCCAGTATCAGAGATGATTTTTCGGGTTTCTTTTGAAATGCAGAACTGTTAGGTCCCCATATTGTAGATGAAGTTAATCTTCAGCCTTTGAAACGTGAAGGGTTGACACCTGCAGGTTGTACTTTCTCAAGAGCTTTCCGTCAACTCAAAATCTGTGAAACTGCAGATGGTTTCCAGATACACCCGATATGAGTACCCTGCCAACATTTTAAGTATTATTTTAACCTTTAGATTATTTAATGAAACAGATGCAGTGCTGTCATCACATGTATATAACCACAGGCCCATATTAGAAATTCCTCGGATGAGAAGCTAATTCATTTCCCGTGGAATTGCAACCATTTGATAGGTGGCCCTCTCTTTCAAATAATGCGGAAAGAAAACCTTGAATTGCTTCCGTCTTCTATACCACGTGATTCTTCTCTATATACGGACTTTGTCCCTAGTACCTAAAATGCCATCGTTTCTAAGATAGCTTCAGAAGACTGTTTGTGCTTACTGCATGTGTGTACATTTACCTAATGGGTTAGAGGCCAATATATCAATGAAAGTTTGTCGGGCTGTAATTTTCTTTTGCTCAATATGAAGGCTTGGGGTGGTTTTATAAGATATACAGTGATCCCTCGACTTATGAATGCCCCGACTTCCGTATTTTTCGAGTTACGAGGGATCAAAGGGCAGCACGCTTCCGAATTTTTTCGACTTACGAAAGGAAGTCACGGCCGTTTTAGATAGGGTTTTTTCGAGTTATGATGTTTAGATAGGGTTTTTTCCGACTTACGAATTTTTTCTCCCCAATGCATTCCTATGGGGACTCGACTTACGATTTTTTCGAGTTCCGACGCTCTCGTCGGAACGGATTACATTCGTAAGTCGAGGGTCCACTGTACACTGAAATTAGATGAAATAATTTGGAAGGTATGCCCTTGACTTCAGTAAAAGGCCATATTTGACTAAAGGTCAAGTACTTAAGGTCTACCACTATGTAGAAACTCAAGTTTGAATGAAGGTCAAGCATTAAAATGCTTATCTTCAGAGTTGCCATGTTTAATGAGTGGAGGTGGAATTTGCATAATATGTTGCCATATATTCTTCCTTCCCACTGGACCATATGGAGTGATGCTAAACCTCACACTCTGATGCACATCTGTCTACTTAGTGTTAAATCCACGTCGGCTTATCATCATCTGTAAGAAATCTGCATACATTTAGATGGAAATCCCGGTGAGTGTTAATGTTGCTATTCCTAGGCAAATCTATATAAATAGGCCCGTAAATCCATTTGATAATTCAATCCACTTCTGTTTGATATGCTTATGGTGGGCAGCTTCCTCATATCATACCCCCCCCCCCAAAATGGTAGCATCTTGCTATTTGTGACACTGGCTGGTGATTTGATCTTTAGGGACCACTTTAGCTGTTGTGATGGAATGAGGCAGGAAATATTTGGTTCAAATCTCTGGTGAGCCATGAACAGACAGGGCAACATCTCTTTACTAACTTCTGGGTGGTTATAAGGATTGCTGAGTAATGAAGTACAGTGGTACCTTGGTTGTCAAATGGCTTGGCTTCCGAACAAATTGCCTCTTGAACGCCACATACCAGTAAGTGAGTGTTCCGGTTTGCGAATGTTTTTTGGAAGCCGAACATCTGACGCGGCTTCCGACTGAGTGCAGGAAGCTCCTGCAGCCAATTGGAAGCCGCGCCTTGGTTTTCAAATGGTTCCGAGAGTCGAGAAGTGAGGTTACAGGGAACCAGGCAGAGGGCCTTCTCGGTGGTGGTGGAACGCCCTCCCATCAGATGTCAAGGAAATAAACAACTATCTGACTTTTAGAAGACATCTGAAAGCCGCCCTGTTTAGGGAATTTTTTAATGTTTGAAGTTTTATCGTGTTTTAATATTCTGTTGGGAGCCACCCAGAGATGCTGGGGAAACCCATCCTGATGGGCAGGGTACAAATAATAATAATAATAATAATAATAATAATAATAATAATAATAATAATAAAGCACACAGTGCCGAAGCTTCCTTTTCGGAACATAAAACTGTGAGATGAAAGTGTGGGTTGTTGTTTTCTAACATGCTACAGGGAAGAATGTGTGTTGGCAAGTCTTCCTTCCGAGCGGCCGTGCAGACAGGCTGCCTTCTCAGCTTGATCCTTTTTGCAGGGCTTTAGGGTTCCCCAAAATTGGAACATAAAGAAGCCCACAGAGATGTATCCTCAGGCTGATGCAGATTCGTACCAATATGCTCATAAGGAGCCATAGCATAGCACAACGAGCTACAAAAACGCAAGAGCTAATGGAGGGGGGAGCAAGGGTTCATGTGCATTATGCAGCCTGAGCTATGTTCCCTTCAGGTCTCGGATCAAGGTCCATAGAAGCTGCGAAGCTGAGAATAGTGGGGAGAGATCAAGGTGAGGTTGGGAATGAGAGGGTGCAGAGGGAAAGGTGTGGAGCACAGCAGCGTAGTGGGGAGAAACCATGGATAGTTGCTGGCGTTTAAAAGACATGTTATAAGAACAACAGTCCGTGGTGTCTAGAGAGCAAGTGTACTGGGTCTAATGCGGGTGCTTTGGGAGATGGTTTTTTTTTTTCCTTCCTGATGGCTTTAATGAACCTAAGTGCAAAAATATGTTTATGGTGGCTTTGCTGCTTTGCTTTTTTTTTAAACCGTGTTTCTTTCTGAGATGTTATTCAATAACAAACACTGTTAATGCGAAGGAAACACAGGGGGATAGAAGTCCCTACCAGGAATGAGTCGCTCAGGCTTCGCCTGCAGCCCAATATACAAATGATGCATGCTTCGTCCTAGTCAAGTTGGCGGGTGAGAGCAGCCTCCCTGGACCCTGAGACTATCTTCTGAGGCCCTCCTTCGAGAGGTCCGGAGGGTGGCAACACGAGAACGGGCCTGCTCTGCAGTGGATCCCCATCTGTGGAATGCTCTCCCCAGGGAAGTTCGCCTGGCACCTTCATTATACACCTTTAGGCGCCAGGCAAAAACAGTCCTTTTTAACCTGATCATCATCCCATACCCTTTTAAAATGTGGCTCTTTTGGGGGGGTATTATTGGGTTATTGCTTTTATTTTTGTTTTATGTGATCTTTTTTTGTGACCTGTCCTAAGACCTCCAGGAATAGGGCGGTATATAAATTCAATTATTAACAACAACAACAACAACAACAACAACTTGCAGATCCACATCGAAAAATGCACTTGCGGTGCAATCCTATGCACACTCACCAGAGGTTCCATTGAGTTCAGTGGGCCATGCATTCAAATAAGTCTGCACAGGATCATGGCCTCAACAAGGCAGTTGGCAAATTAGGAAGTGCTTAAGTTCATTTTTTAACATATGAATTGTAAATGGTGTTACCGTAGCTTGTGCCAGACCTCCTGGTCCAAAATGTGTTCATCTCCGGGCAGGTGCATCAAAAGCATGTGCAAACAGGGTCTTTCTGGATCGAATCCTGTGTAAATAGGGTTATATCCCTAAGTCACCCAGCTTGCTTAAGGACTTCCGCTTGTGCAACAGAACTTCCCTTCCCTTTCCTCGCCCTGAATACCTCCCAGATTTGTTCAGGTGGGGGTGTCGCTCAACTCTTCGGAGCAGATCGGGGTGTGTCGGGACACGTGGGGAGAGGGGAAGGGAGGGAAGTTCACTGCATAAGTGGAAATACTTGTGTGGGTGGGACAAACTTTTTTCTCCATTGCTAGGCCCCCAGGGATAGCCTAACTACTGTTATTTAGGCTCTGGTAACCTTGAGGTTAGATTACTGCAACACGTTATATGTAGGGCTGCCTCTGAAGACGGTTCGGAAACCTCAGCTAGTGCAGAATTCAGCAGCCAGGTTGCTCACCGAGGCAAGACAGTTTGAGCATATTACACTGATGATTTGACTGCACTGGCTACCAGTTACTTTCTGGGCCCAATTCAAAGTGTCCTATAAAGCTTTAAATGACTCAGGGCCGCTATACCCTAAGGACCTCCTTTCTCCGTATGAACCTACCCGGACCCTGAAAACATATTCTGGGGTGCTCCTTCGTGTGCCTCCTCCAAAAGAGGTCCAGAGGGTGGCATCATGAGAATAGGCCTTTTCTGCAGTGACTCCGTTTGTGGAATGCTCTCCCCAGGGAAGTTCGCCTGGTGCCTTCATTATACACCTTTAGGTGCCAGGCGAAGATGTTCCTCTTTAACCAGGCCTTTGGCTGATTACATCCAATGCCCTTTTAAAATGTGTTGGGGACGTGGAGATTACTGGGATGTTTTTGTTTCGTATTTTCGTATTGTGTTTTTATGTTGTCAATTTCCCTGAGACCTGCAGTATACTAATAATTGTAGATGATGATAACAACAACAACAACAATAGCTAGTTAATTTTAAAAGCACTAATAAATCAGTATTTATGACTTGCTGCACACATTTTTATTGAAGAATATCAATAGCTATGGCAGTAAACACCACAAAACGTGACATTAGATTGCTGTTATGGTACCCTCACAAGTATTTATAATTAAGATGTTTATGTAACCTCTGGCAGAATGCCGTCAGCACATAGTGTCATCTTTAAAGCCTGTCGTAACCAAAGCTAGGGAAATAATTGCAACCTTTTTTTTTTGTCTGTTTGTTTTTCAAGCACTTTTGTGCAATGGAAAGTTTCACAAGCACTTGCAGGAGATTTTTGTTCCCTTGGTCATCCGCTACATTGATCTCATGGAGTCCTCCATTGCCCAGTCCCTTCACAGAGGTCTTGAACAAGAATCATGGCAGCCTGTCAAGTAAGTGTTTCCGGAAGGCCCTATGCCAAATTTGGTCCCCATTTGGTTTGCACCTACTCCTCGAGCTTTCCTTTTTACAATCTATTTTTTATTGTGCTCCTACGTTGTCTATTTCTCTGCAGGACCATCACCAGCAGTCTTCCCAATGTAGCTCTTCCAAAAGTTCCAAGTTTGCCTCTTAATCTTCCACAGATACCTAGTTTCTCAACACCAACCTGGATGGCTTCTTTATATGATTCCACGTGTGTATTCTCGACCGATCTTTAAACGTTGAGTGTGTGTGTCAGCTCTGCACGGCCTTACTGATGTCACGTACAGCTGTATTTGGACTGCATGGTGTTTTGTGATCATTTGGTTGGAAATTGCAGCTTTTTGGTTGAAAGCCAAGCATGGAATGTCATTGGGTTGTGCTTTTTGGTGTGCAAAATCTCAGTAGGAAGTAGCTTAAAATTAACTAGGCAAAGGTTTGTTGTGGTACATTTAGCAGTCATCACCCTTAATTACATAATTGCTGCTATTTAGTTAATAAGCAGTGTGGAAACACTTTAAATTATTGTACTTCAGTATGGTGGGGTTGCTTTTTTTTTTAAATGTCAATAGCTCTTCGTGTTTTGGCATGTTATTACTAATCCACTGCATGTGCTAAAAGATTTTTGAAAATAGCAGCAACAGCAATTGGTTTGCGTTATTTTTCCCTGACTTTTCTGGATTCCCTCGTAATAGGACACTGCCAAAATTAATAGAGTTCAAATCTCACTTAATTAGCTAGTGGCTGTCTGAGATTACGTCCCTGTTGTTGTTTTTTAAAACAGATTCAGAGGAGCTTTTGTAGTTTAAATGAAGAACTTCTCAATTAAGCATTATAGCAGAGAGAGGATTTTTTTTTGGGGGGGGAGAGGTGGAAAGCTCACCATGACATACATTCAGCAAACAAATGGTTATTTTTAGGAATGCTTGGAGGAGGAGATTTTTACATCAGTATGATCCATCTTTTCATACCTAGTACTAAATCAAAGTTTATAGCATATTTACAAGCAATGGCCCATTTCTGGTTCCATGACTCTTTGCTGCCTTGCCTCTCTTATTATCTCTATTTCGATGTTCAGAGGTGATTAGTCTGTTTAGGGAAGTTTTTAATGTTTAATGCTGTATTGTGTTTTTATTCGATTGGGAGCCACCCAGAGTGGCTGGGGAAACTCAGCCAGATGGGCGGGGTATAAATAATAAATATGTAACCAAAACATAGCTGTCAACCCTCCCTTTTTTTGCGGGAAACTCCCTTATTCCAATGCCGTTTCCCGCTGCTATACCGGATTGTTGATATCCCTTATATTTCCCGGATTTCGAAGGAAGCAGCTCCTCTCCCTCCCTGCCGGCCAGGGAGGCTCCTCAGCTGCGTTGCTCGGCTGCCAATAAGGAGTCTGAGACCGACTGGGGGCGGAGCTTGCATGCCTTGTGCAGCCAGACCCTCACGCTCAACCAGACAGACAGCCTGCCTGCCGTCTACGTGCTCGCTCTTTCGCTCACCCGTTCGCGCACAGCCTCTGGAGCGCAGGGTGGCGAGGCTACTTGGTGCCATTGCACCGCCCTCGCGGCATCCCTTATTTTCAAATCCGAAAGTTTGGAAAAATCCCTTATTTTCAAATCCGAACCTTATTTTCAAATCCGGTGCTCCACACCGAAGCTGTCCAGATGGGTTCTAGAATGCAAGTGGTGCGAAATTTTTATTGAGGACGACCGGGTGCTCAGTAGAGTGCATGACCGTCTTCAGGCAGATTTTCCATTGAGGCTTTTTTGGTGTGCTTCTGCACCAGTCAATTCTTGGAACCTGTGTGTGCTACTAAGGAATAAGCCCAACTTCACGTGGCGTGCCTGGTTTTTTCAGGAAAGGGCTTGAACTCAAGAAGAGCAGCATCCAGCAGGCTTCCAGCTAATCCCCAGTACTGCAGATACTGGGCATGCTTGCAATTTCATATTTTCCAAAAAATCTTGTTTTCCTTTGCTTAAAAACAAATTAAAATGAGCACCGTCTTTATCACATACTCAGCCCAACAAGATAATGACAAAAATCCACCAACAGCATACAAATCAGTATGACTAACCTGATCCAAAACACACACACACACACCCCCCACTCACACATGAAAACAAAGACCACCACAGCCAACCACAAATGAACAACCACACCCTAGGCCAACCCCAACCTCTGTCACCACCAAAGGAACACAAGCGAACAACAGAGAACCTGCACAAGCAACGCTGACATCAAACCCTACATATATTAAGTAAAATAGAAACATTGCCACCCGACCCCACCCCCACCCATCTCCCCCCCCCCCCCGTCCACCTCTTTCCCCCTTTTCTTCCTAATGCCTCAACAAATGAAACTGATTTGTAAAAACGATACATGGAAAAAATACGAGAGAGAGACATTGCACATATTTCTGTAAATCAAGAAATCTTTAATAAAAATACATTTTTTAAAAAATAAAAATGAGTGCCGCCCACCCAACCTCATTTATCATATTTTTTCCATCTATAAGATGCCCCCATGTATAAGACACACACACACCCATTTTGGGGGACTCAATTTTAAGAAAATGAGGGGAGATGGCCCAGAGCTGTTGAGCCTCTCCCCCCATGCAGCTGCGGGCAGGAAACACTCCCTAGATCGTTTCCCGTGCGCAGCGGCATCGGGAGCGCAACCTCCCCCGATGTCGCCGCATGCGGGAAATGACCCAGGGAGTGCCTGTCGCACGCAGCGGCATGAGGGAAGTTGCGCTCCCACCAATGAGCTGGCTGGCGGTGCGCAGCTTCTCGCCCCCCCCAGCTGTGGGCAGGAAACACCCCCCCCCCCCAGTTTGCTCGCTGCTTGCTACAGCATCAGGGGAAGCCGCACTCCCGCCAACCAGCTTACTGTCACCGCGCCGCTTCTCCCCCCCCCCCATGTCACTATCCGTGTATTGGATGACCCCCGTTTTTTGACATGATTTTTGAGTCAAAAAACCTTGTCCAATACACGGAAAAATACGGTATCTAAATAGCCTGGGCGACATCTGGAATTGGGATCCTTTGGGCAAGGTGCTTTCAGCGCCTCCCCCCAAGCTGCTATTGGCAGTGCCCATTCTCTCACCTCTGCCTCTGAGCCCAGACTGTACCACCTCCCAGAGAGTGGAGACAAGACATGCGGAGACCGCGGAAGCTTCTCTTTGTGCTTCTCACTGCTAGGGCGCTTGCTTGTTCAGAGAGCTCAGGTGAATTGTCAGCAACAGCAAAGAGAAGGAGCAGCAGAGCCAAGAGGCTCCGGGGATTAGCAACAGGCCTCTACTGGGATGTGGGCTCCAGCAAAGTGCTTGACAATGCCAACGCTTGACACTGGCGCTGGGATTATGCAGAGAGTGTTGTTACTCGTTGACAGGGAGCTAAGTCAAAGATTGGGCAACTGTGGCTTATCGAGACGAAGACAAACTGTGGCTTGTCTGTGAAGCTCAAAAATATGAACAACAGAAACTGGCTCATATGGAGGAGTCAGAACATTGGCCTGTTTAGGCCAGAACTGTCATCTCTGGCTAGTAAAAGGTTTTTCTTAGACCTGTTCCCACTCATCCCTGGAGTCTTAAAAAAAAATCTTGGAGAATTGAAAAGTTACTGCTTGCTCAGAGTATCAGCTGATCTCTATTGGTCTTCAGGTTTACTGCTTATAAGTTTCAAATCTTGCAGAGTCTTCCTGTTCTAAAAATTAAATTGTGAACCTTTTATAGATTACTCAGCACAATTAACTGTACATTTTAGGTTACAGTCATTCATACACATGCACACACATAGGGGTGCCAACTTGAATAAAATATTGGGGGGGCAGGTGAGCCCTAACCCACATAATTGATCACATGACATGGTGCACACACACCATATGAATGGTAATGTCTACCAACTTTTTTGGGGGGCTCAGATATTTTATTGGGGGGCAAAGGGACCTTGGCCCCTAGGAATTGGCTCCTATGTATACACACATATCTATATAAATTAAAAAATTGTCCAGCAGCACCTTAGAGACCAACTAAGTTTGTTCTGGGTATAAGATTTTGTGTGCATGCACACGTCTTCAGATACCACACGAAAGCTTATACCCAAAACAAACTTAGTTGGCCTCTTAGGTGCTACTGGACGATTTTTTTATTTTTTTATTTATTTTGACTGTGTCAGACCAACACGGCTACCTACCTGAATCTTGGAACACACACACACACATATATATATATATATACACCTAGGAGTAAGTCCCATTGAACTCAGAGAGGATTACTTCTGAGTAAACATGTACAGGGTTGCACTATTCATCTAGCTGTACTCAGCTATGGTGAACTAAATATAGTTTGCCAAATATACTTGTACCTATTAAAAGTAGTATCTCTCATTCCTCCAGAATCAAATTTTATGTGTTTTATTTAATGTGCTTTATTTGTAACAGAAGTATGGGTTGTTGGCATACGGTATAGCTTGTCTGCTGGCCTTTCCATTCACACAAAATGGATACCCCCCCCCCTTTTGTATGGTTAGAAACAGGGAGTGTGTGTTCTTATCTATCATTGCACAGCCCCAAGAACATAATTACTTTGTTTTCGCTTGTTTTTGCTGGTCCGTCTCTTTAATGGCACATTTGGGGCATTGTGGATTAAGGTGGAGGAGGTATTAAGAGAGCAAAACGCTTCGCGTAGCATTCAGTCTTCTGCTTGATTGGTCCCTTGAGAGGCCAACACAGAGGACCGCTTGGCTAGACATGAAAAGCACACTGAATTATGCTTGGGTGTGAGGCTTGTTTTTGAATTTTCAGGAACGTGAGCGGGTCCTGTAAGGGCTAGCTAACATTCCTGCGGGATGCATGTCAGAGGAAAACTCAACAGGTCACCACTTGGGAGAGTGAGCTAAAACTGCTGTGCCCGCAGTGTGGTAGGAGCAGCACCCTTCCTCGTAAGCATAAGAAAGACAAATATCCCTACAGCCAGGGAGAGAAGTATAATTCTCTCCTTAGTTACACACAGTTGTGATTTATCTTATTTTTTTATTAAAGTGATCTGCCCCCCCCCCATTATTTCAAAGAAATGCCACGGCAATGAAACAAGCAGGACAGCAATAAAAGTTGTATCAGTAAAACAACTGTAAAGTTTCTGTGTCATTTATGCAGTAGCCAGAGATACTAGGAGTTAGCCGGGAGAAGCTTGGGTGAAGAGGTATGTTTTCAGTTGCCGGCAGAAACACGCAACTGTTGATGCCCACCTGATCTCCAAGTGGAGATCAACTCATAAAATAGGTGCCACCACAGAGCAAGCCCTTCTCTGCACCACTGTTGAGTACAGTAGTTGAGATCCTTCACAGATCACAGTGACATTAATGTTGCAGTGCTTTGACATGCAAACAGTTTCATTCTGTGCCAGGGGAGTAAGAATAGTGTATCCACCTTTGGGCCATTCCATTGTCACGGGTGGGACACTTGGACCATGTTTTTTGGTATTCACACATGTGTAACAATGTAAATATACATAAAAATTAACAACCAAAATTTAAACTATGTTCTTAATAAGATACTGAACATTTTACTAATTTTTTAATTATTTTTATGGATATTTTTGACAATTTTATTAAATGTTAAAGTATTGTCACAGGTGGGACAAAAAAAGGACACGGAGCTTGAGATAAGTTTGATTTATGGAAAAACTGTGAGTTAGGAGGTGAATCAATGATAAACTCAGCATATCTGTTTAAATCAATGTTTATTGGTTACAACTATGCAATCAGAAATTAAGTTTAAAAAATTTAACGATACAAAATTGAGGAAAAAATGCTGTCAGGGTGGGACAATCATCAGAAAACTTTTAACTTGAACACTTCTGTGAAGGCTACGTGGGTGGACTTTTGAAAAGGTCCATAAACTTAAACTTCTTTTGTCTTTAGCTTTAAAAAAATGGTTAGACTGCATGTTTGGAATCATGGAAGAAATTTTTTTTCATGGAAGAAAAAAACAATTTTTTTCTTATCAGGCTCATTTTTCATGGAATGGCCCCTTTGCTTTATATAAAGCAGTTGCCAAAAGATTAAAATTTATCATACATTTGAATTACAAGAACTTTGTGCCAAAGGAAGAGTCAAGTCCTAGTGCAGATACTGCGTCGTGATCAACGCAGATAAATTATGCACAATCTCCATAGACTATTGTAGCATTGTCAGTGTCAAAGCCTCTTATCCCTGGGAGGGTTTTATTCGCGCAGCCAAACATATCCAGTGACAAAATTTCTGCTTAGCTGCATTGCTAGGAACACGTTGTTTCTTTGTGTTGCTGCAGCTTTCCTTCCTGTGTCCATCATCTCCCCGCCCCCCCCCCAAATCCTTCTGTGAATATTGTTGCGCAAATTCCCAAATGAAAGATCAAATAAAGTTATTGTGACTTTGTGTCATAAAAAGTATAAGAGGCATTGATTACTGGATGTTTTTGAACCAGCGACTATTGTAGCTTTTACTGTAATTGGTGAAAGCCAGTTTAAATGGCTAACGGGAAATGGGTATGCATAGGATTATTTTAACAGCATTTGAGAGAAAATCATTTCTTCGTTATTTTTTAATTAGGCCTGTTGGGAAACTGATATATATATATTTTTAAAAATACTGGACATCACACAATAACAATTGGTTGGCTTAATTCTGCTTTTACAGATGGAGTTACATTTGATCATCACAGAGCACAGACAAACATTAAGCTGACTTTTTTGGCTTATTCAACCTTTATCCTTCCATAATTTTGCTTGTCTTATCTTAGGGTGTGTGTAATGTACAGGCCAAATTCAGTTAATAGGTGTAAAAGACATTACACCATGCAGGACTTCTATCACAAGTGTCAGATTTTTTCCTTGCAGACATTTTTCAATCTGGTATAATCCTCAAAGCTTGCATAGCCTCTTCTTTGCCCAGAAACAGGCCCCCCCAGGCAGAACGTAATGTACAACCTGCACAATTTTGGGTTCATCCAGGGGTCTCCTTGAACCTGAATCCATCCCAGATGCTCTTTGGGCTTTTTCATGTTAGTTCTCTAAAGTCCAGATGCAAAGGTGAATAGTGAACTGATACTGACACCACCTTGACTGCAGGTTGCAAAGGGCAGGGAGGTGGCCATGTTCAATGTGCTGGCAGAAACTGCCCTTCTTGCCACCATTGCTGCCACTCCCTTCTCAAGACGTAGGGAAGGCAGAAACATTCCCATCACTCTCATCTGGCTTCTTGACTATGTCAGTCAGAATTGGTTCCATGATGAGTTTCACTCTGGAGAAACTGCTGGAGAATTTCTCCTCCTCTTCCTAGAAAAAGGTTCAGTTAAATGGTTTCCCCTCCCAATTTCTCTGCTCGCAGATAGGGCACAGAATTAGGAGAGGCGGTGTAAATATGTACAGTTTTTTTGGCAAAAGGTGTGTGTTTAAGGAGATAAAACAAATCACTGGGTTAAAGCTGACCAAAAGCCAAGAGGTAGCATTATTATCAATTTACAATGGGGTGGAAGGTTCACAGGCTTGCTCACAAATTTATTTACAGCTGCACAAATTATTATAGCCAGGAAGTGGAAGGGGCAAGCAGGATATAAAATGGAAGAATGGTATACAGAGGTGTAGGATATAGCTGTTAATCATAAATTAACATGTGCCATTTAGATAAGACGGGGAATAGACAGGTGAAATGATTTTGAGGAGATATGGAGGGTGTTTGTAGAATTTGTACTGTTAAAACGGAAAGGGGTCAAACCATCGCAAGAGGTGTTGAAATTTTGGGAGGTTGGATAGTTACAATGGAATTATCTTGGTGGTGGAGTGCACATTTTTATCCTTATTATTAATAAATAATAATAAAAGAATTTGGAGAGGCAATCTGTGCATGGTTCTAAGTTGTGTAGCAACAAAGCAGCCAAACCACTGAAAGTACATTAAGTCATAATAATGGGGTAGGAGAGCTGGGGGGAAGGAATCACATCTTGCAACCAATGCACCCCTTTGGTTTTTAGATAGTACATGGGTAGACGAGTCTAAAAAGTCCGGGACACAAATTTTCAGGGCCCTCTAGCGGCTATGGCGATTCATTTACCAGAAGTTATGTATTTAGCGAAGTATGAACATAAGCCTCCTGGTGTATACTGGCTTAGGGGCTTGGTGAATATTTTTATATTACAGTGGTACCTCGGGTTACAGACGCTGCAGGTTACAGACTCCACTAACCCAGAAATAGTACCTCGGGTTAAGAACTTTGCTTCAGGATGAGAACAGAAATCGTGTGGTGGCAGCGCGGCAGCAATGGGAGGCCCCATTAGCTAAAGTGGTACCTCAGGTTAAGAACAGTTTCAGGTTAAGAATGGACCTCCAGAACAAATTAAGTTCTTAACCTGAGGTACCACTGTATTGAATTAATGTGACCTGTGAATTATTGGGTTCTGTCTCCAACCCCCAAAGATGAACAGAACTGAACTTTGATACTTTGAAACCCAAGGGGTGCATTGATTGCCAGATGTGAAATATATTGGCATTATTTTCAGCTCTCCTACCCCATTACAAGATGGCGCCCTCCTGCCAAGCTGTTGCTTGGCAAGACACCATTTCTAGCCATTGCTACCAAGGCACCATTTGTGCCACATCATATAAAACTGTTGGAATACTGGATGGTCCAATAGGCATGACAAAATGATAATGTTGCCAGAGCTGCTTTGATGTTCTTGTAAAAAAACACCCAGTTCCAGTGCATAAAAGCAGGGGGCTCTGTTTTCTCTAGCGCTCTGATTCAAACAATGCCTTGAATGATTTGTTGTTGTTGTAGCAACGGGTCAGCAACGTCGGAAGATCTCTTCTGGAAACTTGACGCACTGCAGATGTTCGTCTTCGACCTTCATTGGCCAGAGCCGGAATTTGCCCACCACTTAGAACAGAGGCTGAAACTCATGGCCAGCGATATGATAGAAGCATGCGTCAAAAGGTACATGGGCAATTTCAGAAATTGCCATACAAATGCTACCATTTCTGGGACTCCTGTGGATGTTTGAGTTGAGCAGCCTTGTGTGAAAGTGGCAGGATTAATCCAGTGGCGTGGCATTGGTTGTTGGTTGCCCGGGTGTCAGGCTTCGGGGAATTGGATCCCTCTTCCGGTGGCAGTAAATAAGCAGATCAAACGAAAGGAGTGTTCTTACCAGTTAATTTCTAATCACAGCGAGAGACAAAGTAATGCATATCCCTCTAGAAATGGTGTTGCTCCTAGTAAAGGTTCACCCCCTCTATCCCCATTAATCTACATCACTCCTACCTTGGGTAATCTGAGTTTGTTGCTGTTGAGCTCTCTGTTCTATCACTCTCAAAGCCTGTCTAGTCTTAGGCGAAGGGGGGGGGGTCAGGAATACTGTCCAATGACACTGAATCAACCAGCTGTCTCTCTCCTGGTGTTTCCTCTTCTAGCTGTTCCTCACCCAGTATTTCCCAGCTTTTCCCCTCTGGACTATGCCCCTCTGCAAACCACTGTTCTAAATCTATACTGTCCTCCTGCCCTTGGGAATGGTGGTGGCTCCCACCATTCCTCCTCAGTCCAGCCCCTGACATGGGTGGGTGCAGACGTGCATGCCAGGAGAGGGGCATGCTCCAGGTGGGGCCACGTCAGCCTAGCTCTTGCCGCTGACACCACCGGACTGATGGCCACCTGCCCATCTGTTTAGGGGGGAGCCTGGCCAGCTGACATGACCCTTGGCAGGCAGAGAGGAGCACTGAGCCAGGCCGCACTGGGGGAACCTGCATGGGAGTGCCTGGTTTGCACTCGCTCAAAAATTGTGTGCCCAGGGCCACAGCCCTCCCCCTGCACCCCCCACACTATGCCCCTGGATTCACCCAACAGATGGGGGTGGTTTTAAATCACTCCGTAAACCATGGTGGGCAATGGACATGATGGTTCACCCTTTGGATCTGGCCTCTTTTCAACATGCTGCCATGGATCCCTCTTTTAATGTCGGTATGCTTAGGACCACCTGATTGACCGCTTGCCACTCCATGGCAACACCCCTTTCTGGCAAGGCTAGCTGTGTGATATGTGTGCTGACCCTTAGTTCTTTATAGTACAAGCAGTTCTAAGATCCATCTGCTCTTGACTTCACCGCTCAAGTTAACTTTTGAATTCCACGCGTGTTGTTAGTGCGTTTGTAAGTGGAAGTGCAAAAGTAAAGAAAACAATTATTAAACACTCCCCCCCCCCCATAAAAAGCTGTCACACTTACTGGAACTCTTAACAGCATATCTTTTTATTTTAAAAAATTGTCAGAAGTACCTGAATATGTTACATGACAGTCTGTATTCTGTTTTCGCCAGTTTGAAAATGGTGCGGAAAGCTTATCTGTCAGAAAGCATTTGCTGCAATATGTGTTTTCTCTGTGTTATGTTTTGTCATGCTGTTATTCAGTCAAAGCAGTATCTAACCTTGAGGGGGCTATCAGAGCACCTTGCTGGAAAGTTTTAATAAGATATGTGAAAATGATAACTCCACTGTTTTACGTGCAGGTGCCTAAACATTTCTACTTTGGTTTTTCCATATTTGAAATTAATTTTATATTAGTACATTTAGCCTGGATTTGTTTTTGCACTTCATTTATTTAGAATTTTGACAGTCCTTTCTGTTGAGATCCCCGCATTTTAATTAATAGAACAAGAATTGCCTTTGAACTCAAACTGCAAAAGACGAATAAATCTACGGACTTGCGCATACCCTCTCCTGTGTGCACAATGTTCAACGTGCTGGTTGATGCCAAGAAGCAGACTGCTAAGTTATGTGTCCTGGACGGCGGGCAGGAGGTAAGTGAGCATCTTGAAATGTCTGTTTCACAAGATCAGGAAGAACACATAGGCTTTTGCCATATTTCAGCTGCAGGGTGGCTATTGCGGGTTTTGAGGAGGATGAGCAGGGAGGAGAAACATAGGCAAAAAAGAATGATGTAAGAAGCCACTGGAGCAATTTCTCCAAGTATGTCCTTGCTCGTCCCCTGTCAGTGTGGCATAGTGGTTAAGAGCGGTAGACTCATAATCTGGTGAACCGGGTTCGTGTCTCCGCTCCTCCACATGCAGCTGCTGGGTGACCTTGGGCTAGTCACACTTCTTTGAAGTCTCTCAGCCCCACTCACCTCACAGAGTGTTTGTTGTGGGGGAGGAAGGGAAAGGAGAATGTTAGCCGCTTTGAGACTCCTTCGGGTAGTGATAAAGCGGGATATCAAATCCAAACTCCTCCTCCTCCTCCTCTTCTTCTTCTTCTTCTGTCCTACCAGCCTCCTACTATTGCCCTTCTATGCCTTGCATTGTCAGATAAAGGCTTTCTGGCCAAGACAACCTGAGATGGAGGACAGCTGTAGTCAGAATGTTAAACTACATTAACTCTGCAGTGCGTGATTTTAGAATGTGCCTGCATTTTGGTGATAGTTTTCTTAATATTTGCTGTCAAGGTAGGGAGGGATTGAAGAAGGGGTCCACAAATACAGTCATTAGTGGTGACCATACAAATAAAATGATGATGATGACCAGAAATTTAACTTTAACCACACACACAAAAAGGAAACATTTCCAGGACCCTCTGTCATGGGGGTGACTCTACGGACAACATATGGAGACAGAGAGTGCCTCTTTCAAAATGGCACCAGACTGCAACAGCTTCGGTGTTGTGGATTGGAGGGGAGGGGTTTCCGTGAACACAGAAAGACCCACCTGCCTTTCTCCCTGTCACCTCCCATCCCAGGCAGTCGGTACAAAAGCAAAGACTCTCCTTGGCTTCTGTGAAGCAGGAAGTGGCAAAGCCAAACTTGCTGGTTCCTAGACCCATTGGCTGGGCCAACAAGACTAGCCCAAATTTGTGGACCCCTAAATTGAAAGGTCATCATCACACATTACTGCAGTGTTTTGCTTTGCAGTACAAATGTCAACCATATTTATGTGCATTTGTTGTTTTATAGCATTACAATATTTTCATATTCTCTGTTGATCCATATCATTTCATGAAGTCTATTTATTTCTCATACTATTTTGTAATGATTATTTTCCCCATTTTTCCCCACTCTCTGGTTTTTGGGGGGGCTTTCTGTCACGTGGCCCAGTTTGCTAATCAGTGGGTAAGTTGATTTTGTTTTAGACTTTCTTTTTGTCTTCAAAAGTGTTTCTGTGTCCATTGCTTGGTGTGAACAGCGTGGCATGAGTGTTAACAACACTGGTCCAAAATGTAGGTCTCCAAACAAGAGAGTCTGTATGTGTTCCATACTTGCCAGATATATCTGGAGATTCTTGAAAGGAGATATATCTTCAAGAAAGGAAGAACTTCTGACAGTAAGAGCTGTTAGACAGTGGAAGGGTCTCCCTTGACAGGTTGTGGACTGTCCTTCATTAGAGGCTTTTAAGCAGAGGTTGGATGGCCATCTGTCATAGATGCTTTAGCTTAGATTCTTGCATAGCAGGGGGTTGGACCAGGTGGCGCTTCCAACTCTACAATACTTCGATTCTACATAGAAATAAGAATGGCAGGTCCTTCAATAGTTGTGAGTGAGAGGGAATTTGGCAGCTTAAGGCGCAAGAATGGAGAAAGCCCATTTCTACACAAATGTTGAAGGACGGGAGCCCTGTCCCCTTATGTATCCAGTCACCCAAATACAAGGGAACCAGATATGACCAGCAGGCCAGATCCCTTATTCCACCACCTGCTGCAGGCCAACTTTGGCAAGTAACTTGTCAGAGATCAAAAGGGACTCACTGTCAGCATCAGTCTACTGGTTGGAGGTTAGCAATCCCCTTTGATTTAAATTGCACCTGTGAACAGACAGAGCAGGGCTCGCAAACAATGCTTACCTCCTTCAGCTGAACTTGGGAGGTCTCGATGGGGGACCCCTTAGTGCAGCTGATCCCAGTTGGGCTTGCTGAAGATCAAGAGAAGGTCTTTCCTGCCCTCCCACCCCTAATCACAGAGTGAGGGTATCGTGTGGGTGTGTTTGTGGGTGCCGTATGTATGGGGAGTGAGTCAGTATGTGTGCGCATGCACAGGTGTGTGTTGGCCACACCCACCTCTGGCATGCGCCCCATGGAGGCATGGCCAACTTTCAGTGTAGACCCGGGTCGAGGAAGGTTAGCCACTCCTGCCCTAGATCAAAACCGTAACGGTTGTAAAAAGAGCCAAAGGAAGCTTCAGCTCCTTTTCACATGTTGAGATTTTGGAAATGGTTACGTTTGAAGAAGTCAAAGCATCAATTCCCCCTTCGAACTTGATGCATGTGCAAACCAAAAACTAGTGCAAAAGAAAATGAAAAAAGAGTTGCCACGCATATCAGCACTCCATTCATTCATTCATCCATCCATCCATTCGTTTAACAGGCTTTATGTACCACTTGCTCATCAAAAACTCTTAAGCAGTCTACATAACATATAAAAGATACATTTTAAAATACCAGTAGAAAAACGAGCATTTAAAATCCCAAATAGTTTAATATCTCAATTTCTACAGGCAAAGGCCTAGTCAACGCCTTACTGAAATTGTGTGGCACAAAAGCATGCCCGTTTTTGGACGTGTTTCCATAATTTTTTCTGCAGAAAGCAAAAGCCATACTTATTTAAAACATTGGTACCATCCCAATGTTTGTAATCACACTTTTAAAATACAGCAAAAAGAAACAGAGGAAATATCCCCAAGCTCTTCTCAACCATGCCTTGCGCTTAAGATGGTTGAAGGAAAGCCCATCAATCCCTTCTCCTTTGCTTCCTTCAAGCAAAAGCCCACCACTACTGTTCCTTTTTTAGCTTCCGAGCTTCTTTTGGCGACTTGTTACTGACTCCTAAGGCCTTTTCCCCCCACACTTGTTCTCATTCAGCATCACATAACTGAGCTTCCTACCATCATACATATGAGCGTTGGGCATCTTTTGTCAATTCCCTCTCATACCTAAACTGGGTTCATCAAAGCTCTCTTTTAATTCCTTTATAATCAGAGGAGACCCAAACACCCGAGAGGTCTTCGAAAAACACAACAGGTAGTGGCATTCCTTAACTCACCTGCAAATGGGCTAAGCATTGGGAGGGGGGGTCTTAACATGCAAAATAATCCCTGGAGAAGATACAGCAAACACGATCGTGGGCACTAGGTATCGGCGCAAAATTATGATCCCCCCAAATGGCCTCATTCAATCATTTTTCATCTTAAGACAATTTCCTGAAGCCCAAGAAATTCTCATGCTCGCGAATTGAATCGCAAGCTCTTTTCTTCCTTGCATGTGATTCTCTCTGGCTGCAGAAGACTAATTTACTGTGATTACAAGCTTGCTCACGGTTATCCCGATGGCTGTGCCTTTGATTTCCGTGGGACTTGAGAATGGGCAACTGTGGACTACATTACAGCCTCTTTTATAAAAAGCTGCAATTGGCACTTCCCAACATTACATGTGTATCTGCATCCATTTACTTGTATACAAAATGTTTGCTTCATTAATCTGAGCACAGTGGGCAGTTGCTTGACAAAAGGGCAGCTCTCCTGGGAGTTATTAAGTACATCTGTGTGGAAACTTTGGGAGGGGGGGGGAAAGGGGAGGCAAATAGCCTTCAAAAAACTAAATTTTAGAAAACTATTCAATGGGCTCCTGCCAAGTTAGCCTAATGTTTATATTGATTTTGGTGCTTTTACTCTGAGCATTATGCTCTTGCTGTTTCAGGTAGCCTTGAACTATCAAGATAGGGTTAGTCTTTACAAGTCATATTTTTTTGTGAAGTGGTTGGTGGGGCATTCTTCTCCCTGGAACAAATGTTCTGAAAGGAGAATTACTTCTTCTTTTTTAATGGATGTACTTTGAGAATAGAAAAGGAGCCTTTTCTCCTGCTAACTGCAGGATGGAAGTCTCCTCTATTTATCCCCGAAACAGGGTACAAAAGTCTTTCAGGTTTAATTTAAAGTGCGCTTCTTTAAAGAGACGGCATTTTCATTAGTGGAAGAAAAGGCAGAAGCAAGAAGATGGAGAGTGACAGCTGATTTTGTTGTTATGCCTTTTGTGGCCTGGTAATTTATTACCATCTCTTCAGGTTTCCTGATGGAATTTTATTTTTTTGCCCATGTTTGAACAGATTATGCAGGAGTTGTATAAACTGCAGTTCACTCCATGGATAAAAGGGCTCTTTTTAAAGATTTAACAATTGGCCCCTCATTTTATTTCTAGAGGTCATAACTTATGAATGAGAATGGTTAGATATAAAGTGCTTTATTTTTGGGGGGAGGAGGGGAATCATTTTGCTTCTGCAGCTAAACCAAACCTTTGAGTTGAGGAAGAGGAAAGACCCGCAACCACCTTAATTACAGAGAGACAAAAAGTATCTTTCACATTCCTTTGCCTGAATAAGAATAAGACCTCGGTGCATCTAAATAATAACCCTATTAGCTGCTTAACTCAACAGCGTACATGGGAAAATTTTCAACACAGAGTGTAAGAAAGTACTGACGGGGTGGATCATTTTCAAGGTTTTGTTCATTGGGGGTTCAAAATGATACTTCTGAGTAAACCTGATCTGTCAGATTATGTATGACTTATGGCAAAAGTGTTGTGTTCCTATAACACACTAATGCTGCTTTTGTCTCCTAAAACGCAGCAACAATACCATTCAAAAATAGATGACTTGATTGAAGAAACCGTGAAGGAAGTAATCTCACTTCTTGTTTCAAAGGTAAATGTATTCACACTTCGTAGCTGAACGGCGGTGTGTCTTCTTTTTACAATGCCTGCTTTCTACATAGAGATGTTTGATATTTTTCCCGTTGCATTTTTAGAGGAAAATAGGCTTAGTGACTAACACCAGGTCAGTTCATCATGATGTTTACAGATTTAAATTAGATTCCTATTTGATCAAGGATTCCTATGCAGCGTCTATTAATCGGGTATATTTCTTTTGTGCTTCATGCTACAGTACCTTCATTAATTACTGGCATCGACCATGACCACATTTGTACTATATTAAGATTAGCTTTAATTAGGTACATCGTTGTTTTCTTGCTTGTTTCGTGATGCACGTGAAGCAAGTGTGTTCTCCAGATTTTTCAAAGGCTTTTAAAGCCCATTTTAATTTTGACATTGATCTTACATAGAAAGACCCTGAAAGGGCTTTTGTTTAACTCTTCTTTTTAGCCGCCCTTATTTTCAATGTTGCTTCTTGGCATTTCTCCTTCTATAAAGGGAAATCTTGAAATAATTACCTTGGTCTGAGAATGTTTCAAATAAAGTAACATAAAACTTTACAGAGAAGAAAATGCACTTTCATGAACAGGGTGGGCTGTGAGGTACAGTACCAGTGGGAATTGCAGGATTATCAGCCTCAGCTTGGCCCAAAGAGTAATAAACAGTGGTACAATTGCATCTGGTTTTTCCCAGTTCAACTGTAGTATCTCTTCATGGTCTAGTAACACTATGGATGTGGAGGGATTCCAACATTTGAAGCTACAAGCCCCAAACTGGAGATTCTTACGTACAAAAAAGTGCTATCCGCAAGTAATTTCATGGGGCAGGGGGTCCCAAACTGTGGTCCACAAGCTTTGTTGAAATGGTCCATTGTTGTGCCCTATAAGTCACAGAGGCCTTTAGACACTAACATGGGCAGATAGCATCAAAATTTACCATAGATTTTAGTCAAATTTGGATTTTGAGTATTATATTGACCACATTGTGATTCCAAATATTTGTCACATAGGTGCTCAGAATAGTTAGCTTACTTTTTCTTCACACCTGATCAGGCTAAAACACGGACTTGCCCAAGGCAATTAATTGGCTTCCTGCTTTGTGTTCACCAAATATCCCAAAATGTTTGGACATGCCTTCTCATCACGCCTTAAGTTTTTAGCGGCTACAACCCCAGTTTACCTGTGGCAAAATGCAGGTTGATCTGAAACTGTATTTTCCAGGTCTAGCTCTAAAACTGACCACCTTCCAGGAGTGGGGTCGTTGGAGGACCATATTAACTATCATTTGGCACCCTGATTGAGATGACTACAGCAAATTGAGCAGATAAGCTGCTTTGATGGGATTCAGCGGTGTATAAATTTTATGAAATAAAACTAATAAACTTAAATAGAAGATATTCAGTGTTGTGGTCATAGGAAGGCAGAGAATGGGTGCAACCAATTAAAGTGGGGCCCTTCCTAATAATAATAATAATAATAATAATAATAATAATAATAATAATAATTTATTATTTGTACCCCGCCCATCTGGCCGGGTCTCCCCAGCCACTCTGGGCGGCTTCCAGTAAACATTAAAATACATCAACACATCACAGATTAAAAGCTTCCCTAAAAAGGGCTGCCTTCAGGTATTTTCTAAAGGTCATATAGTTGTTGATCCCTTTGACCTCTGACGGGAGGGCGTTCCACAGGGCGGGCACCACTACCGAGAAGGCCCTCTGCCTGGTTCCCTGTAGCTTTGCTTCGCTGTATATTCGAAACACAGCAAAGATCACTTCTTGGTGTAATGAGACATGTCTAGATGATGATGTAAGACTAATGGTCTTACAAATAGGTATGTTGGAAACAGAACAGGTTAAAGATCTGATGGGTGCAGTTTACTACCGTAACTCCTTCAAGCCATTAGGAGCCTGGGTGAGCGTCTCAGATCCTTACAAGGAATAAGGAATGTGACACTGTTGTGACACTGTTAGAGTGGCCATTAACAGCATGCCAGGGGGAATTTTGTCCTGTCCTCTCACTCACAAAGTGCTGCTCCAATGTTCCAGGAATGAGAGTCATCTGGATGGCAAGCAGTTGCTCTTTAAAACGTTTGATAGGTTTATCATAGGCCTATTCGCCTGGAAGTAGAAGTTGCAGTAATGTGACAGCTAACACAGCTATAGCCTATATCGGTGTGCATAGTTTTATTTTATTTTTAAATTAATCTCTGGTCTTGTATAAGGTGATAGGGTTCTCATTCTGCTTCATGCCTCTTGTGATGTGACTTCCAAAGTAAGAACGATTGAGTTCTTAGCTTTTTAGGGTGCAGGTTCTCATTAGTGGCCAACGGAAGTGGCTTTTCAGCTCCTTGGCTAGTGTTTGAGTAACGCCAAGCAAGAAATGACACAATGCGCTTATTTCTGGGAAGCTTTATTGTGATTCATAATGGAGGGCCAAACTTGGCCTTACACATAAGCAGCCTCCCAACCTCCTTGACTTTTAAATGAAAAGTACTGAGGGATGTCACCGTTTTGAGCTGGCGGGGCTGGGTTAGGATCTGCTTAACCTTTTCCTCCCTAGCTGTTTTTCTGCTTAAAAGCATCTGGGTGAATTCTAACTGGGTACTCCTTTCAAGTGAAAAGTTACAATTGCCTTCTCATTGTGCCACAAAGCCCAGAAGCAATAAGGAGCCAGAAGGACACTGAGATGAGAAATAATATCATTGAAGCTTTAAATCCGAACACTTTGTTACTGTATTTTCCTGCGTATAAGACTACTTTTTAACCTAGGAAAATCTTCTCAAAAGTCGGGGGTCGTCTTATACGTCGGGTCGTATTTCTTATACGGCGAGTATATCCCAAACTCTATATTTTAACTGGAAAAGTTGGGGGTCGTCTTATATGCCCAGTCGTCTTATATGCCGGAAAATACGGTATTTAAATTGAATGTTCCGGCTACAGTAGCTGTGGTGGGGAAGTAGTAGCAGTCCATCAATTTGTATCCTTCCACAACATAAATTTGTATATTCTAGATTGCTGGATAGATTGAGCACCCTTTTACGTAGCATAGCTCTAACTAAGGAATTGCCCATGTGCAGTGTTTGGTTTGCATAATCCTTCCCCTCCTCAGCCTTAGGAGTTTTACAACAGCATTATCAATATTTACACTCTGCCTCTTAATGTAGTTCATTTCAGTGCTGGAAGGTGTGCTGTCTAAATTATCAAGGTATGATGAAGGCACTTTCTTCTCGTCAATCCTTTCATTCACTGTGAGTATTCCAGCTCTTTAACAATTGCTTTCTAAAGTCCACTCCGAGCTAATAGTGGTTAGTTACAGGTTTTGTTTCTTGCTTTTTATTTCTCTGAAGGTGAAAGCAGCTGCAAAATATGTGGACGTTCCTGTAAGTAGCCTTTCCTCCCCAGTACTAGTTTTGTAAATTTTGTCGCTTTCCACAATGTGTACTTTTTCATGTGTTATCATTATGCTTTCCTTTAGCGGTTCATTATAGCTTTACAACAAAGTATTTAAACAGATACATCTTGCCCCTAGAGGGGGTTTCATTTCCCTTAAGCAGCAGCTAACTCTCAAAGCAAAGCTAAGGAAGGTTACTCTCAGTGTACTTTTTCAGCTGCGGAGGAGTGAGGATTGTAACCTAGGAACTATTTCACGGGGGACGTCTTGTCATTTGGAAGTATTTCTCCAAGGCTTAGCTCATTTGGGTGGATGCTTTGAAAATTATATCCTTTGTCCATGAATATCTTTCTTGCGCACTCCAGCCATTGTTGCTCAGATTTGTCAGTTTATTCATGCCTAAACTTAATTTCTTTCAAACACTGAAAAAAGCAAGACAGAATGCTATCCTGTTCTCAACCACCTTTCCCTTTCAGTTATCAGTCATTTTCCCCTCTGAGAAAATTCTAAGCTTACCTGCTTTCTTTCAATGCTTAAAGCTGACCTAATGCAAAATCTGGGAGTACACTAGAGCCGGGCGATATCTGGTTTTCAACTTCGTGATATATCACCAGCTAAACATCGTGATATGCTGATATATCACAATGTCTGAAATAAGGATGGAGCTACGTAGAGGCATTGGCTGGCTTCACGGTTTTTCCCATATTGTGATTTTTGCATAGCACACACACACACACACACACACACACACACACACACACATCATGATTCACAATATATTGCCAGGTCAAAAATTATGAAACCAATATCACGATACGGATTTCAAACCAGTTTTGGATGATATATCGATCAGCCCTAATTACTGTAAGTCCTGCTCTGCAGAAAGATGACCATGTTGCATGTATCCTTTATGAGCGTAACAGTTTCCTTTGAAACAAAATAAAAAGTAAAAATATTCCTTCCAGTAGCACCTTAGAGACCAACTAAGTTTGTTCTTGGTTTGAGCTTTCATGTGCATGCACACGAAAGCTCATACCAAGAACAAACATAGTTGGTCTCTAAGGTGCTACTGGAAGGAATTTTTTTACTTTTTATTTTGTTTTGACTATGACAGACCAACACGGCTACCTACCTGTAACAGTTTCCTTTGAGTTCCACAAGTGAGGATAAACATCCCAGTACTTGCATACATAATTGGATTTTCAGTGAGGTTGTGGCAAGCCGTTAAGTTATCTGACTAACCCAAATGTAGGCAAGCCGTGCTTGCAATTATTACTGTTATCACTATTGCTGTTGGTTAAGATTCTGACAGATTGTTAAGACTTCAATAATATCCCCAGCACTTTCACCTGCAATGGCTTGGCTTTGTTTAGCTGCCTTGTGTTTCTTTCATTATGGGCGCTTGCTCCGCTTAATGAATTATAATGTAGATTTTTTTTAGGTTGCAAATAATTCTTACACTTTGAATCTTTTTTCTAAAAAAAGATGAAGAAGAAGAATGCCCCCCTTTTTTTGTTAAGAAGGCATCATGACAGTTCTGTGCTTCTCCCTCCTTCTGGTACATTGTTAACGCTCAGTTGAAAGGTTTGGCCTCCTCTTCTGTATTTGAATCTGTGGCTGGGAGGTGGGGGACGACCCCTGTGGGGAACAGAGGTTTCTACCAAGCACTGGACACTCCTACCAGTGAATGGAAAGACATGACCTGCACCTGCAGGATTAGGTGAAGCAACAGGAAGATCATTGGCAGTAGCATATAATTAGCAAGGAATTCTCTCGCTCTCTCTCTCTCCTTTTAAATCATCTTCATCCTACCAGGTTAACAAGTGATTAACCCCCAGGAAAAGAATCTGCTGTAGTTTACTCCCTTGTTTTAAACTCTTTCCCTTTTTTTTTCTCTTGCCGTGGTATTTGGTTACATGTGTTACAGTGACACACTAACCCTCTTACCATGCTTCATTTCCTGGGATTCTCCACCTTAATGCCTTTGTGTTTCCAGATTTCCAGCTTACCTTTGCACATTTCTGACTGTGATAAAAAGATGTCTATATTCTACCTAAAAAATAACAGGCAGACCAACGTACCTTTTCTCCCTTGAAACCGGGCAATTGATCCACCGTGTCGTTGTTTTTTAGCAATTTGTCAGACATTTGCTGAACCAAATTTACTTTCTGCTGTCCCTTCCTCACTGCCATCTAATCCTAAAGAATCACAGAGCGGAGTTTGATGCTTCCCGCATCTTCAAACTTTCCACAATATAGGCTACCGAGTGTCAGTAACAAATTGCTCTATAAAAGAATGACTTTAAGCTGGGTTCTCTGTCTCATTACCAGATGTGGCTGGTAGGGATAAGATGGTGTAGAGCTCACTTGTTTCAGGATCGCTGCCAATTACCAACAGAGGTGAGGCACTGGGGAGGTCGACAGGTTGCAGGTGCAGTGGCAGAGTCAATTCGCTTCTTATGCCACTGCTTCCACACTGTGCCAACCTCCCTGTTGCCTTGCCTCTCTCTCTCAGTAACTGGCAGTGACCCCAGCATTGGAAATCCGTGCCGCCTAGCCCTGCCCTACCAACTGGTACTAGCAGTTATTATGCCATTCAACCTCTGGGTATGAGGTGGCATATAAATTCAATAAATAATTATCATTCACATAGTCTACCTTGGTGGTATGTGCAAGGTTGTAAGCCCTAGCATGGCTTGAGCTGACAGAGTTTGGGCAGCCTAGACCAGCTCTTCCTGCTTCCCAGGGGTGGTGCATCCCTTTTCACCGCCTGAGGCAAAACGGGAACATGCCGCTATGTCATGCCGTCCTTACCTGGGAAGCCAAAGAGGCGGCAACTCTGTGGCACCGGCAGTACTTCCCTAGTGGCAGCATTGCTTCTGTTGCCTGAGATGGCTGCTTCTACTGCCTCTTGTTTAAAATCCCATTGCCAATGGTTCCTACGAAATAACAGTAAAGGTAAAGGGACCCCTGACCGTTAGGTCCAGTCGTGACTGACTCTGGGGTTGCGGCGCTCATCTCGCATTATTAGCCGAGGGAGTCGGCATACAGCTTCCAGGTCATGTGGCCAGCATGACTAAGCCACTTCTGGCGAACCAGAGCAGCACACAGAAACGCCGTTTACCTTCCCGCCGGAGCGGTACCTATTTATCTACTTGCACTTTGACGTGCTTTCGAACTGCTAGGTGGGCAGGAGCAGGGACCGAGCAACAGGAGCTCACCCCATCGCGGGGATTCGAACCACTGACTTTCTGATCGGCAAGCCCTAGGCTCTGTGGTTTAACCCACAGCGCCACCCGCATCCCTCGCGGGTATAAGTACAGGCTTATAATGCTGGCAGGTGAGTGGCGACCTTCCCCTTATCAGCAGCTTCTGTCCAGCTATCTGTTTTCCTTGGGTTGTGGCGTGGTATTTTGGGGGCAATGGCTGCTGCCGATGTAGCAGTGCTGTCACCCAGCATGATGTTTTATTTATTTAATTTCAACAATTACGGGTGGTACTGAGCTAACTCTTACTCAGAGTTGACCCGTTGAAAGTTATGAACGTGACTAAGTTAGATCCATTCATTCCAGTGGGTCTGTTCTGAGTCTAATACTGCATTTCCACTTATTGCTTAACACCACAGCTTTTAAGAACTGTGTGATCAGGTTACCCCCCCCCAAAAAAAAGATAAAATAAGTTGAAATTAACTGTAAAAGGAAGAAAATGCTTGCCGAAAATGCCTGCGTGAAATTTAATAATTCTCCACCAAGCACTTGATGTTCAACAGGAAGTGAGGTCACAACATGTCGTTGGTCACAAAATTCCTGGTATTGCAGAGCAATGTAAGGTGTTGCAGCACCACAGAGTGAGCAAAGTATGCCAATAGTGCAGAGGTTTTTGACCTTTTTGAGCCCATGGCTCCCTTGACCAGCTACATTCTTTCCGCAGCACCTCTGTGGGGCTCAGGAGCCCAGTTATGTCACCCCTTGCCTGCAGAGCTGGCAGCCTCTCACCTCTTTTCAAACACCCACCTTTGTGGGGTGTTCCCTCAGCCTCCTCTCCTCTCTCTTTGGGAGGCAGAGATGCGAGAGGGCATCAGAGAAAGGGCAGGAAGGAAACCCTGACCTTCATTCGAGGCACCCCAGGGTTCCATGGCATACTGGTTGAAAACTACTGCAATAGTGACCTGCAAGCGGACAACCCACTAGCTAGCTTGCAGACACGCACACTCACAATTCCGTTCTCTGTTTCCCCATTCCATTTTTCCAGTTTTGCTCAATAACTATAAATCCCTTTATGTTGACATGGCTGCAGAAATATATTTTGCCTCCTTAATTCTGAAATAAATAATCCTACGCCAGTTAACAAAGCAGCTTGTCAGATCTTAGACTTGCAAGTCAAAGGGCTCTGTTTGAGAAGCACTTTTCAAATAGTGCCTTTAAAACGTTTCTAGTGACTTAGGTAGTGTATCTTAAATATTTGAAAGTGCCGTAGATCTTTTTGTTTAAAATGCGCTCCCTAAGTAAATTTTCATAAAAGGGAGTTTTAATGGCTCTTAATTAGCTGTTTAATCCAGCTTCATTAGCTTAATAAAGGAGAACTTAACCACTGTAGTTCTTTGGAGAATCATTCGTGTTTATCGAGGCATGTATAGACAGTGAGTAAAACTATTTAAAAGGAAAATTAGATTTTCCCCCCAGCAATTTATCAGAGATAATTACCCTGTGTACACTGGAGGGGGGGAGATAGTGTTTTAAAGAACTGTAATTCTAATTGGTAAATGTCACCAGCTGTTGCAGTTATCATTCTTGTGTATATTCTTCTAATGATTAGAGCCTCATGCTACAAGCTACATGAAAATATATTCACTAGGTGTGAAATTCCCATATGTCACAAATTAGGTAAACATTTCCAAGAAAAAGGGAAAAAGATTGCTAATGGGAATCCCCCCCCCCCAAGAATCGACTGCTTTCAGGCTATCTCTTTTTTAAAAGAAAAAACAACAACAACAAACTTGAAACCAAATTTGTATGTTTCACTAAAGATATTAAAGAGCAATTTGTTGGGAAGAATTGCTCCTCAACATAATACTAGCTCCCAAACTCTTTTCATTTGTGATGTAGATCACAATTTGGTTTCATTTTTCCTCCTTGTGAAATCCCCTGAAAAGATTGTTGTAACATACATAATGTTGAAATCCTACTACACCTTCAGTTTAAATTAGGGTTGCCATATTTCGAACAGTGAAAACCTGGACTGGACAGAAAAGTTGTTGAGCTTTTTTTGTCCAAAGTTCTTGAGCTTCTTAGGCAGATTAAGATTAAAAAACACTTTTGAGCTATTTTAACGCAAAAACGACACTTATTAGATACGCCACAAAGCACAAAAGTTCCATTGTCCTCCTCTCAAGAGAGGTTGTGACATAATTTGGTGGGGGTTTTTCTGAGGTGCTGAAATAGGGACCTCAGTAAAAGTGTTGAATACACAATGCTCCTGATTCCTTTAGTCATGGTTAAGAGAGTAAGCTATGAGATCCCCTCCCCTCCCCTCTCCCTGGCTTCTCCCCAACTGGTGTTAACTATGGTTACATCAGAACATAAAACCATGGCTAAAGCTAACCAGTATTCGCACTAAAGCTTCCCAGCATACCCTGTTAATCAGAGTTAATAGTTAAGATCAATGCTGACTTAAGCATTAACATAGTTAAAAGCATAATTGGAAAGAGGAACAACTGCAAAGACCCACAATACAACAACAACAACAACAACAACAACAACAGCATATTAAATACACGACAAAACATCAAACATTAAAAACTTCCCTATACAGGGCTGTTTATTTCCTTGACATCTGATGGGAGGGCGTTCCACAGGGCAAGCGCTACTACTGAGAAGGCCCTCTGCCTGGTTCCCTGTAACCTCACAGTGAGGGAACCACCAGAAGGCCCTCGGAGCTGGACCTCAGTGTCCGGACTGAATGATGGGGGTGGAGACGCTCCTTCAGGTATATTGGACCGAGGCCGTTTAAAGCTTTAAAGGTCAGCACCAACACTTTGAATTGTGCTCGGAAACATACTGGGAGCCAAGGTAGGTCTTTCAGGACCAGTGTTATGTGGTCTCGGCGGCCGCTCCCAGTCACCAGTCTAGCTGCCGCATTCTGGATTAGTTGTAGTTTCCGGGTCACCTTCAAAGGTAGCCCCACGTAGAGCGCATTGCAGTAGTCCAAGCGGGAGATAACCAGAGCATGTACCACTCTGGCGAGACAGTCCATCGGCAAGTAGGGTCTCAGCCTGCATACTAAATGGAGGTGGTAGACAGCTGCCCTGGACACAGAATTAACCTGCACTTCCATGGACAGCTGTGAGTCCAAAATGACTCCCAGGGCTTCCGGTTCCGGCTGCTGGCTGGAGAGGTCGGGGGGAACATCGCTCCGATGTTCCCTGCCCGAAAAGGGGTGAAAGGGGTGTCTTGAGACAGCGCCTCAGCCCCCAAAACTCCCGGGAAGGGCGTCCCGGGACCGGTCGGTCCGGCGGTGGTTCGCGGGGCTTCCCTCCTCCCGAGGAGAACCTAATAAGGGACTCCGGGACGCGAGCGGGGGGAGCCTGAACCCTTTGGATCTGAGAACATCTATCCCCCTGACGGGCGCAGCTGCCAGATCTCTCCTGATCGTGCGCCGGGATTTCTCCTGCCAAATTACCAATTCGGACCTGAAGATTGTGAGTAAAATGGATGTTTTGGACTTATTTCTGGGTAAAGTGTAGGGCTTAAAATGGAGGCCAGCCCTATCACTGCTGAAGCTTAAGAGACGGGGATGTGGCAGCCGAGGCAAAACGAAAGTGGCCATTGAAAAGGAATTTGCTTCAGTGTAACCAGCCCCCCTCTCCCCCTGTGCTGGAGGAATCTGGCAAGGAATACTTTTTGCAACAAGATATCTAACTGGATTGCTGAATGGAACGATTGTATCTACATTTGACAGAATGACAGGAGCACAGATGGCAAAGCTAGATGTGCACCTATTTCTACAAGGAATGCAGAAATTCAGTGATGCTATGGATAGGATGGAGATACGTTTGAATGATGCCTTGGATAGGATGGAGATACGTTTGAACAGGATCATATCAGAGGAACCAACAACAGGATGCTCCCACGCTGCGAAGCGTGAGAACCAAAAAGAACTTATGACTTTGAAAAAAAGATTACGCACCCGGCCGCATGATGTCAACAAAAAGAAAAAGAAAGCTAGAAACCATAAGAGGAGAATCATTAAGAAGAAGATTTTCAAACAGGATGAGAAAGTAAGAATGGATCTCTGGGACATTGACGTTGTAAGAAGATTGGGAAAGCAAAGAAGAATGCAACAGACTGTTCTCAAAGAAGTTTTGCTGGCCCATTCAGATCGGACATGGGTGACACGGCGGGTGGGTGTGGGGTGAGAGTGGTTATTTTTTTTCTTTCTTGGATTGATTTGACGGTTTGACCAAAGCATGTGGATTTAATTTCTGGTATGGTGGGAATTATAGAAGTTATATAAGTTTTGTTGTGGAATATTTGAAAACCAGGTTCTGGGGCATGGGGGGAGGGGGGGAAAGCAAGTTAAAAAAAAATTAGGATTTAAGGCCGAGGGGAAAATTAAGATTAGAAATTGCGATAATGAGAATGTTATAAATTAGGATATTATGATGTTAGGAGAAAAATGTTTAGAAGATGATATGTGTAAGTTAAGTTAAAAAATTAGAAGATAATGTATAAATACCAAGATAAGAACCCGTGAGCCAAGAATTATCTATGGATTCAGCAGTGAGAAGCTGTGGAAGCCATTTGATAAAAGTTAGTAATATAGATGCCTAGTCTGGAAAGGGACCAGGTACAAGCAAAGTGAGGGTTGTGTTTAGATGGTTAAATGAACAATGTTAAAAGATACCTCCGTGAGAGGGGGGGGAAGTTATGTATTGTTTCTCAATGTGAGAGGTGGGAAACAAAAGAAATTTAACCGTGTTGTAATGTGCTTATAAAATTGGAAAATCAAATAAATATTATTTTAAAAACAAAAAAAAACAAAATGACTCCCAGGATGCGCACTTGGTCCTTCAGGGGCACAGTTACCCCATTCAGGACTAGGGAGTCCTCCATACCCACCCGCCCCCTGTCCCCCAAAAACAGTACTTCTGTCTTGTCAGGATTCAGCCTCAATCTGTTAGCCACCATCCATCCTCCAACCGCCTCCAGGCACTCACAGAGGACCTTCACCGCCTTCACTGATCTTTTAACTATTTAAGGTGTGATACACCCACCTTGTCTCAATCATGATTACTGGATTTCAGAAGGAATTTGAAAACATTCCTGTTAATCCAGGCATTTGATGACTGGACACCATTCTTGGCAATCTTTGAGATGATTGAATGAGAGAACATTTTTAGACCGTTTTAACTGTTTTAGAGGTGTTTAACTGTAACGTGTTTTTAGAATACTTCTTTAATACATGTGTATGTATTTTAATGTATGCTGGAAGCCGCCTAGAGTGGCCGGGGAGACCCGGCCAGATGGGCGGGATATAAATAATAAATTATTATTATTATTATTATTATTATTTAAAAATAGCTTGCTGTGAATGTGTTTGACGCCCTGAACTCTTTCAGAAGAAAGGGTGGGATAACAACAACAACAACAACAACAACAACAACAACAACAACAATGGCTTTTTCAGCCAGAGCTCACCGGAACTCAGTTCCGGCATCTCTCAGGTGGGCACCATTGCCATTATAAGAGGCTGCCAGCTCTGCAGGCAAGGGGTGACCTAACTGGGCTCCTGAGTGCCACAGGGGTGCTGAAGAAAGAATGTAGCTGGTCAAGGGAGCTGTGGACTCAAAAAGGTTGAAAACCTCTGCCCTACGGTCTTCATCCTGCCAACACTTTGAAACTTTTCAGGTCAGGCAAGTGAAGAAATAATGAAAGCCTGTTGAATTCGCCTAAAGTTTCTCCTCCAAACGATGTTATGTGAATTCCTCAGTCTCGAACTTGGGTTGATTCCAAGACCAACCTGGGGCGGGGCAGGGAAGGAGGGAGAACAGTAAAAAGTACCGTGTGTTTTCCTGACTTGTAATGTATCCATCTTTTGTTTTCATATCCATGCTATGCTACTATACATCCAGACTGCAGACCACAACTGTGTATGTATGGATGAGTAAATATAATGGACTTTAATATATATATATATATATATTTCATAGTATTGAGCATGAAACGTCTCATGGTATTTATAGAAGCCTTTTCATTCACAATCAAATTATGGCATTTTCCCTCCCACTACCGTGCACTGCTATGTTTTTCTTTTTCTTTCCGTATGATTGCCTCTGTGTGTCAGCACCTGCAAAATACACATCTGGAAAGAAAATATATATCAGTGACACTTGAAACATGCATTACTGTACATATTGGGGAGGTGGGGGTGGGGAGGGAAGATCTTTGAAAACAGACCAGAGTCTGCTTCTGTTAGAAGAACCGGACTCCGCGTTCACCAAATTTGAATTCCAGACCTGCTGTAAATTTCTGTCAAGTCTGATACGGATTTTGGATGAGACAAAACGATGTGCATATGTGCATGTTTTTATTATTATTATTATTATTATTATTATTATTATTATTATTATTATTTGTATAAATGTGTGTTTATCTGAAGAATAAGATTTATCACACAGTGCAAGTTATACCTCTGTGGTCTTTCCTCCTGCCCCCACCCCCAATCTTTCTTTCTCTCCCCCTCTCACAGAAACCGGGGATGGATCTAGCAGACACTTACATAACGTTTGTTCGTCAGAACCAAGACATACTTCGCGATAAGGTCAATGAAGAAATGTACATAGAAAAACTGTTTGATGTAAGTATCCATCTGAATCCTAAGTGGTCTGTCTGAATATTACGAGCTGCTCTTTGGGGCTGCAACTGCAGAGCAAGATGCTTATTTTTGTCGGTTATTGCCGCGTTGACAAACCAGTCTTAACTATTCTATACCCAAGAGGTATACTGGTTGACAAATAAGTTAATATAAAGATACTAGGGCTAAGCTGTCATTGTAACTTCACACTATCTTTTTTTTAAAAAAAAAAGAGCTGCCGCAAAGTAGAGGGCCTTGGGAACTCTGAAATATTGCTTTTCATGATGATGATGGTGATAGTGATAGTGATGGTGATGATGGGGTGTTTTGGTGAATCCTCTCTGCACTCTGACCTTAAATAGATGAAATTATCACAGTGGTTCACATAACTGGTTGCTATATCCTATGCTGGTCCAAGCAGGGCAAATCCATTCTGCTTTTCTCTCTATCAACTGTCAATAGTCCCCTTCTAATAGTACGTAGCCAGATATCCAGTATGTGGGCTTTAGATGAAATATCTTTTAGATGGTATATACATGAATTATTCTTAGTTTGGTCATCATCTCCTTCCAATCTCTCCTAAACCGTGTGCTTTGCACAAGCCCAGAGCCTCTTTGCTGTCCACCTTTAGCTGAAAAACTGCCCCCAGATTGGCTTGCAAATAGAATTAAGACGGTCCCTACCCTCAGACTCACAATCTAAAAACCACAACACATAAGGAAATGGGACGAGGATGTAGGAAACTAACTCATGGGCTAGTTCTTAGTTCTTGCAATGGCCGGCTGGAATGGCAACATTTCGTGAAGAAGAAGAGAAAGAAGTTGCTGGTGACTCAGCAGAGCCAACAGATTCTTCCTGTGCTCACCTATCTCCCTTTGCTGTAGTCTGAGAGTTTGGCCGCAACTAGATAACAGTTGAGAGAGGACCCTCACTCATACTTCAGACTTGCACTTTGCATTTCCATGGATGGGTGTCCCTCCTGGATGTCACAAGTGCTCACCTGAAGATAAAACTCCCAAGCGTGAGTCCGCCTTTCACTCGCAACATTCTCTGGCTTGCTCTCCATCCCTCCTGCTCTGTCTTTGCCTTGTCCTCCTCCTAATGCAAAGTGGCCACAGACACACTTTCAGTGTAGAGCTCTGTAAACTGCCCTGTGATCTTCGGATGAAGGCCAGTATGCACATTTTTAAAAAGCATAAACAAATGAGCAAGCTCTTGAATGATCTAAACATATATGCTTGCACTGGTTTGTACGGACCGTTCTTCTGAGTGATCTATTTCCTTGGGGTGTTGCAAACTTCAGCCCCTCGACTCTCCCCACGGAGAGCTGTGATCCCGGTTTTTTTAAAAAAATAGTTTTTATTAAAGTATTTTTGGGGGGTTACAAAACAGATAAACAGGGAAAGGTATCATCTGTCATCTCCACTTTGAAGTGATGGAGTCTTTTTCACAGTTCATTTACATTTAGTGAGAGACACTTTGGTCATAGACATCTTTCAGCTGAGGGAAAAGAGGGGGGATAGATGTCATTTTGCTCTGTTGCCTATTGTTAGCGCCAGAGTTTGTGTCAGCATCATGTGGGTAGGTCCTTTGTTTTTATATATATTTATTGATATTGCAAGAGATTGAGGGTCCAGAGCTTGATTGGTTGCGTTCAGTTGATTGCAGTATGGCTTGTTTGCGGGGGGGGGGGAGCTAGGCTGTTGGGTCAGGTTAGCCAGATTTGTGTGCTGTTGGGGGGGGGATAGGTTGTCTCGTAGTGCTGTGTATGTGATAAAGAGGAACCATATCGGGATGAAGGCTTGTCCGTGTGCTAGTCTAGGTTTGTTGGTTAACTTCTCTATAGGTGTCAGGCTTTGGGGAATTGGCTTCCTCCCCCGTGGCAGTAAATAAAAAGATCAAACGAAAGGAATGTCTTACCAGTTAGATTCTTTAATAATCACAGTGAGAGATAAAAGAACATGTGTACCTAGAAATGGCGGTGCTCCCAATTAAGGCTCACTCCCCCACTCCATCCCTATTAATCTACATCACTCCTACATCTTGTAATCTGAGTTTGTACCCTCTGTTGAACCTTTCTGTTCTAACACATTCTGAGCTCTTCATGTCTTTGGAGAAGGGGTGTGTGTGTGAATGCTGTCCAGAGACTGTGATTCTGTTAACTCTCTCTCTTCTAGTGTTTCTTCTGCTAACTGTTCCCCATCCAGTATTCCCCAGCTTCTGCCTTCTGAACTATGTCCCTCTGCAAACCACTGTTCCAAATCTATACTGTCTTCCTGCTCCTGCGAAGATTCAGGATCAGGGGGAGGGGGTGGCTCCCACCATTCTTCTTCAGTGCAGCCCTCCTCAGCATGGTCCCTGACAATAGGGCGGTTTCCCATACATTTTGGTACCAGTGGTCTATGTTCACTCCAGGAAATCTCCAAAAATAACAAAACAGGCAATAGAAGCAACTCCAGAACTAGCCCTATTAAATATCTTCCAGGACAGCAACATACATACACGACAAGGAACTCATAAGTCACTTGCTCTCAGCAGCTAGAAATATCATAACTGTGATCCCATTTTATGTGTATTTAGAGCACTGAGCACATCAGTCTGGGTAAGCCCAGACTCCTCTAGCGGCCTCTCCTAAGACGGCTGGAGAAGTCTACCTTCCTTCTGCAGTTTACTACGGTCAGTTCCTACACCGGGTCTGAATTTGCCTTACCATTTGCCACAGCGGTGCATCTTTATTTATATGTTCCATCTCCACAGCATTTTAGAAAGCTTTTCTGGCAGTTTCGTTTAATTATGCAAGTTGCCGCAAATGTTTTCACAACAGCGATTCACAGCCTTTGCGGCGACACTTCGCGGAAGGTCTCGCTTCGCAAGACTCTCTGGCGCGGGTATGTCATGTCGCCGTTTGTCGTCTGTTAGCTTGACTCCTCGAAAGGAGCTTGACTTTAGCACTCAGTCCCTTTCCTTACAGACACTTCCGAGCGGTTCTAAAATTATTTTTGAAAAGTATCATCTGTTTTAATAAGCTAAGTGTTAATATGTGTGAAAGAATGGTTTATTTATTTATTTATTTGCGAAAGCTACGATGCCTTGCAGAGGTAAAAAGGGAGGGGGGAGCCCATCCCTCCAGCTGGCATTTCTACAAAGTACCAGAGACATATTAGCAACTTCTGTATCAGTTTGGTGTTGCAGCGGGATCTGCAAGCATATGGTTCATTTCTTAGGCTTTCTGCCTGTTTGCACTGTGATTTCTCTCTCTCCAAATGTTTAAAACTTAGATAGGAACCTTGATAGAGATTTCAGTGGGCATTGGGCCAGATCCATAGCACTCGCTCCTGCGATGTACTGAGCACACAGTCCTGATTCTGTGCTAAAATATATTTAAAAACAAAAACAAAAACAGGCATACAACATGGCATCCAGTAGTTGGGAAAGTTAAGCTGCTGTTGTTTTTCTGTACAGTAAACATCTAATAATTCACTGGATCATCCCCAATGCTTCAACAAAGATTTTGGGCTTTGCCATCACAGAGCTCAATCAAGTCCGCAGACTAGGAAGACTTGGATTTCTTCCATTTTTTAACCATTCTTCTTCAGTTGATGAGGTGGGGGGGTGCATCCAAAAAGATTTGGATAAATTCTTTTAGGTAGTTTGCAAGGGTGGACGTGGATGGGGTTTATGATTGTCCTTTCCTTCTACAAATCGTCTCTCTGGTGGTCTTCGTTCTTCTTCAGCTTTCCTAGGGTGTCCAAGCTCCCAGAAAACCTCATGATGCCCTCACCTGGACTTTCCTAGAATCACAGGGAGCTGGGGAGGCTGTCTACCATGCTGCTCATGGTTGTTGGTTTTTTGAGTGAATTCTTTTTCCTTGCTAAAGAAATCGGTGCATAAAGTTTTGGGGGCGGTTTTAAGCAAAAGGAAAGGTTTTCCTTCAAGAAAAACAGCAAGGACACTGATATTGGCTCCCTCTCCAACTTCCCATGCTTAAATTGAAGCCCAGGAGAAGGCACCCGGAGTTAACTCCTCTCTTGGGGCCTTTTCAGATCAGGAAATGTATGTAGGCAAGAAAGGGAAAGAATCATTGTGGCGACAAGGTAAAGTCAGCCCCGCAACACTGAAATCATAAAGACATTCCAAAGCACCCAGTAAATGAGTCAGGAAAAACAGGCACATCTTTTTCAGGAGACAGAAGATGAACTGGGGGAGACAATCTGCTTATTTCTTTCTTTTCCATGCCTATTTTTTATTTCGAATGTTAGCATCTCATAACCTCATTTCTGCATAATCATGCACTTGCTCAAATCAGTAAGCAAGACCTCATGAAAAGTTTTTTGAAGAAATGGTTTGACTGGATAAGCTGAATACGACAAGAGAAACAGAAAGCGCTGCTCTTTGATATAATAATATTCGTTGTTGGGCTTCCTCAGTGTTTGTTATACCGTAACTTTGCTGGAATCAACAGCTGTGACTTTTATTTGTGTTGGCAACCAAGGAGTATTGCTGCTATGACCAGAAAAAAAAGTTGCAAGTATGCATGTTGAGTTAACATTGAAGTGAATGGGTTTGTTCCAAAATAAGTGCAAATTCAGTTCCTGTTGTTTTTTCCTACAAATAGCCTCTACACCTAATAACAGGCTTCTACGAAGTATATATGTTAGGTAATAAAGTAGCACTTAATACTATCTAAGTCACTGGCCTATAGAGTTGCCATATGTCTGGAATTTGCAGAGACATATCCAGAATACTGCAGCTGCAAGCAGCATCCAGGTGGAAATCAGCTAAATGTCCAGGAAAATACGGACGTATGGCAGCCCATGTCGGCAGTGCCGTTTTTGCTGATTTTCCTCAGAAATAGCTCAAAAGCGTCCAATTTCTTTTCTGTCCGGATTTTTACTTTTTGAAATATGGCAACCCTACTGGCCTAGGTTTCCCATAATGATAAACCATTGTTTAATACTTTATGGGAAAGAATCTTTAGCTCTTTCCCTACCCCCTCCTCTGGTGAACAGAGAGCTTTTGCTTCGATATTTGTTTAATCAAGCCAGGATCAAACGGTTCAGGGCCTGCCATGGCTCATGTCTTGCAGCACTAAACTATGGTCTAGCATTACATGTCAAACAGACCATTGGCTAAATTGACTTACATGGCAAAGTTATTAGGACAAGTCCCTAATGTGGGGCCTGCTTGTCGCACGGGCTGCCCACTCCTGAAGCAGTCTAGCTAGCGTGAATGAGTCACTGCAATCACACAGAACTTCCACCTTAAGTCAGACAAACATAGGGCTTTCCAGTAGATGGAGTTTATCTGTTCAGCAGTGAGATGTCATGATGGAAGCCTTCTGAGGTTTAAAAGGGGGGAACAGCCGTTGGTTGGGGGGAGTTGATGGGAGTTGAGTTGGGAGTTGAGGAGAGTTGAGAGTTAGAGAGGATCTGGAGAGGGAGGAGTTAGAGTAGTCTGAGGAAGGATTTTGGGTAGGTTTATTGATGTTTAAGAAACTGACTAAGATCTAAGCTGTAATGAAACCAAGCTCTACATCTACTAAATACTGAAACTGTTATGCTTGTTACAGAATAAAATCTTGTTCTCATTTAAGCCAAGAAGTATCGTCACCTGTGTAGTCCAGCGTGTTATATAGAGGCTCAATATAGTGAACTCAGTGAGGAGGCAAAACTTGACCCTAGGGAGATAGTTTGTGTCTTGGAGTTTCATTAAGGAGGGGCTAGAGGGTGGAAACAGAGTTGCTAGCAGAGGCTAGGCAGCTGATACAGCGGGGGGGGGGGGGTTCAGAGTAAAGGGAACCCAGAGCTGTAGGCATAGGAGGTTTTCAACACAGTAGCCCTGAGCAGGAGATATAACTGGCCACGCCAGCTGGACGGGAGCACTCGCGTTACAGGGATCCCCAGAGTTATAAGGGAGATCGGTCCAAAGTCGAACCTCGGAGGGCAGGGTGTGAGGGGTTAAAGATATAACTGGTGCACCTGCATTAAAATCATATTTTTGTAACGGAGTGGCTCACTGAGGAAAGCGGGGTTCGCAACAGGGGCCAGGCATTAAAGGGCAACTCATCTTTACCTGGGCATTTAAATAGGGTGAGAAGGCGGAGAATCACGCTCTGTTCACCCCTGGCTACAAACTAGATTATGCTGGACTTCCCTCCCAAAGAAGCTGAGGCAAGTGCCATCCTTGATGGGCTTTAGGTGGGCAGTGAAAGCATATTTATTCCATGTGGCTTCTAATCTATGGCTGTTTTAACTGTGTCCTTTTTGGCTTGTATCCGATGTGGTGCTAAGTCAGCGTCCCTTCAGCACAATAATTCCCGCTTGCACAATAGGACTTCACCCTCCAAAAATCTGCTCTGGATGGTTGGGATAAACCCCAGGACAGATGCCGGGGTCCTGTGTCAGGGATAAGGGGGCAGGAATCCCATTGCACAAGCCGGAATCCTTATGCTTACTTAGCACTGCAATTGGATGCAAGTCTCCTGTTTGAAGTTTTTAGTTTTAACTATAACTTTGGTTACTTGGTTGTGTTTTGGTTTGGGGGTTTTACGTGATCTACTTCAGCAGCCCACGTTAGGGCTGAAAAATGGCCTAAAAAGTAAATATTTGAATTGCCGTATATCGCCTGGTTCCAAAACCGTACTCTCTAAAATCCATGGAACTGGGCTAAGAAATTGCTATGGATCTGTTGCATCGCACTGGAGAACTCAGTCCCCCTGTGCTTTTTAAAAGGGCTTTTGTTGTAGTTATTGGCAAACCGACACCTCCAATTGTGAAAGCCGTGTCAATGTGCTTCGGCTGTCTCTACAACACACACTGTGACAGCAGTTTTTATCTTGCCACTTTCTCCTCCACAATAACGGCAGTAAGAGCTCTCTCACAAAGCTCACCCTAGTTGGTTAAACACAGATTCACATTCCTGTGTGAAATAGTAACAATGTGCCGCCATCTCTACCTGTTCCAGCGGAGTTTTAATTGGCATTAGGCTTAGTAAATGAGATGCTAAAGTAACCGACTTAAAAAATAAAATTAGCTGGTGTTAACCTGGTCATGTGGCAAAGGTGAATGTTGCTCATTAAAAATGTTATTTCTGTGGTAAACATGCTTTCTGATCCACGTATATGCGTCTTTCCCTGAAATAATAATGCTTCTTCAGATTTCTTTGGGTTACATATCAGTTTGACATATTGTCATTTGTGCAATAAATATGAAGATAATGTCTGTTATGAAAAGGAGAGAAGGTGTCAAGTAAAGTAGAAGAATGCTATTTCTTGCAAGTCTTGGGTGCTCTACATTTTTTTAAAAAAAGGGATCTCTTTGGGCCCACCAGATGTGCGTTTGATTTACAAAACTAAACTCAACTCATTTTATTTCGGCTTTAAGCCCATAGACATAACAACCAAAAACAGAAACAGCACAGTCTGGTTTACAATTGCTAACAGTAAAATAGATTAAAAGAGATACTTAATTGAATAAAATATGATAAAAATTAAATTAAAATTTCAAGCTGTATATAACAATCCATTGCATTTCTTAAGTGTCAGAACTGATGTCAGAAATTTTGCCATATGTAGGGTTATAATCGAGTCTGAATCTTGCATAATTTACAAAAAATGAAAGTGCAGTTTCAGGCTGTTGGAATAGTTAAGGCATTGCTAATTAATGTCACGCGATCCTGAGTATATATTCTTGCTTAGTGATGCTGGATCAGACCCAAGTCCATCAAGTCATAGACTCATAGAATTGTAGAGTTGGAAAGTACCCCGAGGGTTATTTCATGCGACCCCCTGCAAGTCAAGAAGGAAATGATGCGTGGGAACATTCTTCTTATGGTTGATCTGCCAGTGGACTGTTGGCTGCCTTCTGTCAAGCTCCAATTGATTGGACAGAAAGGATGCTGGTAATTTTATGTAGGTTTTGAAACCACCTTAGTCAAGAAGAGCAACTTGCCCAATTGCTTTGGGCCTTGTTTCTCGGCCTCTTTCTTTTTGCATGTTTTCAGCTTGCAAAATGAAGCTTATTTTGAATATAAATTGCATCAAAAGATATGGAAACCAAGTTGGTAGATGTACCGTACTGCATGTATTCTACGGTTGTTCATCCTAACCATAGAAAACATGGATTCACCAATCTAGGATATCACAAAATGGACTTAGAATGTATGGGTTGGAAGTATAAAAGATAGATTCCAATAAAATACACACACAGAGAGAGAGAGAGGGAGAGAGAGAGATGAAATAATTACAGTGTAATAATTGAGCACAAGTTGACCCTTTCTTTCTGCCCAAGCTTTCAAATGTGGCCAATGGAATTTTCTCCCTTTTGGAGGGTCAGCCTACACTACTAACTTTGTCCTGATTAAACAGCTGTTTTGCAAAAGCTTAGTGTGATCATGGCTTCATTTTTTCCAGTAGTTGCAATCACAGAAATTGCTGCTGGCTCTCCACATGTTCACACTAGCTAGTCTCCATGTGATCATACATATGAATACGTAGAAAAATCCAACCGTTTGAATCAGCTCTTAGTTTAAATGCAGCCCCTGTAACACGTTTGGTCCGAAACTTTGTCGCTAAGCTATGTACGTCTTTTGAGTACCTCCAGTGATCCCCTCCTCCATAGTCCATTTCCATGTATAACCCACCCTATCTCTAGGGATTGTAGTAGTTAACAATATGCCCAATTAAAATGTGAAATACCATATGCCCAGAATAGATAAAAGGAAATCTGCAGCTGTTGAACCTCAGGCCTTACGACTCACTGGAAAACCAAAAAGAATCGTCGTATTTCTGGGAAGTATTCTTGGCTTGGTTGAGTTTCCAAAAGACAAGGGCTCTGCCGTCAAGGGCCAGTTACAAGAACACTTCTCTAAATGCCTTTGCCTTGCTGTTCCAACTTTGAATCTGCACATCTGAGTGCCAAGAGGTTAGTAGCTTGTGGGAGCGAGACCAGTGTGGACTTCCCAAAAGATCTTGTTCAAATGTTGGCCAAGGAGGGTTGGGGTAAAGGTAAAGGTGAAGGGACCCCTGACCATTAGGTCCAGTCGTGACCGACTCTGGGGTTGTGGCACGCATCTCGCTTTACTGGCCGAGGGAGCCGGCGTACAGCTTCCGGGTCATGTGGCCAGCATGACTAAGCCGCTTCTGGCGAACCAGAGCAGCGCACGGAAATGCCGTTTACCTTCCCGCCCAAGCGGTACCTATTTATCTACTTGCACTTTGACGTGCTTTCGAACTGCTAGGTTGGCAGGAGCAGGGACCAAGCAACGGGAGCTCACCCCGTCGCAGGGATTCGAACCGCCGGCCTTCTGATCGGCAAGCCCTGGGCTCTGTGGTTTAACCCACAGCGCCACCCGCGTCCCTTTTGAGGGTTGGGGTAGCTATGCCATTTCATTAACTTAAAAGCTGCCCCCGAGAATGGTCCTTTCCCTTCCTCACTACTTCTTCTTCTTCTTCTTCTCCTTCTCCTTTAATCAGCTTCAGTCAGTTCACTTCTGGGTGCGGGGTGAAAATGAGAGGCGATTTCTCTGCTACCAATATATTACTGGCATTGAATGCTAAATCTCTTCCTAAGTACATGCCTCATGTTGCACATAAGGAAGGAGTTGGTAAGAACGTTCTCTGTGACCTAGAGTTTAAGCTGGCAGAATCCATTGACTTTGAAGGACTTGAGCGACCAATGCATATAATCTGCTATTTTTGTTGGTTTTGACTTTCTCTGACCTTTGTTTTGTAGTACAAGCAATGCTTTCATGTCGAAGGCAGTCGTATGTGAACGGCACTCTTGACTTGGTCATAACCATCCTCGATGTGCATTTTAATGTTTATTTTTTTTGCATCCAATGAAACAGATGGTTCCGTGATTTGGGGGTATAACAACAATCTGAATTGAATGCTAATAACATTTACCACATTTCAGCATTTTCCCGTCGAAGGAAGGCACAGGCTAATGCAGGCTCTGTGATACACAAGAGGCTGCTTGGTGGAACAGGGTTTCTTTTTGTGAAGTTTGTGGTGTCATAATGGAGATCTGTGAGCATTTGTTCTCAGTCTTAAGTAAGAAAATACTATATGCATGACTTATGCATTCTGCCCTTCCTTCAAGGAACTTGCTGGTTGGCCACATGGCAGCCTATGATACATTTTAAGAACCCACCCAAGACTGAGCTTTGTATATGGAGATTTATTACATCGAATGGTAACATCCTGCCACTGTGGCCTGGACTCTCATAACTTACAGTATCTATGTCAGGGGTCAGCAACATTTTTCAGCCGTGGGCCGGCCCACCGTCCTTCAGACCATGTGGTGGGCCAGACTATATTGGGTGGGGGGGGGAGAGAATGAATTCCTATGCCGCACAAATAACCCAGAGATGCATTTTAAATAAAAGCACACATTCTACTCATGTAAAAACACCGGGCAGGCCCCACAAATAACCCAGAGATGCATTTTAAATAAAAGGACACATTCTACTCATGTAAAAACACGCCGATTCCCGGACCATCCACGGGCCGGACTGAGAAGGTGATTGGGCTGCATCCAGCCCACGGGCCTTAGGTTGCCTACCCCTGATCTATGTCTCTCTTTTTTTGCCATCAATATTTTTGATACTGCTGTGGTTTCAATGGCACTTTTCTGTCCTGTTGAAGTCTGTTTTAACTCTGTCCTAATAATTCACACTTAGTATTCATTGCCATAATTCAGTGTGTGTGTGTGTGCGAGTTTTCTCCCGCTCTTTCAAGATACAAACTTCAGCTTTCAAAACAGCTCGTTCTCAGATTACAACCTTGTCAAGTGAGTTTCAGCGTATCTTCCATTTAAGTATCTTCCATTTTTGCCATGTTAAATTATCATTTGCAAGTTTGGGGCTTTGACGCTCTCTCTCTCTCTCTCTCTCTCTCTCTCTCTCTCTCTTTTTAAAGCAAACTCTTCTTTTGATCTCGATTCTATACCAGAACATCTCCTGCAAGTTGAGACTGGGCTAGGGAGCTCTTAAAAGTCCTCTTCCTGAATCAAAAGCCTGCATGAGAATAAAAATCTGGGGAAATTTGAGAGAAGCGTGACTAACTCCCTCGAGGAGCTTCCCGAGACAATGCATTGTAGCTTGTTGAGCTGCGTATTTCTTGGATAAGTCAAAATAATCTTTAGAGAAATATGTGGAGTTCTGCTATCAGGTTTCGAGAAGCTCGGAAAGAACACAACCGTCACTTGGCACAAAGCCAGAAAGAGACATTTTTGCCTGGTGCACCTGGGCATATGCAGCAGGTCTGGTAGAATCAGCTAATTAACAACACCGGCTTAAACAGGCACCTCATCTGGCAATGTAGTTAGTTGCCTGATGGTGCTCAGCAGGACTTGGTAGTGCTTTTTTATTTCTCTATCCTAATGGTCTGCTGCCCACCTAATTTCGCCTTATTGTCAAGCCACTACTTACCGCAGCTTGAGGCCCTCCCAGGAGGCTAAATTATTATCAAAGGATTAGGGAGATGTAGCCTTGCAGCTCTGACATTTCTGATTACTTGTCTATGCCAGAACACTAATTAGCTGTGACTAATTAAGAAAAATGTCCCTGCCATAGAAAACCATTTAAAAGAACTGAGAAGTAGAAAAACAATTCCAAAGCGGAGCACTGCTCAGATTTTGCTGATGCTCTGTACATTTCTAGTGAGCTTTAAACTCACCTTTAATTGTGCCTTTTTTCCTTTTTTTCCTTTTTTGTCCCGCATGGGTAACAAAAAGCCCCTTCATATAAGAATCGATCAGAGGTTTTCTCCGTCGTTGGGGGTGGGGAAATAATTGCCTCCTTTTGAACGTTCTTTTGTAGCATCAGGTTTACCCCAATAAGGCATGAAAGAGCAAATCTTGTAAATTTCCAAACACATTAACAGGCTGTTGTGGGAGAAGGCGCCTTGCACACAGGCGTGCATGTGCACAGATGCACACACACACACACACACACACACAAAGTGCAATCCACCGAGCGCTGCTGAGAACAGCCACCTTTCATCTCAGTGGGGTTTGGATTGGTCCCTCACAAGCCTTATTAAAATAAGTGGAGGTTGTGCAACCACAGGGCTTGATGAATTGCTCTCTCGGTCAATCACCTTTGAAATGTGCTTAAAAAACCATCAAAATATTTCAAGTAAGGGCTAATAAAGACTTCCTCTCCCCGAGAATATTCACTGCCTGCCTTTCAACAAATGGATCTCGTCAAAATAAAATGGAATAATAATAATAATAATAATAATAATAATAATAATAATAATAATAATTGTATACCACCTTTCATCTGAAGATCACAACATAAATATACAAAATGAGAACACAAGATACATAATAAAAACAGGAACAAAAAAACAACAATATCCCTTAATAGTGCCTACAGAAGTTCTAGAGCAGGCACGTCCAACAGGTAGATCATGATCTACCAGTAGATCACTGGATGTCTGTGGTAGATCACTGGCTCCCCCCAAAGAAGCTCAACAAGTTTGGTTCCCCTAAAAAAAGCTCAACATTTTTTATTGGAACCCTTAAAAAACTGGGCTTTCCTCCTCCCTAAGAAAAGCTCAACAACCTTGACCTGAACGCCACAAAAGGGGGTAAATCACTGCCAGTTTTTAAATCTGTCAGTAGATCGCAGTCTCTTGGGAGTTGGCCACCCCTGTTCTAGAGGATAGCGGCCCAACTCTTTATTTTACTATTCAATGCTGACACCATCATAGGGAACATATCCAACTTAACTCTTGGAACAAGTGGTCCTGGTGGACCCTGAAAGGTAGGAGAGAGGGAAACACTGTATAATAATAATAGTAGTAGTAGTAGTAGTAGTAATTACTTACTTACTTACTTATTTGCCGCCCCTCTGACTAGGTTGCCCCAGCCACTCTGGGCTGCTTCCAACAAAAGAATAGTAAAAACACAATGCTATAATATTGGTTCATACACTTACGCAGTTATGTGCACTTTAAAATAATTCCTTATTTTAGTCAACTTTGCCATAATAGTTTCTGTCCTGTGTCCTGCCCTCTGAAGTGAAGTGGTTTGTGTTTAGAAGGCTTGTGATAGTTCAAGCCAAGTTGATTCTATAAAGTCTCCCCCCCAAAAAAATTGGCTATGTGTTTTATCTATACTAAAAGCAAACCGATTCTCCAAGTGTGGATTCTAATGTAGGCAACATGTGCACAAAAGGGGAGGTATCCGCAGGCTTGACTTTCCTAAAAAAGTGGTGGGGTTTTCGGGGGGGGGAATGGAGAGAGAGAAGAACAATCCAATGAGGACGAAGCATACTTTAGTAACAGGCTGCCAACTGAATATTGTGGGTGGGAGAGAAAGTAAACTGAGGGAATGGATTGGAATTTCCTGAAAAGAAGGCATCATTCACCAACTGAACCCTTAAAAGGAACATTCTGCGTTGTGATGTTCTGTTTCTGGCTTCCACTTGTTTTGCTTAAACTGCTTAAACTTCACTTGCTCAGTCTTTCAACATTTATCTCATGAGCAATTGCCCTTGCTTTCCCCATTTATGCCATTTCTAGGCCCCCCCCCTTAATTTAAGGTGGTTTCAGGAGATTGGGAGTATGGCCAATAGCTTGGCGATGTAAACATTGTTTAGATTTTTAATGCCTTTGATTTGGAACCATCAAGGTTCAGTTTTTAATTTTGCCAGAATTGGTTTATGCATTTATGCATTTCCATTTATTTATTTAACTCATTTCTATTGCACCCTTTAGTCAAGATGGCTCCCAAAATGGCTTTAAAAAGTCAGTACCAAGACAGTTCCTGTCCTCAGTTTTACAGTCTAAGTCAGCAAACCTTTTCAGCAGGGGGCCTGTCCACTGTCCCTCAGACCTTGTGGGGAGGCCGGACTATATTTTGAAGAGAGAAAAAAATGAACGAATTCCTATGCCCCACAAATAACCCAGAGATGCATTTAAAATAAAAGGACACATTCTACTCATGTACAAACACGCTGATTCCCGGACCGTCCGTGGGCCGGATTGAGAAGGCTATTGGGCCAGATCTGGCCCCCGGGCCTTAGTTTGCCTACCCATGGTCTAAGACATGGCAAACGAGGAAGAAGGAACAGGAGGGAGGAGAGAAAAGCAAGCTCACACAGACGTTCTTAAAGTCACTATAATGTGGTTACATAGTTTTGTCTGTGCAGATTCTCGGTGCCCTGTTGGGGTCCAAATGTGGGTTAACTAGTCCAGATGTAGTTCTTCCCCCCTGTCTCTTTGTTCTTCCTTGTACCACTGTGGTGACACAGTTCTCAGGCCAAGAACCCACGAGGATGATTTTCTCTGAGCAAACACATCTCCCACATTGAGTCATGATTCAATCAGCAGGTTGCACCTTTCGAATGAATACTGCCACTTCCTCTTCACAAGCCTAATCATGTCATTGGCCTGACATCTTCAAACTTCCCTAGTTCTGAGGAACAATGATCCTCCAAACAACGGAAAAGTCTGTATGTTGCATCCTGGTAAAGAATTGCTAAGGTGTGTGTTTTTCACATGAAGAGTTGCTGTCCAGTAAAATAACATTTTCCCCATTAGTCCTGTGCATTTTATAAAGATCGTTCAAAAATGACATTGTAACTGTAACACAGAGTAGTATTTTAACATCCATGAAACACGATGGTTTTTATCAGCAATTTTCAGATTTAATATATTCATGTTCATGAATATGTTCATTTATGTTGTATTTGATGCTGTTTTTAACTTCTTCTTTTTTAAGTCATTTTTAATCAATGTTTTATATTTGTTGTTAGCCGCCCTGAGCCCAGTTTTTAAATCGGGAAGGGCGGGGTATAAATAAATTTATTATTATTATTATTATTATTATTATTATTAAAAGTTTGAAATCAATTTTTAAAACAAAATGTAGTTTTAAAGACTTTATTAAAAAATTCCTTCCAGTAGCACCTTAGAGACCATCTAAGTTTGTTATTGGTGTGAGCTTTCATGTGCATGCACACTTCTTCAGATACCAAAGACTTTGTTTAGTATTTTTTTAAAGCTTTGATTAGAAATGTCTGTTTTACAATCTGCGCATGTGGCAACAGTAATTAAAATGCGTTCTGTAATATTTCACAATCCAAAGGTGCTTTACAGCTATTTCTGTAACATTGCAAAACATCTGCATTCTATAGCGATATTGTGAAGTATTAGAATATTGTAGTATATTTATACTGCATCAAAATAGGGTTTGAGCACCACAGGTTTCAGTGCAGTTAATTGGACAAAATAATTAAACAAACCTACATTTTCTTTTTAAGATATTTAAGTGACCCTCAAGTACAACCAAAAATGTTGATTTAAAGCACCCTATAAATGCTGGCAAGGGGTTTCATAAATATGTCTTAGAATTAAATAAACAGCCCACAAGTCATTAGGAGTAAGCAGAAAAAGTGGGTAGTTCACAATTATACAGAAATTTTATCAAGGGGGATTTTAAAAATGGTATTTCACCTTAGTCAGATCAATGGGATATATCCAGCCGTAATAGCTCTGAAACTGTAGGTGAATCAGTTGGAGAGTGTTAACTGGGATTGCTGGCTTCTCATTCTGTGCAGTCAGGAAAAATCAATAGGATCTCTACCATTTGGATTGTCTTAGGTCATTTTTTTTTCCCACCATGAAGTGCCAAGCGCAGGCACCATTGAGGGTTTATTGATTTCTGCATGTACTGTAAATATACACACATTTAATCAGCAGGAGAAGCTCACAGTTTCTAAAGACAAATATGTACTACTTTACCGGTGTACTGTTTGTATGTGTTACCTAGCTCAAGAGAGAGAGAGAGGGAGAGAGAGAGAGAGAGAGGGAGAGAGAGAGAGAGAGAGAGAGAGAGAGAGAAGGGGGGGGGAAGCCTGCCAGTATTCATAGCAGCAGCTTTTTCCTTTATGGAAGTCTTTGTGGAGAAACATAATAATTCTTACAAAGATACCAGGGAGTGGTGGTGGATATAATCATAATTCTGTCTTAACAGCGAACTTGGGTGGGTGAATGCCAGCTGGAATGGACCCAAACTGAGGTCAATAAGAGACAAGAGGGAGGTTGTATGATCAGGTGAACCCGGAGGTATGCTGAAGTAAAGATGTTTCTGGTGTTGATTTTTACAAAACAGAAAGGGGTATATATATATATCAACAGACACCCCCCCCCCAGGTGTCCCTATTTTCCAGGGACAGTCCCGGGTTTACAGAAGCTGTCCCAGGTTCTGATTTGACACCGGAATGTCCCACTTCTTCTTAGGGCAGTGATGGCTAACCTTGACACTCCAGATGTTTTGGGAGTACAACTCCCATCATCCCTGACCACTGATCCTGTTAGCTAGGGATGATGGGAGTTATAGTTCCAAAACATCTGGAGTGTCAAGGTTAGCCATCACTGTCTTAGGGCATCCCTATTTTAATTGGAGAAATGTTGGAGGATATGGAGTTATCCGACCCCCAAGCCATCTGAAGGCAGCCCTGTATAGGGAAGCTTTTTAATGTTTAATGTTTTATTATGTTTTTATAGATGTTGGAAGCCGCCCAGAGTGGCTGGGGCAACCCAGTCAGATGGCTGGAGTATTGATAGTAAAATTATTGCTGTTGTTGTTGTTCTCCTATTTTCATCGGTGAAATGTTGGAGGGTATGTATCAATGAGCGTTGAGCATGCCCGGTGTCCTCATGGAGCCATGGAATATTGACTGTCAGCAGAAAAAGAAAAATGTTCCCCTGGGAGAGGCTGGAAAGTGAATTCCTTACAGCTCATAGTATCCCAGAGCTTGAAGGACTGGCTAGCTGGCTGGCATCCAGAAGGGCAGAACTCCTGTTCTGGAGGGAAGATGCACTGCACTGCAACACAGTGTTGCAGATCTAATGGTAAACAGTGGCAGAAGGGGCTGTCCTGGCATTAGGGTAGCCAGTGTGACTGAGCGCTTTCCAGCAAATGTTTGATTAGGAAATGTAATGCCATAGGGTTTTTTTTAAAAAAAAAGAATAGCTTCCATAGCTGTTACCGGTTTAGGGCGACCATTTATGCATCACCAAAAAAGAGAAAGCGCACATTTGCACAAAATTTGCAGGTGCTATTGCTATGCATTTAGACATAGATACTATAACTGAAATGGAAATATGCATTGCTCCCAGGTGACCTGAGTGTGATCAGACCACTGACCGGCGCCTAGTGTTGGTGGCAACATCAAGTGCCACCACTCAAGTTCTGTATCGTTTCTTTTATATATATTTTATTTATTTGCATTTCAAATACAATTCAAAATTGTCACGTCTTCTGTTACTTTCAAAGATACAAACATTAGTGGATTTCCCTTCATCTCCTTCCATGGGTCCCTTTATAATCCACTCCCTCCCGCATTTTCTTAGTTTTCCAATCCTTTCTCTTTTGCTCTTCTTATCTCTTGTTCTTACTTACACTGCTGAAATTACTAACATCCTGCTAAGTTAATTGTCTGTTTTTCCATGTTTATACACACACACACACACACACACATCCAGTCCTCCTTAAACCATTTTTCATCTTGATGTCTTAAAGGTAAAGGGAGCCCTGACCATTAGGTCCAGTCACAGACGACTCTGGGGTTGCAGCGCTCATCTCGCTTTACTAGCCGAGGGAGCCAGCGTACCCTGTTTTGGGGATTCGAACCGCCAACCTTCTGATCGGCAAGCCCTAGGCTCTGTGGTTTAACCCACAGCGCCACCCGCATCTACTGCTAATTCCACATATTCCAACATTTTAAGGTGCCACTCTTCTTTCGTTGGTACTGCATCTGTTCTCCATTTTTGTGCTAGTAGCATCCTTGCAGCCGCAGTCGCATACATGAATAGGTTCTTCTGATTTTTTGGGACTTCTGATATTATTATACCCAGGAGGAAACCTGCTGGGTTTGGGAGGGAATGTTCTTTTAAACATTTTTTTAAAAGTTCATTTTATATTACTTCCTAATAATCTTTAATTACGCTGCAATACCACCACATGTGGAGGAATAACCCTTCAACCTCTTTACACTTCCAACATTCCCAGTTCCGTATCTTTTTCATTGTTCCTTGTTCCAACAGAGGATGCAGTCTTTTAAAGTGGAACACAGATATGACTACTGGTACCTAATATTTGAGCTTCCCATTTGAGCTTGCCATTTGACTCTTTCTGTGTTTCCTATCTTAACTGCCTTGGAGGTTTTTTCCCCTTAGTGTCGAGCGGTATATACATTTTTAAATAAATAAATTACAAACGAAGGAGCTTGTGGTATATTGCATGGGAAGGGTTTTAGGCAGGACAGCAGAATATAAGGTAAAAGGTAAAGGACCCCTGGACGGTTAAGTCCAGTCAAAGTTGACTATGGGGTTGCAGCGCTCATCTCGCTTGCAGGCCGAGGGAGTCTGCGTTTGTCCACAGAAAGCTTTCCGGGTCATCTAAACTGCTTCTGGTGCAACGGAACACCATGACGGAAACCAGAGCACACAGAAACACTGTTTACCTTCCCGCCGCAGCAGTACCTGACGTGCTCTCAAACTGCTAGGTTGGCAGGAGCTGGGACAGAGTAACAGGAGCTCACTCCATCACGGGGATTCGAACCGCCGGCCTTCTGATCGGCAAGCCCAAGAGGCTCAGTGGTTTAGACCACAGCGCCACCCGCGTCCCATCACAGCAGAAAATAATCTAGGCAAGAAGCCCAGGATACTTCTACGTATCCTGTGGTTCCAATAGCAGGGAGAGATGTGCAAAAGGAACCTCATATATTGTGGCATGTGATTAAATAAGTTAATGCCATAGATTAACAGTGATTAAACGAGTTAATGCCATATCTTGCTTTTCCAGTTTGAACTAATTAGACCCATTTAAGATGGAAAGTGAATATCGAAATATCAGCTTAGTGTGGCGAGGCAGGAGCATTTCATCACTTGAGTGTCTGCAGCCGTTTTATTCCCAGGCAAGGGATAAGTGATGGCTTCTTTAAAAGAAGATGAGGCAAATTCATGGATGACACGGCTATCAATGGCTGCTAGCCACGATGGTTGTGCTCTACTTTCACTGTTGGACACAGCAATGCTTCAGAATGCCCCTTGCTGGAAACCACAGGAAGAGAGAGTGCTCTTGTGTTCAAATCCTGCGTGCGGGTTTTCCTCAGTTACATATTGAACAGCAATTTGCAAAACTGAATATATATATATTAAGTTATTTGTGACTGGACATATATACCTTGTTCGGATATTATTTTGAGTCATAATACCAATTGCATTGGGACATCCAGTACATATTATACTTTTGTTGTAAACAGGGCTGTATTTGATTAGATTCTGTTCTCTGTATTCCTTCCTTGTTGGATTCTGAGCTTGTGGGTTTTTCTCAGGCATCCGGTTAGCCGCTGTGAAAACGGGGTGCTGAATTAGGTAGTCCGTTGGCTTTATCCAGCAAGCTGTTCTTATGAGGAAGGAATAATCAACTTGTGACCCTGACTGAGCACTACTGATTGGACAGCAAAAGCCATCATTATGCTTTTGACACAATCACATCTGGGCCATTTTACAGCAAGCATCGGGCTGAACAGCTCAAATCAATGGCAACAGAGGAGGCCTGCGGGATGGGCCTATAGTACAGATGTGTTTAACTCCCATCATCCTTGAGTCATTGTTCTGGCTGAGACTGTTGGGAGTTGAAGTCCAACGCATCTGGAGGGTCACAGGTTTTCCACTCCGGCTTCAAGGCGCTCCACCATTCTTGTATCCCACATTCTTCCCATTTTTTCTCCATGGGGGAAAAATAAGAAAATTCCCCATTCTAGGCAGCCAGCAGCATCCTAAATGCTTTTCTTCCCTAGTGAGGGAAGCTTATAAGGCTGTAACATCATCTTAGAATCCTCTCCTAGGATGGCTGGCAGAGTCTTTTCCCCTACAGCAGATGATTGATCTTCCAAGCACCCAAATATGATGGAAAAGAACCAAGCAACTTTTAATATATAGAGAGAGTTAGATATTTAATTGCACTTAGTAAAGCTCTGTTTGACTCCACTCCTTTTGTTTACGAAAAGAAGGGGGGAACCGTCTAAGTAGAGGAGGCTGCCTTTGAATATATTTCATATTGTCGCCTTCCACCTCTTGCGGAGCTGTGTTGATTGAAAATCTCACGTAACGTTAAGTGGGCAGGTTGTCTGTCTGCATCGCAAAGCTACGGCTCGGTGCGGCACAATATGGAAACTTTGCGGCATTTCCTCAAGGGAGCTGCAGCACTGGAACACGGCGGGGCACTGAAGATCAGGTGCAAGGATTGGCGGAGAGGGAATTCCACGTGCCACTTCTGCAAGTCCCATAGTGCAAGAAGCATCTATGTTAGCACATAATATTTAAAAGTAGAAATAACATTGCAGGTGTCTAGGTCTGTGTTCCCCACCCCCTGTGCAGCGTTTTGATTCCGTTCTACACCTACCATATGCATGGGAAGACACAAGGGATAGGCAGGTCGTAAACAATGCCATTTAAAACTGCATCAGTATGGTAAACAGATTGTTTTGCTTTAATTCTGGTTTCAGCATAATCCTTTAAATAAGCAAGGATTTGCGCCAATTCCATTTCCACAATGAAGCTTTATTTCTACTGCCAATTTGTTCCCGGGTCAGGTTCAGTTCTGTGAATTTTGTTAATTCGCTAACGTCTTGGGCCCAAACTACCTTCAGCATCATCTGTTCCTTTCTGCTCCACCTCAGTCTTTGAGATCCTCTGATGGGGCAATTTTTGTGGCGGCTCACACTTCTACTAGGGACTGAGTCTTCAGTGTGGCAGTAGAGATTCGTCAGAAATCATCTGTGCCTTTTTTTTAAGATGTCTCCTAAAAATGGCCTTATTCAGACAGACCTTAGCAATGGAATTTTCTTCTTACCAACCAGTATTTATTGATGTTTTCACCAAAGTTTTAATTTGTGTTTTTGCTCTTGTTGTAATTTTATCACTCCCATTGTGATTTTGTGCAAGTGTGATTTATAAATACTTGAATGAATTGATGGATGCAGTGGGGGTCATTGTCAGGACCCACTTCCCTTGGAATGCCATGCCCCTTGGCTTGGAGGGGGCTATATGGGGAGAAGGAGGTATTGTGAAATATTGGGTTGCAGCTCTGATCAAGCAACCCTTTGCGTCAGACTACTCCAATGCATGCACAAGGGTATCTGCATGAGGTTTAGCTCTGACACAGAAGTATACAGAGTGGAGCTCCTCCTCCTAAGGAGCTTTGCTTTTGGCTGAATGTGTTTTCGTAAAAAGCATGCCCATTTGTTGGTAGGCTGCCAGTTGCCCGTTTTCATCCTAAAGCAAAGGGAGATAGCTGGGGAATGTTTTGAATGGGCTGCAGAACCAAAGCTCTCCATGCAACTCCCCTGAAAAGAGCTGTCAGCATCGTTTGGCTTCAAGGCAAAATCTCTCTCTCTTGCCCACACACCAATAGCTGCAGAGGGACTAAATCCCACTCCCAGCTAGCTATGCATCTGCTTCTGAAGCTATGGAGCATTGTTATTGGTTGGAACCATAGTAACCCAAAGGGTGAAGGGGTCGAGATCCTTGGAAAGCGCAGATTCTTCATTTCTCCCAATCTAGTTTCACTTCCCTTGCATACGGAGGCCATCTGTCCTCTAAAATCCAGTTCAGACCCTGTGAATTTGGCATCGGCGGTTAAAAATATTTTGCATCATAAAATCACAAGGCAGTTTTTAAACGCTGCTCCCGATCCTCACTCCCCACACATTTACACGCTCCAAATCAACCGTACTAACAAACCAAACATAGGGTAATTGTATAAAATTAATTCTGACACAGGCACAGTTTTACAGATGTAACTTAGCATTACACACAAAAACGCAGTAGCGGGTGTTTTTGGTTTTGGGTTTTTTTTTAGGCAATATTAATTTCAAGTGTATTGACTGGAGACCATCAAACTATAAATTAGCTGATCTAGGATAATTAAGGAGGTGACACACACCATAATGGAAGATTGTTGGCAGTTAATAGGCGGTTTCAATTATGAAGTTGAACTTTGCAGGGGAAGGGTAGGGGGCTTAATAGGCCATTAATTTTCAACCACATATGCATAATGGAGAGCATCCAAATCTCTCTCTGATCACTTGCTCTTATACCTACAATTGCACATTTATATGGACAAAACAGAGGGTTTCTTTTTTGGGGGGAGAAGCCTTTTTTGTTTTCCCAAGCACGTCTGTTTGCTTGTTTTTCTCCTTCAGCTATCTATCTATCTATGTTTTGGGTGACCTTTAAATATTGTCTTAGAATTTATTTTGAAAATTCAGACCTTTTGAAAGGCATTTTAGCCAATTATTTATGAAAATTCTATTTTATTGCAGAAAGGTGGTGAAAGGTAGAGGAGCCTGAAATCATGTGAGAGAAACATAAATGATGTACCATGATAATGAAGCATGTTTATGCAAAGGAGTGTGTCTGTGTAATCTGTCATTACTTGAGCAGTTCACCATTCTTCAAATGAACCAGTTGCTCAATAGATGTGATGATCTGAAGTGCTATCTATTTATATATGTATATCGTTGCTTTGAAAACTAACATGTTCCCTCCCCCATAGAATTTGGGTTGCCCTTTTGCCATCACTCTCTGCAGTGCCGTAGTTTAATATAATACTGTAAATGATAGAGACATTGTGGCTAAAATCCTAGGAGTTTTTCATCTCCCTGGCTGTCCCTTAATAGGCTCGGTGTCGCAAACGGACGGAGCTTCTGGTTTTTTTTTTGTTTTTACCTGCATTTGATTAAACAAATTCTCTATTATCCATGTGATTACAAACATTCTCCTCTGAATCCATGAGCGTGTGGTTAATTCGGCCAATACTGCATTTTCACCCATCGCTAGACAACGTTGCAGCATCTAAAATAGCAAAGTCTCTTCTTTAGCGGCGTGCGGCTCTGCACCTCGGCTCCTGCCATCTTAATAAAGCAGGTCTTTCCCACTGAATGTGCGGTTTTGCCGTTACCTAGGACTGTAATTAAGACTGCGAAAGAGGATCCACCGGGATCTTTGCGGCCCTGGTTCCTAATCGTGTAATATTATTTCATGGTTTGTGCCATCTGCTGTCCCGGCCCTATTCATTTTGGCCCTGGCAGGATTGTGCCCTTAATTGGAGGGAAATGCAGCTCTGCTCCTCGAGAAGCAAAAGGTACCATATTCTCTTCCCCATCGCCACCACCCGCCTTCCCTCTTCATCAGTGACCGGTCGCCAGAAGAAACCAAACCAAAGAAAATCCCTATGTGGTCTGGCGATTCAAAAGTAGGAATATCAGGACTCCGAGGTCTACGGCTTTGTGTATTAGTACATATTGAGTCTTCATTCCAGGTAGCAAACAGCTGCATCTTTCTTTCTTTTTTAATCTTTTTTTAAAAAAAATAAAATCTGCAATGTGTTCCCCACCCCCGCCTCCCAAGAGACAAGTGTTTGATTTAGTAGGCTCCGTCTCAGAACGTTATAGATTAGTAGTTGAGCGAGGTAGGGATTGTGAATATTGAATATATTTGTTTTGTATTTCCAATGGCCGGTCGAATAATGAAATTCCTTAACTACTTCTCTTTAACTTGGCTGAAGAAAGCTCGGTATGTTGCTAAATCTCTTTTCACCGGCACTGCCGAGAAACAACTTTAATCCTTGTTAGAAAATTGCCAAGTCTGCGGCTGACAAAGAGCTCATGCTTGTTCCATTGTTAGTGCTCCCGGGCCCTGAGAGTGGAGCCCTTTACAGCTGCGTGGATCCAGCCTGGCTCAGCTGTACTATTTAAGAGAGGAGGGTTTGTCAATTTCTATTGACAATGGAGAGAGTTTTTCAGCGCCTGTAGCAGTGCTGGACGCAGTTGGAGATCAACGCCAGCCATTCAAGCAGCACCCTCTTTCATTGCTTTGGTTTGTTAATTCAAGACTAAAGGTCCACTGAGGGGGTTTAGGGTGTTTAAGAAAGCTGATGAACTGAAAGCGTTTACGGCCCTGGTGTGGCAATTTCCATAGTCGGTGGCAACTATTGGCACGGAGTGAGCTGTGTCCTTGTTGACCCTCTGGTTATTAAAAATGCACAAGTGCTGCGTTTCTCAATATTTCAACACTCTTTCATTGTCAATACCACCTTCTGAGCCCTTCAGCTTCTTACTTGCTCTAAAGATCGTCTTAGATTGGGTTTGAAAACTTCACCTTAAACACTAGATTAGACTGATGTTCTGTTTTCCGTGCTCCTGTTGATTTGTTGAACCTTCCTAGGGCTGGAAAGCAAGTAGCAGCTTGATGGGAAGACGGGTCGCTAATATGATTTACCAGTCTACAGTCATGCACAATAAGTGTGAATAAATACAGGGGTCTTGCAGAGTCAACCCTAGCCTTTCCTTTTTTTCTCCTCTTTTTTTTTAAACTTCAAAAGAGATATTTCAAGGGAAAATGAAGTGAGTAATACATGCCCTTACAGGAGCTGTCTGAACTATGTATGGGGGGGGGGAGGAGGGAGAGAACAAATTTTCTTTTAAAATGGTTGGCTGCTGTCATGCACTGGTGTGAAAAATATATATATAATATACACTTTCTGTTTTATTCCTGTATAGGCAACAGCGCAGCAACAAAAAAGCAATAATGCCATAGAATTGACATCAGGGCACAATGTAATGCCTTTTCAATTTTCCCTCCTCCAAGCTCAGGGGAATGTGATTATTTGGGGTGTCGTTGAAAAGTATTGTTGTTTTTACTGTAAGAACTTTGGAGTCTAGCAGGCATCATTCACTGATACTAAAAAAAATAAAAATTGTTTGTCTTAAAAACACAAAAAGCTTGCATACTGCAAGTGAACACTGTTGAGACAAATAAAGATGTAGTTTTACTGTGCTCAAAATGCAGAGGGAGTATGGCTTCCTTAGCTTTCGCCTTCTTAGCCGTTGTATTTAGAAGGTTTTGGAAGGGAATGGTTTGGCTAAGATTGGTTGGAGTCAGAGGTGGAGCTTACAAATTTTGTTAAGGGTCCTGCTCCGACCCCACTGCCATATAATTTGAGCACTGGCTGTCCTGGTAAAAAACAGTACCCGTGGGTTGTCATTTAATTTACTATATTTTTGTACTGAATATGAGAAGAGCCCTGCTGGTTCAGATCAAAGGCCCATCTACTCCTGTTCTCACAGTAGCCTACCGAATAGAATAACTGTAGAGTTGGAAGGGACCCCTTGAGTCATCTAGTCCAACCCCCTGCAATGCAGGAATCTCAGATGAAACATCCAAGGAAGGAGAGTCCGCAACCTCCTGTGGGAGACTGTTCCACTGCCAAACAGCTTGTACTGTCAAAGTTTTTCCTGATGTTTAGTCGGAATCTCCTTTCTGGTAACTCGAAGCCATTGGTTCGAGTCCTACCCTCCAGAGCAGGAGGAAAATAAAGCTTGATCCCTGTTACATGGGACAGCCTTTGAGATATTTGAAGATGGCTATCATATCTCCTCTCAGTCTCCTCTTTTCCAAGCTAAACATCCCCAGCTCCTTCAACCGCTCCTCATAAGGCTTGGCTTCTAGACCCTTGATCATCCTAGTCTCCCTCCTCGGCACACATTCCAGCTTGTCAACATCCTTCCTGAATTGTGTTGCCTGCAGGAAGCAAGCAGGAGCACAGCCAGCACTTTCCCTACTCGTGATCGGAGGCGACTGGCATTCAGAGGCATACTGCCTGCAATACTTGAGGTAGTGAGCAGCCGCCATGGTTTAGGAGCCACGGTGAACCTTATTCTTCATCGTGCTGTTCTGTCTTACACTGGGTTGGATCCCAAGATGTTGTTCCATCAACAGAAGGACAACCTCCCATAAGCAAACGAAAGCTTGGGATCCAACCGCAGCTTTCCAAGTCCTGTTTTGAGCTCGTGAAAGATTGGGTTAAGATCAAGCATGATTGGGACTTTAGTGGTGATGTGATTTTGTTTGGGAGACTTCCCAGGTGTGTGTGTTCTGGGTGCTGTAAGAAGCATGTCAGCACTTCCCCTTTCAGGCAGCGATGACATGGGGATTTCTTTAACCTGCATTTATTCCCGAAAACCTTACGAACATCCAAGCATCCTTTGCTGTAGGTAGAGCGACTCCAACCTGCAAAATATTCCAGTCAAAAATCCTGTAGTCCTTTTGACTTCCAAATAGAAATGCATTCGGCGCTGCACAGAGCTCATTTTCTATTAGTAAGGTCTTGACAAAATATGGAAGACAGCAGAAGTATGACTTAAGTGTTGGTGCTGACCTTTAAAGCCCTAAATGGCCTCGGTCCTGTATACCCATAGCTGCCAACCCTCCCTTTTTTGGCGGGAAACTCCCTTATTCCAATGCCGTTTCCCGCTGCTATCCCGGATTGTTGATATCCCTTAAATTTCCCGGATTTCAAAGGAAGCAACTCCTCTCCCTCCCTGCCAGTCAGAGAGGCTCCTCAGCTGCGTTGCTCGGCTGCCAATAAGGAGTCTGAGACCGACTGGGGGCGGAGCTTGTATGCCTTGTGCAGCCAGAACCTCACGCCCAACCAGACAGACAGACAGCCTGCCGTCTATGCGCTCGCTCTTTCGCTCACCCGTTCGTGCGCAGCCTCTGGAGCGCAGGGTGGCGAGGCTACTTGGTGCCATTACACCGCCCTCACGGCATCCCTTATTTTCAAATCCAAAAGTTTGAAAAAATCCCTTATTTTCAAATCCGAAAGTTGACAGCTATGTGTATACCTGAAGGAGCGTCTCCACCCCCATCGTCCAGCCCGGACACTGAGGTCCAGCTCCGAGGGCCTTCTGGCAGTTCCCTCACTGCGAGAAGTGAAGTTACAGGGAACCAGGCAGAGGGCCTTCTCGGTGCCTGCCCTGTGGAACTCCCTCCCAGCAGATGTTAAGGCAATAAGCAACTATTTTACTTTTGAAAGACAACTGAAGGTGGCCCTGTTTAGGGAAGTTTTTAATGTTTGATGCTGTATTGTTTTAAATATTCGGTTGGAAGCCGCCCAGAGTGGCTGGGGAAACCCAGCCAGATGGGTGAGGTATAAATAATAAATTATTTATTTATTTATTATTATTATTATATTAAATATAAATGGATGTTGTAAAATGGATATTAGAAACCATGCTCGTGATTAACACTTCTCGGGGCTTTCCGCCCCACTCCACCCTGCTACTTGCAACTAAATACAAAGAAGGGTGATGCTAAATGTAAAATTCCGGACCCAGCGCTGTTTACCAGCTTATCCTGTCCAGTGCTAAACAGTGATTTTAGCATTTAAAGGTTCAAGGGAAGGGGCAACAGCAAGCACAGGGCCCTGTTTGATGTGTGTGCACGGGGCACATGGCATTTGTGTGTTTAGGGGAGTGACTTCGGCCAAGGTTCTTTTCTCTATTAGCCTCCCGCAACCCCATTAATTTCCTTTTCAGGGAACGACAAATCACAACACTTCCTTCGACAAGCTGCAGCTTGCTCATTTGTGCAAAGTGGCACCACTTCTGCTCCCGACTTAATTGTTTGATGCCCAGTCTCCTTTGCATAACTAATCGACGGCCCGCAACGTGGGCTTTTTCCTTTTCTCGCCGAGGGTGCCGGTCTTCCCATGGAAATGGGCAGCACTGGACCGTGTTGCACACCTCCGAGGTTAATTCTTCCCAAGGTCTGTTTGATAAGAGAACAGATTGGGTCTATCATATTGCATGTAACAATGAATAGATACAAAAGAACAAATGGTGGTTGAGAGTGTGATCAGGTGAGCGAATTTATTGTCGCAGTGAATTCACTCAGATACCATCTGTTAAGCTACATGACACTCATCTCAATGTGGCTGACAGCATTTATTTGAATGCCACCTGTTATCCATGGATTTAAAAATAACTTCTAATCAATAAATCTTTTTAAAATATTATATATTATATATAGTGAATAAGACTCGTAAAAGCAAACTCTACAAGGCACGCATCTTTTAATGTTTGCTTACTTCCAATAGCCGGGATTCAGCTCTGAAGAGAGTTTGTCAGAAATAGATAATAAGCGAAAAGGAAACTCCTAATTTGCATATATTTGCATGCCTGTTCACAGCCTTTGCAGGTGCTAAACAACAAATAGTGGCTAGGTATTGTATTCAACAATATCCTTATTCTGAAACAGTAACACTATGATGCCTCAGAATTTATATTTCGGAATTTTTAAATCATGGCTAACAGTCCAAGAGCAGGTCCACGCACGCCATAGGACCTCGACCAAAGAATCCCAGGAAATGTAATTTGTTAAGGGTACTGGGAATCATAGCTCTGTGCAGGGGAGACTTGCACGCAGCGTCATTTAAATGCAAAGCCAATCACAAGTCCTGCTGGGGGTTGTCTCCACCTCAGGAACACCAGTCATGAGCTCCCAAGTGGAGCAGGCCCCTGCTGAAAACAGGGCTTGCCACCAGTGTGGAATTTAAATTTAAGGCCTACTGCAAGCCTGGGCTAGGATCAGGTCTACTTTGGAACCCACCAGATGCATCCGGTTCCCCACCGCTGTTCTAGAAGTGCTGCTTTGGGACTCAATTCCGAGGAATTTCCCCAGCACAAGTGTTGCGAACCCCGCTTTTCCCAGTGAGCCACTCCGTTACAAATAAATGATTTTTATTCAGGTGCGCCAGTTATATCTATAACCCCTCACACCCTGCCCTCCGAGGTTCGACTTTAGACCGATCTCCCTTATAACTCTGGGGATCCCTGTAACGTGAGTGCTCCCGTCCAGCTGGCGTGGCCAGTTATAACTCCTGCTCCAGGCTACTGTGATGAAAACCTCCTTTGCCTACAGCCCTGGGTTTCTTTTACTCTGAAACCCCCACTGTATCAGCTGCCTAGCCTCCGCTAGCAACTCTGTGGCGTTCAAGGTTTCCACCCTCTAGCCCCTCCTTAGTGCAACTCCAGGACACAAACTATCTCTCTCAGGTCCAGTTTTGCCCCCTCCTTGAGTTCACTATGTTGAGCTTCTATATAACACGCTGGACTTTACAGATGACGATACTTCTTGGCTTAAATGAGAACAAGACTTTATTTTATAACAAGCATAACGGTTTCAGTATTTTGTATATGTCGAACTTGGTTTCATTACAGCTTAGATCTTAGTTTCTCCAACATCAATAAACCTACCCAAAAACCTCCCTCAGACTATTCTAACTCCTCCCTCTCCAGATCCTCTCTAACTCTCTTCACCAACCCACTCCAACTCCAACTCTCCCAACCAACGGCAGTTCCCCCCTTTTAAACCTCCGAAGGTTCCGCCTCCTCGGAGCGAACTGCCATTCCAAAAGGTTCTGTAACTTAACCCATCAATAGCTGGGGTAAACTCAACATTCTTTCAGCCAGAAGGGCTGGTTCGTTACAACAAGCCGTATCGAAACATGTCGCCATTGGTGCAACTCCCCATTTAGCTGGGCTTTGAGCAGAAAGCATACTGGCAGGCTGTGAACGTTATCATTAGCTCAGTGGTATCTGGGATTGTACTTGCCGTCGTTTCAATCTTTCCTTTATTGCCAGGGCTTGCCCAACCAGAGAGGCAAAATAGGCTCCCCCTTGGGGTGCCAAAATTCCAGGGGTGCCTGCTTAGGCAGCATGAAATTGCCTCTGCCTGTGCTTTTGGAGGATGTGCACAGATGAAGTTTAGCAGCTCCTTGGCTGGGTAATATCTTCTGCTTCCCAAGAGACACAATGGAAGATCCTTCTGATCTCCGCTGCCCAGAGAGGGAATAGACGAGAGGATTTTTTAAGAGCAGGAAGTAAAGAACTGCCAGGCATTAAAAACCAAAGGAAGAAGATTATCTGGTTAACTGTTCATTACTTAATATGCTGTTATTTCACTGCTCAGCCTAACATGCACATAATAAGCTGCAAGATGGGAGTGGCATTATTGTAGTTGATGATGTTGTTCTTGTTTAGCCAGGGCACCTTTGTTCAGCCCTAATTTCTGCTTGCTTGGTTCTGGCTGCGGGTACTAAACCGTATTCATATAGTCTCCACTCCATGAAGCTTTGTGTTCCCCATTTCTTGTGTGTGTGTACACATACACAAATATATACATACCCTCTCCTATTGTAAAGGAAGAGGAAATTATGTTAGGAAAGGATTTAAAGCTGCTTCTTTCTTTTTTTAAGAAAGCCCTGAAGTGCTAATTCTCTACAAATGCAATTTCGCTCCTAAAATGAAACCACCACTCTGTTTTTCATACTTTGACCACAGGGTTCTGTTTAGCAATTGATACTGAGAAAGGCAGAAGCTACAGAGGTGGTTTGTTTTTCTATTTTGCCTTGGCGACTGGTTAAATATCAATGCTACTTATTTTAGCTAAAGCCTTCCTAACATCTTTGATTAAGAACACTGAATATACCTAGTAAGCAAACAGGTAGTGCCTTAAGGGACGCGGGTGGCGCTGTCGTCTAAACCACAGAGCCTAGGGCTTGGCGATCAGAAGGTGAGCTTCCATTGCTTGGTCCCTGCTCCTGCCAACCTAGCAGTTCGAAAGCACGTCAAAGTGCAATTAGATAAATAGTTACTGCTCCGGCGGGAAGGTAAACAGCATTTCCGTGCGCTGCTCTGGTTTGCCAGAAGCGGCTTAGTCATGCTGGCCACATGACCCGGAAGCTGTACGCCGGCTCCCTCGGCCAGTAAAGCGAGATTAGCGCCGCAACCCCAGAGTCGTTCGCGACTGGACCTAATGGTCAGGGGTACCTTTTCCTTTACCTTAGTGCCTTGACCAACTCCAAAATGCCTTCGCCTTTCCTTAGGTCAGTATTTACCTGTGTGTTGACCTCACGGATGGGAACCTATGGCCCGCCAGATGTTTCTAGACCGTAGCTCCCTTTATCCCTGAGCACCCATTGTGGCTGATGGGAGTCAGGGTGCTCCAAACGGTCTCTATTTTTGAGCGAGGTTCAGCCACATCCCAGGCTGTGGAATTAGCTGGTTTGGAGCTCTTGCAAAAAACAAAAAACAACAACCCATTTTCCTAAAAGCCCAGACTTCCCAATAAGGGGTGTAATTAGTGTGGTAGAAGAGCTGGAGGCAGGGGGTGGAAATCACATCTGGCAACCAATGCACCGCTTTGGTTTCAGATAGTACATGGGTAGACGAGTCTAAGAAGCCCGGGACACAAATTTTACAGCCTCTAGCAACTATGGTGGCTCAGAATCATAGAACTGATGATCCTCAGGGTCCCTTCCAACCCCCTGCAATGCAGGAATATGCAGCTGCCCCATATGGGGATCAAACCTGCAACCTTTGTGTTATACATTATCAGTTCCCTCATCCCAATTTTAGCGTCTGTCTGCCTCGCCACCCCCCTCTATTTCATTACACCCTTGGTAAGAGAGTGAGAACTGCAAAAACGGCAGGAATTGTGTTTCATCGTCGGATGCCCTCTCCTTCCATTAGACTTCATTTCCCTTTTTGCTAAGTGAAACTTGCAGAGCTGTGCAATTTTTCCCTTCGTCTCCGTAAATAATCTTCTTCCCCCTACTGTTTTAGCAATCAGTTATTTCGTGCAAGCGTGCGCACGGAACACTCCTTTTTGCCTACGGAGCGCGATGTGCGAAACACTCTTTCACATGAATATGGCCCAGCTCAACGGCACTGAGGAGTTTTTGCTAATGCTAATTCGCGTGAAGACCAATTCAGGTCAAGTTTGCCAATTTCCTAGCAGCGACACTTGCCGTTTTACTGACCGGGATTAAGGCATCGTTGACTTCAAGGGCTGATTTGCAGCCCGTTTGAAGGGTCCAATTTGCCTCTCATCGCCAGATCTGCTAAATGAATAATGGCGGACATGACATATCTATATATATATTTACTGCCTCTTCTTTTTTCTTAACAGCAATGGTACAGTAACTCTATGAAAATCATATGCGTGTGGCTGGCTGATAGATTAGAACTGCAGCTTCATATCTATCAGCTGAAGACTCTCATCAAGATAGTGAAGGTAAATATATTAGAATTAGCATTGAAAAGAGAAGCAAACAATGAATTCTTCTGGCCTTTTTTAAAAAAAGCAATTTTATTGGTTTTTAAACTAATACAATAACCATTGAATACTTACCTAGCAGTACATCCAAGTGTTTTGTCTCTAGTCATAAACTTACACATATTACTTAATGTAACCCCTCCACTGAGAATATTGAGTAATTGATATAAGGAGGTCTTGATTTTGGTCATTAACATAGCTAAAGAATGGGGTCCACTTTTCTTGGAAGGTGTCTCTCTTCATTATGCCTGTAATTGCCCTCCTGTGTCTGGTGAGATGTTCAGACATTGCTGTATCCCAGATATTATGCATCAATATAGCAATTTCCCCAAAGCTTTGAAGCACTTTGGTTCATTCGTAAGTTCAACTGCTGTAAGGTGGATATTTCACTTAAAAAAAATGGGAGGGCAGCCCAGTGAGTTCATGGCTGAGATGAGATGACATCACTCGTTCCAAACCTGTTACCCTTCAGCTGTTTTGGGACTAGAGCTCCCATCAGCTAGCTTGGCTGGCGCTGATGGGAGTTCTAGTCCAAAACAGCTAGAGATTAGGAATGTTGAATTAGTTCTTATGGTCTTGGTCTCAGTGACTCATGAGCTGCACCAAAACGGCTACAGCACTTGCTTGAAAGGGCTGAAGCAAAGCAATGCACTAGTACCCATCTTATTTGCAGTGAAAAGGTTCCTTTTAGAATTATCTGGGACTGGCAGAAAGAATAATTTGTTTAGTAGCTGAATCTCTGCTTCGCAATGGAAGTCACTCCAGCAAATCTAGAGTGGTGTACATAAGCCAAATTGAACAAGCAGCTAGCGTCTAATAAACATGTCCCCGGAGGCCAAAACACTGCAGAACAGAAACCCAAAAGGCCACTTAATGAGTGATTGGTGAGGTGATTTAGTGGTTTGGAGGCCTATCTGAATCTGTTCAGCTACTTATCAGGTGCAAAAATGGAAGGCTGCACAAATGGAGATTGACTGATGGGAACATTTCCCCTGCCAGCAAATTGGATCCTACAGCTCCCGATGTGATTTCAGTGGCCAAGCACCACCGAGTGGAATTTGTGTGAGTGCATACACGTAGCAGAGGGGAGTTAAATTGCATTTGCGGCTCCTACAATTATTTTAATAACTTTTTTTTATTAATATGGATCACTAGTTTTGCATGTGTAAAATAATTCTACAGAAGTAGTTTAAAAGAGATGAATTGATCAAGCCTTCAGCATGATCAATGGAAGAGTTTGCACATCGAACTGAAGTCTTATTTTCCAGTTCAGAAGCACTTTGAGGGTTAAACTTGATAGTGTTTCTGGCATTCCTGCCACAGGCACGGGCCATGATTCGGCACACTTGCTCAGTTGTTAGCACTGGATCTCAATCTGGAGCCGTATTTTGGTATTCAGATGGTTGTTTAATGCAAAATTTAAAAAATCCTTCCAGTAGCACCTTAGAGACCAACTAAGTTTGTTCTTGGTATTGGTCATTGTTTAATGCAGTTGATCATGAAAAATACTGTCCTTAGTTCAGAATAATCAGCTAGTCATGCATCTAAAGGACATGTAAACCATCCAAGTTGTGTTTCACTTTGGAAATGTAAAGCAATAATAAGTACTGGTACCATCTTGTTTTTAAGGGCCTGTTTTAACATTCTTGTGATTTAAGGTGAACAGAGCACGGTCTTTTTGTATTCAGGGTAGTTTTCTTCCAACTCTGCAATCAAAGCAAAAAGAGCCTTTAGAACAGTCCTGATTCCCAGCGGCTGTCAGCCCAACACCTTTGTAAGCCTATATGTTTTGCTGCATGTAACAATGAAACACAGCCTACAGTGCGGCATTCAGGATGAATTGGCCGGTGTCTTTCATTAGCCCAGATTCTGCTTGTGGAACCATTGCTCAGGCAATTGTGCTGTACCTGAGCTATACCGTTACGCCAGAGTCATGTATTACCGGCAAATTAAATATTTGTACTTACTCAAGGCAAGCGATTCCCAGAGCTGCTGCTCTTCCTGATAACCTCCAGGAGAAAGCATCCCCAAGCCACACAGGCTATTGGAGAGTTGCTCATTAAGTTTAAGAGCCAGCTCATTCAAGACACAGCAATTACTTGATGAGAGTTTGATACGTTTCTTTGGAAAGCATGTGAAAGAATGCTACTTTTTTTGAAAGAGTGCCGTTTTCTTCCCCGTTTCTGTGTAATGCAGCTCTCTCTTTTACACACACACACACACACACACACACACACACACACACACTATGAAAGGTACCGGAAAAGAACTCTCTGTTGGGAGATGTTACACTGAAAACTACTTTCAGGCTTTTTAGCACCATAAACAGAATGTTTAAATAGCTCTCCTTTGCCCACAGCAATACACTCTGGGGCTTGGGGATTGGGATCCCATTCTTGTGTGTTGTGTTGAAGGAGGAAGTATAGCTTAGGGTTAAGAGCATGTGATTTCCATCCAGAACATTCCAGCTGCAATCCTTGACATATATCTATTTGGGACTACAATTCCCATCATTCCTGATTACCGGTCCTGCTAGCTAGAGACGGTGGGAGTTGAAGTCGGAAAACAGCTGGGGAACACTGAGTTAAAGGATCTCAAATACAGGGCTGGCACAGACATCATCCCAAGCCCCAGAGCAGCTGTTGCCCTCCAGATGTTCTGGACTACAACTCCCAGAAAAATCATGTTGCCTGGCAGAGAGGCTGATGGGAGTTATAGTCCAGAATATCTGGAGGGCACCAGTTCAGTGAACGCTGTTCTGAAGACTCACTGTCAGCCATGGTAGACTGTTGTGATCAAAACAGTCCAATGGTCTGCTGTTTACCTACTATTCCCTTTTTTTTTTGCCAATTGATTCTTTTCGATTTTACAAATTGTTGTGGATTTGTTAAAAAACTGAGCAAATTTAATACGACTTTTTCAACAACAAAAACGAATTCCCACCCCCTTCTTAGATGTGTCCATAATTAACCCTTATTGCTGCTTAATTTCATAGTTCTAATTCACATTCCATTTTTTCCCCTTTTATCCATCAGTGATCCATTTGTTAATTCCTGTTCGTGCATTAGTTAACATTTCCAATATTGTCAAGTGAGGATTACGCATCCATTTATCAAGCCACGTTAATTCGCCAATTCTATTCCACATACCTTTCCCCAACCCTTTATCGCGGTCAGGCCTTCATTCCGTCTGCCCCCTTCGACGAGACTGACGTTTTGAGGGAACTACAAAGGGGAAGAACTGACCCTTTGCTGAAAATATTCTCTTTTTGCTGCAGAAGACCTATCGAGACTTCAGGCTGCAGGGCGTGCTGGAAGGAACCCTGAACAGCAAAACATACAACACCGTCCACAGCCGTCTGACAGTAGAGGAAGCCACGGTCTCTGTCTCTGATGGGAGCGGACTTCAAGGCATCACAATGAAGGACAGCGACGAAGAAGACGGCTGACCACCTGCTTCCCCTCATGAGTGTTTGTTCCGTAATTTGTCCTCACACTTCGCGTTTATGGTTTTGCCTTAATGCCCCGATGCTGTGGTGTAAAATTCATCCCACTTGTAAGGGGGGAAAGGTGGGCTAGAAATGGGGGAAGCGGGTGGTATCGGGGCAGGGGTGTTTAGTGCCGAGGACATTCTGAAGACAATGGCCAGGGTGGGGTGGGGGTTGCATATTTTTCTATGTAGCTTTGCTTTGCACTTTTGAGAATGCCAGCATGGAGTGTGGGCTCCATCCCTTTCTGTTTGTCGCGTTGCCATCTCTCTTCCTGTAACCGGACGGGAGAGCAGACATTGTACATTACGCAATACTACAGGCAGTCATCATTGGAAACGGCTCAGAGCAGGCATTTCATTTGCAGCAACTGCAGCCCGAAAATGTATTTCCCATGGTTTGTCGCTGTTGTGTTTTGTTTCTGTTGTCGGTCTCTTGCTTTTTTCTTCATTATTAGGAGACATGCATTTAAAAGAAGAACTTGGTCCCTAGTCCTTTGATTTTGCTTTGTATAAAAGGCAAGAGTCATTCCAAGGACTGCCAGGGGGAAAAACACAAACACACACCACTACAAGTGTTGCATCTTCTCTCTTGCAAATTTAAAAACTTTCTCATCTCGTCGATTGTCCAGAAACCTGCCTTCAGTATTTCTATGTCTCTGTGAAAATTTTGCAGGCAATAAGAATCCCCCTTTTCCCTCCTGTCATGACCACTTCTGTATCTAGCCCACGTTTGTACAAAATTCCAAAATTAAAATATGTTTGCAATATTTGAAATCCTTTGACCTCCAGCGCGTGATTTGTTTTGCTGGCAGGAGAGGGCAGTTACAAAAATAAGGTGCAATTGTTTCCTGGAGCCCTGCAACATTTGATAAGATGTTTTTATATGAAGAATTACCTGAGTGGTCTAGCCTATAGTTTATTTAAAAAAATTACTTGCATCTCTATAAACACAAAATTGAAAGCATTAGATGAGCAGACTATATGGATTGTATTCTCCCGTTATGTCTTTTTCAAAAAGGCATTCTGCTTTTGTATACCTTCCCATAAAATGCATACATCTCTGCCTATTGATGACAGCTTGAATGGTTCCAAAGTAATCTGGAAGAGCACTGAGCGAAGAAGTTGGGGGCTGGCGTTACTTATGTTCCTAGTGACCTTAAATGCCTGGCCTTAATTTAGCAGTGAAGTGCTTTACTTCAATGAATTCCTTAAACAATTCAGAATCACTGTGGCTTATGCGACGGTTCTTTGCAAAGACAGGTCGCGCAACTTTGCGGCTGTTCTGTGAGCACAAAGGCTTGAAGGATTGAAAAGTAGTGAGTTCCAGAGAGGAGCTCATTGTTTCGTTTCGTTTTGAAGCACTCATGTAAACTGCGCTGAACAAGGGCAAACAAGTTACACTTCAGCAGAGCTTGGCTCCTCCTCGAAGTGGCAATTACTCCTCGTTCTCCAAGAACTCTCGAGAACTTGAAATAGAGCTATTTAGTGGGAGAAAGGGCAAATAAAATATTCTGTGCTCTTGCACTGTCCTCACAAACAGGATGGCGAGGACAATATGTCTGGGTCTAGCGTTATCTTTGGTCTCCCTTTGGGAAATAACCTTCCCAAATGATGCCAAGAAATGCCAAAAAAAAAAAATGGATAGAGTGAGTGATCATCATTATTCCTTCCGGCAGTGTTTGGGGGCTCAACACAAAAATCTCAATCAAAAAGCAATGGGAGTATGGCATAGGTAACCAAATACACCCCATCCAGTGGTCTAATCCTCCCTTCAAATCCATCTCAGACAACAGAAAGGAACACCCCTTGAAACTTACCTATAGATGGTACCTAACACCATGGAAGCTGGTGCGGATACACCCAGGAACCTCACCAAAATGCTGGAGAAGTTGCAGCTCTACAGGCACATACCCTGCCACATGTGGTAGGACCGCTCCAGAATCCAACCCTTCCGGACGTCAGACCTACAAGAAATATGCAAAATAACAAAACAGGCATTAGAAGCCTCCCCAGAACTACCAGATCTACAATTATACTTTGTGGCATTGTGTTTGTGCTGGATTACTGAAGAACACCCTATTGCTAGATCTGGAAGGGCATGGTGATAAATATGGATGGCATGCCTGTATGTGGTATGGCAGAGCCAAAATTTACAAGAGCTTCTCCAATCGTGATCAGAAAGAACTTGATTAGAGTCTGGGGGAAACACAAAAACCTACTGGAATGAAAGACCAGTGGTTATCCTCAACAGAAGCAATAAGTAGGAAAAAGATTAATATGGAGAACCAGTGGAGTACATACAGAGATCTGTTGGATCTTGTAGGGGAGGCACCAAAAATGAAAAAAAAAATAGAATAAAAGAGTATGTAATGGACTGGCTAAACTATTACCAACTTAATGCTCTATTTAAGGCAGACAAAAACATGGTTTTGCAGATGAACAAATCACAATTTGAAAAGGAGCTACTAGGATCTAAGGTAAAAACTCTTTCGAAAATTCATAAATTATTAGAGTGGGAAATGAAGGGAGAGTTTGTTAAGTCATCCATGATCAGCTGGGCTAGGGATGTGGGACACAATATTGACCTAAGCTTATTGGAACAACTGTGGGAAAATAGCTTTAAGTTTACTGCCTGTTACACTTTAAAAGAAAACTATCCTAAAATGATTCATAAGTGGTATTTAACTCCCAACAAACTGACAAAGATGTTCAAATCAGAAAGTGATAAATGTTGGAGATGTAATGAGACAGTAGGAACATTCTACCATATGTGGTGGTCTTGTAGGGTTATTAAAGACTGTTGGGAATTAATTCATAACGAACTGGGGGGAAAACATGTTTAAAAGATTCTTTCCCAAAAACCCAGAAGCTTACATTCTGGGTATAATAACAGAAGCCCCGCAAAAAGAAGTGAGTCTATTGATGTATGCAACCACGGCTGCGCAAAATTTGCCTGGACAAAAGAGAACAGACGTGGTTCCAACAAAAGAGGAGAGGCATCATAAACTGCTGGAATGCGCGGATTGGATGAGATAAAGAGAACGAGAGAGGAAAATTTAGAAGAACAAGAAAACGCGGATAGGTTGGGAATAGAGAGGAAACCAGGAAAGGGAAGTGTCAGGAGGCGTGGGGTCCCTTCCCCATCTGGCCGCTCAAAGAAAGACTCTGAATCATTAAGCTTTGAAGCTTTAATCTTGGCTAATTACTTTACAATGCGGAGTACATCATAAAAACGACTCGTCAATCACTCTCAGATTCCCAGAGTGGCTTTTCGCGATTCTCCCGCCAGGAAACCCATCTCGGCCAATGGAAGCACCTTGTGCGCCTCTTCTTTCCTTCCCCAGCTACGTGGCGATGGCTCTGCCTGGCTGGCTGAAGCCCCTCCACCACCTCTCCTTCTCCACTGCTGGGGCCGGAAGGGGAACTGGATGAATCTGTCATTAAAATTGGGGGCTGCTCGCGATAGCTACTTAACGCAGGACTGGAGCAGGGCTGCAGCCCCATGACAGGAAGTATATGAAAATAAGTTCTCTTTCCCCCCCTTTTCTTATCTTTTTTTTTTTTTTTAATGCAACAGTTGTACTAATGTTGATATACCAATGAAGAACTGTAATAGAAAAACAAACAACAATAAAAGAAGAAGCCATCCCAGAACTGGTCCTATTGAATATTTTCCAAGACAATCACACTCACACTACAAAGAACTCATAAGCCACCTACTCTTAGCAGCCAGGAGCATCATAACCAAACACTGGAGGAACCTATCAGGAGTGAACATGGACCACCGGTTCCAAACCGTACGGGAAACAGCCCTACTAGAAAAGCTAAGCAATAGACGAAGACTGACACAGGGACAAATAGAAGAGGACGCCTTCACCCAGGTATGGCTTCCCTTTATCACATACACAGCCCAACAAGACAACAACATGAACCCACTGACAGCACACAAATCAATATGGCTAACTTGACCCAACAATCCATCCCCCCCCCCGACACATGCAAACAAAACTCACTGCAGCCAACTGAAGTCAACCACCCATGCCTTGGGTCCCCCAATCTCTCCCACCACCAATGAAAACTAATAATTGAATAGAAATGTGGGAATGTTTGGGAACGTGGATGATGATTTATAATTTAATATATCTCATCCTAACTTGCACTTGCAAGTTCAATTAGCAGAGTAACATTCCCTTTTAAAATACACACAGCGGAAGTTGCTTTAATTCGCTAGAATCAACTTAATCTAGTTTCCTGGTTTGTCACTATATTTCCCCTTTGTCCCTCTTCAAATAAGACACAGCACACGTCTTCTATAAAAAGATATAAAAGTTTACTCATGGACATTCAATTGCAGAGACAGGAAGACTCCCAAAAGAAGGCAGGCTTATGCATAGTAAAGATATATACAATTGGATTCTCTCCATGTGGGAGAGGAGTCCATTAGGCCCCAGTTGGCTGGAAGCCAACTGAGCATCCTTCCTAAGATGTTGCTTTCATGAGGTAGTAGATCCGAGAGAGAATGGCTACTGACCTGTGGGTTTTGTTCTAACCTGCCCAGGTAAAAGCCACTCCCACATCTAGTTGCAAGAGGAAATTGTCTCAGTCCAGGTGACCAGGAAGTTGTGGCTGGAGGACTGAGACAATCTCCATTGTCTGCTCTAGCATTGTTGTACTTGACTGCTCTAGTGTTTACATCCCACAAGAAAGAGAATGTGAATCCGACACAAAAACCTTGCACATAACACTACGTAGAAGAATGAAAGTTTACTACCCCTCTCTTCTCCCCCAACCTTATACCGACTACAACATTAACGTCTCGCACCGGATTCAGGTAGGTAGCCGTGTTGGTCTGACACAGTCGAAATAAATTTAAAAAATTAAAAAATTGTCCAGTAGCACCTTAGAGGCCAACTAAGTTTGTTCTGGGCATAAGCTATCATGTACATGCACACTTCTTCAGATATAAGATATAACTGATCTGTAGAAAGGACTTTATGATCTGAAAACAGATGTATGTACTTTTGTAACCCAAGAAAATATTGCAATAAAAGCAATTTAAAAAGGAGAAACAAGAAACTTAAAAACATACACAAAGGAAGCTGTCGAGTCAGACAATTTGGCCTGTCCAGCTCAGTACAGTGGTACCTCGGTTTATGAACTTAATCCGTTCCGGAAGTCCGTTCTTAAACTGAAATCATTCTTAAACTGAGGCACGCTTTCCCTAATGAGGCCTACCGCCGCCGGTGCCCTTCCACCGTTTGGCTTCTACGAGTTCGCAAACCGGGATACTACTTCCGGTTTTGCAGAGTTCGTAAACCGAGTAGTTCGTAAACAGGGCTGTTCTTAAACCAAGGTACCACTGTATAGTCTTACTGGCAGTGCCTCTTTGGGATTTCAGACAGGGTTGTCTTCCAGTCTTAGCCGGAGATGCTGGGGATTGACCTTCAGCATATAAAGTTTTACCACTAGACTATGCGCCATCCCAATACCGGTCTGTGGGTATTCACTGGTGATGGGACAGAGCTGCAGGTTAAAGATACACCTTGTCAAAAGCTTTGCTGGTAGGATAGCTGTTGCCTGCAGGTACTGTACATGGTGGGGGTAGTTTTTTACCTTTGGTACGTAAAGAAAAAGAGAAACCTCCTGGGGGAAGCTAACTGAATAACCTGCTTCCCATTCCTACAATTCAGCCACTTTTAAAGCTACAGAAGTGCAAGCTTCAGAAACCGGTCCTTAAATTAGTTCAGTCCCAGTGCAAGGTGTGTGCCGCCCGTGGCCATTAAAGCACATTTGCATTTCCTGCATTTGTGACCTTCAAATTCTCCAGAACCCTTCCTTGTGTAAGTGTTACGCAAAAGGCAGCACCTATAAGAGCACAATGGTTCCGGCTCTCTCCACAGAAACCCAACAGAATCCCAGATCCTTTTAATTTAAGGTTGCTCATCCGTGTGTATTCCCAGGGCACTCGGCAGGTATTAGCATCATTGGACAACTGTCAAGGACCACACTCAAGTCAAGGGCCCTTTATGAATACCTGGGTCCCCCACTCCCAGTCTTACTGCTGCTGCTCCTTGTTATTATTGCCTGTACACAGTCCTCTAAGTGAGTAAGCATCACAGAAGAAAGGACCAAACTACCCTCAACCTTCTCTTCCCTTCTCGGTGGCTGTAGCCAAAAACACTATCATGACGATGGTCACAAGATGGGGATTGACCTTCAGCATATAAAGTTTTACCACTAGACTATGCGCCATCCCAATACCCAATCTTGCCCAATGCCCCCCTCCCAGAACTTACACCATACACTGTATCCCTGTTCGTAATTCTACTCACCCCTTTAAGCAGCGGCCAGAGAAACTCCAGCCCATGACAATCATCATCATTTTAACATCACTTTCCCTTCTCCCTAAAAATCCGAGGGCAGGTTACATAGCCAATACAAAGCAGGTTACAAAACTTACAAATGGGGCATTAGGTTCCCCCTTCCTTCTGCTGAACCATTGGAATTTGCACTGGTGGACTCTGAAAAGGGATCCATAATCTCAGCATCAGATTTCATATTTTTTTCTACCAGTCCAGGAGCCATTCATCTGACTCCCATCTTTCTATTTCCTTTTTCAGTTCCTCTTAACTAAGGGAGACAATTAACCTTAAAGAGTCCCCTAATTGTGCAGTAACCCTTAGCCCTAGATATCTTACCCAAGTGCCCTCGAAAGTCAATGTCTCCTTCTTAGCTCTAGAGATAATTCCCCCTAACTTTCTACTAAATTGCAACAGGGCCTCGAGTGGTTGGTTGAGACTAGTTAAAGCATGAGCCTCACCCTTTGCGCAGAACGATATTTTAAAATCTTTCTCCTAATCCCTTTCATGCCAGAATGCTGCCTTCCAGCTACTATCATGGGTTATGTAACAAGCAAAGGCGTGGCAAAGGAGGCAGCTTTGTCCAATGCTACTTTTCAGTAGAACCTATTAGTTGAATTTCTGCATGCCATGGAGTCAATAAAGAAAGCAATAGGAAATAGCTAGGGCTGCAATGCAGTTGTTTGAAAACTGAATCATACGGTTGGAAGGGACTCAGAGGATCATCTAGCCCAACCTCCGGCAATGCAGGCAGCATTCAAAATTTGCCAGACAGGCGCATTTTGCACCTGGCTATCGGCCACTTGCAACCTAGTGAAGATGCCCAAGCGCCAGGATGGCACCTGACCTCTCCACCATCTGGAGGTGCATGCCTGGGGAATCCTTGGATCTTGATTGTTTTCACACACCAGCAACACATCCTGTAGAATTCTATCCATGATATTTTATCTGAACGAATTTCAGGAACCAAAAAAGTTGTATTGGAAAATACGACTTTCAAGCTGCCTTTCAAAATGGCAACTAGACATTCTGGCAACTGTAACCCTGGTTTAAGAAGTCCTTTGGCACCTAGCTTATATATCCGAGTTTCTAACACTGGAATGCAAGAATATGCAGCTGCCCCATACGGGGACTGAACCTGCAACCTTGGCATTATCAGCACCGTTCTCTAACCAACTGAGCTATCCCGTTCCTTTTGATGTTTTTGTCTTCTCAATCCCAGCCTGAGTCAGAAGAGACTCAGGTCTCTTCCTTTTTTGTGGGGATTTAAAAAGGGAGAGAAAAACCATGTGTGCCAGTTTGAGCTCTTTGGAGAAAAGGAGAGATAGAAATGTGAATAATAATAATAATAATAATAATACCCCCCTCCAAACAAAAGTTAGCAGCAAAGACAGGAGCCCATGCCCTTTCTAACACTTGCCCTGATCATGTGGGGAAAGGCGATATCAAAGCATTTTTTTCAATTACCTTGCCAATGCAATTTTCCATTATCCCCAACAGGAGACAAGCTGTAGCTGAGACAAAGCTTAGGCTTCCAATGCAGCCCACTATTAATCTTGCAGATAGGTCTAAGGCTGGATTAGTCCAGCCCCAAATCCACTACTCAAAACACCCCTCTGCTTGCATCAAAGATCAGTCCATTTAAATTACCTCCTCTGAGGCTCTGACCCCTCCTACGTCAGACTCAACACTCAATGGTTTGCAGCAACTTCCAATGGCTTGCAGCAGCAAACTCAACATTCAGTGGTTTGTATCAGTTTTCAAACCATAGGAGTGGGTTCAAACCATAGGTCATAACGCAGCCTTTCCCAACTTTGCCCCCCCCCCCGGTGTCATTGGACTACAATTCCTATCAGCCCCAGCCAGCATGGCCCAATGATGGATGATGGGAATTATAGTCCAGTAACATCTGGAGACCCAAGGTTCAGATAGGGTGATCTAGTCCGACCTTCTACTCAAGATAGGATCATAGCTGTTAACCTTTCCCTTTTCTTGTGAGGAATCCTATTCGGAATAAGGGAATTTCCCGCAAAAAAAGGGAAAAGTTCACAGCTATGGACAGGATCCAACAGCCGTCCCCAACTTGGTTCAGGTCTGCAACGCTCATCATTTTCATATGGTGCTGAAGTGACTTCCAAACAACCCATATCAGGGCTGCCATACGTCCAGATATTCCCAAACATTGACGGGATTTCAAGGGCGGAACTGACGTCCGAGGAGAATTACCAAAATGCGGCGTTTTGTCTTGGATCTTAGGCAGGTCTATCAAAAAATTATGTTTTGGGGTTGGTTTCCTTTTAAAAAGCCGAAAAACTTTGGGAGTTGTCTAAAAAAAACTTCAGCAACTTTCAGGTTTCCCTATAAAGAAAAGCTCAACAATTTTGGGGTTTTCGTAAAATGCCGTGCATTTGATGGGCAGCAGGGCGTTTTATTCGGCGATTCCCTTTAAAAAAGCTCAGTTGTGCATACATACCTATGAATTTGTAGGTCTGTCTGCACTTGGCTACCCAGAGCTTAAACACATGAACCTTTCACACACCCTTTCAAACACACGCATTTGGAGAGGATCCCTAACTTGGCAGAGAGATAAAGATAGAGAAGACCTGAAATACAGGACAAAACTGTATCAATACAGGATGCAGCATTTCACATTGAAATGCGGGACATTATTGTATCATACAGGACAGGTGGCCACCGCTGAGAAGAAGCCGCGGATCAACCATAGCTGCCTCGAAACCAACGCGCGCCTGGCCACGAAGGCCGGCGGCCTGCTCCCAGGCCCGAGTCCTTGGGCCCGGGGCTCAGACGAAAAGAGAGCCGCCAGGTCGGGTTTGGCGCCCTGCACCGGCGCGGAAGGAAACTCCTGCTCCGCTTCTTGGCGCCTCGTGCCAATGCTGGGCCCCGAAGAGCTTCATTCATACTTACCCGGATTCCGCGCTGAAGAAGACCCTAATAACATGGGGGCGCAGGCGGGCCCTTCCCCAACACTCCAGCCAAGCGTTTACACCGCCATTCCCTCCCGCAGGACGCCTCTTTCAAAGCCGACAGGCCAGGCCAGGCCACGCCCGCCACGCAGCCATTGCGCTTTTTCCACACCTGAGGATTGTTGGCTAAAAGGGCTTCCCAGGCGCAGGTGTCCCGGCAGGATCGTCACCGCCAGCTCCGCCACTTACAAATAAGCTCTCTCCTTCGATATTTCAGAGAGTCAGAGCATTTCGGATTTGGAAGGACCATCTAGCCAACTCCCTGTAAGATCACACCGGGTATTAAGAGCGATAAACCGGGTATTAAGAGCGATAAACCGAGGGGATCCTTTCCCGGGATGGAGGCTTCCTCTGGAGCGTTCTGCGCGCTAAGGCGCAAAGCGCAGGCCCCGGCGGAAGCTCGTTAAAGGAAACTTTCTGCTGGGCGATTTCAGGGACCAGCGGGTTTTCTATCAGCACCCGCTTTCTGGAACCTCTTTCAGGACTGAGGACAGAAGGACTGTGCATTTGACTGGACGGCAGAACGCGGTAGGATCATTGAGGATTGTGCTGTGAATCTCTTGGCAAAATAAACGCATTATTTCTGAGCATCGCAGTGCTTTCCCACCCACCCCCTTGGGATTTCGTCTTTCCCCATACCACATCTGCAACCCTCGCATATACGTGGTGTCCATCTCCCCCCCCCCCCAAGCAAATGAACTTTTGTAAAAGCAGGCAAGCCTGGTGAGAAACTAAGCTGCCTGATCTCAAATGTCTGTGTGTGCCTGTTTGGGGTGGGGGGGCTAAAATGCTTCAATCACAGGAGCTAACTCTGCCCCCCCCCCAAGTTGATGGGCATTGCCATTGAAATGGGGTTTGTGTGCCACATCTTGTGATCGATTTCGTGGTGGCAGGGCTTAGCTGGGTCCCCCAATATTTTATTCAAGAAGGCACCCTTGGCTTTGACCATTTCCTTTCTGTAGTATTACCCAGGGGCATAGCAACGGGGGGAGCGGGGGGGCGGGTCGCCCCGGGTTCCACCCCAGAGGGGGGGTGACACTTTAAAAAAAAAATTGTATTTAATATTTTTTTTAAAAAAAAATACTTTTAACTTCATTGGGGGAAAAAGAGATAACACACACACACACACACAACCCCCCACACCTCACAAAGTGGCGCCATCAGAGCGGGGTGACACTTTTAAAAAAAAATTAATTTTTTTTTAATTTTTATTATTTTTATTATTTTTATTTTTTTTTTTTACTTTATTGAAAAAAAGAGATAATAGACACACACACACACACACAAAACCCCCACACCTCACAAAGTGGCCCCATCAGAGGGGGGTGACATTTTTTATTTTTTTATTTTTATTGTTTTAAATTTTTTTTTTTTATTTTTTTTTTTTAACTTTATTGGAAAAAGAGATAATACACACACACACACAAAAAAAAAAAAAAAAACCCCACACCTCGCAAAGTGGCACCATCAGAGGGGGGAGACACTTTTTAATTTTTTAAAACAATTTTAAAATTAAAGTGGGGGGGTGACAAAAAAAAATTCCGCCCCGGGTACCACCGGGGCTTGCTACGCCTCTGGTATTACCTTTTCTCCAGGAAGCTCAAGGTAGTGTGCATGGTTTTCCCCACCCCAACCTCCATTTTATCTTCACAACAACTCTCTGAAGTAGGTTATGCCGAGAGACAACAACTGACCCAAAGTCACCCAGCATAGCTGAGAGGGGTTTTGAACACAGGTCTTCCAGGCCCTAGTCCAACAAAAACTCTTAATGACTACACCACATCTATGAGAGGAAGGCACTCTGCAATGCCCAAAGGCCTTGTTTTTTCTCATTATGGCCCCATGCTCCAAGACTTGACTCTTAGAAACAGGTGTGAGGGCTGGGGGAGCCAAGACTCAATTAAACCAAAGATTTATTTTCTCCGCCCACAAAGAACCACAGCTTTCAAATGGTTGCTCATATGCATGTTTACTCAGAAGCAAGCTCCGCTAAAAAGAGACCTGCTTCTGAATGAATGTGCTTTAGGTTTCAAGGTTATTTTACTTCATTGTCCTCAATGTTATGCCCCTTTTCACAGGCTTCTGTTCTAGAGTGACTGTCTTTTTTCCTCCCTTTCTGAGCTCTTCTGCCTTTACCGTTGGAGTGAAAGGCAGAAAAGCAGCAACAGGAAACATTTCCAGGCACGGATATGCAGAATTCAGCTGGTGGGCCTGTTTAATTTCTGCCTGTTGCTAAAAGATACATGAACCATGCCAGACCAAAGCAGCAGCAGTATTCTTCTCGCTCATATTATCCAGGTACTAAGAGGTGCCCTGATCAGTTAGCTGTCTTTGTATTTTATTGATAATTAGTACTTGTATGCAAGTAAAAGTTTTAACTGAAAGATAAATGGCCTTTAATTACTGAAAGTGCTGTAGGGGAGGGGAATGGCTCTGATATGTTTGCAGGGGGCAGTGAAGTTTGATTGTGATTATTCAGTGGTGAGGAAAGGCAACTCTGCACATACTCAAGGATACTCTCTTCTTTACCGTTAATTCATCTGTGCCCATTAAGCGTTCTGGCACTAAAGGCAGGTGCCCAACCTAAATACAGATCCTAGCTTGGTTGGTAGGTAGGTGTTTGTTTTTCCAGTATTAACAATAGTAGAACTCCCCAGAAAATAAATACAACCACCCTCCCCAAGAGAACAAGATACACAGATCAACCCCAAATACCCCTGCCACAATTGGACATGTGTTACCAGAGACTGCACACTGATACATATGTTAAAAAATAAATGCCTACCATATTTCTACAAAACCATTTTCTGTTTGCCTTCCGTTCAGTGTGTTTCCCTGTTTCACCAGCTTTCCCATGATCAGCATCCAAACAATTTGTCTTCAAGCAGGCAACTGCAAATTATTCAAGCCCTTCCAGATGAGCTGCAGCCGCTAGGAATGTGATCACTTCTTTATGTAGAAGGTCCTTCTTGTTCATCCTTAAAAAGTATTAATAAAGCCAGACAATTTTGTGGTCCATTTTATTCCCTGAAAGGCTGCCGTCCAAAATGTGTTCACGTCCAAAATGTGTGCTGGCTTGCTTTATTCATGCTTGGTCACTTCCTAACAGTAACTCATGAGCAGTAGGAATGATGGGATGTGGGCATCCCGTGTGGCAGCAGCATGATGGGATAGAACAGTGGCTCTCAAAGGGTTTGGCGTGCCACACTGGTGTGGCAGGAGAGGCTGGCAACTGTGGCAGGAAGCTGCATTGTTGGATACTTTCTGGAAGTCCCGTGATCATATTATAAAGTAGTTGTGTTCTGTGTGACCAATCAAGCACTTCTTTTTGTTTTCCTGTGCATTTCTTGTCAATTAAAAAATCGGTGAGAGCAAATGTTTCCTCGGAAAGCGTGGCCCAGAAAAAAGATGCTGAGAACCCCTAGGATAGAAGGATCCATTTCCTGTCTTCTGGCCCTGCAACTTAAGGGCCAATTCTTTTCCCTAGAGCTGCTAATGCCACCTCTTCTTGACGTCTTGCTGTAGTAATAATGCCATACAAGGGTTTCTGTGCCAGTGGAGGAGGAAGGAAGGGCAGCCTCTTATTTCGCAGCAGGGACAATGAAGTCATGTGTGGAGGGCCATTTGCCAATCCTCTGCGTGCAAATTAAATAAGCTTTGCTCTGAGCGAAATCCATCAAACGAGGTACACAGATGAAGAGGCAGGTGATGTTACTAGGTGTGCCTTGGGGCACACCTGATCCAGCTCTGTCACTGGAAGCCCAGGTAGCTTCAGTGGCTAGAAGCACCTGTTACAAGCTGTGGGAGGTGCAATAGCTACAGCCATTCATTGGCCAGGAGAGCTTGACCACAGTCGTTTAGACCAGAGCTTTCCAAACTGTTCATGTTGGAGACACACTTTTTATACATGCATCCTTTGGCGACACAGTAATTCAGTTTTGCATCATTTTGCGACACGGTAAGACTCTGCCAGCATGTAACACCGCTGCTCAGAGATGCACACTGATTGTCCAATTGCTACTGGGCCAAGTTCAAGGGTTTACTAATAGTATATGAAGCCCTAAATGACTTGGGACCATGGGCAATTGATGTGGGACATAACATTATGTATGAGGATTGGGAAAAACTGTGGAAGAAGGGGATCAAGTTTACCGAATGTAATGTACTACAATAAAATGTAAGGAAAATGATGTATAGATGGTACTTGACCCTGGTGAAATTAGCAAAAATGTACCATACAGATGATAATAAATGTTGGAAATGTAAAGAGAAGGACGGCACATTTTATCATATGTGGTGGATGTGCTCCCAAGATAAAAGACTTCTGGGAAAATATATATAATGAATTGAAAAAAGTATTTAAATATACATTTCTTAAAAAACCAGAAGCCTTTTTGATTGGTATAGTTGGAAAGCATATTGTAAAAGAGGATGTGAGGTTCTTTCTTTATGCTACAACAGCAGCAAGATTACTTCTTGCTAAAAACTGGAAATCCCAAGAGATACCAACTTTAGAAGAATGGCGAATGAAATTACTGGACTTTATGGAAATGGCCGAAATGACTGGACGAATCCGAGAACAGAAGGAAGAGAGCGTTGAAGAAGATTGGAAGAAATTTAATGACTATTTGAAAAAGTTTATTTGATTTGGTACAGGCAGCAGAAGTAGTTAAGCTTAGGTTAAGAAAATAAGATGCGATGCATAATAAAAACACGAGGTTGTAAAGTGTTTTTTTTTTGGTAAAAAAAGAAGAAGAAGAAAACTGTTAAAGAGAATTACAATGAATGTCAGAAAAAAGGGACTTGAGGAAGTAAAAAAAAAAATTAGGCTATGTAAAAAAGAATTACTGGGCCTCGGATATGGAGAGGCCCAGGCTAAACAAAGATTTGATGTTGTTAATGATGTTTGTTAAGTTTGTTTTTAAATGATAAAATCAATAAAATATATTAATATTAAAAAAATGAATTGGGACCAGTTTTCTTGCAGAATCACCTTACCGTATAAATGCCCACTTGATCGCTACATTCTGCCCAACCGGCACTGTTCTAGGGGCCACATAATACTTGATCAACATGTGTCATAAATTTATCTTTTGGTGTGGCAGTACCTACACTTTGGAACTCCCTGTCTATTGACATCAGGGAGGGAAGTACCTTCACTACTCTTTTGGGTGCCTGCTTAAACATTTTTGTTCAGGCAAGCCTATGCAGACATGTAGCAGTTACGTGTGTTTTTATTTCTTTTTAGCTACTGTTGATCTTAATCATTCTTGAATATTTTCAGTATATATTTTTATCAACAATTTTTATATTTTCAATATTGATAAGTTTTTATATTTTTATATTTTTAAAATATATTTTATAAAATAAACCACTTAGAGGTTTTTCTCTCTTTCCTGTAAACCGCTTAGAGATTTTCTTACACTCAGGCAGAACATCTAAGTTTTGTTAAATAAAATAAAATGCCACTTTTCTTTTGAACGATTAAAAAAAAAACACCCTTTGTTATGACCAACCAAAATGCCTTATAATAGGGAGCAAGCCTTTGTGTCTTCTAGAACTCTTCATCAAGCAAAGCAAGAAGGGTGTGTGAGAGAGAACGCTTCCTTGGAATTGAAGTCATCATGTCTGCTTTGGTCAAAAATTCATTTTTCTAGTATAGTCTCAGAAGAGCTGTGGCTCAGGGTTGTCAAGAGGGACACCTGCACTTCAGCATTTGCCATTCACTGATGTGTGGCTATTCAAGGGAGTGTTACACTGCAGCCAGGATTGCAACTGGGGTGTCTAGATCAGGGGTCAGCAACCTTTTTCAGCTGTGGGCCGGTCCACCGTCCCTCAGACCATGTGTTGGGTCGGACTATATTTTGAAGAAAAAATGAACGAATTCCTATGCCCCACAAATAACCCCGAGATGCATTTTAAATAAAAGGACACATTCTACTCATGTAAAAATACGCCGATTCCCAGACCATCCGTGGGCCGGATTGAGAAGGCGATTGGGCCACATCTGGCCCCCGGGCCTTAGGTTGCCTATCCCTGGTCTAGATGCAAAAGAAGAGGAAGCTAGAAGCCTGATAAGGAAGACTGACCATCATCCAGAACCTGTGTTTGGAAATAAATCCCACTGAGTTCAAATAGGGTTTTTACCACCTAGTATGTGTGCTAAGCATTTCACCCTGAGTTGTGAGAGCTGCTTGGTTTATAACTCCACTCCTCCTCAATACCTCAGCCTTTCCAGCTTTGCCCCCCCCCCCCCATATTCACTGGGAGTTGTCACATATGCCTGCAGAGAACATCCAATCCTTGCCTGTTTATTAGGGAAGGGTTGCAGGGAAACTCCCACCCCTTTAATTGCTGTGTCGAAGTCTAGCATCGTATTTGCACCAGGCTAAGTCTTCTATAATACACCTAAGCATTTGAATGGTCTGTCTGTCTGTCTGTCTGTCTCTGTCTGTCTCTGTCTCTCTCTATCGTTCAGTGAACGTTTTTTAACTGCTTGCTGTTTTATGGTGATTGCTTTGCGATGGCCTCATTATCACTTCATAGGAAGCAATTCATGAATTAAATGAAATATCTCGAAGCCATTTCACAACACAATACACACACACACACACACACACACAGCAACTGTGTGTTTAGGTACTAATGCATATATGACAACAATTTCATAGCCAATACAGATTCAACTAGCTAATAGGGTGGCTTGCTGAAGGATAACTGTCTTCAGCAGATGCAGAAGAGATAATAGAGATCTGATATATAACAGGAGAGGGTACCAATTTTATGTAGGGAGGGAGGAATGTGTTTTTGGGGGGGGTTGTTTCATATGATCATTTAGTTATCATTGTTTTATGTTTGAAATATTTGTTTACTGCGTAAGGTGCCAAAGACCTTTGAGTATAAGGCGACTTGTAAATCATAATCATATTTCAGCAAGTGTAGAAATCCCCTCTCCTGCATACCTGGCAAAGGGACAAGAGCATGGTCACTTATTCAGTGAATCCATCACCTAGAGTGGCTTTAGACGAGAGAGTGGCTGGCAGTGAGCAATATCCGTGAGAGAGTTGTTATTGATACAGGGGATATTGACAGAAGTATACTTGACCTGAATATTCCCTGGGAATATGACATTAGCAGGGTTGAGCCTGGCATGGGAGTTACTGACAGTCATAGCTGATCCCTTGATCTGCAGCGCATTTACTTGGGAGGAGGTGCTATTGATCTCAATGGAAATCCTTGTCGTGGAACTGTAGCAAGCTCCCATCTGGATTCCTTGGACCTTATGAATACACAGAGGCATATGTGGATTAGAAACTAGCTCATATTTGGGACTTTATGAACGAACTGGTTTATTGGGACTTCTATTTACTTTGTTGATCTTTACATGCTGATTATGTATGAGAGAAACTTTTGATATTGTGAGAAATATATTGAAGGGTATTATTTATGTGCAGCTGGTTACGTTGTGTGTGTTGTGAATGTATTTTACGTAACTTAGGTTTTTTGTTGGTTTGCAAGACCCATGTCAGCAGCCAGCGCTGGTCCAGAAAATGTCCTGCCACTGCTGCCTTTCAAATGCCCAAATTGCAGTGATTTGTTACAAGGGAAGATGGTAGCGACTCTCATTAGAGAGGAGGTTCCTGGCTGCAGAGGCCACTGATTGTGATATGGGTGATTTATTGCCCCAGAGTCCAAAATAATTTGGTCAGCCTTGAATCCTATGAGGAGGCACCGTTTGCTGCTCCAACTCAGGCAGAACAAAATGTATTGGGTGGGAGAAGGGGAATTTTTGAGCAGGAACTCAGAGGGGTGGGCTGAGTTCCCTTACCTTTTTTCAATTAAATAATTATTTTGTTTTATTTTTTGTCTGGAATATACACCCAATGCCTGAGCCAAAAACCCACCCATATCTGTAATCAATAAAGTTGTGACCATTTCTAATCCAAATTATTAATCATATCTTACATTTAGCCACTGGCAGGGGGCGGGCGGTGTGGTACTGTCACTGGGCTGGTAATAAACAAACTTATTGGTGAGTCCCCCCCAACTTTTTTCCAGAAAAAAGCACTGGGGACCCCATTAACATTTTTTTTTAAAAAAAATATTGTTACAAATAGAGCAGATTTTTTTTGTGTCAGCTGACATTAACAATGGAAATATTCCATCAATTCTGACTTAAAACGTAAGTTAGTAGCCCGTATGGCCAAATAGGTATCCGAGTGAGAATGACGATTATAAACGATGCCTTCAAACGTTGAAAGGGCAGTGACATGTTCAGGGCCCCGAAGAGAGGAAAATGGGTGTTGGTTCTTCCAGCCTTGCAGGACCAACCTCTTAGATAAGGGCTGGCAGGGTCCACTTCTGTCGTCCACCCTTCAGCGTCTGTGACTTAGTGATTTCGTGCCATCCAGAGTTTCCTGAGCACGCCACTTTATTTTATACACTGGATGAAAGTCCTGAAGTTTATTGTCCCGTGGATCGTCATTTGTGTGTGTGTGTGCGTGTGGTCCCCCCCCCCCGTCTCATCCCTTTGTCTGGAGCCAATTCTCTAAATCTCTCCGGACGGCTGCAAGCCTGAGTTTATCCCCACGTTTACGCGGAAGCAAGTGCCCAAGGAAAGATGTCTTTTGCAGGCTCTGTGATCCGGCTTGGTTAGCAGGTGGGTCGTGAAGGGCTGGGTTTCCAAAAGCGCAGCAATCGCTGCTTGGGCTCCAGTTAGTTTACCTTTTAATCCTCGCTGGGTTTCAGAGCCTTTTGCGAACGCGCGTCTGGCGACCTGGGCCTGGCAGCCATTGATGCGCTCCGAAGGTGCGCCTGGATCAACCCGGGCAGGTGAAACCCTGTCAAAAGCGCAGACCTCTCTCCCGCAGCTGGATCGGGGTAACGGGGCCGGCGGTTCACTGTGGACTCTCACACATTATGCAGGTGGGGGGGATACACCACACACACACACACACACACACACACACACACTTGCAACAGCAGGATTGCTTTTACCTTTATTCTAGAACTCAGATGCAAGTGCGTAAATTCAGCTCGCCTTCCACAATCAGATACACATATTTTAGCGCACGCAACGTTTTGGTTTTTTTCTCGGGGAGGGGGGTTCTGCTGCGTTTGATGGGGCTTATTTCTCACCATGCACTTCCACAATTCTTTCCCCGAGCAATTCTTTCCCCGAGACGAGCTGGACCAGGCATCCCCAAATTGTGGCCCTCCAGATGTTTTGGCCTACAACTCCCATGATCCCTAGCTAACAGGACCGGTGGTCACGGATGATGGGAATTGTAGTCCAAAACATCTGGAGGTCCGAAGTTTGGGGATGCCTGAGCTGGACAGATGGAGTTCAGGTGCAGCGTTCAGGCTTGCCAGTTTTCTCTTTGACGTGGACGCGGCAGACTAGACGTGCGTTTCCGCTGCCTTTTGACTTTGAGAGAAGGCGAAGGCGTTTATTTCTTGCTTTGGCGGAACTGGCTTTCCAAGGGGGGGCAATAAATACCCAGCCACCTACCTCACCACTCCTCTGTCTCGCTGAGAGGCTGGGAAGAGAGTTTCCTCTTGCTGCCATAGCCCAAGGTTATTGTGTGGAAGATTAGAATTGGACATGGGCATCCGGAATTTATTTTTATTTCTGGAAGGCGGCAAAGTAAATACTTCAAACAAACAGCTAAAAGTTTCTCCCTAAACAAATGTGAATGGGGCCTTGCCCATTTGCCTCACATCTCGGGTTCTACAAATCCTAGAAACATCCTCTATTTCAGGCATAGGCAAACTCGGCCCTCGAGATGTTTTGGGACTACAACTCCCATCATCCCTGACCACTGGTCCTGTTAGCTAGGGATGATGGGAGTTGTAGTCCCAAAACATCTGGAGGGCCGAGTTTGCCTATGCCTGCTCTATTTTAATAGTTTTTATTGACTGCATTTCTACCCCACCTTTCTATTTCTATCCCACTAGTCCTCGTACAGGATTCTCCCGCTCTCCACAACAACCCTTTGTGGTAGGTTAGGCTGAGACACTGGCCCAAGGTCACCGAGTGAGCTTCCTGGCGAGTAGGGATTTGAACCCAGCTCTCCCAGGCACTCTAACCGCTATCCGCACTGTCTTTAGCAATGGGGGGGGAGGGAAATGCCCCCACCAAGTGGGAAAAGGCGGCTATGCGATCCTTCACCAGATGCGCAGATGTCAAGTTCAGGTTACCCCCTCGGAAGGCGAGGTCTCGCCCACATTCTGGGCAGAAAGCGGCCCTTCCGACTCGACGGGGCGCGCTCCCTCGGATTCCCATCTGCCCGCGATGGGAAGCGGCGCGAAGCTCGTGCCTTTGGTGATATTGGCGATCTAATCGCCTCTGGGTTCAGAATTGCCCTGAGGTTGCGATGCGTTTGCCTGGAGGCTGCTAATGAAAAGCCCAGAGGGAGAGAGAGAGGGCTTCGGCCACGAGTAAATGTAAGTGAGCAAGAAAAGCAGGAGAGAGGGGAGGGGGCAAGTCGACGCTCACACCCGCTGCGTAAAGCGAGACACAACTTCGGAGCAACCACGCAACAAGAGAATGTTAGTTCTGGGTGAGACCCGTTGTGCTTACTGGGGCTTATTTCGGAGTCAATCTGCCTGGACTCGGCCTGTACGTGGAGCGCAGATAAAGCTGCTTTCCTCTTCTCCTCCCCTCCAGGCTACATAATATACGTGATTCAGAAAGGCGCAGGAGCGGATAACAAAGGCTGCGTTTTGGTGTGCGGAAGGGCTGGGAGTTCAATTCAGTTCTAGTACTCAGAACGAATTCCGACGTTCAGGCTTCTTTCATTCGAAGTCAGGGGTTCACAGACCTTTCTGCCCCACAGACCACTTGAAAATTGCTGGGGGGTCTTGACGGACCTTTCTGCCTGTTGTAGCAGCCGCGGCAATGCGCTCTTTTTACATGCTGTGCGATTTTGCATTGTCCGTGCTTCTTCAGTTTCTTATACATTGCAGTTAATCGTAGACTCCAAACTGTAATACAATAAAATGCAATACTGTCTTCGACCCTAAATTCACAGGCATGTCCCGAGTGAAGCTTGTCTCGTGTTCCAATGGTAGGGTTGCCATATTTCAAAAAGTAAAATTCTTGAGCTTTTTTAAGGAAACCACCGATATGGTTGAGCTTCTATTTTTGGGAACAAACAAAAAAACAGTGATATTAAGCCTTTGGAGCTGCTTAAGCTGCCTTTTCCACCGGGATTTTCCTGAGACTTTGCCAGTTGGGCAAAATTTCTCCCTGATGCCATTTTTACACCCGAAAACCAGGACATCACAGGAATTTTCCTGAGGTATGGCAAACCTAGCCAATGGGCACAGTTTGGGAACCTCTGTTAAGTGTATGTATTTAGCACCAAACTCCACTTGGTGGATCTGGGCAGTCCTAGCTTGCTTTTTAAAAATAAAAAAAGTAGATCCCTTTAGTCTGAAATCATCCCATCCGTCTCCTAAAAGATTCTCTTTAACACGGGCCCATCTGCACTAGACATTTAAAGCATTATCATACAGCTTTAAACTGCTATGGCTTCCCCGCAGGAATCCTGGGAACTGTAGTTCGTTAAGGGTGCTGAAAGTTGTGCGGCAGTCCCCTCCAAGAACTACAATTCCCCGAACTTCCTGAGAAGAGGGATGTTAAAGCACCCTGGGAATCGGGAATAGGAGTTTCCTGACAACTCTCAGCATGCTTAAGGAACTACAGTTCCCAGGATTTTTCGTGGGGAAACTCTGATTGTTTAGAGGGGTATGATACTGATTTAAATGTCTAGTGTAGATGGGGCCTGAATTATTATCTCCCTGAAACTGCGAGGGTTTTTCTGCGACCCTAAGCACCCCCTGGCCTAGGCTCCAAGCCTTCCTCCCTCGTTTCCTCCTTCCCTTGGAAGAAGATTTGGGAGTTCGCCTGATTTGCCTGCCCAGGAGAAGCGACCCGCTCCTGGTTTGGGCTTGGGTAGAGGGCGCATTGCCAAGCAATCCTTTTCTGGTAGAATCTGGCGCTACTATTATCTCCGGATTCTCTAGCAAAACTGTAAGGATCGATTTTACTGATGGTGGCTCTTTAAAACGTCCGCACCTCCCATCCTCACTCATTTGCTTCCTCAAGACTCTGGACAATGGGCACGTACTTCGAGATACAGTAAAGCTTTAGGCTTTAGGATAAGAGAGCAAACGGATTGACTGGTGAGCGAGCGCGCAAGTTTGCGCGCGATCTTGCGCCCAGCTAATCCACTGGCTCCGGCAGACCTTTCTTCCGAGGAAACAAGTTTAGGATGGAAACATCTTATAGTTGTGGTGCCTTGAAAAACCAAAGGCATATATAAGATGACAGATTTCGCTTCCTCCGATGCAGAAAGCTGCGATTCTTTAGGTTGAGAGCGAGCCGGGCTGGACATAATGGGCCTGAACTTCTACACAAGCTTGCCTACGATCCAGCTGCAATCTTAAACTGCCACGTTCTTACGGAACGCAAGAGGATTTCATTTTCAATCAACCATTTTAGGATGACCATGCGTGACTGGAATTCTGCGCACTTGCGCAGAGCGATCCTACGCACTTATAGTCCCATCTGCTTCCAAGAGGGACTTACTCCCAAGTTTATGCATTTAGGAACGCGAGCAAAGTGTGGTTTCAAGGGCAGAAGTGCTTTGGAGAGGCATTCCGAAGTAGCATTCCGAAGTCACGCTGCATTGTAGCGTGAATTCGGCTTGGAAAGGGAGATCTTTTCCCTTCCAGGTGACACTTTCCATTTCAGCCTGTTCTCTTTACTCACTGGCTCTTTCTCTCTCTCACTCTTTCTTTTCACTGTAAAAGCAAACACCGGAATCCGGCGCTAGATTGCCCAAACTCCTCCTCAGTCCGGCGTTGTCTTAACGGCAGAGCCAGTAATTGCCGCTTTGGGACCCCGTTTCCTACGCTCCAGCGACGATGCGGCGTGTCGTTTCGCCTCCTCCCAAACACATGTCAGAGAAAAGTCGATCTCAGAAAGACCAGGAGCGAGCCAGCTGTTGAGGCACTAAGGAAGCGAAAGCTTCGCCTGAAATAGTTCCCAGCCGACGGGGTGGAGCGCAGGAGGCGAGGAACCGAATCCATCCCCTTTAAAATTCGACGGCGATGGATTGATGGAGGGCGCGGCGAGGTGCCCCAGAAGTGAATGGGGAAATAAGATATTTTTATTAAATAATAAACAGATAAATATAATAGGAGGAAGATAAGTGACCAAAATGTTTCCTTGTCGCCCAGGTGAGCCAGTACGCTGTACTCTGTACAGTGTACAGGTGAGCCAGTTCACCTGTACGCTGAAACCAGCCTGGTTTGCCCCCTCGCGCCACAACTGCGCCCGTCTGGCGTCTGCCTCGGGGGCCAAGGGAAGGGAACCTGAGCTTCCCCCGGGGGAGAAAGCTTTTGCGCCAACCCATCTGCTGTGGGGAAGGGCTCCCAGAGAGAAAAACCCCACCTCCCCGCTGGAAGGGAGTAAATCCAGGACTCCTTGGGCGTCGGGGGGAAAGGGCTCTCGTTAGGTCTGCGCGGTCTTTCGACGGATCCTAGCTAAGAGCGCGACCCGAGGAACGCAGAGCTGCCCACAAGTCCCATTGAAAGCTAGGGAGGGGGATTCTGCTGTGATGTATTTAAGAGGCCAGCCTGACCATGGTGGTCGCGTGTATTCTAGTTGTGGGGATGGGATGAGGAGGGGGCGAACCATGTGCGCCCCCTCGAGCTCCTTGACGACAAAGGGTGGGGTAGGCATGCAATAAAGGAATGAATGAATACACAGAATTCTTATCCCAAATGCCCTTAAAAGAGAAGGACCCGCAAAGGACTTTCCGGCATTTCTCCTGTGGGGCACGGGACCAGCCATTCGCGGTGGGCATGGGGCGCGTATGTGGAAAGGAAAGAAATATTCCACGCCTCTCTAGTCCCACTTGAGTTACAAAGCTTAATGCGTCGCGATCATTTTTGGAGCGTTTGTAATATATGTTGGTGGTTTGTTTGTTTTTGTCCAGTACAATCGGTGGGTGGTTTTTTTTCTTAATTCTTTCCTTTGCGCTGAGGATGCTGTGAAGCTACTAGGAAACATTGGATTTAATACACACGCCAAACCCGCATTCTGCTGCCCGTTTGCGTCCTCTCCGCGGAGGAAATCCAGGGCCGCGCCTTCCCCGGCCTGTTTACATAGCCCTTGGCCCCGGGGGCCGAGAGAGAGATTTGTCGTTAATTAGTGGATCATCTGAAAGCGGAGACGCGCCAAACCAATTTGCCCCGAAACGGCCCTGTAATAGCCCTGCAATTCACTTCCTTGGGCTCTTTCCAGATTTGAAGGGTGGAGGAGAGTGTCTTCCGACGGCAAAGCCTCGCTCGCTCCCGCCATTCAGCAACTCACAAGCGAGAGAACCGGGATCTGTTTCTCTTTTAAACCTAAGAGAATCCGCGCGGTTTCTGTTTGGTTAATGAAACCGGTTTAAAGCTAAACGCTGGTTTGTTCCTGGAGCTCTGAAAAGTACCAAAGGTTCTTTTGAAGGAACACCTCGCTATTTAGAGCACAACGAGGGAGGCTGTGTTGCTAAGCAGCCTCTTGAAAGCAGGTTGGACTGAAAGCCCAGTCTGAGGTGGGATGGGGAAATGACTCCAGAAATTCCCTTACTCGTTGGGTGAGCAATCCGGAGCCATCAAAATCGACGGCGGTGGGGGAACCACCTCTTCTTCCTTGATTTCAATGTGATCTCGTCGCACTGTAGCCTCCTAGTTCTCGCTGGGAGAGTAGCTGACCTCTGGTTTTCTGTCTCTCCCCACCCCCAATTTGCAGTGGTTGGACGTCCATGCTTGAATAGCTATTGAAAGTTTGGTCTTGGGCGAGGCCATCATCCTCAGCGCTCCGGAAACCTGGGTCTCCCCGACGGCTTCCTCCTTTGAATCCGGCTTGCCGTCTACACTGGGACGCCCCGTCTAACACCCGCTCGGAGCTGCCGCCGCCGCCTCCAACAACCCCGCGCTTTTCCTCGGGAAAGCGAAGCGTTTTTGTTTCTTGGGAAGGGCGGCGCGTTTGTCAAAAGGCCAGGCGTCCAAAGGACTACCTCCGAAGTGGCACCGAGAAAGGAGGGAAGGGAGGGAGGGAAGAAGGAGCAGACCCGGGGCAGAAGCAGAGCAGCCAAGACGCGCGCCCAGGTGCGCAGCGCGGGGATGTCCGCCTGGGCTGAAACTGACAAGCAGGCGGCGCAACTACCCCTCCTTTGTCCGAGAGAAGCCCATCGCTGTGGCCCCCCAATTTCCCTGATTTAGAGGTCACGCCGCGAATTGTCTTTCCTTTTATGATTATAAAGGAAAAGATGATGTCATTTAAAGGCAAACAAGACCATTGATCTGGAGGCCTCTGAAGCCTGTGTAAGGTAAGGAGACTGGGAATAATAGGAGGGGAGGGGAGAAGGAGGGGGAGACCCAGAGGCGGAGGGGGAGGGGAGAGCCACCTCCTTCCCTCTGGGCGGGGGGAGGAGGCGGAGGAGGATCGGGCGCCAATGGAAAGTAGCCTCCTGATCTTGGGAGCGGGGAGGGAAGGGGGTTCCACTTTCCTCCCCCCCTTCTCCTCCTAATGCCTGTTGGAAGCGAATTGAGCAATTATCTAGTTTACCTTCTCCTCTTGGAAGTTAACGATTGGCGGGATCGTGGCTGCTGCTATTGACCCAACACTTTCCATTGAGAGAGAAAACGAGGGAGAGAGGCGAGGAGGAGGAGACAGGGGCGACTGTCCCCCGCCAAAGGCGCGCAGAGGCGGCGATGGGCCGGCACGAGTCCGTCGGGATGCGCAGGCTGGTGCCGCCGCCGGCCGTCGAGATGGAGAGGCAGCTGTCGGCAGTTCTGGAGGCGGTCCAGGCGGCGAGCGAAGCGGCGAGGGCGGCAGCGGCGGTGGGCTTGGTGTGGGCATCGGAGGACGAGGCGTCGCGGGTGGCAGCAGCAGCCGCGCGGGGCTCCGTCGGCGCCGCTCAGTGAGCGGGCTGCGGAGGGGCAAAGGCAGCTGGAGAGGCGCCCAGGCAAGCGAGCGGCCAGCCATGAACAATAGCGGCCAGCCGCCACAGCAGCAGCACCCCCCGACGGCTGCCAAGAGCCTGGCTGCTCCTCGAGCCAACATGTTGAGTGCCTCCAAGCCTTTGGCATTCTCCATCGAGCGCATCATGGCCCGGACGGCCCCGGAGCCAAAAGCCCTGCCGCTGCTGCCCCACTTCTTGCAAGGAGGGGCCCCCAAAAGCGCCGAGCAGCACGTCAAGCCGCAGCAGCAACAGGCGGAGGCGGCGCTCAGCCTGGCATCTTCCATCCCTTGCATGATCCCTTTCGTGCCGCTGGCCTACGAGCCCTTAGCCAAGGCGGGCTCGGAGCCCAGGAAGCCCCCGATGGACCCGCCGCTGCCGCCCTCCCCCTCTTCTTCCTCGTCTGGGGCGTCTTTGAGCTGCCCGCTGAGCCTCAAGCCGCCGTCGGGGGACCTGCAGCCGTTGCAGCAGCACTACAAGCTCGTCCGGCCCCGCGTGGTCAACCATTCCTCCTTCCACGCCCTGGGCGCCCTGGGCTACTTCAGCCGCGCGGCCGAGCAGCCGCAACCGCCGCCGCCGCCGTCGGGCCTCAGCCTCCACCCGGTGGCATCCTACTTCCTAGGCTCGCCGCTGCACGCCTCCTCTCCCGCCGCCTTGCAAGCCCCGACGGCGCCCAAGGCCTACCTGGCGGAGAGGAACAAGCTGCACGTGTTGCCGCCCGGCCACGACAAATACCCGACGCCGGCCTTCAAGGATTTGGCGCACGCCCAGCTGCACAGCGCGGCCGCCGCAGCCGCAGCCGCAGCGGCCGCCGCAGCCGCTCACCTTCTGGCCACCGACAAGCTGCCCTTCAAGAACGTCGGGGCGGACTTCAGCCGCGGCTCGCCCAGCGCCAAGCCCAAAGTCTTCACCTGCGAGGTCTGCGGCAAGGCAAGTGTCGGATCCGGTCCCTCTCCCAGATCCGATCCGCCAAGGCGGCCGTCGAGGCTGCTGTTTGCTGCGGCTGCGGCTGCTGCGCTGGCTTTCTCGCGCACCCTTTCTAATCGCGCTTCTTGTCTCTTTCTGCTTTCACTTTCTGACCCCTCCCCTTCCCCCTTCAAGGTCTTCAACGCGCACTACAACCTCACGCGCCACATGCCGGTGCACACAGGAGCCCGGCCCTTTGTCTGCAAGGTCTGCGGCAAAGGCTTCCGCCAGGCCAGCACGCTCTGTCGCCACAAGATCATCCATACCCAGGTACCGACCGCGCGCGATCGCTCGCTCTCCCTCCGCTCTGCGCCCCGCAAACGCGCGGATTTCCCGCTGGCCGCTTACAAAGCCTGCAGCGACGCGCGGCTCCCACCCGACGGCTCCGCGCCGTGGCTCTGCAAGCCTCCTCCCTTCCCGTCCCTGGTCCGTCGAACTGGCCAGCATCTGCCTCTCTCCCTCTGTCTGAGTTAGACTTCTTCTGCCTCCTCGACGTGCGGAATGTTTGTCTTCTGGAGGCAGTAACTGGAAAGCGAGCTGTGTGTGTGTGTGTGTGTGTGTGTGTGTGTGTGTGTGAGAGAGAGAGAGAGAGAGAGAGAGAGAGAGAGAGAGAGAGAGAGAGAGGAGTGGGGGAAAGAAATACTAGTCTTTTTTTCTTTCCCCCCTCCCCAACAATAGTGCTTGGGAAATGTCCCCTAGACAGCCACCTCTCCACATTTCCCTTCTCTCCCTTTTCCCCACTGCTGCCTCTCACTCCGTCGGCTGTTGATCTCACTAGGGCCACCATCCTGAAATACGCTTCCTCGGAAGTAAGCCCGTCTAAATTCACTTCCCACCAAGCGCGATTAGGATCCGGGTTCCAGCTTCGGTATTCTCCCTCCCCGCAACCCCGCACGCGTCTCCAATTGACTTGAGGTGCGCTCGCTGCCAGAGTTTAAACTTAACAGGACGAGGCCCTCTCGGGTAGTAAAGGAAGCTGATCTTCTTTCCAAGCGAAAACAGCACTTTCCTCCCTAGTTCTTGCTGTCCTGTGGGTGGTGGGGGGAAGAGAGCCAGGATTGTGCCCCGCTTGGAGAGGAGCTGCAAAACGGACTGGCTTTTGATTGCGTTTGTCTCTCCTTAAAATTAAAAAAATAAAATAAAATACAGGAGAAGCCTCATAAATGCAACCAGTGCGGGAAAGCGTTTAACCGGAGCTCCACGCTGAACACGCATACGCGGATCCACGCGGGCTACAAACCTTTCGTCTGCGAGTTTTGCGGGAAAGGGTTTCACCAAAAAGGTACGACTCTGCGATCGATGGCGTCGTTGTTGTTTCAGCGCGCGCACCCATTTTTTCTCAAACGAATATGTTCAAAACGAATATGCTAAAAAAAAATTAAAAACGGATATCAAACGGATATTTTTTAAGCGTGTCTAAAATGTTACGCCTGCATTATTGTTTGTGTGAGCTCGGAGAGTTATGTTGCGGGGAGACAAACGGAGGATCTCCGCTGTTATAGAAAACCAGGAGCAAAAGATATAGATATATATAGAAAGATATCTATTTAGCTACTCCAATTGTTGTTTTTCTCGGATGGCCACTTCTGTTTAATTGGGGTGAGGGGCGAAGCATTAGTGTGGATTTAAAAACGCGAGAACGATTGCAATTATTATTGTGAGGATAATTGGGATTAACAACTCAGTTTGTGCAGGTTTATGCGAAAATAAGTGCCACTGATTTTCGTGGGCTTGCTTAAAAATAAGGCCACAATTTCCTGAACCCAGTGGGACTTACTTGTGAGGTGGCGTGTATACCGGTAATATTGAAACCCAAGGCAGCGATGTCTTGCACTCTTACCTGGGAGTAAACCCCGTTGAGCTCAACGGCACTTATTTCCAAATAAATGAACTATAGGCTTGCAAGTGTTAACCGGGGTCTTATGAGAGTAAACTCCGAATATTCTGCACGATTCTGTTTGTAGATGCAAATTGCAAAAAGAAAACCCGGATCCAAAACGCACCGCTTCGGATTAAGATGGTTCCGCTTCGCAGAGGTGCATGGAATTAACATTCCTATCTTAAATATTTATTTGGGAAGAAAATCTTTAAAAATAAAAATCGTAGATTTTGTTTAGCACCGGCACCGCATTGTGGGTTATTCCAGTCCTAATTTAATCCACCCCAAAGCGGTTTGATTTCGCTGGCTAGCGATTTTATTTTATTTTGGATGAGGGAGAAGGAGAGGAAAGGGATTTAAACCGATTCATTATTTGGAGTACTCCGGTTCCTGAAGGTCAGTCTGGAAGTCAGTTCACGGAATTTTGTCCAAATAAGCGGCGTTTTGGATCTGGGCACACAAATCGGCTAACCAGGAGCGTTCCAAGATTTCAGTTTCTTTGGATGTTGGTGTCTGTGTGTTTCCGTGTGTGGTTTTTCGTTCGACTGCTTGCTTCGTTCTTGTTTTTAAGTAGAATTCTTTCGACGGAATTTGAATTCTTTCGACGGAATTGACTCCGGAATGCCCACCGAAGATGTTAACCCGAGCTAGTTTTGTGTGTGTGTGTGTGTGTGTGTGTGTGTGTGTGTGTTTGTTTGTTTGAAGCTCTTGGGCTGTGTGTGCTTGGGGGGCGGGAGAGGTTCTCCCCACGTGCCTCACTGAGCGCCTTGCCCTGTTGTTTGTGTCCCCCCCTCCCCACCAAATAGGAAACTACAAGAACCACAAACTGACGCACAGCGGCGAGAAGCAGTTTAAGTGCAATATCTGCAACAAAGCCTTCCACCAGGTGTACAACTTGACTTTCCACATGCACACCCACAACGACACCAAGCCCTTCACCTGCCCCACCTGCGGCAAAGGCTTCTGCAGGAACTTTGACCTCAAGAAGCACGTCCGCAAACTGCACGACACCAACGGCAGCGGCGGCTCGAGCCTGGCTCCCTCGCGAAGCGCCGTCGAGCCAGAACTGCAGCCGCCGCCGCTGCCGCCGCCAATGCTGCTTCACCGCCCGTGAGGCGCGCCGCCGCCGTCCGCCCTTCTTCTGCATGCACTTCGACGGCCGTCCGCGCTTCTCCCGCGCTCCCTCCAGAGAAAGCCGTCGGGTTTTTCTTCCCTTCTGGGACTGCTGGAGAAAGATAGAGAGACAAGGAAATTGCTTTGGGTTGTTTTTTTCCTCTGCCCCCGACAGTCGGGGAAAGAAAGACTTGCGTCTCCCCGCGTGAGCCGGGGAGCTGGTTTTGAGAAAACCAGGACTAATGAAACTTTACTTCGGGTGTATATTTATTGAAAAAGCTGGGTCGAGACCCGGCCGGGAAGTCTGCCTAGAGTTGCCAGGTGCTCACCTCCAAGAGGGGTGCGGGGAAGAGACCCCCTTTTGCTATGAAAATCCCCTGTCCTTTTTTGAAAAGGCCCCTTCCTTTTAAAGGACTTCCATTTTCTCCAGAATTTCTTGCAGCGCCCAATTGGTGTCTCTCGTGTGTGAGAGTGTGTGTGAGAGATTTGAAAGCGTCCCCCCACATCTCAGAAACTCTGGGGTGTCCCTTGATCAAAGGGGTCCTCCTAAGTCCCCTGCCCCACAGAAAACAGCGGGGGGGGGGCGCTCCATTTTTTTCAAATGCCACCTTTGACGTGTGCCATTTCAAACGTCGGCGAGCCCAGCGGTTGTAAGTCCCGGGTATTTAAATGCAGGATTCCCTGCCTTAGGTTATCCAAATATACAGTATATTCTTAGCTCGGATTCAGCAACCGGTGGCAAGGGTTTTCTAGCTGAAGGGACGCTTCCTTACGTCGAAGGCCTTGTCGCAAGGCCCCAGTCCCACTCATCTGCGGTGCCCCGGGACGCCGAGGGAGCCCCAGAGAGCGCGACTGACCTTTCTTGGGAAGAGATCTGCGTCCTTCCCAAAGTGGCAGCGGCCTTTCAGCCCCTTTGCATCTCCCCTTTGCAAAGAGTCGCCTTCCCGCCACGCTGCAGAAAACGGAACCGGCGTCTCTTTAAAGTTCAGCGGTGGCTCTGCACTGCAAGGACGGCCCCTCGACGGTCCGGAAAGTGTCACCCCACTTGAGCTCAGCTCCAGGGTCGTGTGTGTCACCTTACTTCAGAGTGTGACTCGTCTGTGTGCGTGTATGAGAGAGAGAGAGAGACGCCTTTTCAATATAGCAGACCCCTCCAGTCCCTCCTTTGGCACGGAAGGTCTCCTCCTTGAAGGGATGCGGCCCAAGGACGATCTCTTGTTCCCCGACATCCCACAGTGTTTTATTTTGGGCTCTGACAACCCTCGATATTCATCCCTCGAATTCGGTTGCTGTATATAGAATAACAACCCCCTCCTCCCCGAAAAAAAAAGTGTGTCGACTGACTTTGCCGGCTGGCTGAATCTCGGATTCTCGATTTCCCCTTTCCCCGACGTTCTTCTCCCTTCTTCTACTCCTCCTTCTCCCTCCCTTGTGCCTCGACCCCAACCATCGCCAACCCTCCTCTCCTCGACCTTCGTGATCTCTTGTGAACGGGGACGGGGTGGGCTTCAGTTTTGTACGGATCTGAAATTCCCGGTTGTATTTTTAAAAGAATTATTATTATTATTATTATAATTATTGCACGTGCCAAAAAAAAAAAAAAAAAAAGACTTGGTGGATCTGGTGGCAAATAAACGGGCGAACCGCCCCTTTCAAGCAGAGTGCATTGGCTCTTGGCGACTCGAGGTGGCGGGGAGGGAGAGAACGGGTCGTGGATCGGCGCCAGGGCAGGGAGTCGCTTGGCCTCGCCGTCGGAGCTGCGAGGCCTCCCGGCCGCCGCCCTTTGCTCGCGAGGCTCCGGCCGACGCGGGTGTCGTCGAACTGCCAAGCGCTGCCTCCTGTCCGCTTGCCAAAGCGCTGATCCAACTGCTAAAGACTTTAATTAAGACTCGGGGGTAATTAGTTCGGATTGATCAAAGCTCAGCGACTCGAGAGGATTCGCGGCCAGCCAGAGCGCGCCTCCCTCCTCCGCCCCTGTCGACGGAGAGGCGAGAAGGAAGCGTGCGCCATCCATAGCGCGCAGTCGGGAGACGGCTTCCCTCATCTCCCCTACCTCCTGGCGACGGCAGGTCAGGCAGGCCTGGGAGAACCCCTCCCTCTCCCTCGGCCTCAACCTGGGCCTGGCAAATGGGGCGAAAGAGCCCACCGAAGGATGGGGCCAAGCCCCACTCTCGCACCCTCTGGCTCCACTCCGTATGACTTGGGGTCGCCAAAGGAGGCGGCGAGGACTGTGGGTGACCGGCACGCCGCGCGTTTAAAGCGCATGGCTTCCTTCGTTGGGTGCTGGGAACTGTAGTTTATCAAGGGTCCTGGGACTTTGGGCGCAGGGAGTGCTAGACTATAATTCCCAGGAGCCTCCCCCCCTTTAAATGCAGCCAGCAACGGGGAAGTCAGGAGGCAGCATTCCCTTTCCCCACGAAGGTCGAGAGCTTAGAAGGTTTTTGGCAGCCAAGAAACAAGCCAGAGAGCATTGCGAGGGTCAGAACCAGTCCGCTGGTGTGGATTTATTATAATTATTGTTACTATATATTTTTAAGTAGCGCCTGGTGTATTCTGGAATAGGAGGAAGGAATAGACAAGGGCATATGGGAGGGGAAGAATTGATGCTTTTGAATTATGGTGCTGGAGGAGACTCTTGAGAGTCCCATGGACTGCAAGAAGATCAAACCTATCCATTCTTAAAGAAATCAGCCCTGAATGCTCACTAGAAGGACAGATCCTGAAGTTGAGGCTCCAGTACTTTGGCCACCTCATGAGAAGAGAAGACTCCCTAGAAAAGACCCTGATGTTGGGAAAGATGGAGGGGACAAGGAGAAGAGGACGACAGAAGATGAGATGATTGGACAGTGTTCTCGAAGCTACTAACATGAGTTTGGCCAAACTGCGAGAGGCAGTGAAGGATAGGCATGCCTGGCGCAGGGGCGTACCCAGGATCAAAACTTGGGGGGGGGGGCAAGCCATGGTCGTTCAGGTTTGCTTTGAATGGACGCTGATCATTTTTGCTTCCAGGGCTGCCTTCTAGGGGGGGCAGCTGCCCCCTCTGCCCCCCCCCTGGGTACGCCCATGGCTTGGCGTGCTCTGGTCCATGGGGTCACGAAGAGTCGGACACGACTGAACGACTGAACAACAACAACAAAATGGGAGGGGAGGCAGACGGCTAAAATGCATCTGGCGAAGCGAGTGGAAAGAGAGCAAATCAAAGGCCAAAAGGAAGAGAGAGAAAAGGCAAGGGGGGAGGGGAGCGCCCTAGGGCAATTGGGGGCGGGGTCTCAGTGGGGCTAGGCGGCCTTGCACCCGTGGCCAATGCAGGCCTTGGGTTGAGGGGGCGTCCCTGACGTTTTGTGTTCCCCGGAGTCTCCCGCTTCCCAATTGTAGAGTGGAAGGGACCCCCGGGGTCATCTAGTCCAACCCCCTGCAATGCAGGAATCTTTTGCCCAACGTGGGGCTCTGATTTTATTTTTAAAAGCCCCTTTTTTTAAAAAAAAGAAGACGCTTCCTTTCCACCCCGGAAAAGAGCAATGTGCAGAATAATAGTGATCATAATCGGTGTGATTCGCATGCCGTCGAAGGCGAAGCTCTTATTGATTCTAATCACCCTCGATGGCGCCCGACGTCACTAGAGTCATTAGCGCCGCTTCGTCTTGACACGGCGCGCTGCCAGGAGGCGACGGGGCGGCTGCCAACTTTGTTGGCTTGTTTATTTCAAGGGGGGGAGGCCCTCGCGATACCATTTTTCCTCCCCCCCTCCCGCTTTTATGCATTTAGCAGGAATCTGGTGCTATTTAAGCGCTGGTGGTGGGGTGGGCATCGCCAAAAAAAAAAAACTTGGGTTGGGCAGAGAGAGAAATCTTATCAGAAGTTCGTCTCCCTCCTGTCAAATAAAAATAAGAACGGGATTCGTAAAATTTAACCAAGCTGAACAGAGAAAACAGTTAAGGCCACTATCGTCCCTAACCGCCTCCTTACATCATTCCCAGGTAAATTTCCTTGGAAGCTACGAAAAAATTATTTTCCGTGTAAACGTGTTTAGTATTTGGGCGGATCTGCCACTACCAGTAGAACGATCCTTGCTCAGCAAAAGACGCGGCATCGTCGTTGTTGGGATGGTTAGTAGAGAAGCATGCTTGTTATTTTAGATTTAACAACAAAGAAAGATCTATAGTTATTTTTGGGGTTTTTCCCAATAAAGGTTATTTATTTATTTATTTAAAAAAGATTCCAACCAACTAACTCTTCCTCTTTTTCGAAAAATTTGAAGAAATTGGAAAGATAAAATAGACGCATGATAAACTGTCGGATTCTTCTTCTTCTTCTTCACCGTTAATCATGCATCTGTTATTATTAAAAATTTATCACCGTTACTCATGCATCATCATCATCATCATCATCATTATTAAAACCCCATGTTCTTTGGCTACTTAATGTCGCCATCTAGAGAATCCGCTCCTCTTTTTTTTGCCGAAGCAAAGACCCGAGCCATTTTCTTTCCTCGAAAGTGCAAGGCTTGCTTTTCAAGCCGATCTCGAAAAGGAAGCCCGACTCCGGCTCCGCGGCTGAGCCGCTGTCGCTGGCGCGCCTTTTTGCGCAACGCGCGGCGCGTTTTTTCCTGGTGGAGGGATGCTCAGATCGCCATCCAGGCGCCCGCCATCTCCTCCCCCAGTCACTGGCAGAACTGGCAGACCTCTTTCCTTCGCGGTCAACTCTTGAGTGGGGAGAGCGCGGCGTTTTTCCGCGGCGCTTTTTTTTGTTTTTGTTTATTAATTATTATTATTATTATTATTATTATTATTATTATTATTATTAAAAAGGTGTCCTCCTTTGGTTTTGCTCTCAGGAAGCGTTTTGGCCACACAGAGTGAGGAAGTGGCGCTTACAATGCGACCCTCTCCTCCCGTTACTCCCGTAGGCCAAAGTGCATAGGATCGCAGCTTTGCGCGTGATCCTGACAAGGATGATTTGCGAGCAACACGTCTAAACGCAATATAGTTTTGTTCCCTCAGCCAAGCAACCCAAAGTAGCAATCGCGCACTTGGCTCTGGCGTTCCCTCCAAACGCCGACTGGACCGAGACCTGCTTGGCTTCAAAGAAGGGGATGACGATGACCTCCTGTAACTGCAGCAGACCGTGCCGTTGCTGCGCTTTAATTCGAATTAGCTGGTGGCTCGCGCTCTCTCTCTCTGGCCAACCCGCTCCACCAGCACTGCGGATGCTCATAGACCGCAGGTTTGGCGCGCATCTCCTGTCAAAGGATCAGGGCAAAGGATGAAACCTTGCGCAGCGGCTTCTAAGGGCGCAGCGGCTCAGATCCGCATCATACAATGAGCTGTGGATGCTTCCTGGGAAGGAAGTTCTTATTGGTCTTCACGGGGCTTCCTCCCGAGGAAGCGAGCGGTGCCATGGATTCCATCTCCGACCTGTTTTCTGCATTGCATTTTGCTTTGCAGTTGAGATTTATTCCTTGGGGTGGGGAAGAAGTTTTTTTTTTAAAAAAAGTTTGGCATTATTTCACAGATCGGATTCCTCCCATCCTTTGACAGGGCAAATCGCTCAAGGGACTGGCATTGGATAATTTACATACTGTGTCATCCTTTTTACTTTATTGTTGTTTCATTACTGTTTCCATTGAAGAATAGTTCAGTCGGCAGAACCTGAGACTCTGAATCTTGGCCAAAAAGTTTTGTGTATTGCAGGGGATTGGGCTAGATGACCCCCGGGGTCTCTTCCAACTCTACAATTCTGTGATAACTGGGAAGGCGTGTGCCGTGGGATTCAGCTGAGCTCGGGATTCCAGCTGCAGTGCTGTGAGCTCACCAGGGAGTTAGTTCCACTGAACTTCGAAAGAGACGTTCTACAGGGGGAGGTTTTAAGGAAGCAATCCTGACTACACAGTGACATCCTGCAAATGACTCCTAAGTAAACGTGCACAAGCTCAGGCCGTAAGAGAGGTTCGGTAGCTTTTAGGATTCGCTGAATCGGGGCCAAAAGGCCAGAGTTGCTCGGCCACATGCAAACGAGAACCAGGCTCTTCCACCTTGAAGGAAGTTCAGCAGGTGCAGGTGACAACAAGATGTACCTGCTGAAATTTTGCCTTCTGCATATAACTATTTAGGGGCCCCCACCTCTTATTTCCCTGGCCCTTCTGATTGAGACTTTAACCAAAAGAAGCTGAAGCAAGATGAATAAGTTTCTAGACCACAAGACTCTCCTGACTGGGTATGACTATTACTTTATACAAAACCTCTGTGCCTGCCACAGACCCCACTCTTCTCTCTCTCTCTCTCTCTCTCTCTCTCTCTCTCTCTCCAAGTATATCATAGGATTGTAGAACTGAAAGGGACCCAAGGGTCATCTAGACCAACCCCACAATGAACCTAGGAGACAGTCCATTATTTCTTGCATTTTGCCCCACAGAGCTGAAGCTGAGAGGCCGTGACTTGACCACAGCATACCAAAGAGTCTCTTGTGAGGATAGCTGACACCTAGTTCCTCAGATCCTAGATTTAGCTCTGGCTACACAAGACTGGCTGCTGGAAGTTTTCCTGCCCTATTACCAGGTTCGCATCTATAACGTAGCCCTCTCTAAGTTCCAACGTGTCTAGAATTGCCCTCCTCATGCCACCTGCAACCCGGCAGCACTCCTGTGTGTTGTTGTAATAATAATAATAATAATATATTATTTATACCCCACCCATCTGGCTGGGTTTCCCCAGCCACTCTGGGCGGCTCCCAACAGAATGTTAAAAACAGGATAAAACATCAAACATTAAAAACTTCCCTAAACAGGGCTGCCTTCAGATGTCTTCTAAAAGTCAGATAGTTGTTTATTTCCTTGACATCTGAAGGTGGGCGCCACTACCGAGAAGGCCCTCTGCCTGGTTCCCTGTAACCTCACTTCTCGCAGCGAGGGAACAGCCAGAAGGCCCTCGGAGCTGGACCTCAGTGTTATACGTGCTGGCAGGAATTCAACAGGTATAGCTTTCCTTGGCACGACACCTGCTGATGGCAAGCAAGAAGCAAAGAACTCATTCCCAGCCTGCATGCACCTTGCTCCTCCATGCAGCAGTTTAAGCCCCCAAGCCCTGCTGCAGAGAGAGCTTTCTTCCCCTTTGCTAAGACTCGCCTAGAAGAGACCCACATCCCCCATTGATCTCTAGGAGGCGACAGTTAAGCATCGCCCTAGGAGCTCTGCATTGTGTGTGCCCTCCGGCGCCCTCTGTCGGAATTCCCTGTCCCTGCAGCGAAGCGGCACCACATTCGCCGCACCGCATCCCTCTAGTTTTCGGCTGGTTTGCTGGAGACTTCCCTGTGCAAAAGCCCACCGTTCTCAACTCATTATATGCTACGGCAGATCTTGCCATCTGGGCTCCACGTGGCCCTTGGGAAAGTTTCTACCTCTTCATAATTTGGGGTTGTTTTTTTTTGGTTTTTTTTAAAAATGCTAATAGCAGCTGCATAGTAAATGAGAACAATCACAATGGTCGGAGTTCATATCTTGTTTGAAGGCAAAAGCACGGTTTTAACATGTGGGGGTGGCACGGGCATAGCTGGGGGGTGCAGCTGCCCCCCTAAATCAAGTCAATAAATTACAGCACGCACACACACACACACACACACACACACACACTTAACTGACCAATTTTGTTGCCGATAGCTTGGTTCTGCCCCCTCCCCCAGCAAAAAGCCTGCCCCCTCAAAATAAATCCTGGCTATGCCCCATGCTAACTGACCAATTGTGTCACAGATAACTCAGTTCTGTCCCCCCCAACACACACACACACACACACACACACACACACACACACACAGCCTGCCTCCCTGGCTACACCCATGTGGGGTGGTTGGAGAGAATGAGCTGTCTGATGGCATGGGAGCAGCCAGGGGGCAGAGGCCATAAATCAAGTAAATAAATGAATATACTTAACTATACATGTTTACACTACATGTTTGGGGAAGGGTTGTCAAACGTCATAGTTCTTAAGCTATAAAGCAAACTTCCTCGCCTGTTCCTAAAAATCAACGCTCCCCCCCAAAATTTTCTTTGACTTGATCAGCTAAGCAGTCGTATGTTAGAGTAGTCCAATGCAAGAAAGAGCAAAGTCTTTGCACCTTTAAGAGAAGAAAATTTTCAGCATGTGTAGCTTACACAATGAGTGGAATTCCTTTTTCTACCCAGCCATCAAAGGTGCAGGAGGTTTGCAATCTTTTGCATTTGGGGGAAGGAGGGGGACAAGAGAGAGAGAGAGAGAGAGAGAGAGAGAGAGAGAGAGAGAGAATTCCAGGCACTTGAAGGAAGATCCATTTCAGGCTTGACAGGTTTTGGAACAATCCTTCCTCTGGGATGCATTTTCCCTGCAAGCAGTTCTCATAAACCCCATCAGTAGGAGTAGCTACGTTAAGTGCCGGATTTATGTAAACACTCTCTTGGGGCCCCCAAAAAATATTAAAGGGAAAAAAAACCCTGGATGTACATTTCCAAAATATAAGATAAAAAACAAATAAAATAAAACCTACATACAGCAACAGTGTTTTGTGTTGTGTAGGCTCCTATGATGTAAGCAATGGGCCCCGCCTGCTAGCCTGCTCCCTAAAATACCACTGGTTTGCTCATTTCTATATATAGGGTGCCTACATTCTGCATGGACTTTGCATTCTGCATGGACTTTTCAACAATTACTTTGATAAAATACGTATTTTGTTATGTGCAAATGGCTTTAGATACCTATTAGGCCCATAAATTACCATATAGCATATTTGTTGTTTAGTCGTTTAGTCATGTCTGACTCTTCGTGACCGCATGGACCAGAGCACGCCAGGCACTCCTGTCTTCCACTGCCTCCCGCAGTTTGGTCAAACTCATGTTAGTAGCTTTGAGAACACTGTCCAACCATCTTATCCTCTGTCGTCCCCTTCTCCTTGTGCCCTCCATCTTTCCCAACATCAGGGTCTTTTCCAGGGAGTCTTCTCTGGAAATATAGCATAGATTCAACACAAAAAACAGCGACAATTTGTTGTTGACAAAGGACAGCTGGACATATAAAGGGCCCCATTACCTTCAGTAGCTTAGGGCCTCATCAAACCTAAATCCGGCCCTGGCTACGTTGATATTGGCCAGCACATGCACACACAACTCACCAACATACAGGACACACACCGCACTTGCCGGCACACAGCTCTTTCACTTGCTCACAAAACAAACCTACGCACACGAGAAGAGCCTGTGGGACCAAACCAAGAGCCCATTGAGTCCTGCATCCTGTTCTCGCGGTGGCCAACCGGATGCCTGGGGGATGCCGACAACAGAATCTGACTGCAGCATCGCTTCCCTGCCTCTTGGTTCCTGGCAACTGGTATTGAAAGAGAGGCCTAGTGCCTCTGACAGGGAAGGTAGGAAATAGCCATCATAGCCACGCAGATGCCTGAGCACACAGACATATGCAGAATGGACATTTCCAGCTCTCCCTGTTCCAACGTTGGGGTGGAGATTTCTGGAAACCCAGGCTTTTATTACTTGGGGTCACGAAGAGTCGGACACGACTAAACAACAACAAATGTATTCAACCTGCGGATGGACTCTGGAAGCACAAAACATGGGGCAACCTGCTCACCTTAAATGCAATGTTTTCTTTTCTTCTCCTCGCCATCTCTGAAACTATTCATTTGTTACGTGATTATGAACGATACACCAGAAACCACACAGCTACTTAAAAAAATGTCAGTTGCCATATGTTTCTGACAACATATATTGTGACGTTCGAGAAATGAATTCTAGATGGATCCAAAATTTAATGCATACGGAATTTCTCAGAATCACACTAAATACATATGTTTAATCATGCCCCCCCCATTTATAAGCTGCTGTAGCTGAAATAAGCAAGCACTCTTCCAGACTCCCTGTTTATTGAGCAGTTAAATAATGTCCACTCTTTGCTGAGCACTCCTCCTGATTTGCTTATGCGGAGGAAATATGACAGTGATTATTCATCCCGATGTGCTTGCGTGCTGCTCGTACTCCTCCCCGTTCATAATTTGTTCGTCCCACACTTTGGGGAGCATTTCCTCTTCACGTTCCTCATTGGTGATTGGCAGGTGGGCCTCCATTCAGACTTGCCCCATGATGGGTGGGGGAGATAATGATCTGGTCTGTCGGTCAAATCCGGTTCACCACCCCTGCACTAGGGTGGCAGAGCCCTTTAATCCCCTTGAATTGTGCAACAAACATACACTTCCAGCATGCTCTTGAATCACTTCTGCAAAATTCTGACGCCCTGGAGATGACCCCTGTTTGTCACCAATTCTTGTAGGTATCAAGGTTTCGACATCTCATCCTCAGATGAAAACACACCCTTTTTCTGCACAGGCCTTTGAGGGTAGAAGATGAGATCAGAACATCCCTTGCATCAAAAATTACATGCAATTAAGCCATGTAACCCATCCTGGATGAGCTATTAAAGGTAAAAGGTAAAGTTCAGTCAAAGGCGACTATGGGGTTGCGGCGCTCATCTCGCTTTCAGGCCGAGGGAGCCGGCATTTGTCCACAGACAGCTTTCCGGGTTATGTGGCCAGCATGACTAAACCGCTTCTGGCACAAAGGAACACCATGATGGAAACCAGAGCGCATGGAAACGCTGTTTACCTTCCCACTGCAGCAGTACCTATTTATCTACTTGCACTGGCGTGCTTTCGAACTGCTAGGTTGGCAGGAGCTGGGACAGAGCAACGGGAGCTCACTCCGTCATGGGGGATTCGAACCGCCGACCTTCTGATCGGCAAGCCCAAGAGGCTCAGTGGTTTAGATCACAGCACCACCCGCATCCCTACGATAAGCTGTTAAATGCCTATGAGTAAATAAATTTGAAGTAATAACCTTAGAGTGCCGTCCTATACATAATGTGGGCTCATTTCCAAGTGAAGGAATATACGACTGCAGCCTTAAAAGATGTTGATGGAAATCTGTAAATAATTTCAATAACCTCCTTGCAAAACTGTTAAATATTTCTACATGCTACCATGTAAGAGTGCCATCTGTTTTGGGTGCAGTAGCACCCCCAAGTTATTCATTTTACCTACTTTTATTTTACACAAGTGCATCCCAGAGTTATTTTACTTGCTCTTAAAGGAGTCGGGTACCAGTTATACAGGACTTTGAACCATCACATGAGCTGAAACTGAGTGTTTAATGTATTTTGGTAACTGCATATTGAATTTTGAGTCCACCTTATTTTCATCCTTATGTGGTGATTGCTGGCTTGTTTTGGTTTTTTTTTGTCTTTTGCACAGTCAGGACAGATTTAAAAAATGGATGGTTTTTAAAAATAAAAATATGTTATTACAAATAATGTTTTTTTAAAAAATATATATATGGAGAAAATGGAAGGTGAAACCTGAGTGGAGTAAATATGAATTAAGTATATGTTTCGGTTTCCATGGGAGATAGTTTTGTGTGAGATCGATTGTGTGTGGGTCTGGTTTGGTTCATTACTAGATTGTAATCCCCATCATTTTATCACTGGATAATGTGGTCCTCAGGAGCCCAATAGTTTCTCTACCGGTATCTCTGCCTTGGGCCAGCCATTGACTCTCTGCTCAAATTCTCACCTCACTCCTACTTGACTTGACAGTTACACAAGCCTCACAAAGGAAGGACAAAACCAAGATTGCAAGGAAGGTGGTGGTGGGAATCCAAAGTTTCACCTCTTGAGACTTCATTGGGACTCTAAAAACAATCACTCTCAATTCAGCCCTACAGATTGTGCAAGCATCTGCTACAAAGGTGGGGCAGTGATTGCTTTCATGGAGGTTCTGCATAAGGAAGAAGCAATGTTTGCTCAAACAATGCAAACACCCCCGGAAGGCCGTCGTTTGACTAGAAATATAATGGGATTAGATATGCCATTCTTTATGTTCTATCATTCCATGCAGGGAGTGGTAGTCAGTTGTTAGGGCTAACCAACGCAGGGAGACAAACAGTCCAAGTGTCTTGGGAAGAGAAATATGTCCTCATTCCTTGCAGAGGTGGGGGAGCCCGGAGGACACAATGAGACGAAGTAGAGATCTATGGGAAATGGTATTCAGTAGGGGAAAGAAACGACTGCCCAGAGGTCAACAAATATCAGGGACTGGAAGGGCTCTGGTGAGCGTGTGATGGAGACAGTGGGGTCAGAGGCTGACTGAGGGGAGGGGGCCCATGATTTATGGGGTTTGGTGCCACCCGCGAGGCAGGAGCCAGGGCAGGGGAGGAGGGCCAAGGACAAGCAGTCAGAGACAGAGGTGGGGGGCTCAGGATGTGTTGGAAGCCGAGGAAGAGACTGTTCAGGCGATGGGTGGGCTGGTCAAATGTCCCCTGCCCCCTGCCACGCTGTTTCCTAGAATCAATAGGGGATTGAAGAGGGAAATGCAGAAAGGGTGGGTGTGGGTTGAACAAGGAGGACATTTGAACTGGATTCCTTTTCTGGCTATAAGGAGGATGATATATGTTTAAATGGTGCCTGGCACAGGGATTACCAATGATGATTAATTTAAAATGATTATTAAAGAAAAGAAATTAGGGCTAAAGACTCTGAAACCAATGGGAAGAAGGGAGGAAGTATCAATGGGAAAAATTGAAATTATGTATAATATAGAGTACAGATGATAAGAATTTAGGGAAGGAGCAGAAGTACCTGTAGGCTCTGGTTTAAAATTAGTATTAATAAGTAAAAGTGTTTTTGTATTCTGTTTTTAGAATGTTATGAAAATAGATGTATTAATCTGTTAAAGAGGATTTAAAATGAATTCAATAGAGGGGGACTTGAGGAAGTCAACCGAAATATGTAATGGAGAAAGATAGAATCTGGCCCACGGAATGGGGCCAGGCCTAAGCAATGTTAGCAAAAATAATAGTGAGGTTAAATGCACAATGAATATGTTTACTCCTGTGAGGGGGGGGGGGATGGATTTGGCTTCCCACGGTGAGAGGGGGGAAGTATGAAAATTTCACCACTATCTATGTTTTGTGCTTAAAAAATTGTAAAACCCAATAAATTTTTGGGGGGAAAAAAGAAGAAGAAGAAGAGGGAAACGCAGTGGCAACTACAGTGCAGGAGTAGTTTTTGGGTTGTGTGTATGCACTCCAGCAGACAAGGGCATAGCCTACTGTTGCTTCAACTACTGTTGCTTCAACTATTCCACTGGGCATAATCTTAGCAGGGCCATCTTACTGAGAGTCCGGGGCCCGAGAGTTGAGTCCGGGAAAGAGCCCACCCATCGGTCGGAGCACTGCGGTGGGCTCTTCTGCGGGCGGCTCTGCGCCACGAGTTTGGGGGCAACCAAGCCAGCGAGACGCTGAGGCAGCCAGCCAGCTCTGCCCTCCTGCACGCCTGGGACTGGGCAACCTGGGGTGGGGTGGGGTACCGGGAGGATCTTTGTACCCTGGTGCTGCATATGCTTAAGACAGCCCTGAATCCTAGAAAGTTTTGTGTCAGCTATGTAGACGTTAGAAACGTGTGCGTGTGTATCTGGTGCACCTTAGGAGCAGCTGTAAGTCAATAAAGAATTAACTATTGGCCACATGGGCATAGCCAGGATTTATGTTGGGGGGGGGGCAGGACAGCCACCTGTCATTGTCCTCTGTCTGGCAGATTCGGAATGAAATGTCTCAATCACAGTTGTTCTAAATTACTTTCTTTTTATCCTCAAGTGCTCAGAAAAACCTGTCGTTTCCATTTCAAATATTCTGATTATTTCTAATTTTAGTTAAGTATTTTTTATTTATCTACTTTACTTGGGGGTGGCAGCTGCCCTCCTGCCCCTCCAGCAATGCCCTTGATTGGCTATTTGCCTTCCTTGGCTAGGTGTGTTATCTCACCATCCCTTCAACTTCACTTTGTGAATTCAGGTGTATGTCAGTCTAGGGACGCGGGTGGCGCTGTGGTCTAAACCCATCAGTGGTTTGAATCCCTGCAACGGGGTGAGCTCCCATTGCTCTGTCCCAGCTCCTGCCAACCTAGCAGTTCGAAAGCACACCAGTGCAAGTAGATAAATAGGTACCGCTGTGGCGGGAAGGTAAATGGAGTTTCTGTGTTCTCTGGTTTCCGTCACGGTGCTCTGTTGCGCCAGAAGCAGTTTAGTGATGCTGGCCACATGACCTGGAAAGCTGTCTGTGGACAAACGCTGGCTCCCTCAGCCTGAAAGCGAGATGAGCATCACACCCCATAGTCACCTTTACTTAACCATTCAGGGGTCCTTTACCTTTTTACCTTTTGCTCTCCAGATGTTGGAGTACGATTCCTATCACCCCTAACCATGACTCAGGGATTCCAGCAACAATAATTTCAACGCAAGGGGGCTGGCATCATGCTCTCATCTCAGCCATGCCGCCACCCCCAGGGCAGGCAGGCTTTATAGAGCTGCCCCAACAGCTGGTGTATGTCTAGTTGGGGCAGCAAGTGTTCCCAATGCTGCCTGCCTGTGCAGGGTCCTGGTCCTTACAGGACTCTGCAGTCCCACCTACAGTATTGTCCAGGTGCTCAGGGTGGTATATTTGGTCCTCTGCCACTTCCATCCTCGCAACAACCCAACGATGGAGTTGAGTTTGGAAGAGAGTGTTTAGCTCACCCAGTGAGCTTCGTGGCTGAGTGGAGATTCAGATTAAAGCTGATGACTTTCTTCATCTAAAGGTAATTGGGTGACAGAGTTTCCTCATTGTTTGGTTGCTGGGTCAATGCAAGGCCCACTTTGTGTCATATCAAATCAATCCGCTACTGAATCTCTGTACCAAGTTGGCACTTGGTGGTGTTTAGACAAAACAGTCCTGTGCTTGGAATGAAATTTAGCACCAACAGCAAAGGCGTGAAAGGAAAACGACTCAACAGGCATATGCATCTACATTATGCATTAATGTAATTTGCATTTTTAATGTGGCATTTAATGGAGATTTTAAAAGTGTTCTCGGCTGTTTTGGAAACTTGATTGAAAAGGAGATGTTCACCATTTTCTGTGCAACAATATTCAGCATATAGCATAGGTGTGTTTTAAAACTATTCAGAAACCACCCTCTGTTTTCTGGAGAAAGAGCAACTTCCAACTTGTCAGGATTCAGTATCAGTTTCTAGACCCTCATCCAATCTATTGCAGCCTCCAGACACTGATCAGCCCCACCGGAACAACTTCCCTCGATACAGATGGCAAGAAGTGAAGCTGAATCTTCCCCCAAAATCTCTGGACGATCACTTCCAGTGACTTCGTAAGTGTTAAAGAGCATGTGAGACAGAATCGACCCTTGTGGGACTCCACAGCACAGTTGCCATGGGGCCAAAGAAGCACACACACACACACACAACACACACAAGACTCTCTGAAATTGGCCATGTAGATACATGTGGAAACACAGAGACCCAATTTATCCAACTCCCTGTCCAGAGAACCGGTCCAGGAGGATCCCAAGGTTGATGGTTTCAAAAGATGATGAGAAATCAAGGAGGGACCTATAGGATTGCCCTCCTCTTCCTCTTCCTCCTTCCCCAATACAGACAATCAATCAGGGTAACCAAATCTGTTTTGGTGCTAAAACTAGGCCAGAAACTGGATTAAAATGGGTCAAGTTAATGAGTTCCCACCAAGTACTGGTTATACATTGTTATACATTTAAAGCATTTTTAAAAAGCACCCCTTGCAAATCCTGGGAACTGTAGTTTTTAAAGGGTCCTAAGAATTGTAGGACAGATCCTGAAGCTGAGGCTCCAATACTTTGGCCACCTCATGAGAAGAGAAGACTCCCTGGAAAAGACCCCGATGTTGGGAAAGATGGAGGGCACAAGGAGAAGGGGACGACAGAGGATGAGATGGTTGGACAGTGTTCTCGAAGCTACTAACATGAGTCTGACCAATCTGCGGGAGGCAGTGGAAGACAGAAGTGCCTGGCATGCTCTGGTCCATGGGGTCACGAAGAGTCGGACACGACTAAACGACTAAACAACAACAACAAAGAATTGTAGCTTAGTGAGGTGTAAACTACAGCTTCCAGGATTTTTGAGGGGGGGGTATATGGTGTGTACGCAGCCTTATTCTGTAACCAGGCCTCCTTTTAAAGGCTAATTGGGTATTTGTTCTGGGGATATATATGTTTTATCTATTTTAATGAACCAAAATTTGTTTAAATGGATAAGATTCCACAAAAGCCCCATTCTGCATCTGTATGGAAAACATGTTTGCCACCTCTGCCTCCTCCCCATAATAAGGAGAAGAACAAATCCTTGATTGTAATTAGTGGATATTTGTTAGGACAAAGCCGACAGCATCTTTGAAGTGGCTGATCTGTCTATGCTAAATACAACACGTCGGAAATAGCATTTATTTCGATGCTTTTGGTGCGCAATCGGACAAGGACACCCAGTGTGATACTTCGATTAATTGCTGAGCTCGTGATGCAGAGAGCGAGCGGGCATCAGTTTGCCAGTGCGATTTAAACAAATTAAAGTGAAACTTTGAAACGGAAAGCTTGGAAGAAGTTGAGTGTTGCTTTTATGGCTCATTAACTATTAGCACTAGCCGTAGTGCAAAATGGCTGTTAATTAACGTAAGTGTATCTGTTACACAGCCTATTAGCCACCAGCGAGGGGAATGCATTGGAAATGAGATGAGGTGTGATCTGACAAATAATAACCTGGCTTAAGGTTCACAATAAAAGCTCACATATTGTGGATATTTGCAACAGGAAGTTTTCATTTCCTTTGTCCATGTCGAGGTCTAAGTAAAAGTTTGCGAAGATCTGATTCTCCCCCACCCCACCCCCTTCCATGATCAGGGGGAAAAAATTATATGTATGAAATATCCAATAATACAACGCTCTAGGGTTCAATTTATTCAATTCTCCGCCTAGCTTGCTTAAGGATGCTCTGTTGAGTTTCTGGCTATTTCATTCACGAAATCTTCGCACCAGTGTTGAGACCTGTTGTCAAGGAGAACAGATGGAGTTCAGAACTGCATGTCTCCACACTCTCTTTCTTTTAAAAATCCTACTACTAATTTCCTTTCCATGTCCTGCAGACGAAAGTGGGTCGCCATAACAAGGTGATCCCTAAAGCTATGCCCTCTTTCTTTTTTCTTCCTTTTGTATAATTTTGATTAAATTTTCTGTTTTACATTTTAGGATACCGTACTCATTTAAACAACCTTAAAATATCAGTGACTTCCCTTCTTCTCTTTCCATGGTTCATTTTGCATAACATAAATCCCTGCATATTTTATATAAACTAAACCATTCAGTATTCCATTATTACATCCATCAAAACAAGGTTTACAACTGTTGAATTTATCTTAACGCTGCCCACATTTTCAAATGTGCACAATTCCTCCCCCATATATTCAATAAACATTTTCCAATCTTCTTTAAACGTATGTTCTTCTTGTTCTCTTATTCTATATGTTAGGTCTGCAAGCTGCACATATCCCATCAGTTTAAGTTGCCATTCTACTTTAGTTGGGACTTCGCTCATTTTCCATTTTTGCCTAACAAAACACAGGTCGCAGTAGTGGCATACATAAATAACCTTTTTTGACACCTGGGAATTTCCTTCTGAATTATCCCCAACATAAAAGACTGTTGTTGTTTTTTGAAAAGTACTTTTAAACATTTTTTTCAGTTCATTATGAATTATTTCCCAATACTCTTTTACCCTTTTACAGGTCCACCACATATGATAAAACGTACCCTCAGTCTCATTGCATCTCCAGCACTTATCTGATTCAGTCTTATACATCTTAGCAAGTCTACTCGGAGTTAGATACCATCTGTAAATCATTTTCAGGTAGTTCTCCTTCAAGGAATAACATGCTGTAAACTTCACATCCCTCTTCCAAAGTTTCCCCCGCTGGAGCGGTACCTATTTATCTACTTGAACTTTGATGTGCTTTCGAACTGCTAGGTGGGCAGGAGCTGGGACCAAATAACAGGAGCTCAACCCATTGTGGGGATTCGAACCGCTGACCTTTTCATCGACAAGCCCTAGGCTGGACTCTGGACCCTGGACTCCAATTCCAGACTCCTCTTCTTGCACACTTTCCTCTTTTTATGTTAAGCAGTATATAAATAGATAACCAGGCTCCCCACATCCCTGATGTGGTCATGCTGGCTGGGGCTGATGCGGTCCAGAAACATTTGGAGCGTTTCAGTTGCCCCCCACCCCTGGGTGGAGCATCCAAAATATTACTGAAAACCCACGAATGATGTCTTGGTAATCTGGTATATCGTATGTTAGTTGCCGGGGGGGGGGGGGGGATGGACCAGTGGAGAGAAGCATATTTGGAGTATAGCAATAGTAGTCTTAAATTGTTATCGTTTTAATCTGAGGGAAACCACTTCATGTGCCAGGTATGATGACCCAGGTACGTTGCAGTTTTAAAAGACAAATACTGCCTGTGGGGATGGAATCAAGTTATATTTTCCAAATGGGGGGAAAAATGTGATTGTGCAGAAACCTCTTTAGTGTACCGCTGCTGTCCTCTCTCAGCAACCATTCCATCTGGCTGCAGCAGAGGAAGTGGTAAAAGCACACAGTCCACTCGGCTGGCTCGGCCTTTCCACCTGTTTTGTTGTTGTTTTTAATTATGAAGAATTAGTTCCTGAACTTGCTTGTTTTCCTGTTCTTTCCTCAGTCCGTTTCCCACCCCTAATCCTTTTTATCACCCCTCACACCTGCCATTAAATGTGTCTTTGCATCAAATGTGCAGGGTGATTTATTTAAAAAAATGAAAATCACATTAGCTGATAATTAATGGGATCAGAAAAGGACACGGGTGGCGCTATGGGTTAAACCACAGAGCCTAGGGCTTGCCGATCAGAAGGTCGGTGGTTCGAATCCCTGCGACGGGGTGAACTCCCGTTGCTCAGTTCCAGCTCCTGCCCACCTAGCAGTTCGAAAGCACGTCAAAGTGCAAGTAGGTAACTAGGTACCGCTCCGGCGGGAAGGTAAACAGCGTTTCTGTGCGCTGCTCTGGTTCGCCAGAAGCGGCTTAGTCATGCTGGGCACATGACCTGGAAGCTGTACGCCGGCTCCCTCGGCCAGTAAAGCGAGATGAGCGCCACAACCCCAGCCATCTGTGACTGGACCTGATGGTCAGGGGTCCCTTTACCTTTTAATGGGATCAGAGCAGGCACAGAGGGGCAAATTTAACTCTTTCCAGCCCCTGGTGTGAAATTCCCCTTCTGAAACTAACCACAAGTGGCAGCCAGTGGGAGATTTCCTCCTCATGCCATTTCCCTAGGATTTGATTCAGAACTTGGTGGGGGCAAAACATTAAAACCCACCCCACAACTCCATGACATCAGCTTTGCTCTGGATTGGGGCTTCAGGCAACTGCTATTTACTCAAACAAAGAAACGTCATGCAATTGTTTATTCATTAAATTCATAGCCTACCCTTGCGTCCAAAGGAGCCTAGGGCAGCAATCACTTCTGTGAAGAAAAAATGCAATGGCAAATGTTTACCGCGCTTTAGAACGGTTAGAAAACACCTCGATAAAACCTCTAAAACAAATTTGAGAAGAGATGTAACAATGTTATGTATCTGGCTGGGCCTCTTGAAACATTTTGAGCACAGTGATGTTGCCTGTCTAATGTCTGTTTTGACCTTCTATGAAGTGCCTAGAAAACGTTTAGCCAGAGTGGCCCTCTCAACCTCCCTACCTGGCCCTTGGAACGCTCTGCGGGCTACAGCCCCTACTTCACAGTCTGAGTGTTTTTCTCTGGGTGGAATATGCCATTGAACTTGCATAATGTCCTTTCCCTGTCTGTATAGAGGATAAAAAGGACTGTGTGTAGAACTCAAATTTTACAAAGGTAAAATTATATTGATAGCTCCAGCTGGAGAAAGGTTATCCAGAAAGAAATGCAGCCTTTGGACTGAAAAAGTTCCCTCACCCCTGCTATAATCATCATCATCATCATCGTATCTCCTTTATGAATAGCAATAGGGATAACATGTGTGTGAGACAGAGAGAGATCGAGGGAGACCAGAGTATTTATCAAATATAATGCAAGCAAGTTTGGTGCCAGAACAAATTGGCACTAGAGTAAAAGTTTCCCCCTTGAAATGCTAGGTAATTGTGAACCATAGCTCGTTGAAAAGAGAGGAGTGATGGGAAAGAAGAGTGTGTTTTTATAAAATAATGTATTGGATAATGCTCTGCATATATATTGCCCACAGGTAGTTATGAAGAGCAGTTACTGTGCGGGGCCCAAACAGGAGCTGATTTCCTAAGATTAGCAAGGGGAATGGCTTAATTTCTCCTCTGCCTATGAAGGAAAGGAGCTGCGTTGCATAACGTGCCAGCGGCACATTCTAAGAAATCTGGATTCAAATTGGATTAGCTCACACATAAAAATGAGTCTGACCGTCAGAGCCTGACTCCTGGTGGAATTCTGTCTGCAGAATAAACACTATTCAATTTGGCACGGTTGGCAGTCTCTGGGCAGAATAGCAAGCATGGTGTGCCGGCCTAAGCTAAAGTATATTGGTTGTGCCTTACTTTGCAGAAAGAACGGGAACCTTGCCAAGCTCTAAGTGGCATTATCAGCCCCTCAGGCAGGTGCAAGAAGCAAGTGAAGTTTGGCAGGGCTGGCTGAAAAGGCGATGCTGGATTTTTTTCATGTGGGAAACTGAAAGGAAATATGGTTGCAGGACCAATAATTTCTTCTTGAAGTATTATTATTATTATTATTATTATTATTATTATTATTATTATTGCCAGGGCTTTTTTTCAGGTGGGTGCCATTGCCATTCTAAGAGAATGTGGGAGGTATTCATGGTGAACCTATTTTCCTAGAAAAATAGCACTGATGATGATGATGCACACTTTATGCAGTCAGTGAACACCACGTTGGTTGAAAACCTGCTTGGTTAGTTAAGTCTAGGGTTGTCAAGTAAGGAGCATCCCAGACCTTGAGATTTCAGGGGGGCCCGTCTCCATGAACACTGCAGGCTCCGAGACATAGGGAGCAGCTGGCAGGGTGCTCCAGGAGGCTGAGACAGGAAAGGGCCCACTGCCCAGCCCCCTAGCTGGCCAGGTGGGGCTCGCTAGCTCTGGGAGGAGGGGTGTGATCCCTCACCTGGAGTAGGCTTGGACCAGGTGAGGGTCACCTGCCTCGTGAAGCCCAGATGCTGCAATCAGCATGCAAAGTACAAAAGGGAAGCAGAGATGGGCTGCTGGGTCTTCTCAACTGCCCATGTTGATGGGCCTCAGCTTGGATCCTCGTGGGCCTCTATGGGGCTGTGCTTTGGGTTTGACTCTGGACTGTTTCCTGACTGCAGGACTTAGCTATTTGGATTGATCCTGGACTGGTTTTCCTGACCTTTGGACCTTGCTTGTGTGGCTGGATCCTGGACTTTGTACCCGATGCACTGACTTGCTGCCAGGTAGGCCAGGGGGCAAAGAGACAGCCAGGGGGAGCTCTCTGGGGTAGGAAATCCATTGTTGCATTAGTAAGGTAAAGGTAAAGGACTCCTGGACAGTTAAGTCCAGTCAAAGGCATGGGGTTGCTGTGCGCTCATCTCGCTTTCAGGCTGAGGGAGCCGGCGTTTGTCCGCAGACAGCTTTCTGGGTCATGTGACTAGCATGACTAAAGCTCTTCTAGAGCAACGGAACGCCATGACAGAAGCCAGAGCGCACGGAAATGCCACTTACCTTCCCGCCACAGCGGTGCCTATTTATCTACTTGCACTGGTGTGCTTTTGAAGTGCTAGGTTGGCAGGAGATGGGACAGAGCAACGGGAGCTCACTCCGTTGCAGGGATTCGAACTGCCGACCTTCCGATCGGCAAGCCCAAGAGGCTTAGACCACAGCGCCACCCGTTTCCCGGAATTGCACTAGTACCACCTCCAAGGAGACACTGTCCTTGTTAGCTGCTGTCTAGCTGTGGAGTGACTTAGTGGGGTCAGAGAGCAGGACCTCTGAATCCAGCCCCAAGCAGATTCATGTGGATACAGCAGGTTCTGCAGGTAATTTGTTGCCAAGATATTTAGAGGCTTGAAAGGAAGTTCCTTAGGGGCTGGAAATGAATGAGTAACCAGTTTTGTTGGTGTGGGATTGGTGTAATACAGTGATTGAAAACCTATGGCACGCGTGTCAGCACTGACACACGTAGCCATTTTGGTGACACACGTCCGCATGCCAAGAAGGACTTCCAGCGGGCGAGGCACGCTGCCGCGGATCTCTTGAAAATGGCCAGCATGCCTGCACTCCCTGACCGGCTTCCGAGCCGCCAGGATCGCCGCCGCCACGCAAACACCGGGGGAGCCCAGAGCAGCGGCCAGGGAGCCGCCGAACCCCCCTCAATGCCCCCCACCGGGCTGAAGCTAAGGGGTCTCGAGGCCTGAGACCTATCTCGAGGCGCGCCGGCGCCACGGAGAGGGTCGAGAAGGAAGGCCCCGACCTCGCCGCTGTTTATACAACCACTGTCGACGCCACTGCTGTCACTCTGGAGGGGGGGAGTGCCGGGGGCGCCCAGTGTGTCAAGCGGGGAGCTGCCGGACCCCCCCACAGCGACCCCACCGGGCAAAGGAAGAGAGCGTCCGGCCAGCAGCGAGGCAAAGCCCCAGGGCCTGGAGGCCTAGAGTGGCCAACCCCGCGACGGCCTTCACTGCCACGTTAGTACTAGGGCTCCCGAGGCGCCAGCTGGACCCCCTCCCCCCAGCAACCTCACCGGACACCAAGGGGGAAAGAGGGAAGAAGAGAGAGGGAAAGAAAGTGAGGGGAGAGGAAGGGAGGGCACCCAGCCAGCGGCCAGGCAGAACCCCGAGGCTTGGAGGCCTAGGGCAGCCTGCCCCACAATGCGCCGGCCCTCCTAGCCCTGACCTAGCTACCACCGTCCCCACCGCCGCTACCCCCCCCCAGAGAAGAAAAAGGGGGAAAGAGTGGAAGAAGGACCTTTTAAACTAGGAAGAATCCGGACATCTGCCTCAAGGGAGAGGAGGGGGCCCTTGGAGGAGGGAGAAGAACCCCGACCTTGCTGCTGCCACCACCGCCACCTCGCCGCCATCCTGGGAAGAGAGAAGAGACACCCAAGTAAGGTGAAACCCCTTCCCTGTTGCCCCATAGCCGAGTGAGGGGAGAGGTGGGCTGAAGAGGGCCACGAGGAGTTTTTGGTTTATTAAATACTGTTATATATTACAATTATACATTTTTGTTATTTAAACTATAAATATCGCGAAATTATGGTTTTTTTTCTCGAAGTGACACACCACCCGAGTTATGCTCAGTTTTTTGGCGAATTTTGACACACCAAGCTCAAAAGGTTGCCCATCACTGGTGTAATACAATCCAGCTGCTACAGCACACCCAAGATTTGGGGGATTGCATCTTATACCCGTTGAGTGTTTGCCAGCCTCTGCTCACACCAAAGTAGTTTATTTGGGATTTGAAGTCGGCAGAGGCCAAATGCGCTTGCTCAGTTTTCAGTGCCGTTAACGTTTTTGCAAAGTCTCGAGAGACAGTCCACTTCTATATAGAACAGCAGGTCATGCGGCTCATTTTTCCCAGTACAATTGGCTATGAAAAGCTGCACTGCACTTGTCTGCATGCATTTCATAGCAATAAATCAGCCCTTCAAAATACTGTTTGCCTGCTCGGTAATATTTGGTGACTTAGATGAAATCTCTTGGGCCTCTTCCAAGATTTTGGACTGGCTGCTGCAAATTATTATTATTATTTGTATTACTGCTTTTAAAAAAAACAAACCAAAAAAACAAAAACAAACCTAGCGCCTTCTAGTGGAAATATCAAGTACTGATGAGTTGCTGCAGATCTGGAGGGGTACCCGTTTTTTAATTAGACTTGCTGCTGTGTCCATGGGGTTTGTGTGTGTTATCACACACAAGAAGTAGTTATGGTTTGGTTTTTCTGTGCAAGGTTTTCCATGACAAGCAGTCTAAATCTTATGCCAGTGTTTTGGAATTGCACAAGACCTGAAGGTGCTAATCCTGTATGTGGCAGCTGTGCTATTCATTGCATGCTATGGAACATTAGAAAAGGAACTGAAAATAAAACCATTGATAGCATAAAGCTGTTTTGCACAACTATGGTGTGATGTAAAAACTGGGGTTTGCCTTTTGCTGCCCAACTCCCCATGGGACTCTGAGTCCCCTAAGTCCATGATCATCAGAGAAGAGGGATGGAGGTAGGATCCAGTGAAAAACAAGGCAGATATTTATTTTTCTGTTGCAACAGAGTTCCCTCCCCTCCTTCCGAGGTGGGAGAGACCCTGAACAAATGTGTGCAGGAACTTTTAAAGACTTTTGACATTGCCCAACTCCCTTAGCCAAAGACCACCCCAAAATCATCATACATACATCATAGGAGGTGGTCTACAGCAGAAATCCTGTCTGCCAGGATACCTGATGATTGCTGAGTGCATTACCTGGGCAGCCTGGTCATTCTTTTGTGATGGTTAATACTTTAGTTCCTAAATCTAGGTCACAGGTTCACCCTATTCATACACAAATATACCCGGGGGGGGGGGAGACAATGGGAAGGTTTTCCTCATTTGCCTCCCTTACTGCAGAGGAATATTTGAGGTCACTGGGAGAGTCAAAATGGCTTCAGGATTGCTCTCCTGTACTGTTTCAGACACATGGTTTATATATTTAGATACATGAGCATTTATGAATCTTCTATATTTGAGACCTCGGAATTTGTGGGAATGTTGTGGATAGTAAGAGAGGATATAGTGATTAAATATTATCCTTCCTCACTCATGCTAGTGAGCTAGCAGCAGAGCATACCGGTATGCCCTTGTACATTGCAGGAAGCTAGTTGATGGATTTGTGAGAATCATTTGAGTTAAGCAATCCAGTCTGGATTGTCCAGATTGGGTTGTTCCTGGTAAATCCCCTTTAGTTCCCTCTTAAAAACAATAATGACACAACAGTCTTCTGTTAAAAGTAATGATAAGGCTTACTTACATTCAGTTCACAGTATGGTCCTGAAGGCAGGCTTTATCTTGTAGTTACAGTTACAGAGAAAAGTGTGGGTTCATCCTCTGTGAGGGATGAGCCCATGTGCTGCTGGCTGAGAGCCAGCAGACAGCAAAAGGCAAAATGGAGAGAAGGGATCAAGAGAGAGCAGCATAAGAGATGGCACAAGAGGAAGATGACTGCATGACTCGCCCCTTTATAGACCCTGCTAGGGTCACGCCCATCTACCTGGTCAGACGCAGGGGTAGGATGCTCCAGACCAGGTATGACAGGAAGTCCTCCTGGCTGCAGCAACATTCCTGTGTGTTCGCTCTGGGCAAACAGGAAATGTTGTATTGGACTGCTTTGGTGATGTTACATCCCACAGAATTCTTGTAACAGGTGCAACTGCACTTGGAATACTGTGTATGGTTCTGGTCTCACCTCAAAAAGGATATGGTAGAGATGGAAAAGGCTTAGGAAAGGACAACTCAGCGTCTCAGTGTTGGCCCTTTCAGAACTCAGCGGAAAAGAGGGTGGAGGCGGGACAAGAATGAGTGTCTCCCCCCCTTTTTTTGCTTGTTGTTGACTCTGGCTCCAGCTACTGCTTGGACTCCCTGCCTCCCACTCCTTTCAAACCTGGAGCCTCCATCTGCCATGGCATTCTAGCTGCAAAGGGATTCTAGCTGGGCAGGAGCTGGGACCGAGCAACGGGAGCTCACCCCGTCGCAGGGATTTGAACCGCCGACCTTCTGACCGGCAAGCCCAGAGGCTCGGTCCCTGCTCCTGCCAACCTAGCAGTTCGAAAGCACTTCAAAGTGCAAGTAGATAAATAGGTACTGCTCCGGTGGGAAGGTAAACGGCGTTTCCATGCACTGCTCTTGTTTCTCCAGAAGCGGCTTAGTCATGCTGGCCACATGACCCGGAAAAACTGTCTGCGGACAAACGTCGACTCCTTTGGCCAGTAAAGCGAGATGAGCGCCACAACCCCAGAGTCGTCTGTGACTGGACTTAACTGTCAGGGGTCCTTTACCTTTTTATTCAATAATAATAACAATAAATAAATAAATAAATAAATAAATAAATAAATAAATAAATAAATTTATTTGTACCCCGCCTATCTGACTGGGTTACCCCAGCCACTCTGGGCAGCTTCCGACATCTATAAACCCATAACAAAACATTGGATATTAGCAAACTTCCCTATACAAACTTCCCCTTCTAAAGGTTGCATAGTTACTTATCTCCTTGGCTCAGGGGTCGGACAACTGCATGCCTTCCAACCTTTCTCCGATGAAAATAGGGACCTCCTATTCCAGTGAAGGCTAACCTTGACACCCCAGATGTTTTGGAACTACAACTCCAATCATCCCTAGCTAACAGGACCAGTGGTCAGGGTTGATGGGAGTTGTAGTCCCAAAACATCTGGAGTGTCAAGGTTAGCCATCACTGCCCTATTCCATACCCTACAACATTTCTCTGATGCAAATAGGGGTGTCCAAAGGAAAAGCGGGACATTCCAGGATCAAATCAGAAACCGGGGTGGCTTCTTTAAATCTGGGACTGTCCCTGGAAAACAGGGGCACTGGGAGGGTCTGCTCTGGCACAGGAAAGCAGTTGTTCCGAGCTATTCTTGCAATCACGAGGCTTGCAGTATTGCTAAACACACACACAAGGCCTTCAGTCGTTCCCCTCAAACAATTTCCCGTTTTTGCTCAGGAGCACCACAGGGCAGAGATCAAATAATGTGCTTCTCTTTTTCAGAAACAGGGCTTGAGAAACTGTCGCAGAGGTATTCTTAGAACAGCCAAAGTCTCATTTGGCAGCACTATAATTAATTGTCAGAAAAATAGATGACATTACTTGGAGTCGTCGATTTCTGCTCCCCTGTGCATGTATTTTAAGTTCTTAGCATGGGCAGGTGGACATTTTCCACAAACTATAGTGCTGCATCAGTGACCCAATGGAAATGTGCACATTAAAAAGCTTCTACCGTGTTTCTCCTAAAATAAGACACCGTCTTATATATTTTTTTCCTCAAAAAACACACAGTATGGCTTATTTTCGGGGGATGTCTTATTTTAACCGCTCCACGTCGGTACGCTGCATAGCCACGCCTATCTCGGCCGTCTTAAGGGAGAGGTCACTATGTCTTATTTTCGGGGTATGGCTTATTTTCGGGGTATGGCTTATATTTCACAAATGCGTAGAAATCCTACTATGGCTTATTTTATGGCTACGTCTTATTTTAGGAGAAACAGGGTATTATCTTTCTGAAATCAAATCACTACCTCGTTTGCCTGTGCCTTGGATGTTTTTAAGATAATGAACACTTCCATAGCAACAAAAACCTGATGAGAAACGATTACTTTGATTTGGACTGTTGCAAAGGGGGGGGGGAGTAATATAAATTGTTGGAGGGGGCGGAAAGCTGCATTGAGATGACAACATTAAGGTGAATAGGATTTCTACCGCCCCCTCTTTCTGCTTGACAATAGTCTTATCTGAAAAGGGAATGTCTTCCATAGGGAACAGCAGAGCAATGCAAGCAGCAGTTTTTGGTACTGTTAAAACCAGGTCTTGCTCTCTCACCCTGTTGGAGTGTTTGGTTGGCAGAGTTATGCGGTCTTGAATAAGTCACATGCTGCAAGTTACAGGGCAATCTGTTTGAAATTTAGACACCAGAAATATTTGTTTGCACATCCAATTAGGCTAATTGTGTCTTCTGTGGTGGATGCCTGCAGTTCCCTTAGTACACTATTCATATTGTTTCGTCTCATTAAGTAGTTTAATTTAATTATTTTCCACTCCACTATTGGCTGCATTCTGTGAATAGCCATTTAAATTTTCCCAATTAAACAAACACACTCCATGCCATGGGCATTTCCCCCCTGAAGGTATTGGCCTAAGCCTTGGAATGACAATGGTTTTGTTTAATTTTGTTTCATTTATCTCTAATCTAAAGGTAAAGGTAAAGGTACCCCTGACCATTAGGTCCAGTCGCGGACGACTCTGGGGTTGCGGCACTCATCTCGCTTTACTGGCCAAGGGAGCCGGCGTACAGCTTCCGGGTCATGTGGCCAGCATGACTAAGCCGCTTCTGGCGAACCAGAGCAGCGCACGGAAACGCCGTTTGCCTTCCCGCCGGAGCGGTACCTATTTATCTACTTGCACTTTGATGTGCTTTTGAACTGCTAGGTTGGCAGGAGCAGGGACCAAGCAACGGGAGCTCACCCCGTTGCGGGGATTCGAACCGCCGACCTTCTGATCAGCAAGCACTAGGCTCTGTGGTTTAACCCACAGCGCCACCCGCGTCCCAATCTCTAATTTACTGGTAGCAACCTACCAAATATGGTACTGTATTTAGGGATGCATTTGAACATCTCTTAAGTTATCATAACCAAATTTGCACGATTTGCAGCTTGTGTGGTGGCATGTGTCTGGTGGGGAGGGGCGATGTAGGGAGGGTTGGCGCAGTGGGGGTGCAGAACTCACATGTCCCAAGCTTGCACTTTGGGTTTCACATTTCTCCCCTCCCCCTATTTTACATTTCACTCCTTCCCTTCCCTTTTTTTTATGCATACACCAGATCTGTCAGAAAGGGGGCTGTGGGCCTAAGGCTGCCACACGTCCGGATTCTCCCGGACATTGGAGAAATTTCAAAGGCGGAATTGACCGGGGGGGGGGGGATTTCAGAAAGGTGTTGCTTTGTCCTGGATCTTAGGCAAGTCAATCGAAAAACTGAGCGTTTTTGTAAAATACCTCAACAACTTTGGGGGTTGTCTAAAAAAAAGTTCAGCAACTTTCAGGTTTCCCTAAGAAAATGTCAACAATTTCGCTGGTTTCCTTAAAAAAAGTTTTGGGGACTTCCTAAAAAAAAAAAAAAAAGCTCAAATCTTGGGGACTTCCTAAAAAAACAACAACAAAAAACTCAGTCTTGGGGACTTCCTAAAATCTTCCTTAAAAAAAGTTCAACAACCTTCGGGGTGTCGTGGCTTTTCGAGTGCTGCTCGCCTTGGGAAACCCTCCTCCAGTGCGGGATCCTCGCGTGCCCTCGCCTAGTGACGCAGCTCCGGGTGGCCTCTGCGACTGGCGGAAGGGGAAGGTTGCTCTCACGAGGTCGCGCCGGATTGGCTGGCGGAGGGGGAGGCAGCCCGACTCACCCTCGCAAATGTTGCAAATCGCGCGCCTTTGATGGGCAGCCGGCCGCTTGTTGCGCAAGGCCAGGCAGGCGGAGCTCGCCGGGGACAGGCAGCGGGGCGCCCACCTTTCGCACGCGTGGACCCGAAAGGTAAGCGAGCAAACTGGCGTGCGCTCTTGGAGAGGGCAGCCTGCCTGCCTACCTGCGACGGGGGCGAAAGCCTGAGCTTTGCCGCTCCTAGGTGCTGAAGGAGGAGATCATATATATATTTGCAACGGAGGCCTAGGAGCCTCCGGGAATCCCAGCGCCCACGTTGCTGCTGGAGATGCTGCGGCAGCGGGATCGAGAGATCCAGGCGCCTGGAATCGCTTGCCGTAGGCCTCCCGGGGAAAGCCGAGGTGCAGACTTGCATTGCACAACCTCTAGTGTGAAGCTGCGTTGCTTTTTTTAGTGGAGCTTTTTTTTCCATTCCTGGCAATGCGTAATTGGAGAGCGTCCCGCACTCTTGTCTTTTCTCGCGCACTTTTCACATTTGAGCAAGCCTTTAAGTTTCTTTTTTTAATAATATTTTTTATTAGTTTTCAAAACTAAGCTAAGCCTTTAAAGTTTCTAGCTCTCAGTGTGGGGGCCCAAAGATTTCTTCTTCCCAACGGATTAGGCAGAGAGACCCTTTAAAAAGAAAAAGAGGAGGCTGCTTCTCTGATTACTCGGCCATATGGGTGCTTTCGTGGGCCAAAGAAACCGGGTTGTTTGCTTCGTGCGCGTCTCCCCTCCTCTCCTCCTACCTGAGGCTTCATGCACCTGATGAAGTAGACTTTCCCAGCATCGTGGAGTTGGAAGGGACCATACGGTCATCTAGTCCAACCCCCTGCAATGCAAGAATCTTGTGCCCAACGTGTGGCTTGAACCCACAACCCTGAGATTAACCCTCTTGCTTTAGCGACCGAGCCATCCCACAAAAGTATATCATTTTTTTAAAAGGTAGTTTTTAAGTTTGCCACAAGCCTGTGTTGTTTTTTGCTGCGACAGACTTAAAAGGGTTCTGGACATTTTAAATGTCTTCCTTTTTCATTTTATAGGCTGATGGGCAATGAATGCAGTGAGCAACTGACTTTTCTCCACCCCCCTTTTGTCTCCCTCCCTGCATTCCTCAAGTCTGGAGACTTGAGGAATTTTTAGCCTGAGGGAAAGGTGGCTGTTTCTTTCAAGAGGAGTGGTTAGGTTAGCCCTTTGATGCCAAAAAGGGCAGTCTTTAAAGCAATGTGGTGCCTTCCATAGTTCCAGTTACAGGTAGATAGCCGTGTTGGTCTGTCATAGTCAAAACAAAATAAAAAAATTCCTTCCAGTAGCACCTTAGAGACCAACTAAGTTTGTTCTTGGTATGAGCTTTCGTGTGCATGCACACTTCTTCAGATACCACTTCTTCAGATACACTGAAACAGAAGTCACCAGACCCTATCTGAAGAAGTGTGCATGCACACGAAAGCTCATGCCAAGAACAAACTTAGTTGGTCTCTAAGGTGCTACTGGAAGGAATTTTTTAATTTTGTTTTAAAGCAATGGTTCTTAAAGGGTGTGGCAGGAGAGGAAGGCAGGTGTGGGTAGGAAGATTCAATGGCAATCAAAGAAGCATTTAAACACTTCAGTGTAGTATGGTATCAAACAAACTTTTAGTATATGTAGTATCCGGTATAGTATCAAAATATTTTTGATAGTATAGTATAATTTTTTTTATTTTTTTTTGCAGAATATGGATAATTATCTTTTCAAAATGAGAGCAAGAGCATGAAGTGATACTGAGGACAATCCCAGTTGTGTTTGTTACCAATAAAATATATATGGTGTGGCGCAAGCAACTTTTTATTCTGAAAGTGTGGCCCAGAGGAAAAAAGTTTGAGAACCACTGCTTTAAAGGCTTATGATGCCACCAAAAATATGTTAGCATTTCAAGTCTCCCTGTCTTTAAAGAGTCTACAAGGTGCTAGTCTTCAAGGAACCACAATACTCTTTATTGTTCATGTTTCTACCTTGCTTCTCTAGTTGATGATGTTCATAGGCCCTGGCAAATGTGCAGCCTTTGCAACTAGAGACAGATAAGTTTAACAACCTTTTTGCATTCCCCATAGAAAGGCGTAAAATCTCTTGCTGTTGATATCAATGGTAATTGGCTTCCACTTATTGGAATATGTAAGGACCTTTAAGCTCAGTAATGCAAATGGTTTTACTGAGTGCTTAGTTGTCCTGGTAGCAGTCTTACATGTGTTCAGAATATATTTAAAAGGCAGTGTGCGTGTGTTTTTCTTTTCTTTTTTGCCTTAAACCAAGGCAAAGTTGGACCACAGAGCTCTCCTGACTTCAAGGGAATAGTGTTTGCAGTGGCATCAGTGAGGTTGGGAGTGGTGAAGTTTTCCACTCTCTTAGTCATCAAATAGCAACTACTGTTTGTCCTAGTGACTGGCGAATCGTACAACCAAGACCAAATAGTTGTGAATGTGTGTGTATATGGAACCATTGTGGCTGATAACTGTAATAGCAAAGATGTTAAAGCTACAAATATAACAAATTGTTCTCTATGTTATCCATTCTGATATATTGTGGCACTAAGCTCAACAGTTCTCAGTTCGCCTTGGGAATGTTGTCAGGCTATGATCAGATGGGCAGTAGATCATATTTGGAATCAAACCTTTCTGCTCAAAACTGGAGCGACAATCTATTGAAATTTTACAATGCCTGCTGGGTAATTTTACTGTGTTGATATGTATCAATAACAACATGCACTTTGAAAAATTGAAAATTCTCATTCTGCCTTCAATCTTCCATGAATTTGGTGCGTAAACCAGCAAGAGTGATGTCGTTTGCAGTTTCAGATTTGTAACGTTTGGGTTTTTGCTTCCTGTAGAATAGGAAACCACCAAGGTTACTAAAGGGGTAGCTAAAACTTCAGTCCTAGGCACACTTACCTGTCAGTAAGCCTTACTGAACTGAATGAGATTTACTTCCAAGTAGAAGCAAGCTCTGCAAAACAATTTTGGGACTGCAGTGTGGATATTTTCAGGGCTGCGTCTAAACTCTTCTTTTTTTATAATGTAAAGAGAAGGCCAGGATTTCATACTGCATTTGACAATGTAAGAAAATGTACATGGTGCGGGTCATGTTGAAGGATGGAGGTATAAATATTTAAATAAAACCAATAAATGTGGAGTTAAAGGTAGATAGCCGTGTTGGTCTGTCATAGTCAAAACAAAATAAAATAAAAATTTTTTAAAAAAAAATTCCTTCCAGTAGCACCTTAGAGACCAACTAAGTTTGTTCTATTTCAGTGTATCTGAAGAAGTGTGCATGCACACGAAAGCTCATACCAAGAACAAACTTAGTTGGTCTCTAAGGTGCTACTGGAAGGAATTTTTTTTATTCAATAAATGTGGAGTTGGACAAGTGTTGGCGGTTGTAGATTGGCAACTGCCAACCTTTCACACTGCGTATTGTTCATCCTTCCACTTAGTGTGAGAACCATAAATCTATTTTTGCACCTGTAGTTTTGGAATGAAAAGTCAGAAGGGACTAGTTGATAATTTAGGCCACGTTTTTCTCATTCATTCTGCACTGATTACACTGTTGAGAATTCTTGGCTTCCTTGATTGAATTTGAGATACAAATGTTACTTTTGACTGTTACCAGATTGCTTCCCTTGTAACAATTTTCAGTTCATGTTCTCATTAGTGAGAAAGACAACGTTCAAGGTTTTTCCCCCTCTGAAAAAGTTTGAAACATTTCCACAGTTAATTGGCAATGTGCAGTTATGACTTCTGCATTGCACCTTGTGTTAAAAACTAACTAGTTTTACAGCAGATTTCTAAGGAGACCAGGTTTTTTTTTGTTGGGGGCCGGAGGATGGACGGACACATAATGGCTGTTGCTGAACACCTTTTATGTTGCATCTCCTTATTACTTTGTCTTTGCTTGCTGTTAGGTTTTTAATCATGCTTCGAGCATTCAAACGCACAGGTGGTAGGTTTGAGAGCCATCTTTCAAGGTGGCAGCATTATCATAAATCTGTCCTGGCAATCAGAAGAGAGGATGTCAATGCCTGGGAAAGAAGGGCCCCGTTAGCCCCACGGCACGTCAAACTTTTAACCAACCTGGGCTACAAAGTTCTGGTGCAACCGTCCAATCGAAGGTCTATCCATGAAAAAGTAAGTGCTGACATTTTTGTTGCTGATCCTGAGGGTAGGAGCGGTGTACAGTTTGTTTTGTGTGCACATCTAATCAAAATTATTGGGCCCTTGATGTTATAATGCCCATAGTGGTTTTGTGGGTGCTGATGAAGTCTCTTGGCAGTGATTGCCCGAACTGCTCTGATGTCACAGAGGGACTGAGCAAGCCACAAAGTTGGCTGTTGCTGTTTGAGCTGCCTTGTTTTTCCTGGAGTGGGGCAGAGCAGGGTCCAGAAGGCCCTAGAGGGGTTGAAAAAGCAAACACAAGGGACTTGGTACAGAGGTGGCAGGCACCAGACAAGTTTGTAGAACTGGGCAGCACCTAGGAAAAGAGGGCTGGAAGGAGGAGTGTGTGAATGAATGACAGGAGGAGATGGGGCAGCGAGGAAGGAGCTGCAGATGAATGAGCGGAAGATGGAAGAGTTGGAAGCAGCAGAGGGGACAGAGGCGGAGGTTGACACAGTGGTGACTTCAGTGGGGGGTCCAGGCCCCACTCAGCAGAATGGGCAAACCCCTACAGGTCCAGAACCCCCCAATTTAAAGTAAATGAAGTAAAACGGCACCTGAACTCCTCCCATAATTAGTCCATCAAGCTGAGAGTCTAAAATTACTTTAACAGCCCCACTGAGTTCACATAAAGATTTATGGAATCAATATTGTGGTGGCCTATGGCTTTAAACAATTAAGGTTCATTCGTATATGAGTCCACAAGCCACATCTTCGGCTGAAAGCCCTCCCCTCTTTCTGATATGAAAATAGCAATCCTTGTATACTGCAATTTTGCTCTGGCACTGAGAGTGTGGTTTCACTTAGAACTGGCAGAGGAGAACGATACCCCTGATAAGTGGGGAAAGAATCTCTTCTCCCACCCCCCTCATCCCCCCAGGAGTGGATAACCAGTATAGAAATAAGGCTCACCTACTGGAATAGCAGGATGTGGGTGGCGCTGTGGGTTAAACCACAGAGCCTAGGGCTTGCCGATCAGAAGGTCAGCGGTTTCAATCTCCTGCCCACCTAGCAGTTCGAAAGCACGTCAAAGTGCAAGTAGATAAATAGGTACCACTCTGGCGGGAAGGTAAACGGCGTTTCCATGCGCTGCTCTGGTTCACCAGAAGCGGCTTAGCCATGCTGGCCACATGACCCAGAAGCTGTTCGCCGGCTCCCTCGGCCAGTAAAGCGAGATGAGCGCCGCAACCCCAGAGTCATCCATGACTGGACCTAATGGTCAGGGGTCCCTTTACCTTTACCTTACTGGAATAGCATCTACTGGACTATCTCGATATTTTCTGCCTTTGTTCAGTTTGGCTCAAGACGTCAATTCCTCTTCAATGCTTTGTTTGCAGGACTATGTTAAAGCTGGTGGTATTATACAGGAAGACATTTCGGAGGCCTGCCTGATTGTGGGTGTGAAGAGACCACCGGAGGATAAACTAATTCCCAACAAGAATTATGCATTCTTCTCTCATACTATTAAAGCTCAGGAGGCAAATATGCCCTTGTTGGATGAGATCCTGAGCAAGGTAATATTTTACTTACCGAGGATTGCTAACTATTATTTTAATATGGTGAAATGGTCAGTTCAGCAGGGTGAGAGGATTTGCAAGGTGCAATATTGGGTTTCCACAATACGGCAGTGTGTTTTAGTAGCATAAAAGGCGAAACAAATATTAGTGAACTCAGAGTAGACTGATTGAAATAAATGGACTCCAGGCACATTTTCCCTGGTCTAACCCTCTACTGAGATGAATGGCACTGGCTGGAAGGCTCATCTTTGCCCCATTTATCTCATAGGAGACGTTCCTAAAGCATTGCTTTATAAAAGAATTGAAGCGACTTCCTTCACATGCATCTTTCTATAAATGGCAGGGGTTGCTGTGATTTGATTTTAATTTTTAGTGTACTCAGATGAGTGGAGCCTGAGAACAAATGTATATGGTGTGTTGTTGTACTTTCAGAACATTCGACTGATAGATTACGAGAAAATGGTGGATCACAGAGGAGTGCGAGTTGTAGCCTTTGGAAAGTGGGCTGGCGTTGCAGGTATCTAAAGCAAATATTAATACTGTGTTTTGGCCATATTCAACCAGAAGGAACTCCATGTATTTGCACTTGCTAGCTTTTATTTATTTATTTAACTTACTCATTCGCTATAAAAGCATTAACACACTGCTTAATGTTATTTAAAAAATCTCTAAACAGTAATTAGTGAGCATGGGATTGGGGAGGACGGATGCTTCTCCTATGCCACCTTCGAGATTTTTGCATTTTATTTTATTCTATTTTTAAAATTTTTATTTATATTTTTCAGGTTTATACATTTCACTAATTTTACAATCCTTTTGACATTTCAAAGTTTGACTTCCTTCCCTCTCTTTCTGCGGTTCCTTAATTTCTTTTTAATATCTTCTGCATATCTGAAGAAGTGTGCATGCACACGAAAGCTCATACCAAGAGCAAACTTAGTTGGTCTCTAAGGTGCTACTGGAAGGAATTTTTTTATTCTGCATATCCAAATTAACTTAATTTGCTCATTTATTCATCTTCTTTAAATATATACTCTTATGATACTGCAGCTTATTACAATAATCCTGCCAATGTACTTACCTGTTTACAATTTATCTGTAAATATTCAACGAACCATTTCCACTCTTTTACAAAAAGTTACCTTGATTGCTTATTCTTCCTGTAAGTTTCGCCATTTCTGCATATTCCATAAGTTTTTGTATCCATTCTTCCTTTGCTGGGACTTCTGCTTCTTTCCATTTTGGGGCAAGTAATGTTATTGCCGCTGTGATAGCATACATGAATAAGTTTCTATACAGTTTCGGTAGTTCTGTCCCTATAATTCCCAAAAGGAAAGCTTCTGGTTGTTGGTTTTTTACATAGGTTATTTTAAACATCCTTTTCATTTCATTATACATCATTTCCCAGTAAGCTTTAACCTTACTACCGGTACAAGACCACCACATACGTTGAGAAGAACCTTCTTTCTCTTTACATTTCCCAACGCTTACTTGATTTAGATTTATACATTTTTGCCAATTTACTCAGTTTTTGCACCTCAAGTGAGACATAAGAAACCTGGGAAACTGCCTTCCATCCGGTCGGTACTACTTGTCTGTGAGGAGGTGTTGTGTGAATAGTGTATATGAACGTACATAAGTGCTGGCTGTACACACGTGAATCCAGGTACACGCCTGTAACATGCCATCCCCGTGAAATCTATTTTGGCAGTGGCTTTCCAGCAGGGCTTTTTTCCCCAGCCGGAACTCCCCATAAATCAATTCCGGCACCTTTCAGGTGGGTGCCATTGCTGTTATAAGAGAACAAGGGAGCCTGTTCATGGTCAGTTCTGGCGTCTCTTTTTCTAGAAAAATAGCACTGCTTTCCAGGGTCTTGCAGGTCTTGCCTGATCCATTTACCGTATTTTTCGCTCCATAAGACGCACTTTTTTCCTCCTAAAAAGTAAGGGGAAATGTCTGTGCGTTTTATGGAGCGAATGCATGGTCCCTGGAGCCAAATTGCCTAGGGGCCAAAAGCAGATTGTGCTCTTTTTTTTACAAAGAGAGAAGAGGGTATTGAAAGGAAGCCTTTGACTAGCTGTTTAGCAAGCGATCAGGGAGAGAGATAAGGCTCCCTTTCCAGCCCCGCCCCCTTGCCCAGGCCTCCGTTGTTGAATGCAGAGGGAGGCTATTTGTTTCCCCAGCAACATGTGACTGGCTGATTAGATTATCTGTCTGGAAACTGTAGAAATGGCTCCCTTACCTGTAGGACTAGAAGCTGCAAACTGTGAGTTGAACCCCATAAAAACGGGGATTTTCCTCTTTGAAAAAGAAGCTGCACCACTTTCAGCTGATCCTCAAAAAAACCAGGGCTTCCCCCTTTCCTTCTCTAAAAACTAGGTGCGTCTTATGTTCAGGTGCATCTTATGGAGCAAAAAATACGGTATAACTAAACACGGTGAAACCTGGGAGCTTTTGCATGCAGAACAAGAGCTTCACTACTGCATTATGGCCTTTCTTAGTATCTTTATTTTTAAAAAAATTAAAAAATAAGATGCATTTGGGAAACAGGAGAACGAAACTCCCCATAAAATATTCTGCTGGAAGCAACCATCAGGAAATAAGGGTTTGTTTTAAGTTTTTCATGTGTGTTAAAACTCAGTCTGGTTTTTTTTATTAAATTTGTTTAACCACATCAGTTAACAAACATGGATACATATGCTATAATGTTATTGTTTTAGTTAATTAAATGGTTTAAATTGTTATTAAGGAAACAATTATTTTTTCTCCTTCCAATAAAGTACAGGAGAAAAGTTGTTCAAACAGAAACAGTTAACTTATTAAACCTCACAATGATTTCATAATTATCTGTCTATGTATTTCTAATAGTATAACCAAATCAATAATTTTTGATATAACTGTAAAAACTACCCTGAAAATTTATTATTCCAAAAACGAAACCTTCATCTGGTTGTAAATATTAAGATTATACCAGCAAGAACGAGTCTTCCTGTAAAAAATGATTTAAATCAAGTCTTACTGACTAGTGATTTAAATCGTGATTTCAGTCGATTTGATTTAAATCAAATCCACCCTGGCCCTGGATGACTCTGTTGGGTTCTTGGTGGGTGATCCACCTTGCCACAGGCACTTGGAGGAAATGGGACATTGGTCGCTTGAGGCATTGTGACTCTAGAATCCCCTTTAAATTTCCTTACTTCTCTCACCAGATTGACTCTGTTGCAGCATTTAATAACTCTGTGTACTGTACTAACTGTGTATTACGTAATTCTGACCCAGGTATGATCAACATTTTACATGGAATGGGATTGCGATTTCTTGCCCTGGGGCATCATACTCCTTTCATGGTAAGGCTCTCTCTCTCTCTCTATATATATTTATATAAAATTACCAGGGGAACATGGGGGTGGGGTAGGATGCGTAGATTTTCGTTAATTTGTCCCAAAGGTCTATTGACTCCATAACAACAACAACAACAATTTTCTATTTATTCCCCAGCCACTCTGGGCGGCTCCCAGCAGAATACTAAAAACAGAATAAAACTTCAAGCATTACAAACTTCCCTAAACAGGGGTGCTTTCACATGTCTTGTAAAAGCCAGATAGTTGTTTATTTCCTTGAAATCTGGTGGGAGGGCATTCCACAGGGCGGGTGCCACTACCAAGAAGGCCCTTTGCCTGGTTCCCTGTAACCTCCCTTCTCACAGTGAGGGAACCACCAGAAGGCCCTCAGCGCTGGATCTCAGTGTCCGAGCTGAACAGTGGGGGTGGTTACGCTCCTTCAGGTATACTGGGCCGAGGCCGTTTAGGGCTTTAAAGGTCAGCACCAACACTTTGAATTGTGCTCGGAAACGTACTGGGAGCCAATGTAGGTATTTAAAGACTGGTGTAATATGGTCTTGGCGGCTACTCTCAGTCACTAGTCTAGCTGCCTACTGACATTAATCTCTTCCTGGTTTCAGCACATTGGTATGGCCCATAACTACAGAAACAGTAGCCAGGCTGTCCAAGCAGTCCGTGATGCTGGTTACGAAATTTCCCTAGGCTTGATGCCAAAGTCTATTGGACCCATAACATTTGTGTTTACAGGCACCGGCAACGTGTCTAAGGTAAGGCATTCTTCAAATGCATAGCACTAGTACATATTCTCATTGCAACCCAAAGTATTGGCTTCTTGTCGTACATATAAGGCTTGGTGTAGTGGTTAAGAGCGGTAGTCTCGTAATCTGGTGAACTGGGTTCGCGTCTCCGCTCCTCCACATGCAGCTGCTGGGTGACCTTGGGCTAGTCACACCTCTTTGAAGTCTCTCCGCCCCATTCACCTCAGAGTGTTTGTTGTGGGGGAGGAAGGGAAAGGGGAATGTTAGCCGCTTTGAGACTCCTTTGGGTAGTGATAAAGCGGGATATCAAATCCAAACTCCTCCTCCTCCTCCTCCTCCTCCTCCTCCTCCTCCTCCTCCTCTTCTTCTTCTTCTTCTTCTTCTTCTTCTTCTTCTTCTTCATATCTTCCAATAAAGCTATAGGCCCCTTTTACTGCATTTCTGTTCCTTCCACACAGGAATAATGAGATGCCCCACGTGAAATTGTCCTACGTGATGGCTGGAACATAGGAAGCTGCCTTATATTGAGTCAGATCATTGGTCCAAGTCAGTGTTCAAAATTAGCCAGGCACCAGGCGCGTTTTGCTACTGGCGTGGGTCCAGTTGCGATCACAAGGAGATGTCTGGGTGCCCGGTTGGCAACTGGGCCTTACTCCACAGTTGATACAATTTTAATTTCCACTGCGTGTGTTTCTCCTTCTTGCATACTGGGATGAGTGAATTGTTGTAAGAGCAAGCTGCAGTCAAGCAGTGTAGTTGAGATCAAAGCATCATAGTATTGTAGCATGGGAAGGGACCCCAAGGGTCATAGACAAATAGACATTTCGTTGTTGGGATGCAAGATGGCGTTTGGTGCGTAGTTTCTATGCCTGAGTTTCTAACACTGCTCCCAAGTCCGTGTCTAAGTCAGATCATTGGTCATTTTCTGCATGGACTAACAGCAGCTAGGAATCTTGCTGACCTGATTGGAACCTGTGACTTTTTGTGCAAGGCATTTGTTCTTCCACTGAACCTGAGCCCCTTAAACTAGTAGGATGAACATGATCTGTAGGTCTCTAGCTGTGTTTATGCTGCCACTGGTGTTTGATTTCAGCCCTTGAGGAGCACCCAACCATCTGGAGAAGGTGCAAAGGGTTGGAGGAGTTGGATGGTTGAAGGTCTAGGTAGCAAGTATACATTATGGAATAATATGGTAGGAAACTTGGACAAAAGCAGACAGAAGGAGATGCCTGAGGTCATACACTGAATGATGTGCTAGTGCCACAATTTGAACTCCAGTCTTCCTGGTTTAAATCCAGAACCACACACACACATACACACACACACACACACACACACACACACACACACACACTGTAATGTGTGCAGGATAGTCCTTGGCAGTTCCTGTGACTGCCCAATGCCTTGCATTTTATTTATTTTTTGGTAAATCTAACCTCACTATCAGTCTTACTTTTATCTACAGGGTGCCCAAGAAATGTTCAATGCCCTCCCTTGTGAGTTTGTTGAGCCCCACGAGCTGAAGGAGGTCTCTCGAACTGGAGGTAGGGCATTCTGGGATGGGCTTCAGAAGTTCTGTGGGATACGTTGTTTCTCTTTTATTTACTGTGCTCCTCTCCATAGACCTCAGAAAAGTCTATGGGACGGTGTTGAGTCGACACCACCATCTTGTAAGGAAGACCGATGGCGTGTATGACCCCGTGGACTACGACAAGCACCCAGAACACTACACCTCTCGTTTCAACACAGATGTGAGTACACCTCTCCCATTATTGTACCCCGAAGTGTTCCAAATGAGTCAGACTCTGCCCTATAGTTACCATCACCTCTGTTACCTACGACACCCGTTTTCCTGTTGGTGTAGCTCATGTGACCAATGTGCTTTTTCTCCAAAAAAATAAAATAAATAAAGCTGATGATTCTCATATATATAATTTTCCTGTTTTACAATTTAGAATACTCATTTAACATCCTTAAAATATCAATGACTTCCCTTCTTTTCTTTCCATGGTTCATTTTGCATATCATAAATCCCTGCATATTTTACAAAAACTAAACCATTCAGTATTCCGTTATTATATCCATCAAAACTTACTTACACTGTTGAATTTATCTTAATGCTGCCCACATTTTCAAATGTGCGCAATTTCCCCCCATATATTCAATAAACATTTTCCAATTTTCTTTAAACATATGTTCTTCTTGTTCTCTTATTCTATATGTTAAGCCTGCAAGCTGTGCATATTCTGTCAGCTTAAAGTTTCCATTCTTTAGTTGGGACCTCACTCGTTTTCCATTTAAGCTGATGATTCTCTAGATGCCTGTCAGCAACCTTTTCCAGCCATGGGCTGGTCCACCGTCCCTCAGACCATGTGGTGGGCCGGACTATATTTTTTGGGGGGAAATGAACGAATTCCTATGCCCCACAAATAACCCAGAGATGCATTTTAAATAAAAGCACACCTTCTACTCATGTAAAAACACCACGCAGGCCCCACAAATAACCCAGAGATGCATTTTAAATAAAATGACACATTCTACTCATGTAAAAACATGCTGATTCCAGGACTGTCCGTGGGCCGGATTGAGAAGGCGATTGGGCCACATCCGGTCCACGGGCCTTAGGTTGCCTACCCCTGATCTAGAGAACCGCCTGATCCCATGACCAGATGATAAAGTGAGGCATACTATCAGCATCAAGGATTTGCATCACATAGTTATTGAATCACATAGTTAACTATTTGGATCAAGGTATTGGCTCCTTACAGGATAAGAAGAAATTGCAGCTTTATTTTACAGATTGCACCTTACGCTACTTGCGTAATCAATGGGATCTACTGGGAGCAGCATACTCCGCGGCTGCTAAGCAGGCAGGACGCACAGCGACTTCTGGCTCCTCTGCGACCTGCTGCTGCTGCTACTGAGGGATGTCCGCAATTGCCACACAAGTAAGAAGCTTGTATTTGGGGAATAGCGGGCATCAATTAAATCGGTGCTGGGGATCCTCTGTTTCATTTTTCTTTTGAGGACTGCCATTTGCTCAGAGGCAATCTTATGGGGACTGAAACTAGAAGTGGGCGGGGCCAGAGCTAAAAATTCAACTTGGCTTAAAGTTTCCTCTGTCATGGAATTCGACTCAATATTGATCCAGAGTAGAACTCTGACATATAGTTAGCAGAGTAAAAACTTAAACAATGTTGCAGGATTCCCCAAAAAGAGACCAGAGGCGATTGTGTTTCATCCAGCAGAGCTTTACAGCTACTGAAGGCAAATGAGCATAATGGTCACAAATCCAATACATTCAGGATTGGCACTGTCCATAAGAAACCCAGTTGCAGCAGACTTAACTTAAACTTACAATAACTTAAAATAAGTCTAAAATCTTAACACTAAGCCTACTATGTACAGAACACCACGCCAGAAGGAAAAGAGAAAGTGAAACCCAGGCTCTTTCTGGCCTTACTTCTATAGTCAGCATGACCTTGACAGAAAGAGATAAGAGAACCAGTTTAAGCCAGCTGTACTCGGCTTCTCTGAAGGAATAACCCAAACATCATGAACCTTCTGCGTGTTTCTTTCACACAGAGAAGCTTCCAGAACCCTCTTGAACTAATTAGAATCGGAAAGACCTCTACACATTAGATCAATACTTTCTGCACTAAGAAATGCAAACTGACATGCTCTCCCTCATCTGCATACATATAAGCCCTGCTAAAAAAATTAGGGGACCCCGTTCCTGTCCCTCTTTAGGCGGTGACCAAAATATGTGCATATGAATACTCAAATATCAACGTGCTTGCCCTGTGTGTCTAGTTTACATGGTGTGTTTTCTTAGTCCCTGTAAAGTGAATTGACTACACCTGCCCTTTTTGGTGGTGATACACACAAGTAAGAACTGCCGATTTGAGGTGTAAATAGGCATTGCTTTTGTGACAAGTTGTCGCAGAACTAAGTAGCACAGCCTGTTTCCCAAGGACATGTTCGATCCACACAGATGCAAGTCTACTTAGATTGAGCAACAACCCCATCATTGAAAAATACCCCTCGCTTTGCTTTCTATCTACTCATCAACCCAACAGTTGACATGGAAGAGTACAAATACTTGCATTTATTCACTTGTAAAGCTGGCAGGGCTGAGCTGTGCAGCCAACATTCTGTTCATATTTTTTCATTTTAATCTGAGGGAAAATGTACACCAGTGTGCTATGTGTGATGGTGTCCACATGTGCAAATTTTATTGACTTCTACGATAATGATATACATCTTGTACATCAAAGGCATGAAATGGGCTATAAATGCAATTAAGAAAAGAAGGTATAACAGCAACAACAACATTATTTATATCCCGCCCATCTGGCTGGGTTTCCCCAGTCACTCTGGGCGGCTCCCAACAGAATATTAAAAACACCATAAAACATCAAACATTAAAAACTTCCCTAAACAGGGCTGCCTTCAGATGTCTTCTAAGAGTCAGATAGTTGTTTATTTCCTTGACATCTGATGGGAGGGCGTTCCACAGGATAGGTGCCACCACCGAGAAGGCCCTCTGCCTGGTTCCCTGTAACTTCATTTCTCGCAGAGAAGTTCAGAGGATGTTCCTTGCTTGGGGTGTCATTTGGTCTAGACCAGAGTTTCCCAAACTTGGTTCTGCAGCTGTTTTTTGGACTATAATTCCCACCATCCCTCACCACTGGTCTCGCTAGCTATGGATGATGGGAGTTGTAGTTCGAAAACAGCTAGAGAACCACATTTAGGAAACCCTGGTCTAGAACCATCCCTTGTTTGAAATCTTTACTAAGGTTCCCTGAGGAAAGTATTTTGTAGAGTACTAATGGCAGACTTAATCTGTCCTGTTCAGCTGTTGATTTCTTCTGACACTGTTGTTGGCGGTACACTTGGGAGTTGTATCTTCAAGAATTAAAAAACCCGAATCATTTAACTGGCTATGTGGTTGTTGTTTTTTCATAGACTTGTTGCAATATGTGACATCTCTGCAGACACTGGAGGGTCTATAGAATTTATGACAGAATGTACGACAATAGACAGCCCCTTCTGTATGTATGATGCCGATCAGCATATTATCCACGACAGGTGAGAGGGTCTTCCTAATTTTCTTTCGTGTTGAAAAGCTCAGTTTTAAAGCAACAGAGTTATTTCGTAGTGTTTCATTTAATTGTGATGGATACAGTTGAGGTGGGCTTTTATCTTGGAGGTTAAGTAGCTTAACAAAATGCATGAGAGGAAAATTCTTGCAATCCTATTTTGTTCAGGAAGGTTACTCACACACACACACACACACACACACACACACACACACACAAAAAAGCCACTTTGGAAGGTTGGTGGCCTTCCTGAACAAAATAGGATTGACTGTTCGTGGGGAGAAGTGGAACTGCCACTGAAGACAGTTCTGAAACTTCAGCTGGTGCAGAATTTGGCTGCCAGGTTGCTCACTGAGGCAAGATGGTTTGAAGAAGAAGAAGAAGAGGAGGAGGAGTTTGGATTTGATATCCCGCTTTATCACTACCCGAAAGAGTCTCAAAGCGGCTAACATTCTCCTTTCCCTTCCTCCCCCACAACAAATACTCTGTGAGGTGAGTGAGGATGTGAGAGAAGTGTGACTAGCCCAAGGTCACCCAGCAGCTGCATGTGGAGGAGTGGGGACGCGAACCCGGTTCACCAGATTATAAGTCTACCACTCTTAACCACTACACCACAGTGAGCATGTAACACCAATCCTGGCTGGAACATACTGGCTGCCAATTAGTTTCTGGGCCCAATTCAAAGTGCTTGTTTTGACCTATAAAGCCTTAAATGGGTGTGGGCCACAATAGCACAAAGACTGCCTCTCACCATAGGAAACTTCTTCGACCCTGCGATCATCATCTGAAACCCTTCTTCCTGTGTCTCCTCCAGGAAAGGCCTGGAGGGGTGCAAGGAGCCTTTTTTTGCAGTGGCTCCCCACTTGTAGCATGCTCCCCCCGGAGAGGCTCGCCTTCCTATCATATCTTTAGGCACCAGGCAAAAACATTTGTGTAAAAAAAACCAAAACTTTTAAAAATGTTTTTTTAAAAAGAGAGAAATAGTGCACAAAACCTTTGTTGCCTGGAATCAAATTTCTGTCTCTTCTAGTGTGGAGGGATCAGGGATTTTGATGTGTTCCATTGACAATCTGCCAGCTCAACTTCCTATAGAATCAACAGAATGCTTTGGAGACATGCTTTTCCCTTACATTGAAGAGATGGTAAGTGGGCGACTTGTTTTTATTTCAAGTGTTTAAGCGTTTGTGCGTTGGGGAGCTTCTGGCTTGCCCCGTAGGTAGGAAATCTGCTGTAAAACTTAACTGGCAGAAATGAAGTGCTGCTAATTCAGACTACACAAGGTAGAAACTTCTCAACTCACGGTCTTTTGTGGGACCTTTCCTCCTCCTCTGAAACCTGTGGCTCCTAAACGCAGGTGATATGGAAAGTTGCGCAGACCTCTCTTAAAAGGGCCATTCCAATAAATGTATTTACCCTGTATCTATTTTGATGAATAGGATTTTGATTCTTTACAGTACACATTTTTCACAGTGGTGATCTGGCCAGTTGCGTAAGTGTTCTTTTTCAGAGGGGAATTAACTCTCTCTCTCTCTCTCTCTCTCTCTCTCTCTCTCTCTCTCTCTGTGTGTGTGTGTGTGTGTGTGTGTGTGTGTGTGTGAAAATTCATTTCCTGTTAATAGCCAAATCTTAGTGGCTGTGTTGTGACATGACATCATGTTCACTACATGGGATTCAGGTTGATAAGGGATAAAATCCTGGGGTGTGGATTTATTCCGCTGCCCAGCTCATTGGGGTGCCACTCCCCTTGGGTCTCTCCGGTCAGCAAAGGAGGAGTCTGCAGTCAAGTTAAAGAAGCAAAAACAGCTGTCAGTAGACCTGATCCTTATTTGTTGCAACAAGGTTGCAACACACAAAGACCTCTCCCCATTTCCCATAATGCATTTTTCAACAGCATCATCGATACATCACAAATATGTCACAAAGGAAGAGTGTTTGGCGTGTAGAAACATGAGCCCATCACCCACTCGTGTCAACAACCCCAGTTCTCAAACCTTTTAACTGCCCTCTTTCCCAAAGAGCAATAAAGGTATTTACACATCCCCCTAGCTAGCTGCAGGGCTTGCCTGTGCTTCTCCTTTGAAAGTATCAGAATTCCATCCACCATCCCGATGATCGCCTCCTGCCTCCTATTGTGAGGCTAAGTTCACACCTTATGGAGGGGCAAGGAGTATGTGACCTTATGCTTAAGGGATTATGGGGGCAGGGGGAGTCTTCCAGAGGAGTCATTAGCCATGGGAACAAAAGAAATGGGTCAAACTCTTGAATTTTGGTGATTATTTATGAAGTTTCTACAGTTTTCTATGCAGTGGAACCTTGGAAGCCCAAACGCTTTTGAACTCGAATGTTTCGGCTCCCGAATGATCGAAAACCGGAAGTGATTGTTCCGGTTTTCGAATGATTTTCGGAAGCTGAATGTCCGGCGGGCTGCAGGACACTCCTGCAGCCCCTCGGAAGCCGCGCCTTGGTTTTCAAACTGTTCCAGGAGTTGAACGGACTCCCGGAATGGATTAAATTCGAAAACCAAGGTAATAATAATAATAATAATAATAATAATAATAATAATAATAATAAATTTTATTTATACCCCGCCCTCCTCAGCCAAGACCGGGCTCAGGGCGGCTAACACCAAGTATAAAACAATTGATTAAAATACAACTTAAAAACAAGATTAAAAACAACATTAAAGTGCAGCCTCATTTCAGTAGAACTCACATCAAAACTATTTGGGGTAGGTATGACTCTATTGGATAGTCAGAGGAAACAGTACAATATATGGTATCCACAATTTTATAGACTACTTTTCCTGAGCCTCTTTGCTGTTGTGTATGTATGGTGCTTGTGTCAACAGTCATTGTCCTTGCCTTAGTCGGAGGCTGTGGTGGGCACTTGGGATTTTGGGGGAGTCGTTTAATTCCCCCCCAATCCCTGGTTTTAACAAGGTGTTCTAACTCCCTATGTGTAATGGGGAGGGCAGAAATGAGTGCACTAGCTCTGACCCCCTATTGCTATTGCCTTCCACAAGTTGGAGGAATACTGGTAACTTCCAAAATGGGGAGCATATTCTGCTTGTAGAACCATAAACGTACAGTGCTACCTCGGGTTACATACGCTTCAGGTTACAGACTCTGCTAACCCAGAAATATTACCTCGGGTTAAGAACTTTGCTTCAGGATGAAAACAGAAATTGGGCAGTGGTGGCGCAGCGGCAGGGGGAGGCCCCATTAGCTAAAGTGGTGCTTCAGGTTAAGAACGTTTTCAGGTTAAGAACAGACCTCCAGAACGAATTAAGTACGTAACCAGAGGTACCACTGTATCAGGGATAGTACATAAATAGAGCCGCTTTACTTTATTATGTTGGAAGCTGCCCAGAGTGGCTGGGGCAAACCAGTCCGATAGGCGAGGTATAAGTAATAAATTATCATTATTACTGCTGCAGATATTTGCTTACAACTGATTGGAAATAACAACAGGACTTATAGAGCTAGCAGGCTCATCTCTGTTTCTCCTCACGTGATTTCTAATTGTGAGGGCAATTTAAATGCCTGAATAGGACTGATGAAGAAGCTCTTCAAACTGGAGGGAGAAATGTTTGAGTCTGTATCAGCAAGTTAGCGAAATGCTGGCTGTGAACAAATGTCAAAATGAGGGAAAGAGGAGACCTTAGGGGGTTGGGTAATTGCAAGCACCTTCATGTTTCTCCCAACGCAGGAACGCTAAAATTGAACTGCAAAGGAATTTCACGCAATTCTAGTTCTGCTAGAAAAGGTTCTGTGGTGGAATTTGGAAGCGTAAGAGCTCCACCTGCTGACAGGTTAAAGAAACAACAATGCTGTGTACTTGAACGGACTTGAATGCTGTCTGATTAACTAAACTTTGAAGTAGGGCTGCTAATGTTTCAATGGGTGCATGTAGCTGCTTATGAGCAGAATGATAGTCGGGTGTTAGTAGGTGCTGATGATTTTCTACGTGCTTTGAAAAGCTTTACCGTACTGAGTTTTCTTCTTATTTATTGATACCCTGCCTTTTCCCCTGACTGAACTCAAGGCAGCTTACGGATAAAAATAAGAACTGCTTACAAAAAAAAAAAGGGGGGGGGAATAAGTTTAAAAACAATATGGAACATTGATGGAATTAAAAGTATGTACATATATAAAATCTATTAAAACCATGTAAATAATTACAATAAAAACAGCATGGCACCAGCCTTTCATTAGGAGCAGTTGGTTCCCCAAAGCTTGTTGGAACAAGGAAGTCCTGCTAGTGGAAGGATAACGAGGAGAGAGCCAAAGTCTGGGAGGAGCTATTTATATACAGATGCTTTTCCTAATTTGGCTCAAAAAACAAAACAAAAGAAGCTCACAAGGACTGTAACCAAACCATCAACATATTTGTACAACAGAAGCATTGATATATTTGCGACCAATATGTCATAATATAGTATTTATAACCACACTAACAAGCTGTTAGACATTCCAATTAAAAACGTCCCTGAATACATGAGAATGTTCCACTCATAAATAAGAATTGCTGCAAACACATCCACCTTTATCTAACTAAGCTGACCCAAATCACCTAAACGCCAGTAGCAGAAGGGCAAAGATCAGTATCAAAATGTTACTGTTTAATTCTCCTAATGTACTTAGTCAGCAGAAGTTCATACAAAGGCTTTTTCTTGCTCGGTGGGGCTTCCACTGCTCTCCTCCGCAGTGGGAGGTCAGGAAAATGTATCTCTGCCTCTTGGCCTCCCTCCCTTCCTCTCCTGCTTCTACTTCTGGACTTCTCTCTGCCACAGACTCTTCCTGCTCACTAAGCCCTGTTGCCTCTTTAGCTTCCAACACCTCTTCTTCCTTCTCCCTCTTTCCCCCCTGACCACTCATCTTCGTCCCACCACCAATCCCCGTGCTCTGAGCCCTCTTCCCTTTGGGGTTCCCCAGCTGGTGCCTGCCACATTTCCTCTTGTGTCCAGCCAGTCTGTGACACTACGGTTGGCAAAGAGGGAATGTGTTTATTATCTTTTTATCCCACCCTTCCTCCCAAAGGGAGCCCAAGGTAGTAAAGATGAATGCAATTGCAAAGGCGATAAAACCTCCTTTAAACACCTCAAAACAATTCAGAACAAAAAGAACATCTATAAACAGCCGCATACCCTTAATTTCGAGGTTTCCGGGAATGTGGCACTGGAGTGGAATAAAGTTCTCCACCCCTGGTATATATACTGACTGGCATCTCTCTAGGGTTTCATACCAGTCTTTTCCAGCCTGGACTAGATTGAACCTGGGATCTTTTGCATGCAGATCAGATGCTCTGCCATTGAGCTTAGGAAGCCCTTGCAGTCAAGGCCCGAGAGCAGGCGACATTTATTTACCCCCCTGAAGCTGTGCGTTAATGGCTTTGGATGAGACATAAGTGGCTGCTTAGAGAGTGTTAATGGTTGTATAGACTGGAAGCAAGAAATTCCAAGAGTCCTGGGCTCGCTTAATGGCAACAAGAGCTTTCCTGCGAATATCTGCTGCTGCTGCAAAAAGTTGAGAGAATGCCACAAACCATCTTCCCGCCATACAGTGTCCTGCACTATGGTGTGGAGCCCCTGTAACTTTTTTTCCCTTTTGACACAGGTCATTGCGACACATAAGCTGACGTCTTCCAATTCCCTGTTGAATTAAAAGGAGGGAAAAAATGATTATCTTACAAAATATAGCATTTTCTTTTTGCTGTTCATCAAAGGCCGTTGTGTATGCTTGTAATAATTCAAGTGATGAACTGTACAATCCTACGCACGGCAAGAGAAAGTGACCAATAAATTTAATTAATAAATAGTAATACAGTGGACCCTCTGGATACGAATGTAATTCATTCCAGGGGCCTGTATGAACCCCGAAAAATCCGCAAGTAGAGGCGCTGCTTCTGCGCACGTGGCACGTGGTGCAATAGAGCGCTTCTGCGCATGCGGCAAAACCCAGAAGAAAACACTTCTGGGTTTGCCGTGTTCGCAACCCGAAAGTTACGTTACCCAAAGGTAACATAACCCGAGGGTCCACTGTAATATACTGGAAGTAAGACCGGCTGAACTAAAGTGTAAATGTTGTGTGTGGAGCTTTGCTTAGACATAGGCCGCAACCATTAAAAACCCCCGGTTTTTGAGTTACCACTAAACAGCCAAGCAAGAGTGAGGCAACTACCTCAGGGGACATATTCCCAGAGGCAGTTGCAGCAGCAGTAGCCCCTGGCTGTTCTCCCTGAGACCCTAGTCACCCTCCTCTGTTGGCACACGGCCTCTCCTGAGCCTTGGCCCAGGTTCAGTAGGGAACATAATCCTGTAACCCGTTTTGAAATAAGATTCAGCTCCCATCCCATGAGCTGCTCTGTGTGGAAGTGGCTGTGGGCGCCATCTTGTTTGTCACCTCAGGTAGCAAAATGTCTCGGGCCAGCATTAAGCAGTGTTTGAAACTCCCATTGTATCTAGGCACATTTTGCAATAGGGAATTTCATCAGTTTCTGTGCTCTGTGCGCAGCCCTGCGCCTGAGATTTTCGATTAAAACAGCAGAGTGGAAGGAAAGGAGGACCTTTTTCTGCCTCCCCACTTCCAGCTACTCTCTGAAGACTGGAGAAGAGACCCTCTGAAGAATATTAGGGGGGTGGGCAGGGGAAGGACTAGACCGTGTGTAAATGAACATAATATTTTAGCTGCAGTTCATTCATTTTCAGCTTTGTATTTTTGTTATTAAAAAGAAAAGAAAAGTGCCCAGCCAGTCCTCAGTTCCGGGTGCCATTTAGCTCCTAGCTTTCATATCTTGGTTTCTAACACTGAGAGTTAGCACTGTGCATCTTGGGGAGACAAGTTGCTGCATCACCTGAGGCAGGAAAATACCTTGGACCAGCCCTGGGCAGGTAACTCGCCAGTGTTAACTTATCTCTTCTCTGGTCAGTCAGCAAATACAATCTCATCGCTTATCACCACTTTGTGTAGTTAGGAGAGCTTCCCCCAGCCATCCTGTCTCTTAACTAAGTTTAGCTCTTGTATGGGTGAAAGAGTGAGATTTCCAGAGTTACACATGTCTGTCTAGATTAGTGGTTCCCAAATCTCTACTAAGGAAACCACAAATAGAATTTGTCCCTTTTCTTTTTGGCCTTCCCCCTAATCCTGACTCGGTTCTCCAGCCTGTCAGTCGTGCTTGCGGGCTTCACACGATATAGATATACAGGGCAACAAGATTTGTTTCATGCGTATTATATCTTGTCTAAATGGTGGCACAGCAGCTCTGTGAAGCGGGGTGGAAGGGGGAAGTGAATCTAGGAAAAACAATTTAATTGACAATTGAAGGTCAGGAGAATTTCAGGTCTTCTAAGTGGCCTGACTAGCAACACAGCCTGCATTTTAATCTGAGTTTAAATCTTGACGGTTGCCTTGTTTTTAATGAAATATACTTTTCCAAGACTCTTATCTGTGAAAGATAATTATCTGTCTGAAAGCAAGTGCTCTGATGGGAAACCTTGATCTCCACAGCTGTTATCTGAAGCCTCGGAGCCCCTGGAAAGCCAGAATTACTCACCTGTAGTCAGAGACGTAAGTCTTGCAAGCCAATTGACTGCTTTTTCTCTCTCTTAACTTGGGCATGGCGAGGTCAGCTGCAAGGAAAGTAATGATGTGTTTCATATACTTTTGTAGGCAGTGATTGCATCCAATGGTTCATTGACTGATAAGTATAAATATATCCAGAAACTGAGGGAGCGCAGGTAATACATAGATTTCTCTCCCCACCCCCAGTATATCTGACTAAAGTTTTGAATTATTGTGTCATATTGTGTTTCAATGCTGATGGGTTCTTCCTACCTTGTTTTCTGTGGCGAAGCATGAGTGTGGCACGGCTGTCACAAGTATTTATTCTAATGGCGCCGATGCAGAAGCCAACTTGGGGACCTTCTCTGCAGGTCGTTCAGAGACGTGTTAACGATTCCACATTTCGCTAATTTATTTCCTCTGTGAGTTTACTGAAAGAATGCCATGGGGTCCCCACAGGGCTCTTGGGGAAAAAATTAAGCAGGGGGTGGTTTTCACTAGAAAAAAGTGACTTCCGGGGGGGAAAACACACCTGCGCCCAGGATGAGGCACCGTTCAAATGAAAGGAACCGTCTGCAAAAGAATAGAAATGAAATAAAGCCAGAGACATCAGTGAACAGATCTCAGCTACATGGGAAAATTCCTTTCTGTTCTTGTACACGGGAAACAGTTAGCTCTAGAAGATGAGAGCAAAAATCTATCCACTGAGCAACCTCAAGAGAAAGTTCTTGATCTTTAAAAAGATCTAGCTCAGGGATTGGGGAACCTGCTGCCCTCCTGATAGTCTTTGGTTCCCACCTGCCCTGTGGTCTGGGGTGCTGGAAGTTACAGTCCAACAGGAAATGGAAGGCAAAGGATGAGGCTCCTTGATCTAGGTTCTCACCTCCCCCTCCCCCCGAGTGTATCAGTTCTCATGTTGGGGAGGGATAGGCTCCCCAAAGTTTCATCCTTAAAATATGTCAAAGCCCAAACCTTGAAGACACATAGCCTGTAGGGACCTGGTCCCTCCATCCAAGGACACGGGTCTAAACCACAGAGCCTCTTGGGCTTGCCAATCGGAAGGTTGGCGGTTCAAATCCCCGCAACAGAGTGAGCTCCCGTTGCTCTGTCCCAGCTCCTGCCAACCTAGCAGTTCGAAAGCATACCAGTGCAAGTAGATAAATAGGTACCGCTGTGGCAGGAAGGTAAATGGTGCTTCCGTGCGCTCTGGTTTCCATCACGGTGTTCTGTTGCACCAGAAGCGGTCTAGGCATGTGGCCACATGAGCTGGAAAGCTGTCTCCCTTGGCCTGAAAGTGAGATGAGCGCCACACCCCATAGTCACCGTTGACTGGACTTAACCGTCCAGGGGTCCTTTACCTTTACCTTTTTACCTATCCAAAGGCTGTAAGAGAAATGCTTTCTCTGTTCAGGGAAGCTTTTAATCTGTGATTTTAATGTTTTGTTTTTTAATATTTGCTGGAAGCCGCCCAGGGTGGCTGGGGAGGCCCAGCCAGATGGGCGGGGTAGAAATAATAAATTATTATTATTATTATTATTGTTCATGCCTCTTTATTCCAAGATTCAATAACTTTAAAAAGTTGTAGTTAAGTTTTAAGTTGGCCCTTTTTTTTAACGGTGTCAGGCTAGCTTATTCTTTAGCAAGTCATGCTGTCAGGTCACATGTAGGAACATGCAATGGTGCCTTAGATCAGCCAGGCCATTAGTCAATGTAGCCGAGTGTTGTCTACACCAGGGTGGTCCAACTATTCATGCCAAGGCGGTTGCAAGAGTGCTTTGACACAGAACCCGCATCTTGTCATGTGTGGGGTGGCCTGAGACACTGGCAGGGTCCTAAAGTCCACTCCAAAAGGCCCAAAGACTGCTTGTTGGACCGCCCTGGTCTATCTGGAGTTGTAGTGTTTATCCAGGATTATCCTGCAAGGAAGATATTCTACCACTGAGCCACGTCTCTTCCCTGAAGCATTTAAAAGCCAGCATTTTTAACTTTTATTTTCATATTGATCATGATCATAACGATGCAATTTAGCAAAACAAAATCAGCACAGAAAAGCACATTCAAAGGTGTTTTAAAGAGATGATGTGCCAGGAGTAATTTTTATAGTTTTCCTTGAAAATATAAAAAAATGCAGAGCAGACCCCAGAGTTGTTGTGGGCTGGAGACCTAATATTTTGCAGTGCTCGTCTGGTTTCTTTTCCACTCCTGATTGAGGCTGAAAGTGTTTTGGCTAATGTTAGAAGGTTGTGGAAGACTGGATTGAAACCATCATATTAAAGAGAGCTCCTTCTTGCTTTCAAAACTTATTTTAAAACATACCAGTTGTTGAAGCCTATTTTGCTGACTTATTCTCTTCACTGACATTTGTCTCTTCTAGGGAGTACACCCAGTCACTGACCATGGATAAAAAGAGGAAGATCTTGATACTTGGATCTGGCTATGTCTCGGGGCCTGTGATAGAATACCTCACGAGAGACCCCAACATTGAAATAACAGCAGGTTTGTAAGTAAGACCGTAGCACTAGAAGCACAAAGGAATGGAGAGTGTTGCCTTTGTATAAGTAAATATTTCCTATTTGAAGTGCTAACATACCTGATACTGAGATCAGTGCTCCTTATTTTTCATTACAAAGTACAGCCGTTGGGTGAGATCCAGCATACACGGAATGAATTTCATCTAATAATAATAATAATAATAATAATAATAATAGTAATAATAATAATAATAATACTACATTTATTTATACCCTGCCCATCTGGCTGGGTTTCCCCAGCCACTCTGGGCGGCTCCCAACAGAATATTAAAAACACAATAAAACATCAAACAATTTAAAACTTCCCTAAACAGGGCTGTTCTCAGATGTCTTCTAAAAGTCAGTTGTTTATTTCCTTGACATCTGATGGGAGGGCGTTCCACAGGGCGGGCGCCATGACCTAGAAGGCTCTCTGCTTACATGCAACAAATATATCCACATAGTGGAACATCGCCACATGAATCGTATAAAACAATGAACAAATCATCAGTAAAACAGCCACCTTCTGTAAAACAAAACAAAAAATAGGCTAAAAAGGTACAACTCCAGGAAAAGACACATTATAAAGTTCGCAAAGCATTAAAAAGGTAAAGGGACCCCTGACCGTTAGGTCCAGTCGTGACCGACTCTGGGATTGCGGCGCTCATCTCACTTTATTGGCCGAGGGAGCCGGCGTACAGCTTCCGGGTCATGTGGCCAGCATGACTAAGCCGCTTCTGGCGAACCAGAGCAGCGCATGGAAACGCCGTTTACCTTCCCACTGGAGCGGTACCTATTTATCTATTTGCACTTTGACGTGCTTTCGAACTGCTAGGTGGGCAGGAGCAGGGACCGAGCAATGGGAGCTCACCCCGTCGCGGGGATTCGAACCGCCGACCTTCTCATCGGCAAGCCCTAGGCTCTGTGGTTTAACCCACAGCGCCACCCGCAAAGCATTACAGCTCTCCTAATCCAAGAAACAAGATTAATAGCATTAACAAACCAACAGCCAAAATCAAACTAAGCACTGTTGAATTTCGCACACAAACTCTCCCCGTGCCTATGACTCGTAGTCTTCCACTCAGTTCATCGAAAGACAAATACACACTATGCCCATGGAAGCAACTCTGTTTTGAAGGCTTCTATGGCTCTGAGGGCTGGGATTTCTGCTCATGCGGGGAGAGTTACATTGATGGAAAGGGCCTTTCTAAGTTCACAAGTTTCCTTCTGAGCACAAAGGCTCTTTCTGTTCACAGAGTGACTGGATTGGCCCAGTTTACATGTCACGGTAAACCATAGTAAATTTGCATGTCACAGTAAACTGTAGTAAATTTGCAACCGTAGTACCGTGTTTCTCCTAAAATAAGACACTGTCTTATATATTTTTTTTCCCTCAAAAAAACCAGTATGGCTTATTTTCGGGGGATGTCTTATTTTAACTGCTCCACGTCGGTACGCAGCTTAAGCAGGCATCTGCAAACTTCGGCCCTCCAGATGTTTTGGACTAAAATTCCCATCATCCCTGACCACTGGTCCTGTTAGCTAGGGATGATGGGAGTTGTAGTCCCGAAACATCTACAATTTGGGACTACAATTCCCATCATCCCTGACCACTGGTCCTGTTAGCTAGGGATGATGGGAGTTGTAGTCCCAAAACATCTACAATTTGGGACTACAATTCCCATCATCCCTGACCACTGGTCCTGTTAGCTAGGGATGATGGGAGTTGTAGTCCCAAAACATCTACAATTTGGGACTACAATTCCCATCATCCCTGACCACTGGTCCTGTTAGCTAGGGATCATGGGAGTTGTAGGCCAAAACATCTGGAGGGCCGCGGTTTGGGGATGCCTGGTCTTAAGGGAGAGGCGCCACATCCCTATGTCTTATTTCCAGGGGATGGCTTATATTTCTCCAATGTGTAGAAATCCTGCTATGGCTTATTTTATGGCTACGTCTTATTTGAGGAGAAACAGGGTAAATGGCTTGTTGTGAATGCGCTTCTCTAGGCTCCTTTGCTCCCCTCAGCACATGGAAGAACCAAACCACAGACTGTTTTCTACATATTGTGGTTTGTTGAGGGTGAAATAAACCCTGACTCAGATATAATGCTCAGCCAGGTATTGTGGTTTGTTTCTCCACAATAGGAAGAGAGGCTCAAAGGAATTCAACTGGCTCATATATGGTTTACTGTGACGTGTACCTACTGTATCCTATCTGTTAGGAGCTATGTCAAAGCAGAAAGGCAAGCAGGTGTCTGTGGACTTTGTTTCATCTTCTGTGTGTCTTGAAGCCTGAATGTGTACATACTTTAGATACTTGCCTGAGAGGGAAACAAACACTGCATTATCTTTTTGCAAATCCAGATTTTCAACATCTTACATGGAATGGTTATCTGCTTCTGAGCCTTATTATTGGAAGACATTGTTTTCCTTTCTGTTTCTGTAGGTCATTTTATTATCTTTCCCAGATCCTATATTGGCATTATTTTTCAGAAACACAGAGATTTGAAAGCTAACAGATTTGAAACTCAGGCTATTAAAATAAATAAATCTGAGCATTTCAGGCACGATTCCATCATGTTCTCTGACAGTCACGAGTGCTATAAATTTAGTTTGTTTAAACAAGACCTCTAGTTAGCAAGCTGTACCAAAGGCTGGCTGTCACACATGGCCTGCTGGCTACTGCAATGCCCACCACTGTTGGTGGAGACTTTTGTAGGAGTGAGTGGCTTAGAGCTTCTAAGACCTAGCCATCTTTTAGTCTTTCATTCGTTGATCTTCTTGATTTCTTTCCCCCACTAACAGTTTCTTCGTTGAGCCTTTATCCTAGAACAGGTACTGCTTTGCCTGCATGGATTAGCTTAGTTTTAGTTGGGTCTTGCAAAGTTCTGGAATGGATTTACCAAAATGGAGCGGGTGACTTTGGGTCGGTCACAGCCTCTTAACCTACCTCACAGGGTCGTTGTAGGGATTAACGGGTGGGGTGGGGTGGAGAGAACCATGTACTCCTTGAAGACAAAGGTGGGGTGTAAATGCAAAGAAATAGGCTTAAGAAAGCTGGATGTGGAGATGTCAGCCACCAGCCTGGCATCCAGAAATCTCCATGTGGTCGCAATTGGACCTGTGGCAATTGCAAAACGCGCCTGGTGCCTTGGGAATTTCTAACACTGGGCGAAAGGGAGGGGTCCTGGGAATGTGGGGCCCGAAGGCTCCCCTGGCAGCTGGACAGAGGAGGGGGGTGGACAAGGGGGTTCATTCTTCCTGGTGGCAATCTGTCACAATTTTATACAGAAAAACATAATTTACCAGTAAAGAAAATCCACCCCTCCAAAAAAATTCCATGACACACCCTTTAAAGCAAGGATGAGCAGCAACCCATGCCATCCGGGGCCCAGTTAATTTCTCTGAAAGCTTCTAAATTTTAAGCAGGCATTTCCCCCCCCCCCCCAAAAAAATTTTTTATACAGAATTGGTCCTGCCGAGGTTGCATGACACTACATGACTAAGTTGTCTAAAACTTGCTGAGAGGTTATGATGGAATGCTTATTTAATGGGAGCTCAAAGAGGAGAAAGTCTGTCTGCCGCTTTCAGCGGATGTTCTTGCTCTACGACAGCTTCTGTCATGAAGAAACAACTTGAGCAGCTGGCTAAGAAATACAGCAATGTTGTTCCCGTCGTTGTGGATGTCACCGAAGACGAGAAGAGATTAGAGGCCATGGTGAAGAAGCACAACCTTGTTATCAGGTCAGTGTGTTCTGGTGATTGCGTAGATGCTTCAGCGATTCCCCACGGTGCGGGTCCGATGGGCCAGGTTAGCTCTTGACGATTTTACCTGGTAGTGATGGTATCGAACTTCAGGCTAGAGGATGCTTTTGTGGAAAGCCCCAAATGTAACTACCGGGTGTTCCTTCCTGTGTTAACGCTTTTAAGAGATGCCCTGAAGTGTGTATTTGTGAGAGAAGTCCGTTCTTTCAACTGCATGCTTGACAAGGATACAGCACAATCGGTTGTGGCTCCCTCCTTCCCTTTCATTTTAGCATCGTTATAAAAACCAGGACTTAATATTTTGCATGGAATTGCCTTCCCCATACTGTGCTACACATGCGTTTTCCCTTGAGATGAATGACCACACAGGAATGGTTCCCTTGTTGGTAACATGCCTCTTTGAGAGTCGAGGATAGAGCAGGTCACCCTAAGTTCACATTTTCTAGTGTCCGGCTTTCTCATTTGTCTTTTTAGCTTGCTGCCTTACGCATTCCATCCTGTGGTTGCTAAGAAGTGCATTGACAACAAGGTGAATATGGTTACTGCCAGTTACCTGACACCTGCTATGAAAGAGCTGCAGGAAAGGTAAGTCTTTATTATGTTCTCCCTGCTAAAGGGAGAAAGCAACCCTGTATCAGGGATTTCTTAATGTCTAATGTTTTTTAAAAAATTAAGTGCTGTAAGCCACCCAGAGTGGCTGGGATCTTTCATGCACATCTCTTGACTTGATGCTGGAACATGCATTGCGAAAATAGTGTCACTGTGGCACTGCTTGCACATGAAACCACTTTCAGCAACCATTGATCATAGCTTTAGGGCTTCCTCAAAGGTCCCTTTTTAGAGTCCACTGGTGGCTCAGAACTCATGATATAGATAACAGGTGGCATTTGCACACATAAAAATGCTTTAAAAAAGTTTTGAAAAAGACATTGCATTTGGCACATCTCACTCTCGCCATCTAGTGTCACATTAGTATATTGCACTTTACAACACATTTAAAATGTTTTATTGGCAGCTGTGACTGTAGACGACTCCAGAGTCTTTAGCAAAGGCAGCTAGTTTAAACTTTACTGATGCAAATGAAAGGCGCAGTCATGTTTTCTAAGTTCCATTCAAGTGTGCAGAGCAATGGGAGAAGGGCGACCCGTTCCTCCTTGCTCTCCTTTTAAAAAAGGGGGTGTACAGATTCAGTTGTCTGGATGTGGGTCCCCTATCTATACTCATATTGTTTGTGAACCATTGAGCTTGATTCGTGTTTCGGTGCCTCCCAAGTGTCCCCATTGAAGCGAGACATCCCAGATTGACAGAGCGATGCGGTGCCTCAATTTCCCCATTGGGAATCTTGGGGGTATGTTGTTTTGGTTTGGAAAGATGCCCCGTTATGGGATTCTTGTTTTGAAATGATACGCCCTCTTATTTCAGTGTCGAGGCGGCTGGCATTACTGTTATCAGCGAAATGGGTCTGGATCCTGGGCTTGATCATATGTTGGCGATGGAGTGTATTGATAAAGCGAAAGAAGTGGGGGCTACGGTAAGCTCAATAAGTAATCAGTCTGTTGAGAGGTCTTCCCCTCCGCATCAGTCCTATTTTATTATACCTCCTTTGTTTTGGGTTTATCAGCTGTTACCCACTGGGTTTAGAACATCCCACTCCTTCCAGCCCTTCCCAGCTCCAAATCTAAAATTTTGTATTTCCTTCCTTTTTCACTTAAGCATCATCTACTGCCTCACACAGAGACAGGGTGGTGGAATAGAAGTGAAGTCCAGGCTATTTCCCTTGAATTCCTTTAAATATGGAATTCCATTTAAAAAATAAATTTGATTATATGGTTTTTCAGATGAAAACTTTACAGTCACATATCCAACATACAATATAGAAACAAGATTCCAAAGAATCTCTTGGACTTTCCTTCCTCCCCTTTGTGGGTCCTATTGTTAATCATTTCCTCCTGCATCTTTTATAATAACCTCTCCATTGTGTCCAAAATTCACCATTAAACTACAAGTGTTATTCCAATCCTACTAACGATTTTAACGATGGTTTTTAAGATAAACTCTAAATTTTCTCCATTCCTTATTAAAATTTTGGTCTTCCTGATTTCTGATTCTTCCGGTCATTTTAGCCATTTCAGCATAATGCGTCAGCTTGATCTGCCATTCCTCTCTGGTAGGGACTTTATCTTCTTTCCATCTCTGGGCCAATAAATATGGAATTCCATACAAGAACACTATTGCACACAGGGGATCCAGCTAATATAAGTCAAGATTAAGGGTGCAATCCTATAGGCCAGAGGTGGTGAACCTGAGGGCCGCGTTCCCTTCTGTGCAGCCTTTTGAGGGCCGCTTGCCAGGTGGGTGGAGCCAGAGGCAAGTGTTTTGTACAGTTGGCTATTTTCCACAAACACACTCTTGCAAACCCCTCGGTGTCGTCTATCCAGACAAGCAAGAGGCAAGACCAGAGTTCAAGGACTCAATCCAGTCAGGGATAACACTTGGGGTGTGAAGCAGGACCAATTGAGGGGCATGGCCTGGGGAAAGTTCTAGAGGCCTGGACCTGAGGGTCCACACACTAATGGCAAAATAATGGAACATACTTTATTGATAAAAAATATTTGTATGCCTTTCAATCATAACAAGATGAAGAACAACAATATACATTGGTACCTCAGTTTTCGAATGTCTCCGTAAACCCGGGAGTAAGTGCTTCCGTTTTCAAGCACGCCTTGGAAGTCGAACGGCTTCCACTGAGTGTGTATATTATTTTTCCTCAATTTTCTCTATTAAATTTGCAGACCGCCCTTTGCGCCTCGGTTTCCGAAAGTTTCGGAACTCGAATGGTCTTCCGGAATAGATTACGTTCGAAAAGCGAGATACCACTGTATAACGATACTATGAAACATTATAAATAAAGATGACTGAGTTTTTATCAATAGTATCTCTTAGAGTGGTGAATGGCACTATTTAGCGGGAAGAAACTCCAATGACAGTCCTCATTATTACATATTACATATTTTTACATGGCTGTTTATTTGTATAGATTTTAAAATGTTATATATGAATGTTTTAGGATGTCTTATACTTGTAATGCCCAATAAAGGTTTGGTGAAGTAAAGTAGAAAAGATTAAAATGACTTAGGGCTGCCATATGCCTGGATTTTCCTGGACATTCCTGGGATCCTGGGCCTGGGCGGGGGTTTGAACATCTGGCTGCTTCCAGACTAGGAGGCTGTGGTGAAAAATGGCAACTGGGATGTCAGAGAACTGTTATGGCCGTGGGGTGGACTTGTATCCATCTTTGGCCCGCTCCGGTAACTAGTGTGTCATCGTCTGTTTTGCTGTGTTGCAAATTGTCAGGTTCTCTTATCGGTTGTTCAATAGAAATGCCAAAGCCATTTGTCTTTTAAGTCTTTTTATTCAATGCCAAGCTATTTACAGTGCAGAGCTCAATCTTATCATGTCTGCTCAGTCACTAGCAGAATCCGGAAGTGCCTCCCTCCTGTTTTGGCGCCAACACCAAAGTTTCGGCATCCTAAATTGCCGCCTTCTCCTCCTACGTGAGATATGTGCCGGAACTGACGCCTCCCCCTCCGAGCGAGTCTGCTGGATGGTGCCAGGTCTCCCACTATCTCCCTGGACACCTGGCACTCCCTGGCTCCCAGCCACTAACTGCTCCTCCCCTGAGACGGGACTGCCAGATTCACTCGAAGATGAATCTGTTGTTAACACAGGTTGCGGCTCTCTATAAACACTCAGAGCCGGACTGGCAGGGGCAGGCAGATCCCTGACACAAATATATTTTAAGCTGCCTCAAGAAGGTCATTTCATAAACAAAGTATGGATACTGCTAAATGAAGACGTGGGTATGGAATTGCAGCCTCGGCAATGCAGAATAAAGTCGTGCCGAATGAACCTGGAGATTTTGGATGGATCTAATTTAATTGGAGACGACTCCTTTTCTTCCATCTACAGGTGGTGTCTTACACTTCCTTCTGTGGTGGCCTGCCCTCTCCAGAACATTCTGGCAACCCCCTGAGATATAAATTCAGCTGGAGTCCACAGGGAGTCCTGCTCAACACAGTTCAACCTGCCACGTATTTAAAAAATGGAGAGGTGAAGTTGTCTGCATATACCTGTTAAAATGCAAAGATGGGACTAAGTCCAATAATATAATAATGAGTTATTTGTCTCTCTCTTCTCCTTGACAGGGTGTACTGTGCTTGGAATTAAGGAATAGGGTGCCTCCGAGGGCAGTTGTAGCTCTGGGATTTGTTTTTTGTGTTGGAATTGTGCTCACAGTCCTGCCACACACTCCTGTCCCCCCACCCACAAGCTTTCATTTTAGCAACCTAATCTCTCTGTTAAATAATTTTTTATTAAACAATTGGGAGTCGAAGTCTTTGCCAATCTAGTGTTAGGCCCCCCAGAGACCTGTCAGTAGATCCTAGGCTACCTTCTGCCCACCCTGTTTTAGGCTACATACCCCCCAACATTTCTCCGATGAAAATAGGGACGTCCCATTCATAAATGATAATTTTACTATTTATACCCCACACAGCTGACTGGGTTGCCCCAGCCACTCTGGGCAGCTTCCAACATGTATAAAAACATTAAAAAAGAACACTTCCCCATACAGGATTGTCTTCAGACAGCTCAGGGGTCAGATAACTCCATACCCTCCAACATTTCTCCAGTGAAAATAGGGAGATCCTAAGGCAGTGATGGCTAACCTTGACACTCCATATGTTTTGGAACTACAACTCCCATCATCCCTAGCTAACAGGACCAGTGGTCAGGGATGATGGGAGTTGTAGTCCCAAAACATCTGGAGTGTCAAGGTTAGCCAAGGAAAAGTGGGACATTCCAGGATCAAATCAGAAACCGGGACAGCTTCTGTAAATCAGGGATGTCCCTGGAGAATAGGTCTGAGGCTATAATTCTGAGTGCCCGGTTAGCTCAGGCCAAGTGAGCAAGGCCAAGGCACCAGGGGTTGTTGTGGCCTGTATCATTGCCCATGCAGCTATTCTGCTCCTGGTGTAGCGATCTGGTTCAACCAGTTCTACTGGAGTTCAAAATGTGCCGAAGCACCTCGGGGTTCATGTTCTTGTATTTTATTTTTCTGAGTAAGATTAGTAGAAGAGTGCCTGTCTCTTATTTAAAAAACAAACAAACAGAGAACGGTCAAGCTTCTTGTTTTCTATGACAACTCCATGTAGATGCTCTCATTTAAAATGCATTTCTGCATTTATTTATATCTCGCCCTACTTAAGTCTTCTGTGGTTATCAAATTAAAAAGACCAATAACATTAATATCCTTAGAATTGGGGTCATTGTTTGTGAGATTCTGTAGCTGTGAGCTGTTACCGCGGACTCTGATTATTTCCTGGGTTTACTCACCCCAAGCATAAACTTTGCTGTCAGATGGGATTGTTTTAGGTTACAGTCTGAAGTAGTCCAATCAGATGACTTTAAGATCACTTCTGAAATTTTAAGAGATATCATTGGTGTCTAAATAGCTCTGCACATAAATATCTCTGTGTCTCCAAAGCCTTAACAATGAGTTTGCAGAGTTGTAATATGAGAGATGTGTTTATTAGCTGCTTGAACCAGGCAAGGTTCAAGAGCTGGAGCCTATGCATACCCTGAATTCACTTAAATGTCATAATCTTAACACAATTTATTCCTGTGACTTTCAGTGATGTTGTAATTCCATGTGACATTTGCATTTTTGAATGTTTCGGATCAAAGTTTATAACCATTCCGATTTAGGATAGACCAGAACTGAGGAATTTTTATCGTGAAGAACTGGTTTGCTAAGCTGAACGTTATGCTGTTAATCTTTTAGAATGGAATGGAATAGAATAGAATAGAATAGAATAGAATAGAATAGAATAGAATAGAATATATTTATTGTCATTGTCCCCTTCAGGAACAACGAAATTACTTGGCTGCTCCATCCACCCAGATAGGGCACTCCACACAAAGACAAAACAACTACAAAAACACTGATTAAAACCATACACACTGATTAAAACCATACACACTGATTAAAACAATGATAAAACATAACAGGTAAGATTAGATGACTTCAAAGTCCAGGCTTCCCATTCAAGGCTGCGATCGCTCTGGAAAAGAAGCTGTTTCTAAGACGGCTTGTTCTTGTTGTCATCGTCCTGTATCTCCGTCCCGATGGCAAAAGTTCAAAGAGACAGTGACCAGGATGCGATGGATCTTTCACTATGTCCAGTGCCTTTCTGTGGCACCTCATGGCATAAATCTGCTCTAAGGTGGAGAGTGAGCAGCCAACAATGCTCTCTGCTGCCTTAACAACTCTGCACAACCCCATCCTGTCCTTGGTAGTACAGCTTCCATACCACACACATAAGCCATAAGTGAGCACGCTCTCAATGGCACAGTGATAGAAGGCAAGCAGCAGCTTTTGTGGAAGATGGTTTTTCCTTAGAACTCTCAGGAAGTACAGTCTCTGCTGCACCTTCTTCACAAGCCCCCTTATGTTTGCACTCCAGGACAGATCCTCCTGTAATTCAATGCCCAGAAATCTGAACATTGTTACCCTCTCCACACAGATTCCATCAATCCAAAGTGGTTGGACATCATTCTTCTTTCTCCTGAAGTCCACCACAAGCTCCTTTGTTTTCTTTGTATTTATGAGCAAGTTGTTAGCTCTGCACCACTTCGTCAGCTGCTCCACCTCATCTCTGTAGTTCGTTTCACCCTCCTTATCAGAGATGAGCCCAATCACGGTTGTGTCATCTGCAAATTTGACAACCCTATTACTAGGGTGAGCAGCGACACAATCGTACGTATAGAGAATATAAAGGAGCGGACTGAGAACGCACCCCTGTGGTGATCCTGTGTTAGTCCTGAGCATATTAGAGCAGTGTTTCTCAACCCTGTGCCTCCAGATGTTTTTGGCCTACAACTCCCATCATCCCTCGCTAGCAAGACCAGTGGTCAGGGATGATGGGAGTTGTAGGCCAAAAACATCTGGAGGCACAGGGTTGAGAAACACTGTATTAGAGGTATAAGGGCCCAACCAAACCCTCTGGGGGCGATCTGACAAAAAGTCCAGTATCCACCCACAAAGTGATGGCGGGAGCCCCAGATCTCCCAATTTAGACATCAGACGTTGTGGTAGAATGGTGTTAAAGCTAAATAGTCTTGAATAGTTCTTGTTGAGAACCTGAAGGATATGTTTGCGTAGGTAGTTATACTGAGAGGTGTGGTGGGAGAACAGGAAGTTGAGGGTGGGTTTGGGAATCTCCCTGCATAGAAATGAAAGGAATCCACAGCCTTCCATCTCACGGGAGACGGACATTTCTAAATAGGGACTTGGTGCGTGTGAGGACTCCTGTTATAAAGCATAGTACTGACTATTGTTTTTCACAATCCTTAGATTATTAATATTCCGGCCGGAGGAGCTTTGCTTGATTCTGTTACTGTCATGGATTTTTTCCCAGGATTAAATTTGGAAGGTTTTCCAAACAGGGACAGCACAAAATATGCTGAACCCTATGGCATTCAGTCAGCTCACACTCTCTTGAGAGGAACGTTACGATACAGGGTAAGTACGTTTGGTACCGTGAAGAGCATGGGGAAATTCCAGGTGAACGTATGTTAAAAGTTTTTATCTGTTAAGAGAAAGTTCAGCTGCTCTTTGGGGGGTGGGAGCGGACGGTTCTGTTAATGGCTGATATGCCAAGCTTAGCTTGTGGCCGTGCTTATGTAATAAAATATTGTAGAAATGCGAGCATCCGTTTTACTTTGTGCGAGTTTCGAATGAAGATTGTCCTGCATGCCCTTAACTGTGATCTCGCCTGTAGTTTTATAAATCATTTAACGCGGTGCTTTTTTTCTAAAAAACAAAAAACAAAAACACATTTAGGGGTACTCTCATTTTGACTCAAGAAAATCATCATTTTATAGTTCAATTAGGGGAAAATAAATACAGTAAATGGACAAAAGTACAAAGATTCACAAAATGTTTAGGGGTATGCGTACCCCTGTGTCCCCCAGAAAAAAAGCACTGATTTAATGTGTCAAGACAAATGGAAGTTGTTAATATTGCAGTTGTTGTTTAGGGGATTGTTGACTGGAATATAATTGAAATTAATAAGATTTTGGAACGCAGAAATAAAGTAAATCATCAAACCATCAATTCTGGCACTCGGGGGGCCACCTAAATTATATCATTTGGTATTTGAACGATTGGTATTAATAATTGTATTATAATTTGGCATTGTTATAATGAGGCTATTATTGGATTCTTGTAATTGAAGACTAATAAAAATTATTATAAAAACAACAACTGACCAGCCGTAGCTCACCCTTTGCATGCACAAGGTATTGGGTTTGATGGAAAGAATCTTTGTGCTGTAAAAATGTTCTGTGATATATTCATGTGAGATCTTGCGAGAATTGCTAGTCGGGGGAGGAAATACTGAGTTAGATCAAGGTTAGCTAATCTGTGACCCTCTAGATGTTGTTGGGCTACAACTCCCATCACCCCTGCAGGGGCGGACTTTGTTCTATCAAAATTCAATGGTGCCCTGTGGCGAGGCAAAAATTTGCCTTCCATCCTGCTCAATTCACTGTGTCACAGTTACAGCGCCCCCTAGGCTGGGAACCCAGTGCAGCGGAACTGGTCGCGTTGCCCTAAGTTTCATTTTCATTTCACCTTTAATTTGTATACTGCCTTTCTATTTTACTACACACAAGGCAGTTTGCAGCAACAAAACATACAACCAAGAACTCGCACCTTGTAATATAACCTGATCCCATACAGAAAGTCACAATAAAACGTAACTTCAAAATGGAACGACTTGTATCAAATAAAGTAATATTCAATAATTATTAGACTGTAATAGCGCAAAATAAAATTAACTCTCGAAACATCGGCAAACAATAACGAAACGCGAATTCACTCTTAACCGTTACAATAAATAATTACGAAACTATGATCAGTAAAAATAACTGCAAGTCACAATGCAGAAAATACCAAAATGCATGCAGAACTATCCACCTCTGAACCCTAACCATTGGTCATACTGTAGTTGGCGTCCCAACAACATAAAGAGGGGCACAAGTTCTCCACCTTTCGGTTAGATTGACCCATGGCCTGACAGCACAATTGTATGCATGCTTGTTTATTTTATTTAAATTATTTTAGCATAGCACCCTATCTAATTTCAGGGTGGCTAACAACAGCAGGAAAAGCACAGCAAGGCACTTATTGCACAAGAACTGTGTGTGCAAAAGGGGCCTTCAGATTTGTTGCATGTCGTTTGCTGCCTTCTGTCGAAATACCTATGCAGGCATATCAAAGGAAAGCTCAAAGATTGGAATGGGAGGGAAACCACGTTGGTAGATTTCTGGTGTCGCATATGAGCTTCGCAGGTTGATCCCTGTGTTCTGTGGCAATTTCTAACCTCTCCCCCCTGTTCTTCCAGGGTTTTTCTAAAGCCATTGGAGGCTTTGTGAAATTAGGACTGATCAATTCAGAGCCGTGTCCTATGCTCAGCGCAACAGCAGCTTCTATAACCTGGGTGAGTGTTCCTTTCGTGGTCCAAGAGAAGGCTGCAGCCGAGGCATGTGTGAAATGGATTCGCTTTGTATTTTGCCATCTACACCTACAATTATTTTGAAACCCAGTGTTCACACAACAGTGGGCTATCCCATTCCTGACAACAAAGCTTTATTTGCACAGCCAATGGGTGTACCTTCTGCCCTTCTCATAACCCACCCCTTTTCACATTTCTACTTTGAATGCGGACCGTTTCTGCTGTAGCACGAAAAAGCTGGCGTTTGCCACCTGCGGTTTTCTTAAGGTTCAAATGCTTGTGGTGTAGTGGTTAAGAGCGGTAGACTCGTAATCTGGTGAACCGGGTTCGTGTCTCTGCTCCTCCACATGCAGCTGCTGGGTGACCTTGGGCTAGTCACACTTCTTTGAAGTCTCTCAGCCCCACTCACCTCACAGAGTGATTGTTGTGGGGGAGGAAGGGAAAGGAGAATGTTAGCCGCTTTGAGACTCCTTCAGGTAGTGATAAAGCGGGATATCAAATCCAAACTCTTCTTCTTCTTCTTCTTCTTCTTCTTCTTCTTCTTCTTCTTCTTCTTCTTCTTCTTTCAACGTTCTGACTACCGGATGGTGATCTGTTATTATTGATTTTTTACATATATACCCAGAAAGAACTTATGTGCAAGCTACTTGGACTTAAGCAGTCTGCCAAATATGATGATCTCCGAAATGCCGTCTACAATAAACTGAATGAGGATGCAAGGCAACTCGATGCGGTTGAATGGTAGGAGATTTCGGGATTGACTGTTCCCCACATTTCCCCCCCCCCTTTAAAGTGCCTCTCTAGCAAGGTCAGCCCACTCATGAGATAAAGTGAGGCAGCATAGATCCACAGGGCCAGCAGATCCCAATGTAGATCTTCATTCATTCCCCCGCTTGTTTCGGACGTAGATCTTTACTCGCCTCCTCCTTCCCTGGCGGGTAGGCGAGCCCCATTTTGTGGTTGGCCCTTAGGTGCCAAAATGACTTGGACCAGGCCTGCTCTCTATCATCCAGGCATATGAGACTAGTTAAAATGGCTGAGAGTAGCCTGCCAATTCCCATTTCTTAAAAGCATGCTTCAAAGTGAAACGTTCGGTGTGAAACTGCAATGTTCAGCAGCTCAATTTGCATGCAGGCCACTGGCATGATGATGTTGTCATGTGATATTGTTCTTCATTTGCATGCTTCATTTTGGCTGCAAGGCCACAAATGCATAACGATAGAATAAGATTATAAAACAAGCAAACCCAATAAAGGAGTACAATCGTACCTCGTGATATGAACGCTGCGTGTTGCGTTCGTCATGGGTTATGAACGCACCGAACCCGGAAGTACCGGAATGGGTTACTTCTGGGTTCGGTGGTTTGCACATGCGCAGACGCTGCGCTTCATGTTGCGTACCTTTCAGGTTACGAACGGGGCTCCGGAACGGATCCCGTTTGTAACCAGAGGTACCCTCTGTATGGCAATCAAAATAATTACTGTGATGTAATTGGGTGTACTTAACCTTCTCTGCTCTCTGCATATATCTTGATAGAATGTAAATAAAAACTGAAAAGGAAAATGCAAGATGATTGCAGAAGTTTGGTTATGCATGGCAACACTGGAGGTGTAGCCCCAGGGCACGGCTTTGTAATAAGGATGCCAATTAAGATGTGAGAAGGATTGTTGCATCTGCTTTGCTTTCTCCTGACACACCAGTGGCCTGACTCCAGTTGTGATGTGGTGGCATCTCGTTCTTCTCGCTTTGCGATCACGGGCTCGAGCCGCGGCTCTCAGCTTTTTGGGGGAAGGTTCTGGGCGTTTTCTGACAAATTGTGCCTTGTCCTCGCTCTTTCAGGCTGGGGTTACTTGGAGACGAGCCCGTTCCAATAGCAGAAACAATAGTCAGCGCACTAGCGAAACACATGGAGGCCAAGCTATCCTATGGTATGTGAAACACTCTCTGCTCATGCTGGTTTTGACCTACAAATCCTTAAATGGCTCAGGACTGCAATACTTTGAGGACTGCCTCTCTCCATATGAACTTACCCGAACCCTGAGATCACTTTCTGAGGCCCTCCTTGAGAGGTCCAGAGGGTGGCAATATGAGAATGGGCCTTCTCTGCAGTGGCTCCCCGCTTGTGGAATGCTCTTCCTAGGAAGGCTCACCTGGTGCCTTCATTATACACCTTTTTAACCAGGTCTTTGGCTGATTGACATCCGATGCCCTTTTAAATGTGCTTGTGGAAGGGGGAGGGTTGTTGGGTTCGTTTCTATTCCTATTTTTATTATGTCTTTTGTGTTTCTTATATTGCAATTTTATGTGAATTCCCCTGAGATCTACAGGTATAGGGGTGGTATACAAATCTAATAAAAGAATGATAATAAATAATATTATATATACTAATATTATTATATAATCTCAATCTGGCTATATTTTCGGATTGAGCTCCCCACCTCGTGCGGGAAGCTAAACAAATTACGTTGCTGCCCCCCTTCCCCCCCCATTGCTAAGGGCTGGTCTCAACCGCTTTAGCATGTCTACGCCAGAATACTAAAACGAGCAACTTCATTTTGTTCCTTCAGTCAAGACTATTTAGCTCCCATTTATTTATATATTTTATTTCTGGTTGGCCACAACCAGATAATGGTGGAGGTGTTCTACATCAGTTATGTTAACATACTGTAATGTTCTACATTTGGAAGGCAGAAATATGAATTTCTTTGCAATCGAAAGCAGAGCTAAGGAAAACGGGGTGGTATCTTTCACACACAGAGTTTTTATTGGGCGTCGTGCAGATCCTCTTCAAGGAGGGTACGTGTTGCCCCTTGGGGCCCCAGGCATCTTCCCACCTCATGGTGTGGGCAGGGCTATTCCCTGCTCCACTCCGGTTGGTCGTTTCATGGTCATTTGCTCCCTAAAGCCAATGGCTTGGCTTGGGGGGCGGCTGCAAAACATTATTTAACCCCTGCGCGATGTTTCCTGGACCTCTTTGCCTTCGTGCAGCGGATCACCCGCCCACCCACTCCCCCTTTATCTGGTGCGTTGGCCTTGCTATGGACGTTGCTGGTCACCTGTTTTGCAATGGGGGCCTGGTAGGAATTTTTTCCATCTGGCAGATTGGGATTTGGTTTTTCGCCTACCACGTAGCAATTGTCACAGCATTGTAAGGTTTGGCAGTTAGGCATTGGATCAGCAGTCTGTGGGGAGGAGAGATGCAGTCATCACCTGCCCCTCCATGCTCAAGGGTATTCCGTTAAAGGAATCGGGGGTTGGTCTGGGTCTTGTCCGAAACCCCACGGTAGGGGCTAGGGCCATACCAGGACCCTACAGGGGCACCGGGGGGTGAGCTCGAGTCGGTTCGCATCGGCGGGGCTCCCTCTGTTGGTGTTTCACCCTTTAATCAGATTCCCCGCGATGCGGACGGGAGTCTGATATAGTTTGGATGATTCCAGTGCCTAAGCCAATACCACTCACATTCTGTATTCAATAAAGTTGTGGCCTAAATTTTGCCCAATAACTTAAACTAAAATCCCATGTCACTGTGTCCTCATTTCCCCCCTCCAAATTTTATTTATTTATTTTGTTTAAGTAAGTAGTACAGGAAAAAAACAAAACAACAACAAAAAAGGAAGAAAAATGGATTGAAGACAATCCAAAAACATTGAAAGCAAATATTACATGCTTATCATATAATGCTTCCTTCCGCCACAATTCGTGTGTCTTCATTTTGGGGGGTGGTTGGGGGTCTCGAAGCGCAATTCACTGTTAAAGCTACAGCGTGTTCATCTTTTCTGACAACAGAAAGAGCAACATATTTCTGTCTTTCCCTTAGGTCCTGGAGAGCGCGATATGATAGTCATGAGGAATGAAATAGGAATCAAACATCCATCCGGTCATTTGGAAGACAAATACGTCAATCTTGTGGTGTATGGAGACGATAAAGGATATTCTGCAATGGCTAAAACTGTAGGGTACCCGACTGCTATCGCAGCAAAGATGGTTCTCGACGGTACATACGGGTCTTTCTAAGTTGTGTGGTGCACCTGGGATGTGTGGTTCTTTAAAGTAGTCTTCAGATGTGCAAGTATTGTTTTAGCCAATGGGTACTGAAATAATTCTTAAAAGGCTGCATCGTTATTATTAATATCCCTGTTAATAATCACTTGTGGGGCTTTTTTTGTGTGTGTGTGTTTGTACATGACAACACTCACCAGTATGGAGTACTGGCACCTCTGTTTTTTTGCTCCCCATTTTGTGCTAGCAAAATTGAGATAGAAAAGACTTCCAGCACTTTTTTATCCCCCCACCAAAGAAAACACCCCACTGCTCATTTATAAGTGTGAATTATAAATCTTAAGCTCATCACAGTGATTCTGTGGTCATGCAGTTCATTGTTGTCCTCACATTCGCCACAGTTTTGTGTGCTTAAGTACCTTATCACCCGTGTGAGCCATCATGTCACATACTTGGGCCAATTTCAGGGTCCCAGCACCCAGCAGGACCCAATGTTGTTATGTGTCCCGGACCCCCCCAACCCCTTAGCACTCTGTAGAGAAGTGTGTTTGTGTTTGTTATAATTGATTTTAGCGTTCGTACTGTTTTCGTAAGGTGTTTGGGGAAATTTATGTGAGGAAAGCGGTTCATTGCAATAATTAATAATATAAAGTGCAGGTAGACTCTGCCATCTGGAACTCCTTGTAGCTTTGCTCAGAGTATTGCTGCCTGCCAAAGAGGAAGGACCTCACAAGATTTTGCGCAGGGTCCCCTCGGCCTACAGCCGTAAACTGTAAGTGCAAGAAGAACTGGCTTGTTTTAAGAATTGGTAGATCACTTGTGCCCAGTTTCCCCCAACTGAACCTTTGCAGATGCTGTTGGACTACATTTCCAGTTATCCCTGTCTCTTGGACGTGCTGACTGGGGCTGATATGCAACTCGTATCCCACAACTTTTGAAGCACCCCACATTGGGGAAGGCTGCTATAAGCGCATGTAATTTCGCTGTTCCACTCTGAGCAGAGTGTCAGGGCTTCGTTTTAGTGAGGCTGCAATCCTTGTCACCCCACTTACCCGGCCCCCGTTGAATTAAATAGGACATACTTCTAAGAAAACGCGGTTAGGATTGCACTGTAATGTTTTAAAATAATTGCTTTTTTCTCTATATCTCCTTTAAAGAAGTGTTAATCAAATACAAGAGGTTTGGAGGGTGGCAACACAGGAACGGCCTTTTCTGGGTTGCCCCCCCCCCATTTGCTAGACTGGTGACTGGGAGTGGCCGCTGGGACCACATAACACCGGTCCTGAGAGAACTACATTGGCTCCCAGTACGTTTCAGAGCACAATTCAAAGTGTTGGTGCTGACCTTTAAAGCCCTAAACGGCCTCGGTCCTGTATACCTGAAGGAGCGTCTCCACCCCCACCGTTCAGCCCTGACACTGAGATCCAGCGCCGAGGGCCTTCTGGCGGTTCCCTCACTGCGAGAAGCAAAGCTACAGGGAACCAGGCAGAGGGCCTTCTCGGTAGTGGCGCCCGCCCTGTGGAACGCCCTCCCAGCAGAGGTTAAGGAGATGAACAACTATCTAACATTTAGAAGATACCTCAAGGCAGCCCTATTTAGGGAAGCTTTTAACCTGTGATATTTTAATGTATTTTTATACCTGTTGGAGGCCGCCCAGAGTGGCTGGGGAGACCCGGCCAGATGGGCGGGGTACAAATAAAAGAATTATTATTATTATTATTATTATTATTATTATTATTATTATTGTGGAATGCTCTCCTCAAGGAGGCTTGCCTGGTGCCTTTATTACATAGCTTTAGGCGCCAGGTGAAAATGTTTCTCTTCAACCAGGCTGATTAACATACCCTGGCATTTTAAACGTATTTGTGGAAGGAGGTTATTGGTTTGTTTTGCTTCTGCTTTTGTTTCATTATGTATTTTGAAGTTTTGGGTTGCGAATTGCCCTGTGATCTTCAGCTGACGGGTGGTATACAAATTTAATTAATGATAACAGTGACATTTTTCTCTTTTATATTCCAGGAGAAATTGACGCCAAAGGCATGGTCATCCCATTAACCAAGAATATTTATGGACCAATACTTGAACGTGTTCGAGCTGAAGGAATTACCTACAGTACCCAGAGCGTTATCAAACAATAAAGGAGACATATTTTCTATCCTCCTTTTTTCCAGCCTGTAGTTTTGCACGCACATTTTGAAGCCTAAAAATAGTTGTCCGTAGGCACGATTCCCCTGGGAGTCTTCCCTGTCCAGAGCCCATTGAAATGAATAGCAGCTTCACAACAGCAGTACAGTTCTCTTGTGTGCAGTGCCAGTCTGTTTCAGTGAAACTTCGACAAGAGAAATTCCGGGTGAGTTGTGCTGTACTGTATACCTTTTTTTTACAGACTGGGATTCAATCCACTCTTGACCTGGAAGCAAATCCCATGTAATTCAGTTTGGCTTACTTCTGAGCAGGTTGCCCTGCAAGGGTGATTTGTAAAGCTTCCAGGTGGAGAACAGGTGTTCAGTCATAGCAGAGAGGAGCACAGGGCTCTTCAAACCATGCCAAAATGTTTTTACTCATATCCTAGATGCTGCAACATTGCTGAATGTAGTGAGTTCAAGGCTTCATTTTTTTAAACGGAACATTGACCCCGAATATGTGACAAGAAGGAAAGTGTAATATTTGTTGCTTTCCCCATTCTATTCATCATCCTGATACATACTATGAAGAGCTTCTGCTTAAAAGTCCAGAAGGTGTTGTTTCCCACAAAATAGCAGTCATTTTATTCGTCCTCGGCCTTCTCAGAATGTACACAGGGCAGCCCTCCCACAAATATGTACCTCAAGATTTCCTTCTTGCCTGATGGCCATGGAGCCAGATGTGTGTTGGAACCGCATGCATCTGTACCCTACATGGATCCCATCATGAGGTTTGCAGAGGCCATAGCTCAGCCCTGGCATCTCCACGTAAAAGGATCTTTGGCAGAAAGAACAAGAGAGTCCTGTGCCTAGGACTGAAGACCTTTTTCCAGACAGAAGATAAAGGGTCACATAGACCAGTGGTCTGAAAATCCTTTCATGGCAGACATAGCCATGGGAGTTGCTCTCTCTCTCTCTCTCTCTCTCTCTCTCTCTCTCTCTTTCTCTTTCTCTCTCTCTCTCTCTCTCCTCATCAGGCGTTCCAGTTAGGTTAAAGTAAATGTGGGGGGCAGGAGGAGGATAACTTCTGCGACCTCCTAACTTTGCCGGGTATTAAAATTTGAGGTGCCTTCACAAATTTGCTTCAGACCGTCACCTTCCACAAACTGGAAGGTGACAAGTATAACAACCGCGAGGGTGGAACTAGTATATTAGTCTTCATTCGCCCCACCTAGGTGTTTACTTTAACCTGATCGTGATACCTGAAGGGGGCTTATAAAAGTGGAAACTCATTTTAATTTGCACTATAGTGCTTAGAAAATCAACAGTGTTTTTGTATGTATTGGGAAAGAACATGATTGTTTAAAACACTTTAGTAACGTATTTGATGTGAGATCTTGGAAAATAGCATTCTCTGTACCCTACGTCAAACACAGTTTCATATGTGCCAAATTTTGTATTGTTTGAAACCATGCTTCAATCTCCTGGTTAATATCCAAAACTATGGAAAGACAGTGCATTGCAGCTTGTATGCTTGCTACAGGCTTTTAGTTTCTCTGTATTATATATTCTGTTAAGCTGTGCCTCTAATGTCTTTTACTTGCTTCATGCTTGTGAGGAACAATATTTTAGATGCAGTTTTTGTACTGTATGCACTTTCCTTTTGAGAGAAACTCCCAAGTGTTCTTGTTCTGCAGTTGCCAATCAACCTCACCCAAAACAATAATAGGTCATTTTGGCATACTGGGCTTGTTAACTATGACCATTTCTCTGCCTTATATAACTCATATCTGGTAGCTTTAAATGGAGACATTCCAGATACAGTCAGGCATCCAGTGCCTTTGCCTCAAGAAATGAATAATCAATCAATCAACTTTATTTCAGCTTTAAGCTCATAACACAAGACAACACAAGAACAGCAGTTACACTCACACAGTTGAATTTAAAATTATTGGCAATAAAATTAGTGGTAATCAAGACTTAAGAAATGAATAAAAGGTCATTTACTTCCTGGAAAAAATAAGGTCATAGAGAGCCCAACTGCTTTGGTATGTTTTCATTGTAAGCACCGGGGATGCATGGAATGCATCACATGACCTGGCTATCATATGGAATTTGGCTTCTGAAACTCAGTGGTTGTCTTTTGCATGAAATGCTAAACTTATGGGTTAGCACTACAAGTATGAGCCACAGTGAGTCTTGGGTTTCCATTCTCTTCCTGCAATGCAGTCCTGAAGGAGAGTTTGGAAACTTTTCATTTCTGATGCAGACTTAAGACTATATCTGCAGCTTTCCATGTTGCCCAGACCTAGATTGACTGCTTAGTCTGAACCATGCTTAGTCAAGCTATAGTTCTTGAAGCGGCCTTATTTTCACCAACTATGATTAAGATGGGACGCGGGTGGCACTGTGGTCTAAACCACAGAGCCTAGGGCTTGCTGATCAGAAGGTCGGCAGTTCGAATCCCCGCGACGGGGTGAGCTCCCGTTGCTCGGTCCCTGCTCCTGCCAACCTAGCAGTTCGAAAGCACTTCAAAGTGCAAGTAGATAAATAGGTACCGCTCCGGCAGGAAGGTAAACGGCATTTCCGTGTGCTGCTCCTGGTTAGCCAGAAGCGGTTTAGTCCTGCTGGCCACATGACCCGGAAGCTGTACGTCTGCTCCCTCGGCCAATAAAGCGAGATGAGTGCCGCAGCCCCAGAGTCGTTCACGGCTGGACCTAATGGTCAGGGGTCCCTTTACCTTTTATGATTAAGATAAAACACAGTTCAGGGTTCAGATATAAAAACTAAAGTGTAGGTTGGGGAAGCATGGGAGCCCAAGACTCCTTATGGCTTGTCTTCATTATTGCAGTTCGCCATTACATGTGAACCATGCTATTGTTTCATTTTCAAGTTGAAACTAACTTGCTAAAAATATTTTCCTTCTGGTACTCTGGATTTGTCAGACATCTCTCTCGAGGGTGAATTGCCAAAAAATAATATTGTCACCTCTGGCACGATCTCTTCGGTAACGAGTTGACAATGTAGATGGAGCGCTAGTTTTGTTATAAAACTCCTGTTTCTTTTTGACAAAATGAACCGAGGAAATGAACTATAAACTGAAATAACCATTGTCAGAAGTGTGTAGTTGTCACGGAGAAGAAGCCGTAGGAAAGTGGTAGAGTGAAAATGATTTACTAGGAGAACAATGAAACTGTTTCATTTCAATTCTGACTATACATGTTCTGTGTTTGAATCGGGGCTGCCAGCCTAGAAACCTCTTGCCACATGTTTGAATGAAGGGTAAGTTATGCCTCGCAATCCTCTAACTTCCTTACGGTAAAGAAAGGTCTGTTCGAGAGCAACCAAGAAGGTATTAACTTAAGTCATCTGCCTGTATTCTTGTGGAATATGTCTGCGTACAGGAATGTGCTGCAAGAAACGTGAGGAAGAAATAAGTTCAACTGGTTTTAGTGCTCACCCAGTCTGACTGCTGTGGTGGAGTTTGTATACCAGACCAGCTCGGCTGCTGGCTGGATTCAGCCCTCATGAGCACTTTGGAGGGTTGACTGAGGGGAAGATGGCTTCTTCTCAGTTTGCTCTGTGAAATACATTTCCAGTGCCAACACTGATGAAGGGAACACACAAACCCTGTGCAGGCTGGGTGTCCTTTTCAGTCTTCTTGCCATAGTCGGGTTTACTACCTTTGGGGCTCACTTTCTCCCTCAATGTGGGGCACAAAAAGCCCCCCCCCCCGGCATGGAAGCATCCCTTCTGTTTTGGGGTGTTTTTTTTAGTAATTAGACAGCTTTTCAGTTCTAATAGGCTGTTTATGACTTCTATTTTAGAATTAAAAACCCAATGCCTGTCCTCTTCCCCACTGCTTGTCCAACTCCCCCAGGCAAGAAGTTTCTTTTCATGGAAACTCTCCTTTTAATACTTTCAGTTTGCAGCTCTGGAAAGGGACAGATGAAATTGCTTCACTTAGAGTCCGGATCACCGAAAAAGTTTGTGTGTGCATTTCTTTTCAGTATACTTTTTGGGAGCCTTTTCTTACCGAGGGCAAAATGTATTTTTTTATGTGCTGTATTGGGTTTGGGTGAATCCCATGCTGCTTCTGCGATGCCGTTCTCAATTAAAAACTTTTGACTTTCATTTATACTTGCCTCCTTTCACGTGGATCAAAGCTGTGTGAGTGTAAGATACATTTAATCTTCAGGGTCCCTTTCCAGTTCTGTATGTGTAAGTCAGCTGCACGACGTTCTAGAGGGTTCTCAGGGGCCAGGAACTTATTTGAAATGCACACATTTCAAATTCTGAGAGAGTACTGGAGGCCCCAGTCACAAAATAGACGCTATAGCGGGTGGTGGCGGCATAACACAAAGTTAGAGAGTCACCCCCGACAATCTGTTTACCATGGGAAGTTAGCCAAGTTCTGCTCTTCCGATTGCGGCGATCACACAATATCAGTTTCACTCACACTGATGATGCTGCTGTCTATCAGAGCGCTTCTCGGAACAAAGAAAAGTTTACGAGGTGGTAACACCAAACTCATTTCACAGAAATCGCTTCGAAGGTTGCACCATAGCTTTCTAGAAGGGCTAGCACAGGCATAGGCAAACTCTGGCCCTCCAGATGTTTGGGACTACAATTCCCATCATCCCTGACCACTGGTCCTGTTAGCTAGGGATGATGGGAATTGTAGTCCCAAACACCTGGAGGGCCGGAGTTTGCCTATGCCTGGGCAAGAGACTTACTATTTAAAAAAATGAAATCTCAGAATCTTTGGCACCGGTAAGCCTTTGTGGGTGCTATGGGTTGGCAGCCCTGGCCTTACATGCTGTTGGTATGTGAATCTTGTCAGTTTTACCTTTGTTGATTGTTTTGAGCTGTGCACATTAAGGTTAGTGAGGTAGTGGAATATCTTTCTGGGAGTTTTTCCCCCAGCTTCTTGGGTAAATGAAATTTGTTTAGCATGTGTGGAAAAATGTAGTTTAGGGGTGAAGGTTGTTTTGTTGTAGAAAAGCACGTGTGTGTGTGTGTGAAAATGTGAGTCTCCTTTCAATGACTAGATTTGTTATTCTGCTAGTAGTCAAGGTGCTATGTAACCTCCAGGAATCATAGCTGTGAATACTGGTGGTTCGTAGGTTATCTGGAGGCATTTGGTTGACCTGGTGGGAAGCAGATTTAGGTGGATCTGGCCAGATTCTTCTTATATTCAAACCTGTGCAGCACCTATTAAGTTGCCCATCACATTTTGACAGGGGTGGAATCGACACACATATGAAAAATGCTGTGAAAATGCTTTTTTTTAAAAAGCATTCTGAAAAATACATTGAATTTTGCATAGCTCAGTCTCGCCATCTAGTGTCACATTTGTATATTGCACTTTACAACACATGTAAAACGTTTTATTTGCAGTTCTGTAGCTGAGCCCAGGATGCCTGTCGGGTGACGAGCTGTAGTACAATAAGAGAATCAATGTAAGAAAACAGACAACATTTTGTCAAACGGTTAAATGGCGACAATTTCAAAATAAACTCTCATCGAAGTTCAAAGTGGCATCATTACAAAATGTTGGTAGTGACCTCATGTTGATTTTCCTAGATGACTGTGCTTTTGAAATGTGTTAGGCAAATGCGATCCCATGCAGGTTTACTCAGAAGCGAGTACCACTAAGTTCTGCAGAGTTAACTCCCAAATAAGTGTGGGATTGCAACCTGGATAAATCTTTTCTGGCACCCGTATCAAGTTCACTTCCGGTTTTCCATTTTTGTTGTTACTTTGATGCTGTCCTGTCCTGTGTTCGTACTAACTAGGTTGCTATTGTCAAGTTTGCATTTTTTGTAGTCTGAGAAAGGCAAACAAAAGTTAAATAGGCATCGCTAGTTAAAGATGTATTGGGAGACTTGCAATAAGTGAAACAGCATCTTTCCCACACTTGACCCAGTTTACCGAAGTAGGCTCTGTATCTTTTGAGTCTGCAGCATGGATTACAATAAAAATTAATTAGAATATGTCATTTTTGTCTGAGACTGTTTGCTAGCTCAATTTAGGAACTGATGCACATTTATTAAAAGGAATAATCCAGGACAAGTTGAAGATTATGAAAGATTTCTTATTCCTTTTTGCCCCAGATCAAAACCCAATGTGTTGCTAAAGAGATTATTCCAAGGACTTATGTTTAAATAACTAGTCAGCATGCTAAAATGATGAATGTGATTATAGATGTTGATGGAAGGAAACCCTGCAAGCAGCAGACAATTCCTTGATTTGTTTTATTTACTTACTTAAAATAACACTCCTTCAACGAAGTTTTGCATAAAGGTGGCTATCTTAGTGTAACATTCTAACAGAGGGCATTTGCTCCATAGTAAGTGATTTTAGGATTGCAACTTTAGTTCACAACCAGGTTGATTTTCCTGGGTCAAATAAGTGGTGCACAAGATCATTATATCCTCATTGATTATCTGAATTGCTCTGTGCCCTAGGATTATGGGGTGGGAGAGAAAATAGAAGGAAAGAGGATTAGGAAATGGGGTTATAGAAGCAGCCATAAGATCAAAATTAACCCTGTGGCACTTACATCCCGAGGGATATTATGAAGAAGAATTATTGGGGCTGCTTATGCTCAGTGCTTGTTTTGGAACAAATAAGAGGGCAGGATGAACTGTCCCAGTGAAAATTCTTTTGCCTTTTTAGGCCATGCACCTGGAACATAAAAGCGTCCCTCCCCTCCGGTATGTACTTTAAATGCAAACTTCGATTTACTTTCTTTTTGAAGGCAGCTCAGTGTCTTGTGCGGTAGCTGCTCAGACTGGAGCAGGGGTAGGCAACCTAAGGCCCCGGGGCCGGGTGCAGCCCAATCGCCTTCTAAATGCGGCCCGCGGGCAGTCCGGGAATAAGCGTGTTTTTACATGAGTAGAAGGTGTCCTTTTATTTAAAACACATCTCTGGGTTGTTTGTGGGGCATAGGAATTTGTTCATATTTCCCCCCCCCCCAAAAAAAATATATAGTCCGGCCCACCACCTGGTCTGAGGGACGGTGGACCGGCCCATGGCTGAAAAAGGGTGCTGACCCCTGGACTGGAGTGATCCCTACGGTAGCAGCAGGCATGCACTTTGTAACAATAAACAGCGACAGCACTGGTTGCCTTTTTTGCGAGTTCAACCCCTGATGTTTTACTGGACCTCCTGAAAGGTGACTGCAACTGCTAAAGCTGTCAGTGTACGGCATCCGTTTAGCAAGCAATCTGAGCAGTGGATAGTGTGCCATTTAGGAAAAGGGCATACGTGGAAAGATCTAGTCTTCCTCTCGTGTTTCTGATCACATGTGCTGATCTATCGGGAGCACCTCTCTCTCTTGTTATTAAGAGGTATACAGGTATATCCACACAATGTTCAGAAAATACACTACCGGTATCGGTGTGTTTTTGCTTTCGCTTCTTTTCTTTTGCAGTTGGTGACAACCTTTCAAAATTTCTCGTGCTTTTTAATAAAAAAATCGTTTAAATTGGATTTTTGTTTGTGTTACAAAGCAAACAGATAAATGAGGAATGGTACATCTATTGTCTCCGCTTTCAATTTGTAGTCTTTTTTTTTAGAGTTTGGTGAGAGACATTTTTGTCATAGACATCTTGCAGTTGGGGAGGGGGATATTTTTCAGTTGCTTATTCATAGTGTCAGCATCACATGGGTTAGGTCCTTTGTTTGTGTATTTATTTTTATTGATGAGGTTAGGGGTTCCCGAGCTTGGTTGGTTTTATTTAGTTGATTGTGGTGTGGCTTATTTGTGTGAGGGAGGTTGGCTAGGTTGTTGGGTCAGGTGAGCCATATTGATGCGTATGCTGTTGGAGGGGACAGGCCATTGTCCTGTTGTGCTGCGGATGTAATCCAGGGGAACCACACTAGGGTGAAGGCATCCTCCATAGCTTGTCCTCTGTGCTGCTTTGAGTTTGTTGGTTAACTTTTCTAGTAGGGTGGTTTCGCATATGTTTTGGTACCAGTGGTCTATGTACGCTCCTGATAGGTCCTTCCAGTGTCTAGTTGTGGTACTTCTAGCAGTTGAGAGTGACTTATGCACTCATGTGCATATGTGTTGTTGTCCTGAAAGATATTTAATAGGGCGAGTTCTGGAGTTGCTTCTATTAGCTGTTTCGTTATTTTGGAAATTTCCTGCAGCACTGATATCCAGAAGGGTCGGACTTTGGGGCATTTCCACCACATGTAGACGTATGTGCCTATTGTGATGCAGCCTCTCCAGCATTTAGATGAATTTCCTGGGTGTTTCTGTGGTGTTGGAGTGAGTTCTCTTCTTTTGGCTGAGATGGATATGAATGGCGGTTTAGACCATTGGGTATGGTTTAGTTCATGTCCTGCTCCCATTGGTTTTAATTGTGGTAAGGGGGTCTGTAGTATCTTGTAGTATTTAATATATTTACTGATATATTTTTTACCCTGCCTCCCCCTCCCCACTGAAATCTATTCTGCCCTTGAAAAAAATGAACAGACACCCCCCTGGGAGTGAAATTTGATGCTGCAATATTGGGTGTTCAGCACTGATGAGGCAGATCTTGTTTAAAGCATATATATATATATTTACAGTAGCTGGAATATTGATATTTATTTTTGCAATGCCTTGGATAAAAACACTTTAAACAATGCTGAGTACAGATGTTATTCTCATAGAAACTTCTTATTCCAAAACAAGTATATTTCAATTTCCCACAAAAGTTAAAACTGCATGCAGAGATATGGTTACTCACTTAGGATGCATGGGATAATATATCAGAAGTTTGTTTTTTTTTGGTTAAAATTAAAAACAGGTACTGAACTACATCATTTTAACAATGCAATTACACAGAACTAGAAAACTGACTTTGTAGTAAAATATAAAAATCTACAATTATAAATATAAATTTGGTCCATGGAATCCACTCTAGAAATATTTACAGTAAGTATCAGCTATTCTAAATGCCTACCAAAAGTTTTAAAATGTTGAATATTACAGAGAAGAGAATAATATTTACATTCTACCATATTAAAAGTTAGATTTCTAGCAAATGTAAGGAATCCTATAAATAACAGCAAGTAAATGGGATACTGAAACATGACATTTGTTCCTGGGAACCTTAGCATCTATAGTTATGATTTAAAAAATAATAATTTAAAAGAAAACCAAAGAAATTAGAAACTATTACTGTAAAAGAGACCACAGTTTCATTCTTAGAAACACAGTATAGTTCAATCAAATTAGTCCAAACATAACAAAATGCATTACGAGTCTTTCAAAAAGGCACACATAGTTAATGATATAAGTTCAGTAATAGAGCCATTTGTAACAACAGTTTCTTTTGAACAAGGGAAATAAAAAGATTATCTAATAGCTGGATGTTTCTCCCACCACCACCACCTCACCCTCACTGCCCCACACAATTTTTAAAAATTAAAAGCAACAGTAGTGAAATTTCCAGCTCCTGATAACCATTGCCATGTTCTGTTCATAGTCAAACTAAAGATTCCAAGCTTTCTGCTGCGTTGCCGTCTGGTAAAGCTGAACCATTACTGTCTATAGATACTGAAGGGTTTTCTTCTTGCCTTGAGCTAACAAGACTGAGAATAGTTTTGTAGAGAAACTGATACTGGTCCTAAAAGGGGGGTGGGGTAAAGTAGAAGGTTAGTGTGGTTGGTCCGAACAATAAGAATCACACCCCATTTGCAAGCTCAGCTGATGAGTGGGGGTCGTATTGTAGCCAAAATAGGGTGAACATAACGAGAGCCTGCTGGATCAGGCCAGTATTCTGCTCTCACATTGGCCAGCCTGTGTGGGAAACCCCTAACGCCTCAAACCCGGAAGTGAGTGTTCTGGTTTGCGAACGTTCTTTGGAACCTGAACGTCCGACGCGGCTTAAGTCGAACGGACTTCCGGAACGGATCCCGTTTGACTTCCAAGGAACCACTCTACATGACAACTCTCCTTCCTGAGGTTTCCAGCAACTGGCATTCAGAAACATATTGTCTGTGAGAGAGATTGGGGTGCTCAGGGAACCCCAAATTGTGCTGAAGCACACACACAAAAACCATTATGGAAAGGCTTTTTAGAGGATGCCTCAGTTATGCAATTCCTTCTCATCTGAGATATGACTGGCAGAAACTACTTACAAATTTTGAACAGGCCCTTGCTAGATATTAGTCTCTGTGATGCCAGATATTTTATTCCTGCTGCTTTACTAGACATGTTGTATTTTAACCTCTGTGTAACTGACTCTGGATTGCTGTGGCAAGGAAGAGTGGTTTAAGAATGTTTCCCTGAATTAGAAGGGCATGGGGACCTTAAAACACCTTTCCGAGTCATTAAATGCTATACCGGAAGGCTGGCTAGCAAAGCAAAATAAGATGGTAGCTGCTGAAGTATATATCCAACCTTTATGTAATTCTTCATAGTACCTGAGGAATTATGTAACACTCAATATCCATAGTTTTAACCCTATTTTTTACAGAGCCATTATGTGGTGGTTAGTGTTGAATTTAGGAGCCCAGGGTTCAAATCCTAGCTATGAAGCTTGCTGAGTCAATCAAAATCTCTCAGCCTAACCTACCTTAGAGTTTTCGTGAGGATAAAATATGGAAAAAAAGAACCATGTACCTCACACCCATAAGCTCTTTGGAGGAGAGGTGGGATATAAATGTAATACGGTGGTAAGTAAAAATAAAAAGCATATAATGTGATTCTTTCCTTGATGGGAATTTTGTAACACATAAGAAAATTGTGCCAGATATTTATTTATTTACTTACAACGTCTGTGAAGACTCCAGGCCTCATCAGATTTATCATCTTAGCTACGTGATAAACATCCACACAGTTTTCATTTTCTAGCTGATGCATTAGCGTTGTTAATGCACAGAAGGTACCCGCTGTCACTCCTCCATGCCTTTGAGGGGGACAAAATACACATGCAGAAAGTCATTTTCTACACTTAAATCAAGTCTCTTTTTCTTGCTTGCTTTATCTATTTCCTAAACAATGGTGCAAATCTGACCACTAAAACATGTTAATTTGTAAATAAGAGTATTTCTATTGTTTCATTCTTACAACTAGTGTTTGCATCTATTTGTCGTAATGTATACATTTTGCACACCTTCCTTTTTTACCTAGAGAGGGAATGCCTTTAAATATTCTCCATACAAGGTCTTATGACCAGCAGTGATGAAATGTGTCTATTGGAGCTGAGAAGACTTCTGGATCTGAACCAGGAAGGCATGGTTAACTTCATGCTGAGTATATAGTTTTATAAAGAACTAGTGAATTTAGCCCGTTAAAAACGGGCGCTAGATACCCACGCGAGGCCGCCATGGTAGCTTCCGCCGGGCGCACCCTCCGCGCCCCGCTCTCCGGCCCCGACGCCGCCCCCCCGCCCAGCAGAAACCTCTTGGCTGCGCTTCTCTTGGCCGCCCGGTTCAGGAGGCCCCGCGGCCCCTTCGGGCGGGTAGGCCTTGGGTGAAGCCAGGGGCTCGCGTGATCAGCATGGCCGGGGGAGAGAAGGAGCGTGGCGGCGGCCGGAGGAGGAGGTGGCTCCGTGCAAGGCGGCGGCGCTGCTCCAACTGACACCACGCGTGCGCCGCCGCTGCCTCCCGGACACGCCCCCCTCTCCGGCCGCTCCAATGCCTGCGTCCCTGTTGGGGGGGGACAGTAGAGCTGTCCAATCCCTGCGTCCCTGTGGGACATGCGCAGTAGCGCACTTCCATGACACACGGAAAGTTGGACGCAGGGACACAGCCACTTTATTATATAGGATATAACATTTGGGTGTTTCTGTCACCCAAAAATATAGGTTTGGTAAATCTGCAGTCGCAGTGTGAAACACACAGAGAGATACACAGAATCATAGAGTTGGAAGAGACCACAAGGGCCATCCAGTCCAACCCCCTGCCAAGCAGGAAACACCATCAAAGCATTCCTGACAGGTGGCTGTCAAGCCTCTGCTTAAAGACCTCCAAAGAAGGAGACTCCACCACACTCCTTGGCAGCAAATTCCACTGTCGAACAGCTCTTACTGTCAGGAAGTTCTTCCTAATGTTTAGGTGGAATCTTCTTTCTTGTAGTTTGAATCCATTGCTCCGTGTCCACTTTTCTGGAGCAGCAGAAAACAACCTTTCTCCCTCCTCTATATGACATCCTTTTATATATTTGAACATGGCTATCATATCACCCCTTAACCTTCTCTTCTCCAGGCTAAACATACCCAGCTCCCTAAGCCATTCCTCATAAGGCATCGTTTCCAGGCCTTTGATCATTTTGGTTGCCCTCCTCTGGACATGTTCCAGCTTGTCGGTATCCTTCTTGAACTGTGGTGCCCAGAACTGGACACAGTATTCCAGGTGAGGTCTGACCAGAGTGGAATACAGTGGTACTATTACTTCCCTTGATCTAGATGCTATACTCCTATTGATGCAGCCCAGAATTGCATTGGCTTTTTTAGCTGCTGCATCACACTGTTGACTCATGTCAACAGTGTGATGCAGTGCTACCTCAGGTTACAAACACTTTGGGTTACAAACTCCGCTAACCCGGAAGTAGTTAAGAACTTTCCCTCAGGGTGAGAACTGAAATCACATGGCAGCAGGAGGCCCCATTAGCTGAAGTGGTACCTCAGGTTAAGAACGGACCTCTGGAATGAATTAAGTTCGTAACCAGAGGTACCACTGTAATAGGATTTCAGCAACTGCAGCAGGTCAATACTTACTCATCATGCACAATCATGGGTCCATCTCTGTTAGAAGTTTCTTCTTTGATGACATTTATGAGTTCAAATGTTTTACTAATAGGACTGTCTGGATTTGGCCATTTCGGACACTGAAAATGCCTCACTTCAAGCACATAATCATCCTAAATAGAAAAAAAAAGACACAGAATTCATACCTTCAACTGATTCTTGTTCTTTGCATTTATTGATAAAAAGGCATGTATTGAGCCAGCTGTCACATATTCATCTTTCAGCTCTCATGATCTTATGCTTTCAAAGATGTCAATCTGTGTGTCTGCTCATGGGTTCCCCCCTCCCTCACCTGTGGGCCAATGGCCCGTAAAAAAGAGGTTGGGGGGGGGAAATTGCCATGAGCAGAATGGATTCTTTTTATTTCTTGGCTTGTTTGGACTGATAATCCAAATCAAGGAATATGTATCTTCATAATAGCATAATCCTGAATAGCAAAGTTGTTAGCAATATAATCCTTGGGAGGGTTCAAGACTAACTGAGATGTATAGTCTTATTGTGCCTTTTGCTATTACAATAATACAGAGATACTGTAAAAGCCAATCTGACAAGTTAGAAATATCAAAATTTTCATCATAGGATTATTTGATTAGCAGAAACCCCTATAGCATGCTTTACATACATGCACCTTACTGCAAAATATTTGAAGTCCCTCATGAAAACAAAAAAAAATGTGTTTGGGTGTGTGCGTTTTTGGTTTGTTTACTTTTTTGGGGGGGAAATTAACTCTGCAATTTACTCTGGGGTATGTTTTTTAGTTAGCAATTCAGATCACAGTTTTGTTGTTGTTGTTTAGTCTCCAGCTATAAGGCATGGTATCAAGAGTACCTGTGTAGCTTCTAAAATGAAATCCTGGATTATAAGCTTCTCTTCATTTGACAAGCATTTGTGTTCTTCAGAAATCAGGCTGACTTTAAAGCTCTCACAATTTATAGGGTCTTCTTTGTTTGGCCAGTATACAAATTCATCTTCAGCCTGCTAAAAGAAAAAGAATCACTTCTAAACAGTGCTATTTTTCTAGAAAAGAGATGCTAGATATTCACCATGAACACCTCCTTGTTGGTGGGCAATGGGGGGGGAAAAACATGCTTCTAAACAAACTCCAAATTAGTTATAAACTAAAGCTATATCCAGTTTTGTGAAGCAATAAATAAATACATAGTGCTAATGATGTGTAGGCCTTACTTAAACTTAACTGAAATTATTAAACATGCAAGTAATGTTATGCTAAAACCATGGTCTTCCCATTTCTTCAAAAAACTCCCCACTCCTCATTTCACTTTTTTAAAAAAATCAAGTCATCCTTGCATGCAAAGTAATGACTTTCCAATCCATAGCTATTCCTATGGATGCCCAGAACACACACAGTTTAGGTCTAAAGTCTTCAGAATCCCTACATTTTAATATTGGTTCCTTATTAGAATTATCACTGCTTTGAGAATATTCTCACAGCACACAAATTAAACCACTAATCACCAACTACCTCTTTATTTTCATATTCTTAATGTCAAAATAATTACTTGATGAATGGTAACTATAAGAAAAGATGAAATCTCATGTTCTATGTTTCTTGCTGAAGTATTTAATTCTTTAATATAGTCTTACCATATTCTGACTATCTGGAAGCATGACAATTATCTGAGCATTGTGGTCCCATATCATTCTCCAGAAATCTTTGATAGTATGTAGTAGAGGATGCTGGGTAATAATGTATTCATTACTTTGATAATAACCCTGCAAAACAAACACATTCAGCGAGGTTACCCTGTTCCTTTCAAGAAATAATAATAATAACTCAGTCTACTTCTCACAAATATAAGATGAGGTTTAAACCCGTGCTAGGTTTTTCCACATCAGTTCTACACATAGAAAGTTCTTCTCTTCATGGCATCATCCTAGGACATAACTAGAATTTCAGCTTAGTTACCAACTTGTTTTTATATGTTTGTTTAGCTTCCTAGGAGCCCTTTCAGCTTACAGGTGACATATAAATAAATATTACTCCTCTGCAAATAGAAGGCACTCATTTTATTATGCAAGCTGGCCATAGCCTTCATTTCACTAGCTTAGTTTAGAAGCTGTTTTTCCTACACTAACAAATATTCTCAGGTTTCATTCTTTAGCAGATGGAAAAATAATGCATTTTTATATTAATCTTACTTAGCTGCACTACAGGCAAGTGGAACTGGCTAGCACAACAGAGGCCTTGTTTCTGGATTAAATGTTCCTCCTTACTTCCATAAATTTCTACACTTAGAAAACCATATGCAAAATTGAGGAGTTCTAGATTAACGATGTCCCTGATATGCTCAATCTCTTTCTTTTTGGAGCTTTGGTGGCATTGATAACTGTTGGCTAGCATAGCAACGCTAAAGAATTACGTCAGAACTAGAAATTAGTGCAATTAGCAAATTGCTAGGGGTAGGCATAGTTATCAAAAACATTCGGGAGCATTTTTATGTTATCTTCTACTTGTGTGCATGCACATGTCCACACTCCACACAAAAGCCATGTGCAGAGTGCAATCACCCAAGCGTTCTCCAGGAAGCTGGCAAAAATACGCAGATGATTTCAAATTACAGTATAATTTCGGAAGAAAAACTCTCACCATAATATAGGAAGCATTGATGTAGTCTGTGCCTTCACCAGACAATGATGAAATACCAACTCTAGATCTTTCCACTGTAAAACAAATGCGAGAGCCATTTTACTTTCTCTAGCATACATGCAAATTCCTGCTATTTGTACAGATTCTGTATTTCTTCAAATCAAGAGATCTGGGAGAACCACTGACTTAATGCCAAGGGAGCGACATTACCCAGCTGCTCTGTCATTGTGTAGGAAGGGGAATTGCCACAGGTCTTTTCCTCCTTTCTGTCTGGGCAATGATGAAAGGCAAAGAGCCCACGTAAATTATCCTGCTCTTGTTGTAGGCTTTCAATCTTACAGCAGTGGCACAGGATGAAGTGTTGGAAAAACAGCTCCTGCACCACTCCAGAAATTTATGGACCTTATTCTTAGCAGGACTGTTCTTTCTGGTCCATCAGGATTATGCAAATTCCCATGCAACGCCATTCATGTGGAACTGTTCCCCAATGCAGTTGTTACTACTGTATTGGAATCACACTGTCACAAACTATGAACAAAGAGGCTTTATGATGACTTACATTACCGTGTCTGAGCTGTATAGGAAGCGAATTCTCAAAAACAACTTGCCACATGGTGCTACACCCACACCATGTCTTTCTCATCAGCCACCAACACATCAGGCTGCACGCTGAATCAGGTCTAAGCAAATTTATAAAATGTGGAACTACACCATAATTAATCTGGGTCACCAAACAGCATGTCAGTCATTCAGCTACAGATATCAAAAGGTAGAAGCTGCAACAAAGCAATATTTATTCCCTCTGAAGTTCCCAGTGTCATTTATGGATGGTCACTGTGACATATAGGATATTAGGCTTATTGGTTTAATTTTGTAGTCAAACAAGGTATTCTCAACAAACCTACCAGGAATTATGGACGAGGTCCTGTTCTTTTCTCTGTTACACTGTTTCAGTGCAGTAGAATAATCACACTGCTGTATATTAGATTGGCTCAGAAGCTGAAGACAAAATGAAGAAAAAGAATTGAGTTTGAGTTGTGTGGATCACATGAAATATACATGCAAGTGTGGTTCAGGCAAGGACTACATACGTTTATTAGGCTACAGTAGCTCTCCTACCAGTTTATAGGATTACTTATACTGCCAATTCAGCCACTACATACTTAATTATATTTATTAATGGAACTTTTAGAATCACGTCTTTGTTTTCAACATGCTGCAATGATTATACAATAATTAAAATTAGTTATGAAACCCTCCAAAAACAGATCAGCACATCCTAAAACCAACACATCCTAATAGATTTCAGTCATCAAATGCCTTGGAATCCCATTAAAATGGGACATGGCATGGCTCCAGGGAAATAGAATTCCATAGGGATGGATCCATCACTGAAAAGGTCCACTCCCACATCACTAACCAGCATACAACAGCCACTAGTGAGAGAGAAGGGTCTTCCCCACCAATCTTAAAACCTCAGTCAGATGATATAAGAAGTGCTTTGATAAATACTTGCATCCCCAGCCATGCAGAACTCTGAATAATAGGTGTTCTATGGCATGGTGCAGATGCTGAATTCTACACTAGCGGCAGTTTCTGGCCAGTCTTTCAGGGAAACACAGCACAAAGAGCATTAAAAAAGTAAAGGTAAAGATACCCCTGACCATTAGGTCCAGTCGTGGATGACTCTGGGCACCCCGTCGCGGGGATTCAAACTGCCAACCTTCCGATCAGCAAGCCCTAGGCTCTGTGGTTTAGACCACAGCACCACCCGCATCCCCTACAAAGAGCATTACAGTATTCCAAATAGGAGGCTACCAGAGTGTGCAGTACTCTTCCAGTCCAGGAACGGCCATAGATGGGTCACAAGTCATAGCTGGACTCATTGCCAAAGAAACTGCCTGGGGCTCAAGTGGCAGCGCTGAATCTAGAACAAGACTATGAACCTGCTCCTTCAAAGGTGAGTTTTAGCTTCAGGCTGTTGGCCATCATCGAACTCATTAAAACAGCCCTACGATTCAAATGCTATAAAGACATTTTTGTGCAGCATCGGTTGTCCTGAATCCTTGAAATAAAAGGGATCTCACCTTAAATTGTTTCTCTAATCTTGTATTCCCCATTGGTCCAGGTATTAAGAGTGAATTAACATAAGCATGAATGTGGCTTTCAGGTACTTCTGTTTCTTTGCTAAGTATGGCCTCCACAAGTGCGTCATGAATAAAGACATACTGTTCCTGTTGTTTTTTTTTAAAAAAAGTAAAGAAAGACATTAGCGAATCATTTCAGTTGTATTATTAGTTGTTATTGTGGACCAAAAGCCTGCGTATGGTACAGGTTAACCACCAAAACCAGAATAGATCTTGCTAAGGATGTACAAATATTATCCAAAAGGCAGAAACCTGTCATCCCCACGATACAAATATAATCCTCATCATTTTATGCCGCCTTTCCACAGTTAAAACAATGCTCAAGGTGGCTTACAGCATGACAAGATTTACATAATTACAACCATAGCAAAGTAATCATAAAAATAAATAAAACACATCAAAAACTACATAACCAAACTGAACAATTTCCACATAAAAATAAAAGTACAAAGAATTAATATCAATAAGAACAGCAAAAACTCCCCACAAAACTTCCCCCAAAATACCCCAGACAGCAGCAGCAGTCTTTAAGAACTCCATTGCAGGTGGAGAGCAGGTAAGGAGCAGGACCCTCAGGCTCTCAGCAGTTATACAAATTTCTATACTATTTGTACACAATTATGAATAATTATGCTAATCCCTTCCATTCTATGATTCTGTGTTGAGATTCCTGCATTGCAGGCACTTGGACTAGAGGAGTCTTGGGAGTCTGTTCCAACCCTACAATTCTTTGATTCTATTTGAAAAGCATCGAATCTGAAGGTGCTGCAGTTTGATCCACTCCCAGGGTGGATCCACATGCCAACGTCTCCTATTTCTACTCTCCCAAATTACTATAAAATTCATAAGAAGTTTACCGGAAAAGAAATAATGTATGGAAACAATACATTGGCAATTAGGAAGCACTTTTCCTCAAGTTAAAGAACAGTAAACAACTTTTTTTTTTATTGGTCTTTTGGAAGCTGCGGTTTAAATTAGTACCAGAGAGTTCTAGTAAGTTTGTTTCTCGATCTGTTTTACAATCTTGTAGGTTTTGAGACACTAAGAACACACTTTTTCTTACCTCCGTCTGCACCAAATAGTTCCTTTGCATCCGTATGTGCTTCAGGAATCCAAATATGTTGACAGTCCCTTCGTGCTGAATCTGCTGAAGCATACTATCTAATACTATGTATGTGCCCGTCCTTCCAACACCAGCGCTGTTAAGCATTGGAAACAAAATTAATAAATCTGAATCTAAGAAACAGCAAAAGTGCAGCAGCCCAGAGCCATCCGTTCATGGAAACACAGCCAGACATGGATTAAATAAGTTTGGTATTATGTATAGGTAAAAAAGGGTAAAGGACCCCTGGATGTTTAAGTCCAATCAAAGGTGACTATGGCGTTGTGGCGCTCATCTTGCTTTCAGGCCGAGGGAGCTGGCGTTTGTCCACAGACAGCTTTCTGGGTCATGTGGCCAGCATGACTAAACCGCTTCTGGTGCAAAAGAACACGGTGACGGAAACCAGAGTGCACGGAAACACCGTTTACCTTCCCACCGCAGTGGTACATATTTATCTACTTGTACTGGCATGCTTTCGAACTGCTTGGTTGGCAGGAGCTAGGACAGAGCAACAGGAGCTCACTCCGTTGCGGGGATTCGAACCGCTGACCTTTCCATCGGCAAGCCCAAGAGGCTCAGTGGTATGCTTACAAAACTCATACTAGGAAACAATTCTGAACATGGAAGATCTACATGTATACATGTGTTCGTAGGAAGCTCTTGATTTGAGACATTATGATCATAGCTGTCAACTTTTCCCCTTTTTTGCGGGAAATTCCCTTATTCCGAATAGGATTCCTCGCAAGAAAAGGGAAAGGTTGACAGCTATGATTATGATAGGTCCAGAAAACATTCATTCGGTTTTTATTCTTGCAAATAATGTGAGCAGTAATTGCTTTGGTAAAAACAACAGACCTGCAATGAACCACAACTGGTCCTACAGCGTGACGTTTAGCGTACGATGCCTTTCGGACAAAGGTGAGCACGGGCAAAGTGTATTCAGGAACACCCATATCAGGCCACTGAGTATAGTGATACTGAGAAACTACACGACCACAGGGCCTTCCTTTTTGGGAACCCTAAAACGACAATAATTAGCGAGCAATGCATATTTAAAAAGAAAGAAATACAAACATTTTTTAATTGCCCAAACTATGAATTTTCAGATTCTATGTTGGGGAAGAGATAGAAAACCACTGCATCTGATATGAATATATAAAATGATCTATATAGAGAGGACCAGGACACAGATGATAGAGAGGAAATTTTATCTCTATACCACCCTTCTGCCATCGTAAAAAATACAGCGAATAGTCAAAACATCTAAAAATTAAGGAACTAGATCATGATATAACAAAGCAGCATAATAAGAGAACTGTAGTAATAATGACAACAATGAATTTATTCATATGCTGCCCATCTGACTGGGTTGCCCCGGTCAATCTGGATGGCTTGCAACAAATTAAAACACAGTAAGTCATCAAACATTAAAAAACTTCCCTATAGACTGAGGTCTGCCTTCAGTTGTCTTCTAAAAGTCAGATATTGGTTTATTTCATTGACATTTGGTGGGCTTTCCACAGGGCAGGCACAACTACCAAGAAGGCCCTCTGCCTGGTTCCCTGTAACCTCACTTCTCGCAGTGAGGGAACCCCCAGAAGACAAAATGTGCAGGCAAAGAAATTGGCTGAATATTAACATTGTGGGGGCCCTAATTTCAGCAACTGAGGTGCTGTCACTGAAAAAGCCCTGTCCTGGGCAATGCCCAAGAGAGCTCTGTAGTAATTTGCTAATCAGGTGCGGCCCTAGAACATAATTTCCTGTGAACATCATTATAATATAATGAACTTCTCTGCTTACTTTAAACCCGGAGGCCAATGAGAATTTTACTCGTACATTGACTCCCTTGCAACAAGAAAAACAATTGTGTCTCACAATGGTATACAAAACTCTTTTGATTTCTTCCTGTATCAAAGTTACTATTTACCGGGTAGTACTGCCACATACCTTTTTCACCTTGGTATTCCTAATAGTAAAATTCCTCACAGTGTAATAGGCAAGTACATGAATGCTCTTTTGAGTGACTAGAAAGTTTCCATATTCTTCACTACCATCAGCAGGCCAGTATTGGTCACATTTTCTCTGACAGGCAAAGGAATATATAGTGTTAAAACAATGTTTTATCATTTCATACATTAAGTGGGGTGTAATAAATAAAGAAGACTGCAATCCTAACTCCATGTATCTGGAAGTAAGCCCCACTGAATTCAGCTGGACTTGCTCCTGAGTAGACATGGTTAGGAATACATTGGAAGTATTTTTAATCAATAATATGGCAAGGAGAGGGGGAAAACACATTTTTTTGTCCCCACCAGCTAATCCCAGGTCCCCAGGCTGCTCAGACTTGTTATTTATGTACAAAGAATATGTATATAATTTGCATCCCTTAGTACCATTATTCATAGAATTGAATTGAATCTTGCAGTACAATACTGTGAATATTTTCTCAGAAATAAGTCCCAATTTGTTCAATGAGAATAATTCTCATGAAAGTGTATAGGTTTACAACCTCAGTGCATTAACTAGATTCACAGAGAGAAATGTGCTATATAAAAGGAAAACAATGTTTATAAAGAATGTTTATACCCTTCCTTTCTCCACCAGGTTAGTTATCATTACAATGACTTCCACATTATGTTCCCAGATCATTCTCCAGAAATCTTCTGCTGTTGATTTTAAAGGCCCTTGAGCTGCAATATATGCTTTTGGTCTGTTGTAGCCCTGTGTAAAAGAAAAGTATCCATTAATATATAGCAGAATAAAAGGGAAAGAACTATCAGTTGATTGCAAGGAAGAGATGAAACTAGTCCATAGAGACCTAGTGATATGTCTCCTTGCAGCAGCTCACAAAAAGGTAGCTTGTCACTGGAAGAGATTAAGAGTTGTTCGAGAGTGGAACAGACTCCTACAAGAGGTTGGGGGGTTCCTTCCTTGGAGGTTTTTAAGCAGAGGTTGGGGGGCTATCTGTCCTGTATGATCTAGTTTGATATTCCTGCATTGCAGGGAGTTGAACTAGATGACCCTCAGGGTCCTTCAAGCTCTATAATTTTTTGATTCTATGGTCCTAACATTCATTTCAGGGCTGATGCTAGTGAAACAATGTTCAGGATGTTACAGGCTGAACTGCAAGGGACTCTTAATGAAATCCAGGCTTCCAGATGCACTGCATAAAGGTGAACAGGTTCAACCATATGACCTTTCACCAGAATCCAGAAACAAACACACCCCTACGGAAGAGGGGTTGGGGGTCTGCGGCCAACCAGATGTTGGTGATTGGATAGCTCCGTTGTTAGAGCATGAGACTCTTAATCACAGGGTCATAGGTTCAAGCCCCATGTTGGGTGAATGATTCCTGCATTCTAGGGGGTTGGATTATATGACCCTTGTGGCCCCTTCCAACTTTACAATTCTATGATTCTATGGTTGGATTCCAACACTCATTTGCCCTAGGTTGCATGGCCAGTTTCTAGAGCCAGTCTTGAACTATTCTACCTAGCCTATAACTTCACAGAACTCCATCATTCTACCTCCTCCAATCCCCCATTGCCACAATCTGGCATTGCTCTCTTTCGGTTCCAATGGTGGAAAACAAAATGTCCCTCTCATCTGCTGCTGCTACACCCAAAAGTCCTGTTCTAGTGGCTTGAAAGAACAACCCTAACACAAGCTCATAGTAAAGGAGGACAGTGAAATAGGAAGATAAACTTACATCTACATAGTTGGCATTAATGTAGTCAGTAACTTTTCCATCCTTGTCTGCAAGTTGAGCAAGTTTAACTCTGCTATGATCATCTAAATTGAGGAAGAACATTGGAATAAACAGCTTTCAGAATAGTGGTTTTCATTCTTTGAAAGTAGACATCCAAAGTTAAAAGTCAACATTGATAGCTGAAGCTACTTCAGTCTCCACATGCTGCCTTCCCACTTACATCCCTCCAGTACAGGAGTGGCACTGCATGTCAGCTTCCTCCTCAGTCTCAGGGTTGTAGAACTCAACAGATATTGGGGGGGGGGGATTAGAATGAGTTGGTTCTGCCTGCAATTGGCTCTGGTGCGACCCTGCCTTCCACTCTACCAGTTCCAATGGGCACCAGCCAACACTGGGAGGCACATCTGCAATACAGTTGTACCTTGGAAGTCAAACGGAATCCAAAGCGTGGCTTCTGATTGGCTGCAGGAAGCTCCTGCAGCCAATCACAAGCCGTGGAAGCCCCGTCGGACATTCAGCTTCCAAAAGAAAGTTCGAAAACCAGAACACTCACTTCCGTTTTTTGATCATTCAGGAGCCGAAATGTACAAGTTCTGGGGCATTCAAGAACCAAGGTACAACTGTATTTGGACAGAAATGAAATTCTGAAAGCCTATCTGGTTGTGACATGTAACTATTTGCCCACGTCTTGGCTACATTGGGAAAACTGTTTTTCAATATGGTTTTATTCCATTTATTTTGGTTCCATTTTTTCACCCTTACACAGGCAATATCTGTTATGTGAGGCACATGTGCATCTCCAACCAGCCCACTCATCCCAGAGCGACGCATGCAGAAGATCTTGTTTTGAGTGCAAATACTCTGAATGTTTGGCCTTTTGGAAGAGTGGAGCAACTGAATGCATGGGTGAGAGTTGCACACAGGCCTCCCATAACAGGCAGGGGTGGACTTGGGTAAACTTTCGTAATATGGCGCCCGATGTGAGGACAAAATTTGGTGCACCCAAAAAATGGTTCTTCTCAATTATGGATCTTCTCAATTTTGTGTCCCCTCGGCTCAGCACCCTATGTGAGGGAACTGCCCACCCCAGCATTGTCCTAAATCCAGCATTGCAATAGGCACTGGCTGGTTTACCAATGTCCAATCCTGGGATATAGTTCCAAACAGCAAATTTGTATCTTCATGTAAACCCTTGATTTTATTTCCTGAGTTCTGGCTCTTAAAGAAGATAAGTCATCATTATGTCAAACTGAAGAGGGATTAACTTGGAAAATCAAGGCACTGTCTCTTCCTCAAAAAAAAAAAAAAAAAGCATTAAAAGGCAGATATTTCTTTGATATTTCACATCGGCCTTGTTAGGTGAAACTTAGCAATATTTTTATAAAGCACCAAAATATTCTAGCTCATCACTCTCTGCAGCTTAAAACAATTATATTTATGTAGTTATACCTATGCCTTATAACTCACTTGTTTCATTCTAGTGATTTATTACAGATATTGAGGCTGTATGGAGGAGTGCCCATGGATCTCCTTCATCAGAAAAGGATTCCCTATACACTTCACTATAGGGGTCTGTTCTGAATATTCAAAGGGATACATGTTTATTGTTGAAATGGATGGGAAAGCTGTGTAAATGTAGGAGATCCTTGAATACCTTTTCATGGGCCCTCAATAATATCTGAAAGAACTCAGTATACCTGGAGTGCTCAAGGGACTCTGGAACAGACCAAATATTTAAGCTCTTGACATATGTATTCAAATGGATGAGGAGGAAGAGAAGTATGTATACCCCACACACCTGGCTGGGTTGCCCCAGATGTATGCAGTTACTTACAGGCAACAATATTTATGTATCTATTCTTATTCTTGTTGTCCGGATGATTAGAGCTGTCTGAAGTAATGCCCAGATCAACTGTGCAGCTCTGGATTTCCTGAAAATAGAAAGCAAGAACGTTCTGTTGAATACACAAATCTATTTGCGTGCATGGCCCCACCCCACAAAATATACAATGCATGTTGCAACTATGTCTTTTCTAAAATAAGGTATGTTGAAAGAATTCCTTACCTGGTAAAACTCTTTCAGTGTCTAATGAAGAAATGAATGCAAAAAAAGGTAAAAATAAATTCCACAGCACACAACAAATGAGTAAATGTTTATATTGTACAAATACAATGGAAAGCAATGGCTATGAGATAAATATACACATATATACACATTCATAATAGGACACAGTTGAGTATATCTACCGTAATTTACAGCATGCAAGTAAAAGAAATTAAAATAGAAATATAATTTCAGTGACTAGAAAGATAATTTACCTGCCACTGAGGTAAATGGCAAGTCACCCACTGGTTGTAACGAATCAGAATGGCTGATTCAATACACAGGCTGCCAATAATTAACCATGGATTGCCGTAGTATTCTAATCCACAAAAAGTGGTTTGTGGACACAAACAACTTATTTGTTTTACAAATAAAAATATTAATAACGATAACTTCCCCCATTAGAAACATGCAAATATTCAATCATGCACAAAAGAGCTAAAATATATGAATTGCAAATGAAGTTAAGTTCTGTTTTAGTGATGCAAGGCACAGAAATTAGGTGTTTAATGAAATTACTTTTAACACTTTCTCATAGCACTATATCCATCATGTATTAACCACAGAGTTATCACATTCAATTATCTTTGGGCCAGTGACACTGTCAAACAAACAAACTGAAAACATGATTAAAGTCTCACAACCAGTGTTTAACAGTTTCCCCAATATCTTTCTGAATTTGTCAAATTAGTGAAAAACATAACCATTCCATTTTGATCAAGGGCTTAAAACACTGTTCAGAAGATGTATTCCATCTATATTCAGAACATGTTCAAATTTTATACACAAGTGTAAAGAGAAAATGGCTTGCATTTTCTGCTTTTGTAATTATTGTATAACATGTGAAATGGGAACTCAGTATCTCCTGACGTGAGATGCATATGTTGAGTTGCAGATTATAGCGCCTTAGCAGTTCACCAGAAGAGAGCTTTATGAGTTCACACACTGAACAGAAAAGGTAAGCCACACATAATTCCTGGCACTTCTTTGGCTAGTTCTTCTGTTTATTGCTTAATTACTGCACTTCTGAAGCTCTCAAGGTGTAGGGGTTCCCCACTGTCAGCTACACAAATGGTGCTCACGTACATTGAAAGTTTGGATCTCCCCTTTTCATAGCCACACATGAGAAACCCATGTTCTGAATAACTTATACTCAACACTCCTATCTGTGCAGATGATACACTTTGTGGTCATGCATAAAATCTGACTGGGGTGAAAGAAGTATCTTCCAAAATCATTAGTGCATATTTCCTCTACCAATCACATGGCACTTCTACTATCATAGTCACATGAACACCTATAATTTATAATGGAACGTTCAAAACATGTATCAGATTCTCATTTTAATAGGAAAATATTTCATACCTCAAATTCTTCAGCAAACCCATTACTGGTATGCAAGTCTGCAACATGTTTTGGAAAATGCTTTGTTGGGACTGCTCCAACATCATCTTAAAGATGGATTTTGAGAGAGCGGGGGGGGGGGGGGAGAGAGAAATATAATTCAAAACCATGCCGTAGACATTTCCTCATTTCTCCCAACTGTATTATGGCAGAGTAAAACATGCAAAATATTCAAGTGTTCTTATTAATTCAGCACATGGTAATGTCCCACAATCCTGCTTCACACAACTAAGAACAGATCTGGAAGTGTGAGATGCCAAGAAATAGAAATGTAGTTGTGGGTGGAATGTTGTACTTCGGTCTACTCACAACCCTGCTGTGAATTGCAATTCTGTTTTTGGATTGCTACCCCTCTTGGCTCAGTGATGCATCATTTTTCATTTGGAGCCATACAGTCACTGTGGGAGGGACCCAGGTGGCGCTGTGGGTTAAACCACAGAGCCTAGGGCTTGCTGATCAGAAGGTCGGCGGTTCGAATCCCTGCGACGGGGTGAGCTCCCGTTGCTCGGTCCCAGCTCCTGCCCACCTAGCAGTTCGAAAGCACATCAAAGTGCAAGTAGATAAATAGGAACCGCTCTGGCGGGAAGGCAAACGGTGTTTCCGTGCGCTGCTCTGGTTCGCTAGAAGTGGCTTTGTCATGCTGGCCACATGACCCGGAAGCTGTACACTGGCTCTCAGCCTATAGAGCGAGATGAGCGCCGCAACCCCAGAGTCGGACACGACTGGACCTAATGGTCAGGGGTCCCATTACCTTTACTTAGTCACTGTGGATGGTGAAGGTATTGGCTGAGATGATGCAGCAGGTCAAATACTCAAAGAATCCTCCATCCAGGAGCGCTCTTAAGAAGGATTGCTTATATTAGTTGAAAAGCTTATTATAAATGAGGGCTGCTGGGTGCCCTTCATCTCCCCTTCCAGCTGTGTTAAGTTTCTTTCCCCCTTCACACACATGCATAGCCAAGATGCCGCCCTTAAAAGGTGCATAAGGATAAGGAGGTCATCAATCCCCAAACAAAACGAGAACAACCATGCCTTTATATGCACTACAGTGTGGGGATAAATCCCGATTGTTCTCAAGTTATCCCCCAGTCTCACATTGGCTTTGCAGAATTCCATTTCATTTTGTCTATTCAGCTGTTGGAGAACCCACAGGACATTGAGGAAAATTCTAAATGTCCATCACAGGAAGCTCCACAACAACTGATATCGAAAGAGAATTTCTAGGAATACCAATGGATTGAATTGGACATTATTAAAAGTATAAGGCTTGGATGGAGGAGATAGAAAAATATCACCATGATGGTGGTGCCACATGGTTATACTGGCTTCACTTGCAAGCTGGTTTTCTGATGAAAACTCTACCCAGTGCCATGAGAAGATCACACATTCAAATTATTTTTCATTGTAAGCATGTATGTACATATGCATATTTCACTGTAATGAACAGTGTCCTCTTCCCCCCAAGTCAACGTGCATAATACCCAAGGCGGGGGCAGTTGGTTTGGCACCTGAGACAAAATCCCACAAGCACCTCTCTCTCCCTGGCACCAAAAGTACAATAACACCAAATTAAAATAACTAACAATTTCCTTTCCTTTCATGACACCTGTAACCAGCTGCTTAAGGCAGCCACCTCACTCTGCCTAATGGTAGGGCTGGTAAAGAACAGCATGTGATTGACCCTGAGCATTGTAAAATATCAGCAGATTTTCAGGAATAAATCATATAATTCTTAATCAAGGCCTTGTTCCAGAGATAATGATCACTTACTGGTCCAATCAAGAGAAAGCCAGGCATTCATAAATGCCATTGAAATCAATGGGGACTTCAGAGCTCTTAACTGTGCACTGAAGTTCCCCTGATTGTAATGAACTTGCAGCCTGATTGTAGCATGTTTACTTGGCAAGCTCACTGGAGTCATATTTTCACACACTGAAGCCAGAGCTTTCAGGATGTCATTTTATATTTTAGAACACAATTCGTTTTAGGTACAGAAAACATGCATTCAGCATAATCTCAAATAGACACAGCCTCATACAGAATCTGAAAATGTTCTACTCAAAACAGGTTAAAGTAGTAAACATATGCATTGATTAACTGGTGAAGGTCACACTGTATCAATCACCCTTGACTCTGGAAGACAATACATTTCCTCAAAAGTATTTTCAAAAGAATTCTGATTCTTCGTGCAGAATCGGTCTCTCTGAGGGGACCTGGCGAGCTATGGTTAGACACACATGAGCAAGATGAAGCTTCAATATCATCCAACAGGTATTTTATTATTTCACACTATGGAATTTCCAAAGTGCTTCATTTGATGAGGAAATGTCATGCAAGCTGCATAAGCTTCCATCAGCAGGTGTTTAATCATCTACGACACCTATTATTTCTTAGGCTTCAGTTACCAATAATTTGTTAATTTGTATTGGGATCCATCTGTTCTTTTTACTTGAATGGATCTGAATGCACAAATTGAATTAGCTATTCAAGCTTACATAAAATTGTGCAAATGTGCAACACTAACTTCAAACTTTGGAGAAGGACACGGTTGTTATAAATGTGTTTTCAAATCAAATTAGGCTGAAATCCTATGCATGTTGTTACAGAGAAGCTTGGTTCATCTGGAACTCTGCACATGACTCAGAACTATGCATTGATTAACTCAGAAAAATGTATTTATTCTAGCTTTGTTTTGTGTAAGGACTGCAGTGTCATTGCAAAATAACGGAGACAGAAGCATTGGTTTAAGATAAATCACATCCACACTGTGCACTTAAAGCATTCTTATACCATAGAGAAACCTGGGAGTAGCAGCTTGTTAGGAATGCTGGGAGTTGTAGGTCTGTGAGGTCAGCACCCTTAACTATGGTTCTCATGATTCTTTGGGGGATTCCATGACTTTAAACCTATAGTGCTTTAAACCTATAATGCGGACACAGCATGAGTGAACAGCCATAATGGACAACACGAAAGCCTATTTATTTACTTCTGTATCTGCTGCATTTACATCCAAAGACCTCAATGTTGAATATACCATTCACCACCACCATTTTAACTAGTCTCTGAAATATTTGCCATATCCAATGCAGCTGGCACCTTCATTATACAGCTTTCGGCAAATGCTGAAGGTGTGCCTCTTTACCTTGGCTTTTGACACTTGTGATGTAGTTTGATAAAAGCGCCATGGATGCTAGTACACACACACATGTGTACACACACACACACACACACACACACACACATCATGGTACTCCTTACTGGTGAGTACTATCATAGCAATGGTTAAAAGTCTCTCATTCCATCTTCTTTTTTTTTTTTCTTTTTTTAAATTTTTTTTTATTAAGCATTTTATTATTCTGTAATTACATTGTGGTAAAACAAATAAAGGTATACAAAATAAATCACATACAATAGTCTTAGCATTTTCTTTGAATCCTGACTCTGTGCCTTCTTCCAATTGCCCATACCTAAGAGGTAGGACAAATGAAGAAAAAGAAAAGAAAAAGAAAAAGAAAAAAAAAAGAAAAGAAAAGAAAGTATCTATGTATATATACACATACATACACACATACACTTATTCTATACATTTTGAAACCCGCCACCAATACCTGATAGCATTTCCGACTTCCTACTATTTCCCTTACATCTTATATCGTCTTAAATGTACATAACTCCACACGATTGCTTACAAAACATTTCCAGTTACCTTTTATATTATTCCTATTTCCTTGTTTCATCTTCCCTACTATTATTCACTTAACATTCCTCAAATGCCGACATAGAGATTTTTCTGTATTTTTTAACATATTTTCTATAACCTTCCCACTTCTCAACAAATTTTCTTTTTGAATTATCTCTTAGATTGTTTGTTAATTGAGCTAACTCGGCGAATTCCTGAAGTTTGAGTTGCCAATCTTCTACTGTTGGGAGTTCCGCATCTTTCCACCCTTTTGCTACAAGTATTCTTGCCGCTGCTGTTGCATAGAGGAAAATTTCTTTTTGGTGCTTTGGGATGTCTCTATCCAAAATACTTAAAAGGAATGCCTCCGGTCTTTTTTTAAAGTTCTTACCCATTATCTTTTTCAGTTCCTCATAAATTTTTCCCCAAAAGATCTTAATCTTCCTACAAGACCACCACATGTGGTACATGTTTCCTCCTCTCTCCCCACACCTCCAACATATATCTGTCAAATTCCTATACATTTTGGCTAATTTAGATGGTGTGAGATACCATCTGTGGGCCATTTTTAACATATTTTCTCTGATACCATAATTGGCAGTAAATTTTAAATTTACATTCCATAAATGTTCCCAGTCACTTAACATAATAGGGTGGCCCACATCCTGGGCCCACCTTATCATGGTTACCTTTACTTCTTCATCCATGGTCTCATATTCTAATATACATTTGTACATTTTTGATATTAATTTAGTCTTTCCATTCAAAATTTCCTTTTCAAACCATGACATTTCTCTCTCGAAACCTGTCTTTTTATCCTTTTTGTATAAATCATTTATTTGGAAGTATTCCAACCATCCATTTAATTTCCCCTTTATGTCATCGTAACTTCTCAGATTCATTTGTCCTACTTCGTTTATTAATAACTCATTATATGTTATCCAGTTTCTTTTTGAATTGGTTTTTTTTTTAACTGATACCACTTCTAGTGGGGCAATCCATCTTGCAGTTTTTGGTTCTAGATGTCGTCTGTAATTATTCCATACCTTTAAGAGTACCTTCCTAATTATATGATTTGTAAAAGCCCTGTGAACCTTTACTTTTTCGTAACTGAGATAGGCGTGCCATCCGAAACGGGCATCAAAGCCCTCTATATCCAGGATATCCCAATTTTTTAAAATACACCATTCTTTTATCCAAATTAAACATGAGGCCTCATAATATATTTTTAGGTCAGGTAGACCAAATCCACCCCTTTCTACCTTATCAATCAAAATTTTGTGTCTTATTCTTGGCCTTTGGCCATTCCATAAAAATTTAGATAATTCTTTTTGCCATGAATTTATACAATCTAGATTACTTATAATCGGGATAGTCTGAAAGAGGAACAAAAGTTTAGGTAAGACCATCATTTTTATCAATGATATCCGTCCTAAGAAGGAAAGGTTTAGTCTCGTCCACACTTCTAACTTTGTTTTAATGTTCTTCCAACAATTCAGATAATTGTCCTCATACAAGTTAATATTCTTCGAGGATATCCATATCCCCAAGTATCTAATTTTTGGATGTATTTTGACTTGTATTAGATTTTCCAATTCTATTTTGCTTTGTACTGACATATTTTTTGTTAAAAGTTTTGTCTTATTTAGATTCAATTTCAAACCTGAAACTTTCCCATAGCTTTGTATTATTGCCAGAGCCTTTGATAAACTTTGACCCGGTTCTTCAGTTGTTATTATTAAATCATCGGCAAATGCCCGCAGCTTGTAACTTCTCTGCCCATGCACTATTCCTTTTATTTCATCATCCTTCCTAATTTGATTACATAGTACTTCTAATGTTAAAATGAATATCAAGGGAGACAGAGGGCACCCTTGTCTTACTCCTTGTTTTATCTCACATTCCTCTGTCATGTTCCCATTTATTCTAATTCTTGTCTTTTGATTTGAATATATTGCTTCAATTGCTTTTTGAAACTGCTCTCCGAAATCCATTTGAGTTGTTAATTCTTTTATAAATTTCCAAGAGACTCTGTCAAAAGCCTTCTCTGCATCGATGGCCATGAAGGCCGCTTGTTTTTCAATTCTCAGATCTAGGTATTCTAATAAGTTTATGATGATTCTGGTATTGTTTTTAATTTGCCTTCCAGGCAGGAAACCTGCCTGGTCTTCGTGAATTATCTTCTGTAGAATTCTTTTAACTCTTTCAGCCAAGATCTTTGTAAATATTTTATAATCATTGTTTAGTAATGCAATTGGCCTATAATTAGTAACCATAAACTTATCACCATCTTGTTTTGGGATTAAAGTTGTTATACTTTCTGTCCATGAATTTGGTATTTTTCCCCCTTTCAATATTCCATTCATTACATTTTTCAATGGTTCTAACAGGATCTCTTCCATTTTTTTATAATATATCGCCGATAACCCATCAGGGCCCGGAGCCTTCCCTGATTTTGCTTCTTTAATTGCTATTTGGATTTCACATGATGTTATAGGAGCATTTAAGTTTTCTTTTTGATCTCTTGTAATTTTATTTAGAGAATGCTTTATTAGATAATCTCTTACTTCTTCCTTCGTTTCCTTACCTTCTTCATACAATTCTCTATAAAAGTCGAGAAAGCACTTTTCGATTTCATCCGGTTTATTTGTTAGATTCCCTTTCTTATTTATTGTATTAATAAGCCTTTTTTCCTCTCTTTTCTTGAGCTTCCAGGATAACCATTTTCCTGCCTTATTGGCAAACTCAAAGGCATTCTGTTTCATATTTCTTAATTTTGCTTCTATTTCTTCATTTATAATCATTGAGTATTGTGATTGTAATAGTTTTATATTTCCTTTTAATATCGTACTATTAGGTTCTCTGTATAATTCCATCTCTTTTTGCCTAATCTCTTCTCTTATCTTCTTAATCCTTTCCTCTTTTTGTTTCTTCCGTATTGAACTTTGTTGAATGAAAAAGCCTCTAATCACGGCTTTCCCGGCGTCCCACACAACACTGAGTTCTGTGCCTTGGTTTAAATTTAATTCGAAGAATTCCTTTATTACTTTTTTTGCGTTGTCGATTAATTTTTCATCTTTTAGTAATGTCTCATTTAATCTCCAGTTTATCATTTTCGTCTTTCCCCAGGTCAGAGTTAAGTTTATCGCATTGTGATCGGCTATAGTTTTGGGTTGAATTTCCACATTTTTTATTTTAATTGTTAAATCCTTTGTAAGCCAAATTGCGTCTATTCTGCCCGCAGAATTATTTGCATAAGAGAAATAGGTGTATTCTTTCTTTGTGGGGTTTTGTAATCTCCATGCATCTTGGAGCCTTAATATTTCGATTAATTGAAAAAAGGACCTTGGTAATTTTAATTGTCTCTTTTTTGGTATTTTCTTTGATCTATCCATCTCTGGATTTACGACCCCATTTTGATCACCCAATAGTATTACCTTTCCCCCCACCAATTCGCCTAATTCTTTCTCTAATTTTTGGTAAAACTCACTTTTTTTTTCATTTGGAGCGTAAAAACCTACCACATAAATTTTCTCTCCTCGGATTGTTATCTGAATCACCACTACTCTTCCTTGATTGTCTGTATATACAATTTTAGGTTCCAAGTACGTTTTAGCGTATATAACTACCCCATTTTTCTTACTCTTATTTGAAGATACAAATTCTGTTCCTAATTTTTTATTTGACAAAACTCTTATATGTTGTTTTTGTACGTGTGTTTCTTGAAGACAAATTAAATCAAATTTTTGTTTTGTAAGTATATGTTCCACTTTGTTTCTTTTTTTTTATCGTTCAAGCCATTCACGTTCCATGATGTTATTTTTAAATCCATTAAGCCTTTATTATTTTGATTATTTACAATTTGAATAGTAGCGTGTAAAATAAAGAAAATTTTTTATCCCTATATTTGGTTTTTCTATTCTTTAGTAATCAAGTTTTCCTCCTCTTCCTGTTGTTCTGTTTGTTCCTCTGTTCCTCCCCCCTGTTGCCCCTTCCTCCCCAGTTCGACTCTGTAAGTTCTCCAAAATCTGTCCGCATCGCTCCACGTCCCAAATCTCCTCCTTTTTCCCTTAAAAAAGAAGGAAATTCCTTCAGGAAATTCCCATCTATGTGTAATTGCTCTTTTTGATAACACTTCGGCTAAAGGTTTGTATGCATCTCTCTTTCTCAAGAGGCGATTTGGTATTATTTTATGGATTATTATTTCTACCTCTTGTATTGTCAATTTATTCTTGCTTGAGGTTTGCAATATTCTGTTCCTTATAGTCATATTGGAAAATGACACCAGACAGTCTCCTGGCCAATTATTTTGTTTCGCTATTTTTGACCTTACTCTAAATACACTTTCAATTTGCTTTGCCATTTCCTGCTCTTCCAGACCCAGCCATTTGGCTAATTCTACTTTCAACTTCTGGTCTATCATTTCATTTGGTTCTTCCGGAACTGATCGAAATCTCAGCGTCCTCTCCCTTCTATGCATTTCGATCATAGCAACTGCATCCAGTACTGCCTCATGCGTTTCTTTAATCTCCCCGATTTCCTTTTTATTTTTTTCCGTTTCAACCTTTTTTTCTCTGTTTTCTTTTTGAACCTTCCTTACACCCTCTTCCAAAGTTATTGTCTTTCCTTTTAACTCTTGTACTGTTTTGGTTATTTCTAAATTTTTAACCACCAAATCATTCATCTTTCCCGTCATCTCTACTACCAATTTTGCGTTTTCGTCAATTTTTTGTTCCATTTTATCTAATTTATTGTCCGTTGCCCTAGAGTTTTCATCAATTTTCCGCTCCATCTTGTCCAATTTTTTATCTGTCCCACTCATTTCTTTTTTAATATCAGCCAAATCTTTCTTTAGGCCCATAAGGATGTCTTTCATTTCCGTATTCATTTCTAAATTTTTGGTCGGATTTGGAATCGAGTTTCTTCTATTAGGATTTGTTGGTTGCGCTGATGTTAAATTGGTATTTTTCTTTAGGTTAATATTGGTTGACATCCCCCCTGTCAGTAGACAAGGGGTTATACCACTTGCTTATATCCAAAATGACAACTGCCTGCTATTCCCCGCTAAACTAATTCTAAACAAAGAAAATTTTGGTCTAATCAAACCATATATACTGTAGCAAAATACAATCTTTCCAATTTTTTCAAATCTTTGGTACCAACAAACCTGTCTTGCCCTTGTTTAGACAAGCACCTTAAAGTACAATTTGATTTCAGCATATATTACAAGTAAAGTACAGTTGGATTTCGGCATATATTAAGTACCCACTCATACCATCATACTCAACCAGCCCACAAAGATCGTACCTAATTTGAAACGGTCCCTCCTATTCCAATGCAACAAACCTCATAAAAATCAAAATTATAATCCGCCGTACCGTTATCTGTAAGTAATCTTATATAAAATTAAGATTAGAAAAGGAGAAAGGAAGGAGAGTTCGGGCAAATCCTTCTAGATCAAATTTTCTTTTAAATCCAGTCACTAATCGTTCAACTACAGAAGCCTGAAATCGGTCGTTCGATGAGTCTGCAATAATAGTCTATCGGTCAGTCCGTTATTCTTTTCAAATCCACTCTTTCTGGGGCATCTATCCGTTGCTCTCTTGCAGCCTTACAGTCTTATTTCCTTTGTCGTTTCTTTCTTTCAACAAGTTCTGTCCAATTCCTTATTCTTTGTTCTTATATTTCTTACTGTCGAATGAAAGGAGCTCCGGAGTTCTGCTCTTTGGTTGAGGTTATCTGCACCGCCAGCCCGTGCTTGTTCCAGCCCGCGTATATTTCAACCAGCATATATTTTCTGTCACGGGAGACACTTTTTCACGAAGGATACTGTAGCTTTAACAACCTCCTCTCCACTCTTTACATTAGATAGTTCACCTCCGCTCCCTCCCATTCAGCGTTTTCAAAATCCTTCTAGGATAACTTGTCTCATTTAGATTTATTTTATCCCTTTTCCCTTTGTCTTTGTCTTTCAATGAAAAGGAGGCAACCTTTCAGTAAAAAGAGGCAACCATTATTTCGTAAATTCTTTCGCAATTATATTTATATCATGGGGCTTGGAGCGAGGATACCTCCGCAGCCGTTCACATTTGCTTTACAGCTCCGTTTTTGCCAAAAAGGAAAAAAATAAAGTATGAATAGCTTCTTTGGGAATGGTTAACTTCCCTCTGTCCCTTTTATTCCTCCTCTCTCTTATTGATCTTTAGGTTTCTATGCCGACATACTAAAAAGCTCACAGTAACAATTTTACGAGTTTACTTTGCCTGGATTTCCACCCTTTGAATGTAATGGGAGTAGTCCTCTTCCTCTTTGCGTTCGTTGAAAAAAACGCCGCAGTTTTAATTTTTTTTTCCTCTTTTCAAGGGGGTTCCCGCCTCTCTCTCCCAATTAAGTTCGCTTTTTTATGTCCATTCAGAGGGAACCCCTTTCTTATATCTTTATGGAGACGTTTCTTCTTACCATGGGGTTAACCGCTCAAATCGCTCCCGGAGTCAGGCTTACTCTCAGCGGGGTGGGAATGCCGATTCAGCGTCTGTGGTCTCCTTCACCGCGGGGACCCCTCCGACACCTCGGCGCTCCTCTCTAGACCCAAAGAAATCCCTCTGTGTCTTTTGGTGGGTTGCGAAGCCCAGCAACCCCCTTTTACCCCTCTTTGAGTGCTCGCCTCTCGGAGAAGCCCGAGCCGAGCGTCCGTGTTGCGATTCGCGGAAACCGGAAGTCTCTCATTCCATCTTCTGTACAGGTCATTTAAAAGTCTCAGCTCATCAGATAACTGCCCATGAAGTCATTATGGCTTTTTTAAAGGTAAAGGGACCCCTGACCGTTAAGTCCAGTCACGGACGACTCTGGGGTTGCAGCGCTCATCTCGCTTTACTGGCTGAGGGAGCCGGCGTTTGTCCGCTGACAGCTTCCGGGTCATGTGGCCAGCATGACTAAGCCACTTCTGGTGAACCAGAGCAGCACACGGAAACGCCGTTTACCTTCCCGCCAGAGCGGTACCTATTTATCTACTTGCATGTTGATGTGCTTTCGAACTGCTAGGTTGGCAGGAGCTGGGACCGAGCAACCAGAGCTCACCCCGTTGCAGGGATTCGAACCGCCGACCTTCTGAACGGGAAGCCCTAGGCTCTGTGGTTTAGACCACAGCACCACCCGCGTCCCTATGGCTTCTTTAGATGTCTCATAAAAAAGGAGAACAGTAACTGTACACATCTTAGGCTCTACAAATGCCAGAAGTTTACACTTTTCAAAATGAAAATGAAAATGAAAGCTCGGGATCTGGGGTTGACTCCCCCACCCCCCAGATGCCCAAACATAGAACACAACCAAAGACCAATGTCAATAGCTCAGAGCACTGGTTGCCCATCTACATGGACCACAGCTTCTGACATATCCTCCTCCTGGTAAGAGAAACAATCATTAATTTACCATTACTAAAAGATTCATACACGTTAAACTCATTTTGGGGGGGGGGGATTAACTACACCAAATTACCTGACACAGGGAAGACTGGTGCTGGAGGAATAGATATCACACGAGGGGATGTGTTATCTTCTAAATAAAAGTGTGCTGTTTGGAAACATTTCCTAAAAGAAAGAAAGAAACATTTCAAATGAATACATATTAGCTACCTAAAGCATTCTGAGACGCCTTCTTAGAACTGTTTCCAAAGCACTCTTTTTTAAATGTTACAGAAACACTTGAAAAGTTTTACCTGCTTACATCTACTAATAGCTAAATAATCATTGTGGACTTTCTTGCATCTCAGGGTAATAGCACTTGGGGAATGTTGCAACCAAGGCAAGCATATGTAGGTCAGCTTGATTGAGAGGTTATTATTTTTATTTATTTGGAATGCTGTATTTATAAACCTCCAATCATTACAAATTACCAAAGTGGTATATGGTATATATAAGAATAAAAATACAAGTAAAAGCAGATAAAACAGGTCTGAAATTAACCAGTTGATGCTTTAGTCTCCCACAGAAAACAATGAGCCCCCAAAATATGCAGCTTTGGCTGGATCATGCCCTCCAGTTCATTATATGAATAGATGGTACAATCATTCCTATTTTGAATGGGTTTTTACCTGAAGAAGATGCAGAAGATATAGCAGGCATCTGCCATAGTGAAGTATTCAAAGGTGCAAATCTGAAGCAGGTATAGCTGTTTATGTCATACCAGGTTTCAGTGGTATCGATTCAAGTGCTAAGCACTTGTTCTCTTTAATATTGTAGCTGCTAGCATACACCTTTTTATACCACTGTGAGAAACCAGCTTCCCCAGAGACATCAAATTTGAATGAAAAAGCAGAAAGTTATGAAGTGGAAAATATAGAAGCTTGTAGCGGGAAAGGATGATTAAGCCCCAGTCCACTATACTGTGACATATCTCATCCACATAAAGTGCTACATTGCAGAGTGTGTAGCATGTAAATGTTAACCAACAAAGGGAGCGAGGTTTTGGAATCAAAATATTTACTGAGCCTCCCAATATTAGTTGAATCCTCTTTCATACTCCAGATGTGAAGATAATAGAAATGACATCTGGTAAGAGACTACTATAAGCAATTCAAAAGGCTGTAATAATCAACTTCAGTTTTACACAATGCAGCATTTTCTTAATTAAAAAAAACTATCTTCAGATAATTAAGCTCGCCAATAACACTTTATATGGGTCATTTGCTTTGTTTGAAGTATTATTCACAATTGATTAACTTTAAAATGAGGTAGCCGTACGAAGGGGGGGGAGGGCAGAAGTATAATGTTACATTTATCACATTCTACTTTATGCTAACTGTACCTAAATATCCTTTTTTGCTTTCTTTGCCATTTTGTGGAACTTTTAGGCTGACCCACAAATCAATTAAATGAAACACTTAGCTTTATAAGCTGCTGTAGTTTGATTTGAATATATAACTCTTGCTTACTTTAAAAACTTAGATCAGACTGAAAGTCATTGTTCCTTTGGCTTTGCTTCAATAGTCTTCATGCCATGGCATAAAGGAAATAACCTGATAAATTACTGCCCTGCTATGCTAATAAAAAAGAAAGCAATAAAAGTACATATATAGCAGCTTAAGTGCATTGCAAATATTATTTAAATGATCGAGGAGGTGGTTTCAGAAGTCCCAATTTTTTCTTTTGCTGTAATCAGCTCAAACAGATGTACACAGCTGCAACTTTCTCAATCCAATCTCTGCACCTGCCTGTAAATGTTTTTGCCACATTAAACCTTTTTAGCGGACACGGTAATTGTTATGGTACTTCTCAAGGTTAAGAGGACTTTTCAGAATGTTTTCTTCAAACCTAATTTACAAATTCTGTTCACTAGAAAGCCACATACTTAATGCATTTGGAATGAACCTCTCAACAGGATATGAGCAGGAGTGGGGAACTTGATTTGGCAAGTGGACTATATCCTAACCTTCCTTACCTGCTGAAGTCCCAAGTCTGACTGGTGGGTGGGGATGCTCACCTATCAATCACCTGATGTCAATGATCATTAAAGCATCACACAGGGCTTGCAAGGAGCCCTGCACAGGCTTAATGTCATCACTTATCAGCTGTTCGGCAATACAAGCCTGACTTCAGCTTTGTGACTGAGTTCCCTGTATGGGACTCAGCTGTGTAGCCAATCTATCTTCATCTCTACCTGCACCACATCATCTAATGTCACCTGTGGGGCAGGTGGGCATGGCATGGGACCTGTGCTTGGCCAAATTTGGCCCATGGGTCAGTGGTTTCCTACCCCTGGATTTCAATATTCCCACTGAAGTGTGGGCCACATAATTTATTGGCTGTCATCAATAAGATATTGAATTACATTACAGTATTACTGTAAGGGTTAAAATTTGATAAGACACATGAAGTGCTTCAACCAACTGAAAGTGATCTACAAATATTCAGTATTATTAACATCAGGATATGATAGTCAACCTACCATAAGAGAGACCATTAAAAAAGGTCACTCTACCAAGCAAGACTATATGAATGTTTAACCCCATGACGTTTTTAAACTGAAAAAATGGCGGCATCATTTCAATCCTGACTTTGTATTAAGGCAGCAAATAATAAAAACCAGGTGCAAAACATTTTCTTATAAAGCTAATTTTATGTTGCTGACATAGTTTGCAAAAATGTATTTTTAAAACCAGGTTTAGTTATCGTTATAGCACATGTGTGTCTTGCATGGATCTATGTGTCAATACAAATTTCATTTTCACACATGACATGTGCCAAGGTTAGGTCAACAGGCTCCTTCGTGTTCTATGTAGTATTCTTGAAACCTGACAATTTTTACCCATAAATTAGTCCCACTGATTTCAATGGAACTTACTCTCAAGTAAGGCTGCAATCTTCTGTACACTGAGCCTTTGCAGTGTCATCCATCACTTATAATTAGTGCATGGAGCAACTGCGAGAGACAGGCAGCAAAACATATTATTGTTGTTGCGGAGATGAGGGAGAATCCAGTACTTATTCTGTAAATGTGATTGTATATGAAACCTGTAGTATGCATTCTTGTCATACTCTGGAAGGCATGTAATGTATGAACTAGCTCAGAGGAAGACAGAAATAAACTTATACAAATACAAATATAAACTGCCAAAAAAGAAAATAATTTACAATATGGTTCAATGTATTGCATTTTACATTCTTACAAACAGCACTGTAGAATCATCTGAAGATACAGATTCATGACCAATAATTCAAAAAGAAATATTTCATCTCCCAGACTTTGAAACTGTGGTAAGACTGAGTAATCTCCTTAAATTATATTTAGTTGTTATATCACAGAAATTGCAAAAAAAAAAGTTAGTGACCTCTTGTGGCCAATGCAATTCCTCTTTCAGATTAACAAAAAAGAAAGAGCTACAAATTCTATTTTGTAGTACACTGAAAAGACAAGAGGGATTAAATTTAACATCTAAGAGATATTACCATTAATGGGATATCTGTTTTATTTTGAAACATGAAGGTTGCAAAACTGTCTATCTTTTTGGGGAAACAGAACAAAATGAACACAATGTCATCTGAAAAGAACAAGGATCAGAACACATGTAGGATTACCAAAACTACAGCATGCAATCCTGGCATTAAAGTGTATGGCAGTATTTTCTTCTTAAACAGGAAAGATTTCAAATACCATTTAGCCCCAAAAGATAAAACCTCTTGGAAGATGAATATGAACAGTCATGTAAAATGCCACAAAGCTTCAGAGAAGCTTGTCAACAAAATGAAGATGGTTAGCTATAAATCTCCATTTAAGACCCAGAACAAATGTATAGGAAATGTAAACTAAAAAAGTAAAGGGCTGCATTCGACTAAGCCATACTCAACGTAGACCCATTTAAATAAATGGAAATGACTACCTTAAGTGCACTCTGTGGTTGGGCACTTAATGAAAATGCTCAGCTATTTGGATATTACTCTTCAGTGGGCTGGTTTGCGCATGTATGTACACAATCAGCAGCTGAATGTGTGAACTGACTATTATTAATTTATTAATTATTAAATTACTATATATTAATATCATAGAATTCTAGAGTTGGAAGGGACCACAAGGGTCATCTAGTCTAACCACCTGCAATGCCAGGTGGCCATCCAGTCTCTGCTTAAAAACCTCCGAGGAAGGAGAGTCCACAACCTCCAGAGGAAGACTGTGATATTAGGCTATATATAAACTCAATCTGTGACAGCTCTCTCATGCCTGCAAGTTATTACTTGAATAAAGAGATGAAGCTTTACGCATAAGCTAGTACTCATCCCATTATTCAGAGGTAAAAGATGTTATTTTTAAAATAAAACTGCAAAGGAAAAAAAAGAGGGGAGATATAGCATACTTCTCTTGTATGGCACAACTCTGCTTGATTCCAAGGCTTCATAAAGCCTAATCCTATAGATTAGGGGGACAGTTCAGGGACTGTAGGGTGAAACATGAAATCTTTTGGTACTGCATACCAACCATGGACAGCTTGTGAGTGCCCCCTGTGGCCATAGTCTTACTTGATAGCAGAAATTTGGTCTGAGAAGCCAACCACTATGTTAAATTTCCAACATAACATAGCAACTTTGGGTGCTCTGGAATATTATAGGAAATGTAACATGACACTCAGCTTCTATAGGAAAAGAAGCTGCCACCAGGTAAGCCTGCAACTGGAGGAAAGGATGGATAAAGTGGAGTCAGCACCAATGGGTGTTGGGCCCTGGGCATCAGCTCAGGGCGCCAGGTTTTGATGCCAACAAAAGACTTTGCACCAACATTAAAAGAGTGCATTACTCCTAATGCACTTATCTACTGGTAATAATTACCACAGCTACATATGGCTTTATGTTACTGTGCAAATGTATCCTACTCCAGGAAGTTCTTGTGGCCATAGGTCCTATTCATATTCTCTGCGCACACATTGGGCTCTAGTGTGGAGAGCCAGTGTGGTGTAGTGGTTTAGAGTGGTAGACTCGTAATCTGGTGAACCGGGTTCGCATCTCCGCTCCTCCACATGCAGCTGCTGGGTGACCTTGGGCTAGTCACACTTCTTTGAAGTCTCTCAGCCCCACTCACCTCACAGAGTGTTTGTTGTGGGGGAGGAAGGGAAAGGAGAATGTAAGCCGCTTTGAGACTCCTTAGGGTAGTGATAAAGCGGGATGTCAAATCCAAACTCTTCTAAAGGTAATCAATGGGATATGGTGGGGAGAGACAGTATTGGGAGTGACTTACCTCCTAAAGGGATTTTTTGCTGCTGTTGTGTTACCTATGCTTGTGTCAACATAAACACTCTTGAAGCATGGTGCAAAGAGATGGAAGCATGCACAGGAAAGTGCCAGATACTTGCCCACTTATCATACACAATCTGCTGCTTAGCCATGAGAGTGCTAGCCACTGTGCACCTCACTGGAGATTGTGGCATTTCAATATTCAGCAATGTTTTATATGACTCCAGCTAGTTTTTCAGGCTATTAACCTATGATGCTAAAGCGTGCAAGTACATGAAAATGAATTGTATCACGAAATCATCATCCAGGACAGCACAGGAAAAGTGAACAACGCAACAGGTTATGAACACAAATAACAAAAATATAAATGCATTTATAATCTTACCTCCAATATATGAGAATACCCACAAGAATCACCAGACAGATGAAAGTCAGGGCAGATACGACCACAAGAGGTATGACTGTCTTCTGTTCTGGGAGACCAATACGCGACTGAAGGCTACTATTACTTGCCTCTGCAGTCAGAGAAAATTGAAACAACCTATATTTAAACTTTGGCAAAAGGCACAGCATAATTGGCCACGATTTCAGAGACCCAGGTACTGTCACTTACCATTCTAAACTTTTAGCACACACTGCAGAGAACAAATACATTTGCAAACCAGTTTAGGGAAAAGTAAGCAGGTAGATGGCAAAGCAGACCACCACAACTGAGGCAACTGAAGACCCTAGCAGAGCAGAATTTTATTTTGCAGCTGCTGCAAAATAATATTTTTGAGGAAAGAGAATAAAAATGAAGAAGTTTGATTCAATTATATATTAGTAAATAATAGAAAGCTCCAGGATGCTGAAACCAGATATACTGAATTATGTAAAGATTGACCTAAAATAATAGTTTGCTTAGGCATTCTGTTATTAGCTAAAAATGGAAAGGAATTATTATGAGTACATATTTGTTGCTGATAGTTTCTATCATAAGATGTGAAAACTTGGTTCCCTATCCATCTCATTTTTATAAGAAAGCTGATCTATACAAGAAAGATATTATTATTATTTTATTATTGAATGTCTTGAGCATGCTCTTCACTGATGATAAACACGGGTATTATAATGTTGCTCTAATAAGAGGGAGGGATTTGGAGTATCTTATGAAGATCAGAGATTAAGCTGTAATCAGTAGCACTTGGTGGAAATTGTAGAATGATCTGTACCAAAACATCTGCTTTTCTTCATTAATCTATTTGGAATAAATTTTTATTCAATGGTTTAAAAAAGAAAACTGCCAGCTTCATATGTACTTCAAGTCCGATCAGACCTCTACAAAGCTGGGAAACTGGAAGCGAAGGCTGAGGCCTTAACAGACGTGTCCCATGATCAGTAACAATGTTGTGTAGTGTCACAAATTGACAACTTACCCTCTAAGCACCCTCATTTTTCTTGGTCTTTCAGGCCAAATCCAGATGGGGAGAATGGAGTGCCTGGGGCCAGCAAAAGATTCCCCACTTTATCCTGGTCCTGTATTGCCTTATGATACATGTAAACCTTAGTGTATCGCTAGATAAATCCTCCTCAGAGTTGACCCTTGCCTGTTTGTTGCTAGCATCTCTAGTTGGCAGGGTGCATAAGGAGTATTGCATATTGAGTAGACAACAGGCACCATGGAAGGATTTCTGGTCATTTCAGTAAGATATGTGTGTGTGCTTGTACGCATACACACAATTTCAATTGAATACTGTGGTTTTATACTGGATAGATGTCAAAGGCATGCATAAAACACTTCAGTCTTTAAGTGGTGGCTGAGAAGTGGGGCTCCCAACTTGGTTTAAGGGTACCACTATTCTCACACACGGAAATTAAGCAGAAGAAGCTTGTTCTGACGTTGAGAGAAACTACAGAAACATCTTCACCACATAGAGATGGTGGCAATGGCACCCACCTGAGAGGCGCTAGAACTGAGTTCTGATGAGTTCCTGCTTGAAAAAAGTCCTGAGTGGAACCATGATTGGCCCAGTTCTGTCCCCACCCCATAATGCCCAGTTTGGGGGCCTTCTGCTGGCTGCGGCTGGTGGGGTCTTGCTACTACCCATGCTTTTGGTGAGTGCAGCGAGGGCCTCTGTATTGGCAGATTCCCCTTAAATGGTAGAGTGAAACCTACAAAAAAATCCTAACCCCCCCCCCCTCTAGCAGTGCTGCTCAGGGGGTTAGGATTGCACTCTAGGAAGCAATTCTGGCCTGTAAAGCAGTACATAAAATAAAATAACAACAACAATTATAATACTTATTACATATAATCAGTGAATGACAAGGAAAATAATAGTGAATATGAAAATCACACAATACCAACACAATAAAATGTTTATTTTCTACCCTTAGCAAGGAAGGCTTTCCAATTTTATAGATCAATGTTCCGCTGTCATTGCTGTCATTTTAAAAATAGATTTAATAGGCAGCTCTGCTTGATTAGCAAAAGACCTCCTGATAGAAAGCACCTGTGTTTAATTGCTGTTATGATAAAAGCAAAATAAGGCCCATGTCGGAAGGGAAATAGTTCTCATGAAAGTGCTCTAATGAGAATGGGAGGCTCAGTTGTTAACAAGTGATGTTGCCCAAGCAATATGATATACAATGCTTTTGAAGTATCCTTTTAGAGACCTTTAGTGTTAATTGCAAATGAAGCATTTTACCTTTAATTACAGCAAATTAGAACTTCTATCATTTATATAATTAACTAGTTTAACATTTTCTTTCAAAACATGGTTCCTTATTTTCCTGTATCTAAAATCAGGACACAAAGCACATCATTCTAAATGATGAATGATTTTATGTTAAAGCAGTTCTGTATGACACACCTATATGGCTTTCCCTGGTTTGTTCATATATCAAATTTTTAATTTGATTATCTTTCAAGCTGTGTAACACAGGGGAGGGAGAGAAAATGGTTTAGTTCACATTTTGATAGGAAACTACCGAATTTGCACACCCCAAACTAATATACAAACTGAAAAACACAATAGTCCTTGTGTACAAAAAAATGACTATATAGTGAAAACATTGTACAAAAATGCATGGCAGGGGAAATTGCCTAATAAAAAGCATTTATTAGGAGAAATGCGGACAAAAATGCATATGAATTGTCACACAGACTTTTTTTTTTTTAAAAAAAGGTAACAGCTGATTAAAAAATGGAGCAAACTGAATTTAAGATTAGAAAAATGATAAACTGAGAGCAACTGAAATTGACAGATTTACCCATTCCCTATACCAGATACTTCAGCTATTAGGCATAGCTACAGGATATTCCTTAAATATTCTGGTTCTATATTTATGACTAAGATTCCTGAAATGCATCCAATTAAGGTTAAGGCCCCTGGAGATGGCATACTTCCCAGGCACCTGTTATTTCCTGAATTTGAAATATTTGTTTAGTTGGGTAACACTGCCCTCTACAGACAATGAAAATGTGTAAATGAAACAAACAAACAAACAAAACCCTCAGTGTCTTTAGACTTCAGTGGCAATTGTCAATTTAATTTGCAGTTTGATCAGCTCACATCTATTTTTAATTAGAGCATATCTGTGCTGCAAACCATCAGCAGCCATGTTCACCTGGCTAATCGGGGGCAGGTGTGAATATCAAAGGCTACTCCATCAGGACTGCTGGGACAATAATCATATCATAATCATAACCATCCCCTTTGCCCAGAGAACCCTGAGAACTGTAACTCTGTGAAAGAGTCTTCTGAGGATGCCTTGGCAGTTAAATTGATATACAACTGATATTTGCAATTCAGTATAGAATGTATTTCAATAAGGCTCAGTTTTAATTGCTTTTTCACTCTTAGCACCTGACAGCACAAATGAAACTTGATTTGGGCAGGAAAGATCAGAAAGTTAAGATGAGTGTTCCTGGTGGAAGTTGTCAAATTTGTGACGTTTTGCAAGTTTTTTGCAACTACAGAAGGAAATGTATTACTAATAATTAGGGTAGATTTATTAAGCATATTAAAATTTAAATGAATATTTATGTAGCCAGCTACCTTTCACATCACCCTAAATGGAAGAATATAAAAACAAATGTAATTAAAAATCACAATAAGACATAATTAAATCATGCCTTCAGACCACATAGAACTTCTCAGTCTTTCAGTAAGTGGAAACATCCTTAGGTCTTAAGCTAGAGAACTATTGTTTAGTGCATATCTATGCTGCTGGTCAAGCCACAGAGCATGTTACTGCAGTTAAGAGGGCTAGGATAGGAACATCTAAGACTGGTTAGTACCTTTAGAAGAGAAGAGTTGCAAAGATTATGAGAGCTAAATATGTCTAATTCACGGTATAGACATATCCCTTAGCCACCTCTTAACTGAGAACAACTTGGGACTTTTTTTAATTTAAAAAACTGGCTTGCAGATTTGAATATGACGTTGCATATGCAAGAGGCCTACTTCAGTTTCCCCCAATCTTACTATTGCACCATGCCTGTAATTGAAATAGTCATACTAATTCCTACTGGTCACGTATTTGTGTTATACCATGTGGTTCCCTTTATACCCAAGTAGAAGATGAATGCTACTGATCTGCAAGTTACACAATAGATGGCCATAACTAACCTGCCTCAGAAACGTTGAATACTGATGAGTGACCACTAGGTATGGATGCTACTGGTGATTGCTGCGATCCAGAAGTTAATTCTGTTTCTGAGTTACCTGCTCCAACTACCCCTTCAGGGTCATGGTCATTAGCGTCAGAAAAACTGAAATCTGTGGAAGTCTCATTATCGTTAAAGCTATCTGAAGGACCTTGACCAGAACCACTCTCTTCATCATTTGCAAAAACCGTCCATGATTTAGGTTCCAGTGCCTTTTGTAAGGGATTGCTAACAGTCTGAATGTAATTATCCAATACAGCTGGATCACGATGTTTCTTAGTTTTTGTCTTCCAAGCCAGAGCTGGTGCTGCTGTGTATTTCAGCTGGTCCACCTCATCAGTTATCATATGGTCTGAGAGAGCAATCGTGGTTTTCTTTTCTTCTTCTTCAGCCACTTCAGCATCCAGATTTATAATTAAATTATGTTGCTCGTTCCCATTGTTTACCTGTGTATCTGGCTCATCTACCTCCTCCTGAGTGTCTCTAGGGGAAATGCATGTGTGACAACTGTTTACAGGCAGGCCACTATCGTATTCATAATCATCATCAACAACAGAAGACCACAAATCTGTACCAGAACTGGCCATGGTAGATAACTCACTGGTTACTTTACTGGGAACTAATAAAGTGTTTAAAGCTTTACCAACTTCGGCGCTGGGAGAACCAGGTGTAACAGAAATATGCATATCCAGTATATCTTTAAAAGTATGCTGAACAGAATCAGAAATTATTTCAGGCACATGAACGGCAATATCAATAATATTGGTAGCTGAGGGAGGAGTGAGGAACTCATCCTTTTCGGAAGCACTTGAAAGGCTTTGGCTGTTAGCCGATGTATCTGTCTTTGGTAAAATATCAGCCGGCAAAACAGGGATATTCACTGTGTTCACTGTTTTGAGGAGAAAGGCACTTGTATTTTCAAAACTGGTTGACTGATATGACATGCCATTATTGTACAAGGAAGGCGCAACCTGGTGTGTGTCTTCATTGCTAAGCAACCTGGGTGAAATGTATTCACTGCCTATATGGGCAACAGTTAAATCTTCTGGTGAATCTGTGGGGTGGTTGCTGGTATGTGATGTGTTTGCAGCAGATGGTGCTGAAGGGTAATGCAACACTGTTTTATTCACAGCAGAATCTAGTGCCATTTTGTGCAATATTTGGTCAAATATAGAACTACCATTATCGGCCCTTGCTATTTTTTCAGTCAGTACTGGATCACTAGGCACAGTTACAGATGCTCTATGCAGTACATCACCATCAGAAGACTGAAAGGAAGTTTGCAGCAATGCATTATTATTTAGTGCAGCTGAAGCCTCATAAAAATACTGCTGGGTAGAAGGAGGCAATATTTCACTAGAAGCAGGGGTAGAGAAAGCTTGCTGTGAGAATGCACTAAGCACAGGCTTAAGCAAAGTATCGTCAAAGGCTAGAGCTGTAACATGCAAAGGCTGAATAGGAACATGAATTTCTGAGAGTTTACTAACATCATAATCAAACACCTTAGTAACAGGAAAAGCAAAAGATACTGGAAGGATTCCCTTTGCACTCGAAACAGCAATGATTTTTTCTTCTAAGGTTGTATCCTGCTTAGTAATCCCATCAATAGAAACTGCTAGTGGAAGTTCAGTCTTTGCACTTTCAGTAGAAGCCATTTCACTGAAAGAAGAAATTTGCAGTTCTATGTCATTTTCATTTATTGCACCACTTTTGTGAGGCATGTCAATATCACCATTAAACCCAGGTGTGCCGCATATCAATTCGGGTGAAGAAGCTTTACGTATAGACAAAATATCTGTGTCAGGCAAAAGGGACTCACTACCAGAATTTGCTTCAGACCAATCCATTTCACTAGCAAGAGAACACGTAGGCTGCAGCAAAGTATCAGCTTGCGAGATTGCAGAAGAAGTTTTATGCACCAGCACACTGCTATAGCTGCTAAATAACGGACCCTGATGAAATGCATCAACAGGCTCATGCACAATTTCTGATGTATAAGCAGCAACATTTTGGAGAGTGCCCACATTACTAGATAAAGCATAGGTAAGTTCAGACATTGTAGACAGGGCATGCATATTTAAATCACTGCTGGATGGTTCAACTTGAGACAACAAGCGAGTTCTATCATGACCAAATATCAATGTCTCTGAAGCAGCACGGGCCATCTGATGTGATACCACATCAGACAATTGAGCGAGGCTTGACTGTATTAATTCGCCACCGTCCACCAATGTCAGAGAAGCATGCAGGGGCACCTTACCACTCTCAACAACTGGAGTAGTTTGCGGAAATGTTTGAGAAACCATATACAGATGGTGAAACATTTTACTACTGGAGGAAGCAGAGGAAAATGGAAGCAAAGGTACATCATCATACGAAGACAGGGTGGAGTCAAATGACACATCAACACTGGGAAATATGGGTGTGGCATGCAAGGTCACATCACTACTTGATGCAGCAGGAAAAGTGCTGAGCATCTGAGTGCCAGACAACAAAGGGGTTACTAGAGAAAACACTTCACTACTGTAGGAAGGCTGAAGTGGTATCTCACCATTATACACTGGTTGAGTTGTCTGAGAGAGTACCTCACTGGCAGCAGAAGCTGAGCCATGTTCTTCAGAATTTGAAGAGACAGAGTAAGATGACAACTCAGTTGGGGAGAGAGCAAAAGTAGAAGGATGTGGCAATTCTACATCCGCAACTGAAGCATCTTGTGACACCAATGGACCACTGGGATGAGGTGCCGTTGTAGGATTTGGGGAACTAATGTGAAAGAGCTGCTTCCTATCCAATGGAAGAGCAGTAATATCTGTACCATTATGATACCACAAATTCCCATCGACTGCAGGCATTTTCTCTGCAGAATCTTCAGCTCTTGGAGGCACTATATCTTCTGACGGGATTTTAATATAGTCTTGAGAGAGATCATCATGCATGCTTACTTCTGGGCTTCCTGAACTAAAGATGTTTTCCTGAGAGGTCTCCACAGTGACTAACCATGTAGCGGAAGTGGTGGGAACGGAAACCCAAGAGTCCTCGGTGTCTAGGTCGGGTTTAAAAGCAGACACCTCTATATCATCTTCATTGCTATCAGAAGCAGATGCTCTTGTTGTCTCATGGTCAGAAAAATCACGCTCATATTCTTCCCCATTACCTTTGGTGGAGCTGTCTGCTGGAGGGACAACTGCAGTAGCTGATTGAGATTCCACGAAATCATCCTCTTCTTCCTTTGGTACTTCAGTGGCAGATTGAGAAGTTGTATCAAAAATTGATTTGGAATGGTCGTTTCCCCCATACGGGTCTTCCTCTCTTTCCAAGTATCTGTTTGTTCCCGCTTCATTGAATTTTGTCCCCATTCTCTCCTGACTGTAGCTAGGCGTCGTAAACTGGAACTCTTTTTTCCTTATCTGGGTTGCCACACTATCTGTGCCAGCAATCACGGCAGCTTCTTCACCCACCCCTGCCCTTGCCTCTTCGATTTCATCTTCCTCCTCCTTCAAAAACAACACAGAGACACATACAAAGCACAAGTCAACATCTTATCAGAAGATATGCGAATAGAGGGAGATGTGTTACAATGAAATCTCATGTCTTTGTGTTTGCATTTCCATACATTATGGAAGAAAAATGGCAATTAAAATTTAAAATATTTTAAAATTAGCTGCTAGTTCAAAATTATAATTCATTTGATTCCCCCCTGCCCTGAAATGGAGAACAGGCTTATTTGCTTAAATATCATACATAGAATCTAATAACTCAACTGAAGGGGAGAGAACAACAATCATATGTATTTTTTATTTAAAAATTGTGAAGTAACTTCTAGTTTAGGCATTTAAAATGAAGATAGTCATCTCAAACTATACTTAACAAAGTTTAGAATAATTAAATTATGACTTAATTTTCACAATGGGAATTGTTTCGGGCACAAAATATCATTGCTGAAAGCACAGTCAAGCAACACAACATTTGTTCATGGCTGAAGTTGCTTAGAAGGGCCAGGTTAAGAGAGAGAAAGCATTCTCCTGAGCCATACTTTCCCTAGTCTAGCAAAAAGCACTCATAACACATGGTTATTCAGGAAGAACCATAAAGCCAACAGTGAAAAGGCGTATACAAATTTGGCCTAGATGTAGGTGAATCAACACACAACATCCCCAATACCCAAACTCAATAAATTTGCTCCTAGTTTCTCAAGGGCTATACTAACACTCAGTTGTGTGTACAGGCAGTAGCTGTGCTGATTGCTGTTCAACTCAGCATGCCCATTTGACCATCCTCTGTGGTAGGAAGGATGTTATATCTGCTTAAGAGTCTTTTTAAAAAAACCCACAAAAAACCCACAATCTTTTTTATTAATTTGATTAAAAAAACAACAACAACTATGCAAAGGAGGCCTTGTCAACTTGGACCTGTAAACACAAAAGTTAATTTCACATTTCAATTCAAGGTTCAAACTTTTAAAATTAGGGTGGGCAGATTCAAAAGAGGACATGTTTCTTACACCTGTCAATAGGTAGAAGAGGGCTTTCAGAAGGTGAAGGTTGCACGAAACACCTGCTGAAAATCTCTCCTCTGGCTAGTGTCCTGTCCTCTTTTGAATCTGGCCACCCTAGACCACAATGGATATTCCACTAAACTCTAGGAGCGTAAGAATGACAGTAATTGGGCAAGTGAAGTACGTGATAATACAATACCTCATAATCTTCAGTTTCAGTCAATTCGGGAAATTCAATTTCTATAAAACAAAAATATTCACTATATAACCTAATACTTGAACCTCAAAGAAACATTGCTTATACAGGTACCGGTATATTCAGAGAGGAAATAATAACTGATGGACCGGAAAGAGATATTTTCTTTACAAGAAACCTCTATGTTCAGCATTCTCAAATCCACCCCCACCCCGCATTCCTGCAAACCTTGTTGTGACAGGGGATGGGTGTAGGGAGGAGGTTTAACAACAATTTGTAAGGTAAAAAGGTAAAGGACCCCTGGATGGTTAAGTCCAGTCAAAGGTGACTATGGGGTTGTGGCGCTAATCTCGCTTTCAGGCTGAGGGAGCCGATGTTTGTCCACAGACAGCTTTTTGGGGTCATGTGGCCAGCATGACTAAAGCGCTTTTGGTGCAACGGAACACCATGACGGAAACCAGAGTGCATGGAAATGCTGCTGACCTTCCCGCTGCAGTGCTACCTATTTATCTACTTGCACTGGCATGCTTTCAAACTGCTAGGTTGGCAGGAGCTGGGACAGAGCAACAGGAGCTCACTCCATCGTGGGGATTTGAACCAACCACCTTCTGATCGGCAAGCCCAAGAGGCTCAGTGGTTTAGACCACAGCGCCACCCACGTCCCTTCTAAAAAACAAAAAACAATTTGTGGTTCAATGTTGGAGCACAAATACTGTAAGTTTTTCAGTTGTCTATGCTACTACACTATAAGAGTCAAACTAGATAATGTTGAATGTTGTTTTTCTTTGTTTAAAAGCAGCTACGTGAGTGCGTGTGTTTTATTAGCTGTGTGTGCATGGCTTCAGCACTAACAGAAGGTGGGTTTAATCCTATTTCCCATGTTGCTTCCTTGATTAAATCTCCTGCTACTTCCAGCCATAATAATAATAATAATTTATTATTTGTACCCTGACCATCTGGCCGAGTTTCCCCAGCCACTCTGGGCGGCTTCCAATCAAATATTAAAACAATACAGCATTAAATATTAAAAACTTCCCTAAACAGGGCTGCCTTCAGATGTCTTTTAAAAATAGGATAGCTGCTTATTTCCTTGACATCTGCTGGAAGGGCGTTCCACAGGGCGGGCGCCACTACCGAGAAGGCCCTCTGTCTGGTTCCCTGTAACCTCGCTTCTCGTAATGAGGGAACCAGTGCTGGAAGGTGGGGGGGGGGGACAGCTACAATAGGGAAACCCTAATCCCTTGTGGTTAATTGCAGATCTCTGTGTGTACATGCATCTCTTAAACCTGAGAAATGGACATGCTTTGCACCTCTGATGTCCTTTCATCATATTACAAATACATTTTATGGCAGGCAACCCACCTGCCAAATTCAGCTTATTTTTATCCATAGTGAATTTGCACGCTTTTTTTACTAAAAAAAAAATGTGCTGCTCCCGTCTCTAAATTTCTTTCATTCTTTGTTTGTTGCTTTCCATATTTTATTTAAAGATTATTGCCAGCTTAAAAAAAAAACCAAGACAGAAGATACTTTTATTCCACTCTCAACATAAGAATCTCTGTGGAGAGGCTACTTGAATTGATAATACATAAACGAGTGTATTGCTTGTGTACTACTTAAGTGGCCTATGAAATTTAATAAGAATGTACCACTGGACAAGTTACTGTAGTTATATGCTGTTCTTGTATTTAAATGGAAAACAATTTTAAAAAATACTGGTGGAGGGGGAAATGGAAAGGTGGGATTTTTTTTCTTAATAAATAGTTAACAACAAATGATGGTGATGATGGGGAAAATGTTGCAGCTCAACCCACACTTTATCACTACCACGGGCCCTAATCAAAATTGACCCAAATGATTGATATGTAAAGAAGTAACATAGAAGCAGAAGCAGCTATAGATTGAGATGCATCAAATATTTAAAAATGGTCTTACCTGTTAGCTTTCTGGAGATTAGGAGGCTAGGGATAAAAATAATGATGACATTCCCTGGCTTCTCAATTGTTTGTAATGAATTTTTTTCTTTTTGGATATCCATTTAGAGTATTTTATACTGCAGGTCCAAAATATATTATATTGTATCTCAGTACACTTTTTGAACAATGTTCATTTCCATTGCAGAAAAGCATGATTGTTATAATAGTTAAAGTGAACTTGGGTTTGGTTTTTCCACCTTCCCCCATTTCAATCCCCCCCTTTTCTTTTGCAGTGCTTGAACTTATGTATTATACTTTAGGGAGTTAGAACTTTATGAATGGATGATTAAAAACCATACTGGTAAATGAAATCCTATGATGACAACAACAATAACAAATCAACAAAACTTCAATTTACATTTTAGAGGCAGATTTCAACAAAATGTGTTCACTTCAGGAAAAATGGCATGTATTGCTACTCTATGGCAAGCACAGTAACTAAGCAGCATGTGGCTTTCTGTAGCTTTTAAAGTATCTATCCATCTGGCACCGATGGAATCTCCTTTCCTTTATCTGTTTCATCCCCTGAACCAGAAAGGGAGCTTCCTAATCTCTTTGTGCTGCATCATCTCCAAAACCTCCCATGAACAACCTGGCACCACAATCATCAGTTCCTAGAAGCCACTGATATTCCTAGCCCTCTGTACCCCAAGCTGGGAATCATGGCTCTACTTCTTATGTAGATAACATCTTTTGAGTCGGGATGACAAACCTTTCCCACATCGTTTTAGCACACTTTCCCCAATTCTCTTATTGTGTTTTGATAGATTCCGGAAGCTATACAAAAATAGAGCTCCTCTCCAGGTTAATCAAAGCAGCCGGGATTACACCTAAAAAGAAATGCATGAAGCAACAAGCAAGAGTACAAAAGGAAGTAAGACCAGTGATTCTTCTGAGGCTCCTGCTGGTGCATTTGCACTGTGCTGACCTTGTCACAACCTCAACCTCTCTGTTATTGTATTCAATAGCAACTTGGTTGGAGAGAGACCAAGCAAGCAGCACAGCCCTACCATGCCATCCTCTATACCAGGCATGTTCAACCGGTCAATCGCGATCTACCGATCAATCGCAGGGCATCCCTGGTTGATCCTGGTTGATCGCATGATCCTGACCGATCACCCACAAAATAATAATAATAAAGCTCAACAACTTAGGTTCTTCCTCTGCAAAGAAAGCTCAGCAACTTTGGGTCTTCCTTCCCAAAAAAGAGCTCAACAATGAATAGGGACAATTCAGTATGAGGGGTTGAGAAGGAAGGGTACCATCTGCTTCACTGTCTGCCCAGGGTTCAAAAAGAGACATGCATTGTCTTGAGGGTGTGATTGGCTGCCAATTCCAGAGGGAAACGCCCATGAATCTATTTAAGCAATATTCAGCAAGGCATGTAGAAAAGAAGGAACTGGAGACAACAAATGAAATCATGCAGGAAATTAAGAATGGGAGTAATCAAGAGGAGACAGCTAATTTAACAAATAATCCAACTTTTTTTGGATTAGGTCAAAACCTGGAGCAATTTCAATCATCTTCACATATTCCAAGAAAACATCTGCAAGTTGTGATCGTGCTATAAAATGGTATTCTAACAAGCTGATGGGAAACAAAAGACCAAAGGCCTTTTCCTGGCTTTCCATAATCATGTTCGGTAGATAAAGAAAACATGTGTGCGCATGAGAAACAGAGCCTTCTTATGCCTTTCTACAAGGGGAGAAATATAACCTTAAGAACAAAAGAAGAGTCTGCTAGATCAGGCCACTTGACCATCTAGATCAGCAACAGGTTCTCACAGTGGCCAACCAGATGCCTGTGGGAAACTGTCAAGCAGGACCTGAGCACAAGAGCTGTCTCTCTCTTGCGGCTTTCAGCAACTGGTTTTCAGAAGCATTTCTACCTCAGGCTGTGGAGACAGAGCATAGACATCATGGCTCTTTGCTACAGATAGCCTTAAGCTCCATGAATTTGCCTAGACTTCTTTGTTGGTGGCCAACAACAACAAGATCTCTCTCTGGATTTTCCAGGCATCTGATAAGATCCAATTCAGTGGGTAAGATCAGAGTTTTGCAAGGCGTGGCTGCAGAACAGTAAGAAAAGATATTGCACTTGGGGAAACCAATTGGTACACAATATGATAAAAATAGGGTTTAAGTGAGGATGAGCCCTTAGTCATTACTAGTATTAACTTAACTTCCAGTCTGTAATTTGGGGATGTATGTGCTCAACAGTTCTTGATTTCACAGTGGAATCATTGAAGTGAATCCTCAACGATGTAAGAATACAAATTTGAGGACCAAATGAAGACTGTTCTTTGAAAGGTTGATTAAGTTGTCTTTCTCCATTTTCTTCATACTTAAACAAAACTGTAATCCTATACCCTTGGTGTGGGACACCTACGGCCTTTTAGATGCTGCTGAGCTACAGCTCCCATCATCCCTGGCCATTGGCCATGCTTGCTAAGGCTGATCTGAGTTGTAGTTCAGAACCATCTGGAGGGCCAAAGGTTCCCCACTCCTGCTATACCCACATAACTGGGAGTAAGCCCCAATACACTTAATGAGAGTTACATTCTGAGCAGAAATGTTCAGGATTGCAGTATAATAGTATATTCTACAAGTTCTCACACTTTGTCATGACAACTCTACCTAGGCCAATAAAACACTTGGGCTGCTAAATGGTGATAAAAGAAAGGCAAATTACTGGGAAAGACTTGCTTTCCACCCCAGATCAAACACAGAATTTAAATTCATTTATGGCATTTGATGCTTTGAAACTGCTGAGAAGTATCCTAGGAGAGCAAAAAGCATATGGAAAATTAAAGCATTTCCCATATGCCTGTACAAGCATCCTCAAACAACCCAAGATATCAGGCTCATGGAAAGTGGTAGGATGTTAGTTTATCCTCTAGTCCGGAGACTCTTGTAGAAGATGGTTTAGGAATTAGCTTATACCTCTCCTGATAACTGTCTATGCCATTCTGGGTAGGTTGCCTTAGACTATGAAAAATTATTATCGTGTATTGTTCAATTTGTACTATTCATGTAAGGATTAGGGTGAAAATATATATGTTTATATAGTTTTAAAATGCAATTTTCTTAAGCTGCAGTACCTATTCAACTATTCTGAATTCAGAGAATAAAGTCAGGATGAGTAGTTCAACAGAAATAAACCAAACAACTAACATAGTGTATTCCACATTAAAGAGTGAAAATAGAGCTTTGAAGTAAACAAAATGTAATAGTTAGTTATTTTGAATTTTGCTGTCCAACATTAAGAAGCAAGGGAATTCCATCACCACATTTGCACTGAAGTAGAATTTCAAAGCGCCAACATGCAATAAGATTTCAAAATCAATGGAATCACATTCAGCAATTCTTTTTTACTAGTACATGGACTATTATTTAATATACAAGCAATTTAGCAACTGACAGTTTATTTGACCATGTGAAATAGATGTCATGGTTAAGTAGGCATTTGAACAAACAGGAATTTGAACCTAGGTTTTATAAATTTTATAAAACTACGTTTAAATAACTTAGGCAGCAGCAGGCAGAAACCATAATCAAAGTGGCTGTGGAACATTGCCATTATTATGGTTCATAATCTGAAATAACGGAACACCCAATGTTTACACTTAAGGAAATGTCAGGAAACAGAGAAGCTCAGAATGTCAAATGAAAACCATTGATACTGAAATTCCATAGCACTGCATTTTCAGCTGGTTTGCAAATAAAATACTCTTGTGGGTTTTCATAGAAAAAAATGTGCACTTACCTGGATCATCCAAAGGCATGTCAACAATCACTTGATCACTGTGTTTTCCATAGAGACCATTAGCACAAATGGCAACTATTTGAAGAACATAACTTGTATTAGGCAGCAGATTATTCAGAATGGCCCCCTGGAAGGAAAGAAGCCAATTAACTACATTATGCACATTCAACACATCTGCTTCTTTTCTTGCCTCAGGCTTCTGCATGTTAACTACATTCCCAACTCTTAATTACCCCTATAATAAGAAATACTCTTCAGGTGCAGCACTCTCTTCCAAGTAATACACATGCATGTTATGGTCAGAACTGATATCCATCTGATAAAACTGACAATGGGCAAAGCTGTTGCCCAAAGTTACACAGAATAAAATGAATTCACATGGCTTAGCCTCAAAACCAGACTCAATGGTGATGGATGCTTGTTTCTTTTGATGTGCCTGCCCCATTCATGTAGAAAGCAGGGAGAGGATTGGTCTTCCTTTAACAGTAAAAGGAATGGGTAAGGGAGACGAGCCAAATCCTAAATCATGGACACTTTACTCCCCCCCCTCCCCCACACTTGTTCTGGCTGATTTTCTCCATTCATTAGTTTGCTTCTAGTCTCAGAGCGGAGACAAAGTTGCCTGGAGCAGAGCAAACATGGAGAGGTTAGAGGGACAAGGAGAGTTCAGTGCCCCATTACCAGCTGTTCCATTCATAGTTAAAACATCACCTAATTTTATATGTGAATGGGGCAGACATGTGAATGATGGTTCTGTCATTGGCCCAAAGCTTACCCTCTGTGAGAAGTGCATTGTACCAGTTATATAAATATCACCATGGGTAATTAAAGTTATCATTGAGAGAGGGCAACCAGCATGCTGAGTTCTCATTAGTGCTAGCAAAACAGTCCCTCGCAATAAGGATTTGTAAGTGAATCACTACTGTATCTTTGTTTTTGTATCAAAAAAATAAAGAAAGAAAAGTGGTCAGTTACCAAGTCCTGATACCCATCTGTTAGAAATTCATGCTTTGTCTGGTCTTCTCCTTCCAACTCCTGATAAAAAACAGCAAATCTCTCGATCATTGTGTCATATACAACTCGCGGCCTCTCCCAGGTAACCAGAAGGCTGGTGTAGTTCTTTGGGTCAGCTTGAACATTTTCTGGCTCTAAGCTGCAAACTTAAAAGAAAACGACACAAACAAAACCATGTTATTACGAGTTAAAGAAATTGATGATACATATACAACATAAAAAAAGAAAACCCACAACATGTTCCTCAGCTATAGGGTGAGCCCAGCATCCTCCTGGCTTCACAACTGAAAGAACAGGCTACAGGCCCCTAAATCAGATGCTGTCTCAGGAGTGGTTGTACCAGTAAATTCTGAAGAGCAGGTATACTTCATTACAACCCCATAATCAAACTCTCATAGCCTTGCCCCTTCAAAGACAATGCAACAAAAATGCATTTTGAACAATGCAGACTATGGCTTCAATACCATGCTAGCTTTTTTCCTCATTCGCTTCTCCTGTTTTGCTAACATTCAATTTGATGAACAGGTGTTGTTGTTTTGTTGTTGTTGTTTGGTTTTGGGGGGGGAGATTGCTTCAGTTTCAATGACTAGAACCTTATCTTCCCCAGTGGAAATCTAAGGAGGAAAGTGGCCCCATATCTCTAAAAAATTAGAATAGATGTTAAGTCTGTCTTCACCTTAAAAGCCGGCTCAAGAGAGTCACTAAAGGGATGGCTCACATTACCAAGCAGCCATGCGGTGGAGATTATGGATCCATCTGTATAGAGGTTGGTATGCATGTTGAAACTGTTGGTATCTAATTGATTACTTTGCAGAGTGTATTGCTTTCATCACTTCAAAGTAGAAACACAGGTTTGTGGAGGTATGGATTTTCCATAGGGGTAAGAGCAAGCATAGACAAACTCCGGCCCTCCATATGTTTTGAGACTACAATTCCCATCATCCCTGACCACTGGTCCTGTTAGCTAGAGATGATGGGAATTGTAGGCCAAAAACATCTGGAGGGCCGGAGTTTGCCTATGCCTGGGTAAGAGGCTACAAATTGGTGCACTGCCATTTGGAACAGCTTCTGTGTGGCTGGATATAAAGTGGCTAAAATGCAGCCACACAGATATAGGCATTGGCCTTAAGGCTGACAGTAATTTTAACCCATCACCTAATAAGCCACTAGAGTGGTCAGTTTTCAATAAAATGATTACACTTAATGGAAGACGTTATGTGTGTGTGTGTGTGTGTATAATCATCTAAGAATTTGGCTCTTGAACACAAGAGGGCACTCAAAGCACAAGAGGGCACTTTATTTTCAATAAAACGATTACACTTAATGGAAGACGTTAGATATATGTGTGTGTGTGTGTGTGTGTGTGTGTGTGTGTGTATAATCATCTAAGAATTTGGCTCTTGAACACAAGAGGGCACTCAAAGCTCAATATTCATTTCCAGTATTAAACCTGTATGATACAAAAAGGTAAAGGACCCATGGATGGTTAAGTCCAGTCAAAGGTGACTATGGGGTTGCAGTGCTCATCTCACTTTCAGACCGAGGGAGCTGCAGTTTGTCCACAGACAGCTTTCTGGGTCATGTGGCCAGCATGACTAAAGCGCTACTGGCGCAACAGAACACCGTGACGGAAACCAGAGCGCACGGAAATGCTGTTTACCTTCCCGCTGCTGCGGTACCTATTTATCTACTTGCACTGGTGTGCTTTTGAACTGCTAGGTTGGCAGAAACTGGGACAGAGCAACGGAGCTCACCACCATCGTGCAGATTTGAACTGCCGACATTCCGATCGGCAAGCCCAAGAGGCTCAGTGGTTTAGACCACAGCGCAACCCGCATCCCCAGTCCTGTACGATACAATACACAATTCAAAGACCTCCCCCATGCACTCCCTTGTTATACTATGGTAACAGCATATAAAAGTTTAATGAAACAATTTTATTTAACTTGTGAGCCATTTAAAGTCTCTTTCAAAATAAAACACTAAACTTATCATGGTGTCAGCTTCCATTTAGTACATGTGGTTTATTAAATTGATCCATTACTCTGATGCTCTGAAGTATCTAGTGGTGTAAACAAAACTTGCTCAGTTGTAGTATACCAAACCACTCATATCTAACCGCTGAAAATGCAGCAGATGGAATAAGCACACCATATTCAACATGCTCATTGTATTGAGTTACTTGCACACCACTTAGAGGCTATTGCAATTAAATGGTATACCAATTGAACTGGAATAAATAAAATGTAATAAAATATATAGTGCTTTATTTCGTCTTTCGAGTCATAATAATTTAGAGGAAAGAAACATTGAATTTCTATTTTTGAAACTATTTGTACAATCCATTGAATGTAATGATCATGCAACACACAAGTTGATGAAATCTTAGCTACTGGAATAAGGGCTGCAAGAAAATAGTGCTCAGTAGATTACAAGAGGTGTGGAGGGTAGAGTGTGAGACTACTTACCAGTAACTAACTGACCAATTGCATCGCAGATCTGCCCCCACAACACAAAGCCAGCCCTCCCCCCCCCAAAAAAAAATCCTGGCTATGCCCATGGCACCAAACTCTAATATTTAATTATCATCTCTCTCTTTCCCATAGAAATGTATTACGGGAAGATTTTAAATTATGGATCAACACATAGTTGGCAAATCTCAACATTCAGGATTGGCTGTGAATGCAATTTTAGGTATGTGTTCTCAGATGTAAATCTCACAGGAGGACAACAGAGATTATTCCCTAGCAAGTATGTTTAGGATTGCATATTGGATTATGCAGCCACACAGATATAGACATATATATCCAATAGATATATCCAATATGCAATATGCTATCAACCCAAAGTGTTCAATCTGCACATGGCGCTCCATGCAAGCTTCTTGGGGATACGGAGAGAAGTCTGCACATATGCATGTATGCTGCTATATTTCTATTCGTAAGATTTATAAGCCAATTAAAGAGCTACTTAAGCAGTGTAAAATAAAAACTGTAGATAAAATGAAGCTAAAAACAAACAAAACAAACAAGGAGCAAACAAACTGAGGGTCAATCATGCTTCCTATACCTATGGTTCTTTGAAATGTTTGAAGCAATTCAGAGATGCTCTGTTGAAGACAGATGCACAAGCAATGGCACCAAAACTGCATGAATCTTGCCACACATGGAGGCACAAGGATTTCTCTTTATAAAGAAGGCTGGGAATGAAAAGTATGACGCACATATAGCCTGAAGTTGCTGTTTGACATGTAAAAAATGGCTTGTATGGAGCTCTGTTTCCACTCCATGTAAACACTGGAACTTCTGCATGCAGAAGGGATGCCAATAAACCGAAATTCATTTTTGTTTTGACCCATAAACCTGATGTATGTGTGTGCTTGGTCCCATGAGAATCTTTGCAAGGAGGTTACTGTGAAAAGGCAAGTTGTGATGAGACGAAAGTTTGTATGTACTTAGACTTAAACCAGATGGATATGTCTCCTTCAGTTCCTCAAGATTCTTATGCATCTCAGTCATCTTCCTATTTTCTAGCTTAATGCATGCCACCTGGCCAAGGAGAATAAGCCAAACAGCTGCTGGAGATAAAAGGCAACGAACAAAATAGGGGATAACAGCAACCCCCAATGGATGTTCAGCCATGGGACAAAACTAAGGAGGGAAGCGAAACAGCTGCAGCCCCTGTTCTAGCAGTTAGAACAAGGTCAAAAAATAAAATAAAAGAAGCATAGTATCAGGACCTGTAGCACAAAAGGAACACACACAACTGGTGTTCTGATGCAAAACAAATAATAATTAAAATTTAAGTATTCATTTAACAAAATAAAAGCAGTGTTTTTCAATGCCTACTAATTGTATATGGAGCTATAATATGCAGAACTCAAAGAACTTAACACATTTTAATTTTATGTACAACCTCATCCTTATCCTAGCTACTTATAACCACTACTGCTTTACTCTTGGTAATTTATCTCATTGAAAACACCAGCTTATTGTTAAACTGATTAAACCATTAAAGAGAAGAGATGCCCCTCAATATTTTGTGACTTTCGGGCTGACTCATTTAGCTAAGTTTCTGAAATGGGAAAGGGAATCACGAGGGCTCAACAGCGATGATTTATAAGTTGTTGTTTTTTTACCCTGCCATTCTGAGGCTTATGCCCCACTCAAGACAGGTTACATACATTAAAACCACAACCACAATAAAACATTTTTAAAAATACAGCTAGGAAAAAATATAGGCATGACAGATAAGAAACAAGACTTCGCTTACACTAGTGCAGCAAAAGCCTGCAGGTTTATTACTGATCAATGGAAAATAGCAGAAATGGAAATACATATGCCGTTCAATGCACATTAGCGATGAACAGTAAAATCTTCTTTGATTTAACAGGAAAGGTGCTTTTTTCTCAGGGCAAAGAACACAATTGGCAGCTTGTACAGTTTTTATTACACACTGTCGTCTCTGAAGTTATATGACCATTTCATTGTTGTACTGAATTTTAAAACTAAGGCTTTAAATAAACAAATAAATAAATAAATCCCCATTGTTGCTTATTACAAGTAAAAACTTGATACCAAATCCAATTGGGGGGAATATGCGCGTACTGAAAAAATGCATAAAAAATGTCACTGTGCATGCAGGCCCTGCCCCTCACAGCCAATATAGCTGCCAGGACTGCATGTATACAGTCCCACTCTGAAAGCAAATAATCACAAAGATCAGCTGTTCAGGTGGGTCTGGATTTAATTTAAAGCACACACAGCTCTTTTCTCCCTGCCAAGCAGCTATTTAGCATGATAACCGATTTCCTGACTGTTTTGTGCATGTGTGGATTTGAATCAGACCCCATATATTTCTTATAGAAGCAATTTGTTGTGGTTGATATTATAGTTGTATCTGTCAAGTAAGCAAGTTAGCAAGTTAGCAAGACATACCTGCTTCATGAATTACTTCCTCTCCAGTATATGAGGAAAACACCTGGCCGGAAAATTTATGCTGTTGCTCTCTAAAATTGTTTTGCAGGTAGTCCATCAGCATCACGTAACCAGATTGTTGCATGGTAAGGACATCGCAAAATACTGACAGCTGCAAAAATGAAATAAACACAGTCACACAGGAGGTTTTCTTTAGAAACAGCTCTGCATAAACTATACTAATGAAAGGCACTTTTAGGGTGATGGAAAAATCAGTATTTGCATTGTACAAATTGTTGTGATTGGGTCATAACTCTCATGCAACATATATTGAAAAGGCAGCAATTACATTCTCATAGTTCTTTCCCCCTCCTTTGTGTTTTAGTTTAGCATATAACGAGTGTTGTGTACTAATTCTTTGTGTTCGGATAAGTGAAATTTTGCTTTGTGAATGTTCGTAAAGTGGGACATGCGTGTATACATACTTCAGCACTCAATGCCACCACTACGGTGAAAATGTTGTATATATAAGTATTTTGTGCGATTAAAATAATTATTTCTTTGACACGTATTATGTAAGTTACCTGGTTTTCTGAAATGTTAACAGTGTCTTTGAATATAATCCATTCAACTGTCTCTGAGCAGGGCGGAGTCGACAAAGATCCATTATACGTGTAATATTTGTCTGTTGCATTTGGCAATAGGTTCAACAAGATAAAAGGCTCCAATTCAGTTTTCTTCCCTGCAAAAAATAATTTACAAGTAAACAGTGACGATATTCATAAATCCAGGATGCATAAAATAAAAGCAGAGCCCAAACAATATTTTGTAAACAGTAACAAAGGAAACATCCCACTGTGAGGTTAGTTACTGTGAGGGTCGCAGCAAAATAAAAACTAAACGTATTTATATATAAACACAATTTAGTAAATTATTTGGGGGAGGGTGGGGAGGGTTGCACTACATATTTTGACTGGGTAGAAACATGCCTCACACACCTGCTGCCCTGATCCTTGCCTGTTTTGAAAAACTGAAAGGTTGCTTAGAGTCCTTTCACTTTGAGTTCTCTTTGTCTAACCTTTCTTGCATTGCTGGCAGCCTACTTTGTATTCATAGCCAAGCATGACAGTAATTATACATGTTTGAAAAATGCCCTTTAGATACTGTTCCCAGTCCCTGGGTTCTGCTGTCAGTTCTTATATTTTACACAGTGGGCAGCAGTCCATCTAGGAGAAGGAAGACTCTGATCCTAAAGCTCTGTTGCCCCACAGGATATCTTCAGGAGAAGAAAAGGCTAAGGAGTATACACTACACCAGTGATGGCTAACCTTGACACTCCAGATGTTTTGGGACTACAACTCCCATCATCCCTGACCACTGATCCTGTTAGCTAGGGATGATGGGAGTTGTAGTTCCAAAACATCTGGGGTGTCAAGGTTAGCCATCACTGCACTACACAAATCCAAAGTGGAGTCCCCAAGATGTTTGAATGACACCTTGTGTGCCTCCTTCCGGCAACTCCTGCAGCCTAGCTGGTGCCAGATGTATTGCTCTGCTTTCTTTGGGCCACATTACCAAGGCCGGGGTCTTGTTGAATGAGCAGCCCAGGACCTCCAAACAAACTGTCCAGGTTTGTGCCCTAGGGATGTCACTTTGGTGCTGTTAACGTAGCAGTTTGACTTCACCCATGGGGGCGCACGGCATTGTCTCTCGAGACATTGACGGATGTCGACAACAATGACCAGCAACCCAAGTGATTTTACTAACATCAGTTCTAAGGCCTGTAGTGGAAATGTCACAACTTTGTTCAACTGGTTTTGTAGCTGGAATGTTCTTCTGAATATTAAACCCAAATCTGTGCCGCCTTCAATACTTAGTTTTAAATTCAGAGGCTGCGAATAATAGCTACCTTCCTTCTTCCATCATAGCTGTCTTTCTGATATCTTAAGATTGCTTTCATAAGCTCCATACTTTAAATATTATCATAAGAACTTACAGTTGTGACAGCTTCATCCAATTAAGTCAATGTCAAATGAGTATAAAGTTATGCACAATAACTTTCACCCCTATGGCAATAAAAAAAAACAGCTGATGGCAGAGACCAAGGAAAAAGATGGGAAAGCAGTCTCATGTCTTCCCAGGAAATGCTAGGAAGCATGCATGCATGCAGCAGCTGCAGAGAGTCTTTCTTTCTTAGGATATTAGCTAGGGCAGGACTAGGGCTTAAAAGCAGGCTTCCTCAAACTCAACCTTCTAGATGTTTTGAGACTACAATTCCCACCATCCCTGACCAATGATCCTGCTAGCTCGGGATCATGGGAGTTGTAGGCCAAAAACATCTGGAGGGCCGAGTTTGAGGAAGCCTAGCTTAAAGGGTATTCTTCAGCTAGGCTGCATTTATTGGTAGTTCGAACTGGAGGCCACTGGATGCACAGAGAGAATTCATTTGTGGGCCCCTGCACAGTGGAGCCATGGGGAAGGGGTGCCCAATATTGGAATCAAATAAGGCCACAACTTTCATTGACTATAGATATGAGGAGGTTTTGGCACAGACATTGGGTGCATGCTGGTTGATGGACAGTAGGGGTTGACCATTGCCAGGCATCACCATATGGCATGCACCACATCCGAGCAACTCTCTCTGATCACTGGCAGGAGGTGCCAAGGTTCCTTTAAAGGGGATACCCCATTATAGTGGGGCAGCAGCGGGGGCACCCCCTGCCTGCCTGGACTAAGGATTCAACCCAGTGCCTTATTTGCCCCAAAGTTGGGAAGATTGCTGTGAGGTAGGCCCAATTAGTCTTCAAGGAAAACTTGTCCCTGGCCCTGAACATGGTGACCGATTATCTCCGTAGCTTGTTTATCACCAGGCCACTTATTCTGCCACTAGAACAAAGGGTGGATGGGTGGGAATCCAGTGGAGATTGAGGTGCTTCTTTCTCAGTGTGCCTGGTTCATATACTGTAGGTAGGGAGCAGACCAGAGGGATGAAGTCTTCACTCAGGTCCGCTCTGAGGCTGCACCCCTCTGCTTGCATCCGATTGGCTCCTGGAGCCTCCTGAGCATTTACCTGGCAGGAAACAGCCTCTCCCATCGCACTGAAGCCAGATGGGGGGAGCAGGCAGCTGCCCCTTTTATCACAGCTTTGCTTGGTGGCAACTGCTGCCCTGCTGCGATTCCACAGGGAATGGGAATTAAAGATAATTCCTTCTTTAAGGGCAAGAAATCTGACTACACCCCTTCCCAACAAATCATGTTGCCAAAGACATTATTTTAATATTCTTATTCTTATAATTGTGTTGAATGCATCTCTTTGTGAAATGTATTAATATTTTGTTATTGGCTGCTTGGATCTTTCCCAAACATGGGAATCACAGGAACTTTCCTGAAGTAAGATTTTAATAGTACCTTCTTTGTTATTATATAATGGCACTGAACACTGTCAGCAGAGCTGAGCAAAAATGCTTTCACTAAGTTGCAGTGTTTTGTCATCATGTTAAATACTTCCATACATGTATCACATTTACAAACTAAAATGTGTGTTCAGATAGATAATGCTCACTTCACAAAAGATTGATAGAAATCATCTCCAGAGTTTGTTCAGTTTGCCACTAACGCAAGACTGACGAAATGACTCGTATTTATTAAAAGAAGTTTACAGTTCAGCAAAAACAGTATCCGGTTTCACTTTCTGGACTGTGAAACTGAATGTATCAATGGTACAAAGAAATCAGTCTTGCACAGCTCTGAGCCACTTTTGTTTCCAGTCCATAAAAGGAGGGCAAAGTGCTCGAATCTTTGTTTTCTGAACTGAACAAGAGTACACAATAGTTATATTTTGATTGATTTAGTTAATTTGCAGACTGCTTAATATATAAAAGGCTAAGTGTTTCACAAAATAAGAAAACATAATGACACAAAGCCAAAATACAAATAAAACAAAATGCATACTGATAGAATCATAGAATTATCACAATAAAAATCCCGAATTAAAATACAGAGCAGTGCAGTCTTAACACCTAATGGTCAGGAAATGCCAAAACAAAAACAAAAAAGGGAACGAAAACATGTTACTGTTGATGCCTCTTGGGTGCATCAAAGCAATGGAGCCAATGCAGAAAAGGCTCACTCCATGTTGTAATTAGAAGTTCTAGAAGTTCTAGAAGAACTAGAAGTTCTTCCTAAACATTAGGAAGAACTTCCTGACAGTAAGAGCTGTTCGACAGTGGAATTTGCTGCCAAGGAGTGTGGTGGAGTCTCCTTTTTTGGAGGTCTTTAAGCAGAGGCTTGACAGCCACCTGTCAGGAATGCTTTGATGGTGTTTCCTGCTTGGCAGGGGGTTGGACTGGATGGCCCTTGTGGTCTCTTCCAACTCTATGATTCTATGATTCTAGAAGGCAATCCATCAGCCATGGCATTCCTTCCTCTTTAGATGCTGACTATAGGGATACACTGTAGTAGAACAGTCCAAAATTTATAAACTTCCCTAAAAAGGGCTTAGTTTGGAAATCCTAAAACAACTAAAATTAATGGCTGCCTTATCATTAATTTAAACAGAGTATACATAGGTAAAGGTAAAGGGACCCCTGACCATTAGGTCCAGTTGCGGACGACTCTGTGGTTGTGGCGCTCATCTCACTTTATTGGCCGAGGGAGCCGGCGTACAGCTTCCGGGTCATGTGGCCAGCATGACTAAGCCGCTTCTGGTGAACCAGAGCAGCACACAGAAACACCGTTTACCTTCCCTCTGGAGCGGTACCTATTTATCTACTTGCACTTTGACATGCTTTCGAACTGCTAGGTTGGCAGGAGCAGGGACTGAGCAACGGGAGCTCACCCCGTCACGGGGATTCAAACCACATAGCACCCAGCTATTAAAAAGATTTGGATCTCATAAGTATGTGGGCATCTCCATTTACTTCAAGTTCAGAAGCACATCTGGAAATGCAATGGAATGCATGTGCAGACAAATTCACTTCCTCAGCTGAAGTGAATGAGACTGTTCATTTCAGATGGTGGCAGCAGAGAGGTTCTGCACTGATGCCTGGTAAATCAGCTCCCAATGTCCCTTCCCGGCCCTTACAGGTATATTTATGAAAGGCTTTAAGAATCAATACGCATTTTGATTAAGTTTCAATTGTGGTATATCTAGACGTCATAAATTCACATCACTTCTAGGGCAATCCTATACCAACTTAACATTAATTCAATGGACCTTACTCCTGAGTAGACATGTATAGGATTGCACTGTCAGTGTATTCAAACGGATAATTGTACATATGGTTTCTCGTGTTACACCACTAACTCACCAAAGCGACTAACACTGGCCACTCCATCGATAATTGAATTGTAATCCATATTATCTTCCAGACCAACCTGTTGAAGAAATATTGCACGATTTATTCTTAAATCGAGTCTACAACTTTATTAATTTGTTATATCTTGAATTATAAAGTAGTATATTTATATTAGTATTGATGCATATGTGCACTCACACAAAAAAGTGAATGCTAAAATATTTCAGTGGATAAGGCTTGCTTTTCCTCATGGAAAATTAATTAGCAATAAGACACACACAAAGTACAATGCTTACCTTTAAGATGGAAATCATTACATTTCTGAGTTAAGATGAACAATATGCAAAATGATGATTACCTCAAATAAAATTGATAAAGCTCTTAATTTCCCATTTCCTTCAATTGCCTTATCGAAATCCACAAACTGATTTGAATCATAACAGTATATTTGCATCTGTAAAAAGAATAATAATAGCAATTTAGATGTTTTCTCCCTGTCAAACATCAATAATATCAGATATGTGTATTAACTTCAGATAAAAGCTTTTGAAACTCAGCCCTGTCCAAAGATATCTAAACACTGCTTGGAAACCTATCTTACACCTAATAAAATATTATCAAACTCTGCAAAACAGGATGGGAAGTCAATGGGGTCTGTCTCAGCCAACAGAGGAGGCAATCAGAAATAGACCTGATGTGGCAAGTAAACATGAGCTGACTAAAGGGCCTCAGCTGAACTAGATTGTACCAGTACACAGGGGAGGAGGAAGGGGGGTATGTTAGGTGCGGGCTGCCCCAGGTGGGTGGGTGTGACAAAATGCCAGGCAGCACTCACCGTGGGACCTGCAGCGTGCCCGAGCCACGTGTCTCTCCTGGGAGAGACGCGGTGGCTTGGGTTTACGCAGGCTCTGCGCTGCCCAAACAGTCCGCCTGCTGCCTCCCCACCCCAGCTGTAGGGCGGCTGAGTGGGAGGAGGCAGGCAGACTCCGAAGGCCCCACAGTGTGCCCTGCCCCAATGGGCAGCTCACCCTGCCCCTGGGTGCCCTACCCCATGTGCCCAAGCTGCTTCCTCCACCGCTGCCAGTACAACATTAAACTCAAGTACAAAATGCATGCAAGTTAAAAAGGAAAAATACTATTAAAGCACTCTTAATTATGAAAACTGCAAATGCAAGTCGGTGTGCCTGAGTTTGCCTACAGTGGTCCACATATCAACTTGCCAGTTGCGTTGCTTTCCAAAGGTCTCCCATCTCCTTTCCCAGCTAAGTAGAAAACAGCTGTGGTCATTGCTACAATTGTGTTGGGATCTGGAGGTGCTTCAAGTGGAGCGTAATTTCAAATGCACTATTAGGAGATGGGCAATGCTGATGGCAAAAAGAGATTTGTGGACCTCGTGTCCCTTCATTAAACATGGAAACAGTGAAAACAGTGAATGGGAAAGGATCACGTGTCTGCTTCCATAGGCCTATTTATTGCACAGAAACTTGGCAATTTAAATGTGGGTATTTTACATTCCAGTCGGGGGGGAACCGAAGTACATGTCAACTTTTAATTGACCCCCTAAATAATTTAAAGACCATCTGAAACATTTCTGGTAGAAGCTGTCTGGTTTCTGCCTTTGCCATATCAACTATGCAGCCAGCAAACCTGTCACTGTTCAGGAAAGGATTTAGGCTCACACTCTATGGCATAACATTAAAAGAGCTGCCAATTACAAATACTCTGGGGGAGAAATGGAATACTATAGGAAAGAAAAAAACAGGGCAAGGAAAGATAAGTAGTCATGAAAACTAGCTTCAGAAATACACTACTGCTAGGGGATCAAAGTTATAGGTGATTAACTTTTCTTGTTCCTCATTAAGTGAAGAGAAAAAGATTTTTCCTGTCCTCAAGGGAGGACTGTCCATTCAAGGGAGGAAGCAATTTATGTAAACCTCTGTGGAAGCAAAATGCTTCCTCCTTGACTGAAACGAAAGCTAGCGTGTATAGTACTTATTTTAGTAGACCAAGACAGGCTTTGAGAAGATTCTCGGATATGCCCGCCCCCACTCCCCACTTCCAAAACATCTATAAGAGGGATAAATTCCACAGTGTTGCAGGACGTCCGACAACTGAAGAGTCACCCTGTGCTGGCATCTCTGCTGGCATAGCAGCACTGGCACACCACTTCCTAAGGTCCCCCAGCCAGCTTTATGGTGGGGTTAGAGTGGGCTCTTACAACAGATACTGTGGATTCTGAAAGCATGAACCACCATGGGAAATGATATTTCAGTATGGCAAAGGAGAAAGCAAGTAACAGATGACAATTTTATGGAACTCCCATCCTGTTCAGGTTAGACAGGCTCCCTCTGTACTGAACTTCAAGTGCCTACTGAATACGTTTAAAAAAAAAATTCCAGCAGGCATTTAAATAAAATTTATAAATAAAATCTGATTTTTTTGTAGTATTAGCTGATTTTTACCTTTTCTATATTGTATTTCCTGTACACAACTTATAGACAATTGTAGTTAAGTGGTATATAAATTGTTTAAATACATACATGTGCACAAAGAACTTACAGTATTTTCCTGCGTATAAGACTACTTTTTAACCCAGGAAAATCTTCTCAAAAGTCGGGGGTCGTCTTATACGCCGGGTCGTATTTCTTATACGGCGAGTATATCCCAAACTCTATATTTTAACTGGAAAAGTTGGGGGTCGTCTTATATGCCCAGTCGTCTTATATGCCGGAAAATACGGTAAATGATCACTGCTGCATGTTTAATAGCCAGCACTATATGTGGCTATTGCACATTTTAATGCCTTCTTGAAAGTGCCATGAACATCCTGGTATTTCTAATGGCTTACTGTACAAAATTTCAATAGGTTCATTACCTCAAGAGGATACTTTTGTCCATCTATGCTATGTTCAGATCCATCATGAGATATATTGCATTTTCCCCAGTGAAACATTATTTTGCTTGCTTTAAATACAGCTTCTAAGCCTCCTCCAATTACATAGTATTCATTTGCCAGATTAATTTCCACTAAAAAGAGAAAAGGAGTTGTTATGCATACTGAAGAGGAAAACGCAACAGCTTTTCAATTCAAGCATATCCGTGTTAGAATAATAACAATAATTAAACCAATATTTTGAAGTTCTCATTATAACCAGGCTGCATCAACTTGGTGCACTTCAGATGTTTGGGACTACAACTTTCATCAGCATGTGCTGTCTGGGGCTGTTGGGACTTGTAGTTCAAAACACCTGGAGGACACCAGGTTGGTGAAGGGCCAGCCCAACCATGAAGCAAGGTGAGGTGACTGCTTCAGGCAGCAGGACCCACAGGACGGCAGATCCTGATGTAGATCTTTATTCCATCCTTGTTCCTAATGTAGATGCTTACTCACACTTTTTTCCCTAGCAGGGAGTGGGTGGTGCCAATTTGTGCTTTCCCTTAGGTGCTAAAATGTCTTGGGCTAGCCCTGGGTATAAATGAAAGCTCAATGCTGTGAGTTGGTTCCTAAATTAATCCAATTTAAGCCCCATTGACTTCAGCAGGAACTAAGGAAACAATCCAACTTCCCATTGCACCAGGCTGGACTGAGCATTATTGTCCTTCCCCTGGACTAGCCTCTGCCTGAGTATTCCTGATTATGTAATTCCATCATCACGGAAAGTTCCCTTGCAATCCACAGCGTGCCTGGTGGTGGCAGCTAGCAGAGAGCCCTGAAACGGAACATTACAGGGCAGGGAGGGTTTGAGCTGGCTTGTGATCTGTTGGATCCTGAGCCAGCCTCACTACCATCATGTGACAGCATCAGGTCAGTTCCAAGTGCAATAGCTGCACCAGCTCCAAGCCGGTAAAACTATTTCCTGCTTCCCAACTTTCTGCCCCAGTAGACATGTGTGGTGGGGACGCTGTGGTAGTCCTGCTGCTCTCTCAGTTCCTGCCAGACAGTAGCCAAGGTTTGGATTGCGCTTAAAGTCATTTTTTATATATTCCATGGATGCAACGAGAGCTAAGTTCAAGTAACTTAGGCTGCAAACCCCACTTTACCTGGGAGTTAAGCGCCACTGAATTCAATGTGATTTAATTCTGAGTCAACATTGTTAGGACCACCTTGCTTGCCTTGATGCAACCCAATAAATATTGATCCTACTGTGGATTGTGGATATTCTAGCATCTCCAGGAGGCAGAATGAGAAAATTCCTTGCTGTAATTACAGAATTCTAGTGCTAACAGCTTGATGATGGACCAAGAGTCTTAAGATGAAGTTCAAGGTTGAGCAATCATTTTACTTTCATCCTTTCTATCACCAAAGAAATGCCTGTGTATGCACCACATACAGACTTTCCCTGCGCACTGAAACAACAATGCTGGTACCTGCATGAGTGCAATCCTTTGCTTTACTGGTTCTGGTTCTTTTACTTGTTCTTTCTAACTATTTTGAGCTCTCAAATGGAAAACTAAAGGAGATCTCAAGAATATTTCACCCACCAGCAAATATAAACCAGCTTCATATTAGCAACAGCACAAATTTATTGTTTCTTTTGAAAGTTGTTTGGAAATCCCTCTAAGAGGAAAAACAATCAAAATGCTACTGTTTCATAGTTATATAGTTTCACATAGTATTCTTGTAGGATGGCAGAGAAAACAATTTAGCATTGTAAAATGAGGACAGATCACCAACATACAGTCGTACCTTGGAAGTCGAACGGAATCCGTTCCGGAAGTCCGTTCGACTTCCAAAATGTTCGGAAACCAAAATGTGGCTTCTGATTGGCTGCAGGAAGCTCCTGCAGCCATTCAGAACCTGCGGAACCTGCGTCGGACATTCGTGTTCCAAAAGAACGTTTGAAAACCATTTGAAAACACTCACTTCCGGGTTTTGATCATTTGGGATCTGATTTGTTTGGGAGCCAAGGCGTTTGAGATCCAATGTACGACTGTACATTCAAAGCGCATCCAAAGCACATGACTCCCCCCAAAGAATATGAGGAACTCTAGTTTCCACCTCACAGAGCTAGACTTTCCAGTCACCCTTAACAAACTGCAGGAAGCTTTGGGTGATGTCATGTGCTTTAAATGTGTGGTGGGTGTGCTTTAAATGCATTGAGTCAATCCACCCAAAGTTTAACTATTAAAAGCAGTATTAACATAAATGTAAGGAATTCTGTGTCTGAGATATTTTTTGGTGCACCCAATAGCTTATGCATGCCCAGCGGGACTTTCGATTTTTGTCCTTTGATCAACAGAACCCCAATGGCATTCTACAAATTGTCTTGGAAATACCGTTCAGTTTCCAATGTGATGTGTTATCAGGTAATTCAGCATGGAAATTGCTGCCTGAGAAACAGTTCAAAGCTTTACGTAGCATGCAGGGCAATTTATTTACATCCAAGACTGTGTAAGATATCGCAACTCTCCTGGAAAATCTAGAGGAATGATACACTGTATATTCAGACAGACAGCAAGCTGCAGTAGACAGCCTCCTCCAGATCTCAATTCAGGTGGTTCACTAGCGCTTTTCCATAGTAAACCTATGTGTAAACCTTTGTAGCTGGCAGCAGCTGCTCAATTAGTAATGGCTTCTCTTTGAAATTCCAGTCCTACACATAAGTGAGGGGTTCTTATAAAATGATTGCTCAAACATAATAGCCTTTATAAATTGCTCTTTGAAAACACTAGCTGTGTAGTTGTGAAAACATTAGCATAGCAGCATGTCAAGTGTAGGTATTAACAGTCAATAATTATTATGTGGAAAATACTTAAATCTTTATTTTCAGTAAGTATGCATTAATGGATTACAGTAATTATGCTATTTCTAGGGCTATTTTTGTCAATGCATATAATTTCCCTTTGAGTCCTCTTGACTTGATGCTTGACTCTTACTGCCAGCTGTCTTCCTCGTAATTGCAAAAACCCAAACCCAAAGATGATTAAAAGAAAGAAAGCAAAACAAGAGGTTTTAAAATACTTAAGTGCAAAAGGTTAAATCAAAACATTAAATAAATAAAAAAAATGAGATGTGAAATGTGTACCTGTTTTGCCTGTATTGTAGATTAAAGTGTCTTCTGCTGATTCTTTTTCCCAGCCTTGGAATTTCAGCTCCTTAAGATTCACATTTACTCGAGTTAGATCCTCATCAATATTAATAGGCGATTGCTTGGCACCATTGCATGCTGGGTGTTTCTTCCCCCAGTTTGTTTGATTTAACGCTCCTAAACATCAAAACAATACAGGTAAGCAATCTAAATAAATTGGTATGAAAGCACTTGGTTTTATATGAAAGCAACAACAAATCACTGTTTAAAATACATTGTACATCAATGCCCATTCAGATAAACCTACTTACATTATAGACCAATTTTGTCCCCTATTCAGTGTCACAAAGCATCATCTCAAAGCATCTGTGGTAGAATAGCACATATGAATGCTCTACAGCATCAAAAACTTACTTCTTGTGTGAAGCTAACACAAAGAGCTTCTAGCATTCCTAGCAGTCTTGACCTCCTTGTTTCTGCCTTTGATTTCTGCAGGTTGACTTGTGGCTCAAGACAAGCATGCAAATGAATATCTGGAATAGTAACAGCTAATTAGCAGTTCTGTGGGATTTCTTTCGGATTTACTTGCTGAGAGTACAGGGCTTGGGTCCCGGGTTTCCAAGAGGAATATTTTAATTTAGAAACATCTCCGAAACATCACCATCATCATTATTATTCTGCCCTTCATCCGAGGATTGCAGGGAATTTTACAATATAAAAACACAAAAATGACAAGATGTTTTGGGACTACAATTCCCATCATCCCTGACCACTGGTCCTGATAACTAGGGATGGTGGGAGTTGTAGTCCCAAAACATCTGGAGGGCCAAGTTTGACCATGCCTGTTCTAGTCAGTACCTTTCCTATTGTAGCTGGTTATCATTCACCCTCCAACAAGCCACAGCTTTTCCTTGCCAGACACAATATTTCTCCTTTCCAACTAAATCCAAGAAAGCTGTCTCAGTTTTAAACAAGTGTCTGTCATCTGGATGAGGGTGAACAAACTGAAACTCAATCCAGACAAAACCAAAGTGCTACAGGTCAGTTGAAAGAACAGGGATTCAGCCTGTGCTGGGTGGAATTGCACCCCCTGTGAAAAGCCAGATGTTTGCAGTTTCAGTGTGCTCCAGGATTCTGCCCTGAACCTAGATACTTGGGTTTCTGCAGTGGCCAAGAGTGCATTAAAGCTAGTTCACCAGCTGTGCTTATTCTGCAGTGACAAGTGCCTTAGTTACATCCCTTTGAAAAATGCTCAGAAACTTCAACTAGCCCAATGAGCTGCAGCCAATCTGTTGGCCAACACTGGTTGCATGGAGCACACAACTCTCTTGTTACAACAACTTCTCTGGCTACCAGTCTGTTTCTGGGCACAATACAAAATGCTGGTTGTGAATCTATTTGGCTTAGTCCCAGGCTATCGGAAGGACCATATATTCCCATGAAACCTGCCAAGACTCTGAGATCTTTGGGGGAGGCCCTTCTCTTAGTCCTACCACTCTCATAAGCATGTTTGGTGGGGACGCAGGAGAGGGCCTTCTTGGTGGCTGCTTTCAGGCATTGGAACTCCTTTCCTAGAGAGGCTTCTCTGGCTTCCTCCTTGCTGTCCTGCTCGCAGGTAAAGACTGTCTTATTCCAGCAGGGTTTCGGGAACTACTGTTGTTATGGAAACAGCTCTTGATAGTGTGCTGTACTTTTTTTTCTATATGCATTTCAATAGATACTTTGCAGCAATTACCTTGCAGCTTTCAATAAATATTTAGAAGCACTTTGAAGGTAAAGGACCCTCAATGGTCTGAGAGTGAGGGACAAGGCACAGGATGGAGGGGGAGAGAATGCTGCTATCCACAGACTGTGGGTAACTGACCCCAAAACCCCAGCAAAGTTGTTACTATTAAAACAAAAATGGTTTTTAAAAAATGAAGTCAAATTACTATGGAATAAATAACACAAGAAACAGTTACTATTTAGGAAATCATAAAAATATTCCAACTTGCCAAATCACATTCATTTTTATGGGCTTAAACTATGATTTATTACATTCCAGATTGTGTCCTTAGGTTATAAGTGCACTGAAGTTCCACTGCAGTTCGAAACTATTACATCAGTAGCCATATTCCATCTTAAAAATTAAAACAGATTTTTTTAAATTAGATATAACATTTCAGCATCTTATCTTTAACCTCAACTGAGAAATAAGGCCAGCTGTCACTAATTAAAGATTCCAGATCATTATGAACAGTCAATTGGTCAGAAAAATTCATGCTGCTCTTTTGAAGAGTGACATAAATATAACATTGGTCATAGCTACGATTCAACCATAAGTTCTGAATAATGAGCTACTAGATTGTAGAGGTGATAATTATTGCTTGCTGTTTTAATGTTTTTTCAAAGTGAGTTGACTATACTGTAGATCTGGATTTTTAAGATATCGCTTTTTTTACTGTGCAATAAATATATATTGTTTAAATAAGCAATTAAGTTTATTTCAACCATGTTAAAAGGGGTCTATGGCCATACTACCCTGAACACGCCCAACCTCGTCTGATTTCGGAAGCTAAGTAAGGTCAGGCCTGGTTAGTACTTGGATGGGAAACCATGTTAAAAGGGTCATTAAAAATGTCATTGAGACGTGTTAATAAGTTATAGAAAGACTGAAAACAGCTACTTGTTGCCAACATGCTAAACTTCTATGTCAAACATCAACCCCACTTTATGCTCTACATCATTGGCAACTAAGATTGTGCCAGGGACAATTCTGAACTAAAGTTTGCTGCACCAATCCAAGTCATTTCACTGCCTGAACTGGAGTATGATCACCCTCCCAGCAAGGACCAACACTTTAAAAAGTCTTGTTGCACCATTCATTTAGGCGCTAATTTTTCTCTTCACCATTTTGTCTTCAGATTGCTGTTGGTTACAAGGCAGGGCCCCAGACCTTTCCAACAAAATGTAATGTTCACTCCTCTTTTCTGTGGCAATTGTTCCATGCCTCATAGTTCCAGGAAAAGAGGCACAGGGAAGAATTAGTGTTACCTGGAATGAATGAAGACAACAGAGGTTTGGGGTGTGTGCTTGTGATAGGAGACTAGTGGCTGCCTGCCTTGCCTGCCCCAGAGGTGTAGTGGTTTGGGGTTACAGGAGGTAAAATGCCTGTTACTATTTCTCCAGCAAGGTGCCTGTCTCCTGCATCCTAGAGGTGCCCAATCAGCACAGAAGGGCAGCTTTTTAGCTATTGAGAAAGGAGTCTTCTCACCCTTTGTGCTGATTTGAGCTATTGAGAGTGAAAGGAGGTGAGTCAGCCACTGAGGATTGGCTCCTAAGGTCAGTCTGAAGAAGGTGCTCAGGAAGAACACTGAGGAGAAGTTGTTTTGGAGGCTCCAAAGGAAAGCATTTAGGAACACTGAAAACACAAGATGTTTCAGTTTAATCGTGTGCAAGTTCTGTTGCGTACAATGGAACTTCAAGGAAAGCGCAATTTAAACCACTCCAAAAGAAGATCTCGGAGCACTCCAAATCATTTGCTCATGTACATGCACAGAAAATAGTAGACCTAACTAAAAGGCAACACATGGAGAGCTGCATTGATTCAGCTGGAAAAAGAGATGAGAAGCAATTCATTTGCAAAAAAAAAACACCCTATGAACAGAAAGGATGAAAAGGTGGCCAGGCACATCAATATGCAATTTTGTATCTAACGGAGAAGCTAGCATAGTTTCAGAATATTCAGATTTCAAAGAGGGTAAGACCTTTCTCTTGGTGACTAATGGAAAAGCACAAAGGCTTTCTGTTGCCCTGTAGCGTACGACAGAACTGCTGATCTTTGCGTACTGTCACCAAATTCCAGGAAGGATGAAAGAAAAGTGTTTCAGAAGGTGCTACTCATGAAAGAGCTAAGACTTCCGGCTATGATGAATTAATCAAGTGGTGCATATGCCAGGAAGCATTAACAGCAGTTAAAAAACTTTAAATAAATAAATAAATCCCTAATTCTGACTGTCACAGCAGTTGGCAGAACTGAGCATCTAGATAAACAAAGTACAGTATTTTCCACCATCATTTCATAGAATCATAGAGTTGGAAGAGACCACAAGGGCCATCCAGTCCAACCCCCTGCCAAGCAGGAAACAACCATAACAAATAGCTAAAACCACCACAATCATATGCATTAAAGCAGAAATGTGTTCAGTCGTTCAGTCGTGTCCGACTCTTCGTGACCCCATGGACCAGAGCACGCCAGGCACGCCTATCCTTCACTGCCTCTCGCAGTTTGGCCAAACTCATGTTAGTAGCTTCGAGAACACTGTCCAACCATCTCATCCTCTGCCGTCCCCTTCTCCTTGTGCCCTCAATCTTTCCCAACATCAGGGTCTTTTCTAGGGAGTCTTCTCTTCTCATGAGGTGGCCAAAGTACTGGAGCCTTAACCTCAGGATCTGTCCTTCTAGTGAGCACTCATGGCTGATTTCTTTAAGAATGGATAGGTTAGATCTTCTTGCAGTCCATGGGAAAGCAGAAATAGACTGATCTAAATATTTTTATTGATATTAATGCAGCATACCAATCATAGCAAAATGTTATGTCTAAAATGCAAATGTGAATGATAAATTGAATAATTAAAATGTTGGTCGGCTTAAACAAATAAGGAGTATCCAACTCCTCTCCATGACCTTTTTTTGGCTCCACTGCCCTGAATCTAAGTTGTGAATTTACAAAGCTCACTTGGCTATACTCATGGGTTGGGATAATTAAAAATACTTCAGTTGCTCATTGCACAAAACCCCGAAACCTTATTTATCTAATTTGGTTCCAAGAAAACCTCTAAACAGCTTCAAAAATATAAAATAATCAATAAAAAACAGTTAAAAACAGACACTTTGAAACATTCAAGAAGAGTAAAAGCAACAGTAGTTATATCTTTCTAACTTTGAATTTCTTTTTAAACTTCTGAAGTTACTGCTGTAACTTCTACATGCCTGGATAGGCTTGAATAAACAAAAATGCTTTAAGCAGGCATCAAAAAGAATACAGTGAAGGCACCTGCCCGATGTCAGTAGGCAGGGAGAACCAAAGTGTAGGTACTAAAAATATTGATTTCCTAGAAGCGTGGAACAAGTTTTATGTGGCACCTGTAATTGTGTCATTTCCACAGGTTGAAGTGGTTGAGGGGGTGCATATGGGCTAAGAAAATCCTGCAGGTAAACTGGTCCCAAAACATTAAGGGTGGGGGGTTTTTTATACTAACTGTAACATCTTGAACCGCCCAGGTAGCAAATGGGCAATCTAAGCACAGAAATGTAAGCAGATGTGTTATATGCTGACAGGGTGTGACTCCTGTCAGAAACCAGGCTGCAGCATTTTGCACTAACTGCTGCTTCCAAATCAGGCATAAGGGAATGCATTGCAGCAATCCAATCTTGAAGGCACCAATGCTTGAACCACAGTGACCATTGCATCGCTTTTGCACCAGTTGCAGCTGGGAAAAGGCACTTCCAGTCACTGAGGCTACCTGTGCCTCCGGAACCACTTGTCCATTTCGCCAGGATTCGAGCTCAGCTTATTCTGAGATTAACTGGTTTCCAAATTGTTTGAGCTATTCCTTAGGACCCACCCCCTTTATAGCACCAAGTCTACTACTCACTTTGTTAGCACTCACCATTTCATTTCAATTGCTCTGTAATTGAAAACTGGCCAATTCAGATTTGGAGAATGTGCTAGTCTACGACATAATCATAAAGATAATTTATTTAGGAACAGGCAGATGGTAGATTTAAAAAAAAGAAATGGATGCTCCCCGATTAAAATAATGTGCAGCGCTTTAGTTTCCTGCCAGGAGTTCTGGGACACAAAGAGATGTTAAGATGTAAGGTCCTTGGGGCCTAGGGAGGTAGGACAAGGATGGTTCAAACACCATCAAACTGAGGGAGCCTGTGCCTGTCTCAGTTCCATAAAGCAGAACACGAACAAGAATTCATGCCCATTGTTCTAACTGTTGTTGCAACAACCGTAAGATAAACTTTCAAGCCCTTACCTCTAAAATAATTTACTTGGCGTGAAAGGTATTTAATCACCCTCAAAATAGGTCCCCTCCAAGGGGTCATTTTGTTCTCCCTTTCTCATAGCTCTAGAACTCACGGACACCAACTGAAGCTGAATGTAGGAAGGTTCAGTACAGAGAAAAGAAAATACACGTTCACACAGCACGTAGTTCATTCACACCCACAAGAAATAGCGATGGACACCAATTTGGGTTGCTTTAAAAGAAGATCTAGACAAATTCATGGGTTGTCAATGGCTACTGGCCATGATGGCTGCATTCTACCTCCACTCCAGTTGTTGGGAATCACAAGTGGGGAGAGTGCTGTTGTACTCAGCTCCTTCTTAGACTATTGGCCTGGCCAAGCAAGCCATTCTCATGTTCTTGTCAATTATGCTCTTCCAGCATGAGACCCTCATTTTCCATCACAGCAGAGGAGTTATCAGTATGGTAGGAGAGCAGCTCCTCCACATCCCTGAAAGTCTTATCTATGTGCCTTCCTGCCTGTTCTCCAAGTCAGCCATGTAAGACTCATGGGAATTAACCCTAAGAGCCAGGAGAGCATTGCATTTCTTTCCAGCCGGCAGAGAGTCATTCATGTGGTGCCGAATGAAAAAAACACTGGACAGCCACCACACACCTATTAGCTCTCTATCTTCATTACCTGTTTTATATGAAAGGCTTTTTAATTAAAAAAGGTAAGCACTTTCCAATTAAAAAATACAATGCAACTATGACATACTGCACACAAATGTACATGTTACCTCTGTTTTAACCTTTTGCAACTGCTTAAGAGTCTGTGCATCTAGCCACCAATTATTTCCCTGATGGAAAGCCAATCAGATAAAATCAGATCAGTGCCAGATTTAGGGTGGTGCTGGCATCCCCCCCCCACCAGGGTGCCAAGGCAAAGGGGTGCAAAATTGAAAAGATCCATAATTGATAACTTCCATTTGGGAGCCCCAAATTTTGGGCTCACTCAGAGTGCCATATTACCAAAGTCCACCCCCGATCGGATACAGTGGTATCTCGGGCTACAAACACCTCAGGTTACAAACACTTTGGGTTACAGACTCCGCTAACCCGGAAGTAGTACCTCGGGTTAAGAACTTTACCTCAGGATGAGAACAGAAATCGTGTGCCAGCGGTGCAGCGGCAGCAGGAGGCCCCATTAGCTAAAGTGGTACCTCAGGTTAAGAACATTTTCAGGTTAAGAACAGACCTCCGGAATTAATTAAGTTTGTAACCAGAGGTACCACTGTATAAGGAATGTTCAAGATAATTGCCTCCACCAAGACAACAATAATGCCATGGCATACAACAACAACATCTCTTCTACAAATATTCTAATGGGACAAAGTACGATGGCAGGTTCATAAAGCATAATGGATTCAGTCCTAATGAACACTCCAAAGCTTACAACTCCTTTTGCCTGTTGATACCGGTAGTGATAGCAGGACTGAAAATATTCATTGAGTTGGTGCATGGAGGGAAGCAGTTCCAGGGAACACCAGTGCAAATCTGTAAATGCCCGATGCTATTGTATTGTAGGAGATTTAATAGGTTACAGCTATAATCCTGTGTATTCTTGGAAGTAAGTCTCATAGAATACAGTGAACCTTAAATTCAAGTAAATATGTATGGATTTTCGGAGGCATTGTTTTATAAAGTTTGCTGAAGCAATATTACACCTAAGGTGCTGGATAACGCACCATCAGATTAATTATTTGATACATTTAAAAAAAATTAAGAGGTGACACCAACACACAGCTTGCAAAGTGACATTGTCTTACTCTTAGTGACCAGTAAAGGTAAAGGGACACTGACTGTTAGGTCCAGTCACGGACGACTCTGGGGTTGCGAAGCTCATCTCACTTTACTGGCTGAGGGAGCCAGCGTTTGTCCGCAGACAGTTTTTCTGGGTCATGTGGCCAGCATGACTAAGCCGCTTCTGGCGAACCAGAGCAGTGCACGGAAATGCCGTTTACCTTCCCACTGGAGCGGTACCTATTTATCTACTTGCACTTTGACGTGCTTTCGAACTGCTAGGTTGGCAGGAGCAGGGACCGAGCAACAGGAGCTCACCCCGTCGTAGGGATTCGAACCGCCGACCTTCTGATCGGTGAGCCCTAGGCTCTGTGGTTTAGACCACAGTGCCACCTGCGTCCCTAGTGACCAGTACAAATGCTGAAATGAGCAATGAATCTACAGCATGGGACAACAACTGCATATGACCCAAGGTTTTCTTATTTTATTTTATTTATTTATAAAAGCAGTTTTGAAAGAAAAATGCTTCTACATGGTAGCAAACAGACATATTCCACGCTTTAGTGGAATAATATTTCTCTTTTGAATTTTGTACATAATACCCTAGCTATGACTAAGTGCATTGGCTCTATAATTGTGAAGTCCTTATTGCTAAATGGAGCTGACCAGTTGTCAGGATGTCTAGTTTGTGAGACAAAAAACACTTCTAACATTGTTATCTGGAAAATATTCAGACTCCTGAGAATAGATGGTGGCAATCTCTAGTTCATTTGCCTTAATTGTTTGTTTGTTTCTTTAAGAATTAAAATCATATTTCTATTTCTAAATTTTAACATTACTTAGTGTAAAAACTCAGTTGTGTTATTTCATATTACTATTATGGACTTCTGGGATTTCAGACCTGGCCCACTGCTAGAGACTGGAATAAGATAGTCGCTTGTACATTTTTAGGAACAATTGCAAGTGAGCTGGGATTTTATTAGCCCAAGTAGAACAAGTCTCTAGCGGTGACTTGCACTCCTTTTCTTTCTCCGATAAATCAGAACACGAGGCAAGGGAGGTTATAATGATGCTCAAATGCCGGGTTAGACATATGTCTAGTAAATGATAGCTGCTGATCTCCCTGGGAGTTTTCATAATGACACACATCTTCTGCAAACATGAAATTCACTATAAAACAGATTGACATAAATAGTCGGAAGTGCAGTCGCAAGAGAAGTCTGCTGACATCTTAATTCCCCCCACCCTCTACATTGCTATACTTCTGTTTAAATCAGCCTGACAACTATCATCCAAAATTTATACACATAAACCTTTGGCTATTGAGCCAAAGAGGCACATGTTTTGTGAACATTTCCACAAGAATTTTTACACACACACACACACACTCCTTTTGAAAGAATGTAAAAATAAAAATGCTTGCAGGTCTTAGGAGGAAGAGGGATGCATCACCATTGTCAAGGCAATTAGTCCATCTTTCCTTTGCCTCAACCCAGTTGTGCATAGTTGTTGTTTTTTAATACATTTTCATTAAAGATTTCTTAGTGTACAAAAACACGTGCATTGTCTCTTTTTTCAAGTTGTGTTTTCTACAATTCAGTTTCATTTGTTGTGGGACATACAATGTTAGGTTAGGAAGAAAAGAGGGGGAGAGGGGGGAAAGGTGAGTGGGGTGGGGTAGTTATGTTTCTATTCTTCTACTTAGTGTATGTGTGGGGTTTTGTTTCAGCGTTACTTGTATGGGTTCTCTTACTATTTGCTTGTTGTGTTTCCTTGGTGATGAGAGAGGTTGGGGGGTGGCCTAGGTTGTGGTTGGTTGTCTTTGCTTGGCTGTAGTGAGGGGTAGGTGGGTGGATAGGTGTATATTTGAATCAGGTTAGCCAGATTGATTTGTATGCTTTTGGCGGATTTTTGTTGTTGTCTTGTTGGGCTGTGTGTGTGATAAAGGGGGACCATACCGGGGTGAAGGCATCTTCTATTTGTCCCCGTATCAGTTTCAGTTTATTGGTTAGCTTTTCTAGTAAGGCCGTTTCCCATACAATTTGGTACCATTGGTCCATACTTACTCCCTACAGGTCTCTCCAGTGTCTGGCTATGATGTTTCTGGCTGCTGAGAGTAAGTGGGTTATGAGCTCCTTATGATGTGAGTGGGCAATTATGATCTTGGAAGATGTTTAGTAGGGCCAGTTCTGGGATTACTTCTAAGTCAAATGTCGCTGGGGATGTGAATCGATCTGCCCTGTTATCTGCATACATTCAGAGGGATGCAAATCAGAATGCAATCTGAATGTACATCTCCACTCACTCTGCTAGTCAAGTTAGTATCACAGAGAAAACCTTGCCATGTAGCAGTGGCCTGCAACAAAAAGCACCATCATGGTGTGACACAACAGGGGTGGTTGGCTCACTTGCCTCAACACTGGGATGCTTGCTTTCTCTCCACTGCAAAATGAGGATAATTGGAAGGCTTGGTTTACTCACAATGGCATAATCATGATAAATCAGACAGTGATGTAATCGCGTTACATGGCAATGTAATAATAAATAATAATAATAATAATAATAATAATAATAATTTATTATTTATACCCCGCCCATCTGGCTGGGTTTCCCCAGCCACTCTGGGCGGCTTCCAACAGAACATTAAAATGCAATAATCTATTAAACATTAAAAGCCTCCCTAAACAGGGCTGCCTTCAGATGCCTTCTAAAAGTCTGGTAGTTGTTTTTCTCTTTGACATCTGGTGGGAGGGCGTTCCACAGGGCGGGTGCCACTACCCAGAAGGCCCTCTGCCTGGTTCCCTGCAACTTGGCTTCTCGCAGCGAGGGAACTACCAGAAGGCCCTCGGCGCTGTACCTCAGTGTCCGGGCTGGACGATGGGGGTGGAGACGCTCCTTCAGGTATACTGGACCGAGGCCATTTAGGGCTTTAAAGGTCAGCACCAACACTTTGAATTGTGCTCGGAAACGTACTGGGAGCCAATGTAGGTCTTTCAAGACCGGTGTTATGTGGTCTCTCAGTATGATGCCCTCTCACATTAAAAAAAAAAAAAAATGGTGCCCGAAGGTAGAACACAGGCTGGTAACAGGTAGCAAGGTGGGTGAGGCGGGAAAGAGTATAAGTTTGTGTTCCCCCTCCGCAATCATTGTTGTGCCCCCTGAAATGGCAACTTCTGTAGTGAAAACTAAACCTGTTGAAAAATTAGCATATCACCACTAACAGAGAGATGTACCTACATACTGCAATAGCATTTGCTAATCTAATCATTTTGTTGCTCTTCTCTTGTAACACATTTATTAAAAAATTATCCCCCCCAAAAACCACAAAAAACATTGAATAACTTTTTTGCC